>RSEF01000003.1:51405460-51455613 GCA_003993805.1 Himantopus leucocephalus | reverse complement strand
CCAACCATTATCCTAACCTGACAAAAACCACTTCTAAACCATGACGAATGACGAAGCACCAGTGCCATAAAGGAAGTTTCTAAGTTAGGGAAGGAAAAAATCCCAGTACTTGTCTGAACCTGGGCTCAAGTACTTTCAAGTGCCTCACTCCCAGCTGTCCAGAACTGGGACTGTACCTAACTCAGACATGGGAACACTGAATTCCAGATTCTGTATGGGAGTCATCTTCCTCCTCAGATCCAAAAAATGAAATCAACAGAGAATATCTAAACAGAACAAAGTAATGCAATGTGAAAGTGCCCAAGTTTCCATAGCTCTACAACTGCTGTCGGCTAGATCTCTACATAGGCTAATTTCTCTTACTGAAAAAACTCATCTGTTACCAGCATAGCTACCTNGCTAATTTCTCTTACTGAAAAAACTCATCTGTTACCAGCATAGCTACCTGTGCAGCACTGCTGGACAGGTGTGACCTATCTGTTATGTATGATAGGAAAAATGGAAACAGTTTGATCATCAGGAACTCACAGAGAATGGAGAATTATAAAAGACAGACGTTTTAAACGCTCCTCAGCAAGGAAAAATACTTCTGCCAGCAAGATGCTGTTTCCCTCTTCAGTCCGGATTCAGGACTTCTCAACTTTTTAAAACCTCAGCAGTATGGAGCTTTACAGATTTGCCTTGCCACTTGAAGACTGTCAGATATTTGGTGCTTCCTATGCCTCCTACTTCTTCCTTGGGGAAGAAGCCTGCTGCGTGGGGTTGGTGTGCATGCACCCAGCCAATGGCACGGCTTCTCCGTGGCTCTGGGAACAGCCACAGAAGCAAAACAGAATGTGCAGATGCTGATCATGCTTTACATGAAACTACTGTATAAGGCTGTGCATGACTCTCTACAACTTCTAGAAGCCCCCTCGAAGCCTCACATGCTGAATCCAACCTTTACACCTTTTCATCTCAATCCACAAAAGCAGTGCCAAGAACAGAATCTGTTTGTGGACGTGGGCAAGTCAGAGAATAACAGCACGGTAGGGGTTGGAAGGGACCTTCGGAGACCACCTAGTCCAAACCCCCTGCCAAAGGAGGTTCACCTAGAGCAGGTTGGACAGGAATGCATCCAGGTGGGTTTTGAATATCTCCAGAGAAGGAGACTTCACAGCGTCTCTGGGCACACAGTCTCCCTCACACAGAGAGGAGGACAAGGGCATGATGCCTGTTGGCCAAAAGTGAAGAAAAGTATTCAGATATTTGCCAAGGGGAGAAGCTACGCTTGAAGTTTCTTAAGTGCAGGTTAAGCGGTACTAACTAACAGAGAGCTATCAAACCTCTGAGAGACACCAGGAGTTCAACTATGGGAAAACATGCCAAAATACACAAAGAAATTGATCGTGTATTTTCCTACCTAGAATTCTAGCAGAATAAACAGCACATTGTTCAACTAAACCAAACTGGACCCAAACACCAGTTTAAGCTCACTTTGCAAGGATATTATGAGCATATTCATTATTCCAAGAGCATAGGTCCATACAGGAGGTTTTATCACCATATGCAACTATTTTTAGCTTTTTGTTTTTCTCCCTCTTCCTTCACTTTTTATTAAGTCCACACTTTGTTATAGTTTGTAAATATAGCCTTGTACTTAGAAACAACAAGTGCACAGTTTTAACACATCCCAGTTTGTGCCACTCAAGTAAGACTTTGGGGGGGGGAAAAAAAAAAACCAAACAAATCCCACCTGCTTTTGCAATTTCTTCTCTAGCTACCTACATAGCAGAGTAGCCTCCTTCAGCTTTCTTTTTCTTCCAACAGCCCAAAAGGGCATCACCAGGCTTTACAATGTCAAACACCAAAATTAAAATAGGATTTTCTGTCAACTTCACAGGAGAAGAATAGCTTCAGGCACTTTTGACAAGTAACCAAACAGTGCTTCTGTCAGCTTTATTTTTTGTCTTAACCTGGAAATCATTAACAGTTTGGAGCTAAAGTCTCCATCAAAAGCATAACAGACTTAAATTTTAAAATATTGAGACAGAACTCTCAGATCCTTATGGTGAATATACATCTCCTTTCTCTGAATTTAATTAGAAAAATATGTAGATTTCTACATATGTTAAAAGCACTGTTGAAAATGAATCAACAGATCGATAGTGCTCTATATGAGAAATCTAAGCACTGCCTGTTTTAATGACTCAAGCCTAGAAAGCTTCTAAATCCTCACAATTAAAAGAAATATATATCATCCCAAGTTCTCATTCATTTTTATTCCTACCAAAAAGCTGCCAAGATCACTAAGCACCTAGCTCCAGAAAAAGTCTAATAAACTCAGAAAATACTACTTAGATACAATATTTAGGTTACAACTGTTCAGTAATAATTTTGGCTCCCAGTTTAGAGGGTTCTGAGTCACTTCTGCAGCAGGGGAAAAAAAAAAAGGTTAATTGGAGTCTCCTTTTTAGTGAGAGCCTGGGGACTTGTTCCTACATCAGGCACTGAGGTTTCTGAAAATGTCCATACCAAGGATGATGGCATACGCTAACCACAGCGCTGATGTCAGCGTGAAGCATTGCATAGTGTCTCTCTGCTTCAAAACTCTAGATGGAAAATCACGCGCAGAGAATGCACAGGGCACAACTGTCAGACACCATCAATAATTATCTAAAAATGACACCCTACCTCTCCCTCACATTTATTCGATGATAAAAATATTTTCACATCAGTCTTCCCTCTTTTATATTTATATTTTTAGAATTTTTTTCAGTTAGAGGGTTTCTTCCCTGCTTGAATCTGATCCCTTTAAGGTACTGAACGCTTACACAAACTTCTAGCCTATGTCCTCTGAGGCAGGTTCATCACTCAAAGGAGATAGAACCGCAAAAGAGAAAATGTACAAATTGCTATTACTTTAAAAACGAAAAAGAAAAAAAAAAGACTTCATATCAGGTTGATTCCAAGGTGAATGAATATAGACTGTATAAAACCCAGAGCAAAGGAGAAAAAAAAGACATTTTTTAGAAGATGACCTGAAGTAATATTTAATGGAAAAATGATGTATTTGTTCCAGTAATTTCTTTAAATCTATTTCATTTACTATTCTCTCTTCTATTACTGCTAATCCTAAATTCTTCCTGACCTGTTTCTCTGACTTAATGAAAAATATACCATTAAAAGTAATGATTTGATTCAATCACTGAAGTCTCAGTTGGTACTGAAAATTTTAATTTACACCCAAGTGAATCACACTTTTATAACAGTACGCATTTTTAATGACAGTTTATAAAATCATAAGCATAGTCCTCTCATTAATCAAGACATTTTTCTTTAGATTTTAGAACTTCTTCAAGTATGTAAGTTGAAAACCAGCTGCTTCAAGGGAGAAGTCTTTGTTTTTTTAATCTATTGTATTACCTATATTAGGACTTTTTGACTAAAAAATAATTAGTAATATAGAACGACTGTATAAAACTCACTCCAACTTCAAACAAAAGTGAAAATAAATGTATCAGAACATTTATGTAATGATTTATGGCTTTAGTTCACTACTCTGTCTAAAGCTTATAAATACTTGTTCACAAAAACAAAATTGCCAAGGACAATGTTATGAAACTAACTGGGAAATATCACTGGTTTAGTGTTATACCATCAAACATTGGCATAAATGTCTTTTTCTCTCCATTTACACATCCATTTAACAAGAAAGGTCTAAAAGATTAAAATCATACTGTAAAATAAATAAATTGCTAGCATCAGCAGCTATTAAGTTCTTTGAGGAGACTTTTAAAATATTCTCTCTCATTACAGATTATGCCTGGTCATTTAAGTAACGGCCCACATCGGGTAGAAATTCGGCAGGACTATGCAACTTCCTGTATGCCCCTGAAATCTGGTCCGGAAGAGTAACAGCATACAGGGATACCCAAACAACAGCCATCTATCATTAGCACAATCCCACGTCAGTAACAGCGCGGCATCTCTGACAATCAAAAACTAGAGTTAAGGCTGATCTTCATTCACTGCAGGACCAGAAGAGGCTGCTCATGTCACAGAAGTTACTGCATGCATATTCTCTGTTTGGCAGAGTGGGCTACAAAGCTTCACAGCCAGTTAATATACAGTGCTTGCAATCACTTTAGAAACAGTCGCTTCACTACTAGCCCTGAGAGAATGTTACATCATCGTTAAACCATAAGACAGACAGGACCTTCGAGAAATCTTGGGTTTTGTACAGGATGCTTTTAAAATGTCCTCACGCATTACAGAGGAGTAAATTATAAGATGAGCAACCAAGCATGTAAAATAGCTTGTTAGTAATAAATGGGTGATTGTGAGGACAACATTGCGCTCCTTCCATAAAAAGTTGCCTAAAAAAACATCCAAAAACCAAAACACCCCAAACCCCACAAGCAAGTAACAGTCACCTCACACAAGCAAATACTTTCTATCTAAACTACACCATGCTCAATAAATTCAGTAAACTGTTGACTAAAAACAAAGCGATCTCAGTAACTCTGTGAGGAACGACTGCAGACATTGCAGACCCATCAAGCACTGCACTATATACAGGAATTGTACTTAGAGTACCCTGAGTCTTCTGATGTGGACAACCAATGATAATACTTTAAGTGATGCTAGAAACGGAGTCATGTTACTGGCCTCACAAGATGAGGACTTGGGTTCCAAATCTGATTAAGAAAAACCCCAATATTCTCTTCCCCATAACAAATAACCTCTCTGGATAAATCTGTAAGTAGTACGTAAGGACTTCTAGCAGCTGAAAGTATAAGAGTGGGAATCCTAAACCCAGTATGACACCTTTCTGGAGCACAACACCGAACTAACTTTACAGGAAACTTGTGTTAGCACAAACATAACCTCCAGCAGTTTTCCTAAAAAGAAGGTCCAAATCTTTAAGCACCATTTTAGGTTTAGACACCATTTGCCTGCTGAAGTTGAAAGACCACAACTTCAGATAACAAAGCTGCTTCTAGTAACATTCCTAGCAGTTTTTCAGCTGCTCAGACTAACCATCCTGGACAAGAGTAATTCACTAAAACCCAGGTCAGAAGATACAGATGTATGGTAACTTTCTAGGAACACCTAATAGCTGAGGTTAAGAGTTCTTGTAAACAACAAAAAAAAACCCAAAACAGCCCCTGCGATGTTACCTTGCCCATTAAACTGATACCTACCTTTCCATTTCTTCTGCATTCTAAAAAAGCAACAAAACAAAAATGGCAAAACTAACCAAAATATGAGAAAAAGCAGAAATCCATTCCCTCCCCTATTTTGTTCATACATTTTGAAGCCTAGCCTTTAATCTCAAGAATCTGCATTAAAACATGAGTGGGTGGCTGCCATGACAACACAATTTTTCCAATTTATTGCTGATGTTCCTAAGGTGGATTACTGGCTGTAGTAACAAGGGAATGAGGATCCAATAGTTCAGGAGTTAACTGGAATAAATATTCTTCTCCCCTAAAGAGTCTGCCTGCAGCAACAAGAAGCAAGATCCAGATGAAGACATCCTTAACAGAAAATAAAATGGATTCTTCGCCAGCCCATGTCTGCAAATGCAGACAAAGTTTCAGAAGGATTTTAAAGTGACAGCAGCCTCTCTTACTGCATATTTAAGCACATGGAGTGCATCATAAACTAATGCTCCTGTTCAGTTTTCTCTAAAACAATGATGCAGAGGGGACTCTGCCCTTTGACAACACAGAATGAAAGAGGATAAAACTCTCTCGCACTTGCACAAAATTCATACAGGAAAAGTGTCAGTTATGTAAAGAGGTTCTTAAAAGATTTGGAGTAATCCCTGGAAGCTCCATTCCACACCTTGAATGACAAGTGAACGGCTTTGCTAAATACAGTATGTTTCTTGTTACCGGTCCAATTTATTAAAACAGATCACAGAGAAATCAAGGAGACCTGAGAAGATTTTGTGATTATACAGAAAGCATCTCAAACTCGTTTCAGAATGAGAAAGGTATGAGCAGGACAAATGGTTTTCAGCTCTACCTGATACATGCTATGAAAGCTTCTGAAAAAAGTATGGCAATGGCCACTGGATCGTTGTGGCTCTCTGGCAGTTCTCTGCAGTTGGAAAAACAGATTTGCTGCTGCTGTGCCGGTGGGTTTTTCCCTGGCTCTCTGCCTTTGGAAAAACAGACCTCAGCAAAAAAATATTTGCATTCAGAGAAATGTCCTGTCTCATTTCCTTGTTTCAGGCCATTTCTGTGACCTGGCATGGGAGCATCTGTTGATGTACTGTCCTTAGGTTTCAGGTAATACCCAGCATTTTTTAATGCAATTGAAACACCGTCTGATCTTAAAAAAGCATACACTAGTTTGAAATCCCTGAACGCTCTTCTGGGCAGTTACAGCTTAGAAAAAGTGTCTTGGGAGTTTCACTGACAGGTCTCTGAAATAATTTGCTCAATATGCAGCTGCAACTAAAAAAAAAATCCAATAAAGTGTTGAGCATCATCAGAAATGACAAGACAAAAAGCCATTGTTTTACTACAGTATAAAATATCGCACACTGTATCGCACGCAACACCAGTCACTACACCTCCATAAAGATATACTGGAGTCAGAATAACACAGAGAGGTGAACAGCATTGCTTAAGGGAATACCGTAGCTGTCTGATGGGTAGACATTAAAAATGGGTCAGCAATACGCTTGTGCTCCGTCACCTTCACTGGCTGCGCACATGGCTCACCCTTGAAGGTCAGGCCACAGCCAGTCATGGTCTTCCAGCTCAAGACACAGGAATGGAAACAGATGGTATGGTACATCCTAGTGCATCGAGGTGTTCTGAGATTTCATTAGTACTAAGGAAATCTCAGAACACCACGTAGTTATTAGTACTATTATTAGTAGCTATTAGTACATTAGTACTAGGGCTACTACTAATAATGATGGAAGCAGAGTGGTCTTTTGGGATGTGAGAAAAGAAGATACCAGAGAAAGAGGTACTGGACTCATCTCAGCCTTTTAAGGGGCAGAGAGAAATGGTGATTGCTGTGCTGCTTCTGCAGCATAAGCCTGACTTTTGTCACACATAGTTCCCTCCACAACAATGTCAGAAGGTCCTCTTAGATACTTGAGGATAACTATAAACCTTCAAGAAGAATAGGCTTTATCCAGCGCTTTGAAAAAGACCCAGTAAGGTCTTACAAGTTTATATAGGAGCCTTCGATTAAAAGAAACAAGATGCTGGATCCTCAGAAAAGAGCAACATGAGATGTATATACTGATAAATGCCTACACCAAAATGACAGCATTAAAAAGGCAACCCCACAGAAATTTTTTAGTTATTGTACTGAAAAAGTGCTTATCAATTGTTTTTTTCCACAGTAAGACAACCTGGTTTACTCTGCATTAGTGACACAATACTTTTGTTCTTTCATTATCCAATTTATTTATTATTTTAAGTACTGACCCATTGCAACTTTCCCGACTTATCACAAGACAACCACACTTCTGGGAACAAGCTGAAATACAGCCAGAAGCAACATTTTTTTTTTTGTCAAAGTTAAAAATACACTGCATTGACATCCTAATTTAACGCTTCATTCTTTGTGCCATGCTTTTGTTTACACATCATTCTTTTGGAGAAATAGCCCAGGAGTGATATACACCTGAATCATTCATGTAACAAACAAATCAGAGTAAATCCTTAGCGAGCAATGGCTTTAAGTCAGATGGGTCCACTTGAGAACTCTCATTTAACTTCAGACATTAATTTCACTCTTCCTTTCCTGTAACAAAATATTCCCACCCACAATTTCCACCTCTTCCTCCTAAACACACCTCAAAGAAAAGAGTATCAGTTAAAGCTTAATTAATTGTACTGTCCCTGTACAATACAGCTTTTTTCTACAGTACAATCTCTTTTTCACCAATAATCAACAGTCAGAATTCTCAAATATGCAGACCACTTAAAACTTCAAGAGTCCTTAAAAAGCTCCTAACCATGACAAGATTACTTAAGCAGCTCTCAAACTGTTTAGTAATGCCAATTGACTAGTGGGGAGGCTATTTCTGTTCTTGATAGAGCATATAGTTTTTGAAAACACATCCTTATTTTGAAGAGTCACTTCACAGCGGCATGGTATAGAACGCTCAAGTTCCTGCTTCAATCACACCCTTGTCCATTGGACCAGGTTGCAGCTCTTCCTCTAAAGTAAAGGCTCTATGGATCCTTCTGTTCCAACCACAGACTGTTTAATTCTCCTTTCTCATCCCCTCACAGATCACATCTCAGTCAAAATTAATATTTCAGCAATGTAGCTGACCACCTCTGCACAGCACAGATTTTCTGCATGCTTCATGTCTTATGTGATGAGATGTGTAACAAAGTAATAAAGCCCTTTCTAGACTATAATTAAAAGCGTAGATTACAAATCTAGAATAATTAAGTGGGAATTAATTGAAGAATAAGCCCATTGCCCGAAGTCAGGCAGGTATCTGAAAGAGCACAGAGAAGGCTAGAAAAAACTTTTTTTCCTCACAAACTTTTCCTGCTGGTAAAGAGAACAATAGAGTTACAGGGACCCTGAAGGGATAACAAGTAGTAGAAAGCAGATTACATTTGGCTATGCTAACACTTTTGATAAAGTGGCAATAGCTAAGTAAACCAGAAAGAAATCCTTGCAACTTTTAGCATTTGATTACTTTAACAAACCAAATCTGAAACATGAAATACATAGACAGCAACCCCAAAAAGCTTGAAGAGTATCTGAAATATTAATGACCCATCCATAGACATAAAATTACCAATCAAACATTCACAGGTCCTTGGCCAATTCATTCTGAGCTCAAACGAAGCTAAGTTAAGCATCTCTGTGATCCAAGACGCATGCATTATTTAGTATTAGCCAGACATTTGTTCATTTATGCAGACAGATGCCAACAGGATTTATGTGAGAGGGTACCCATTTCTGCTTAATTTGAAATGTCCTGTTCTCTCTCTGAAAGCTAAACCACAGTGATTTATATCATTTAGGCAGTCTTTGCATTTTAGCAAAAGCACATTTACAAAAAGCTACAGTCAGGAACTCTTCCAGCGGAAAAGCGAGATACAAAGCTCTCAGTGCATCTCCAGAGAACAAGGTGTCAGCATCTGTATCGCCTCCTCTTGTACACAGGCATGACTCTAGGTATTTCCACATGCATAAAAACAGCCCACTGATTTTTCATGGTATTTTTGTAGCTTTTCTTTTTCAGTAGGATAAGATATCCACATAAGGGCAGTCTTTTGGGATTTTGGGGGGTTGAGTGGGGTAGTGGTTTTGTTGTTGGTGGTTTTGGTGCCTTTTTTTTGTTTGGGGTTTTTTTTTTCATGGTCTATGCAGTGGTCAAAATTTGCATCACACACTTTAAAATCCTGAATGAATATTCATAAGGAAGACTGGGAAAGAACAGAACGAAAGGGAAAACCTGAGCCGGTAAGGACAAGCAACAGTGAGAAACTGGAGTTACGGAAAAAACACTGTCAATAAACTCTGAAAAGGCAGCTGTCTTCACCTTCTTTTCCCTATAAGCCATTCCCTGTGTCAGTACCTTCGCAGATGAGTTTTCTACACATCAAGAGTGTTAAGGTAGCCTCAGCTATAAGTACGCTTCATACAGATGACTTTTTAACTCAGGTACTTCTGAGCTTCCTCTCAGCGTCCCAAAGCATTTATGAATTTTCCAGCATTCTGGGGACTGCCACCACAGCCCATTCTCAAAGACAAAGAAATTTTGAGAATAATTAAAATAGGAAATTTGTGCTCCCTTACTTAAGCTTCCTCTTGCCCTGCCCCCTGCAAGACACAGAGCACAATCCAACACCCAGACAGGATGTGCTCTCCCTGTTGACGGTGCGCAGCGTTTAGTATGTGATAAGACTATGAACTACTGCAGATGATGGAAGTTTGGCTGAACAACACAAAAATCAGTCCAAAATTTATAAATATTTGCTACGTCCTGAAAAATGTCTCTTAATCTGGAAAATATAAGCTAAATCTGTAGCCCTGATTCAGATAACTAACACTGCTGTAGGTAATGTTTGTTTTTAAAGCATAGGAGAATGATTGATATTTAAAACAAAAACAAGTTTAAAAATCAAATTGCAAACCATTTATTTCCTCCTGTCCAAACAGACCTCAGTAGCACACAAACAATGTGAGCTAACCCAAACTGTCACATAATACTGTACTTATTTATCCAGCACTGCTGAAGCCAAGCACTGAGCGGGGGAGATACTAAGAGAAGGAAAGAGCAATAAAATTAGTGCCATTAAGCTGAAGCAAACAAGCCATCATTTCATGTATCTGAGGGGGAAAAAAGTAGGTTAATAAGGAGAAAGATTATTGAACAAGAGGAAATGGCTTCAAGTTGTGCCAAGGGAAGTTTAGATTGATATTAGGAAGAATTTCTTTACTGAAAGGGTCATCAGGCATTGGAACGCGTTACCCAGGGCAGTGGTGGAGTCCCCATCCCTGGAGGTACTGAAGGGTCGTGTAGATATAGTGCTCAGGGACATGGTTTAGTGGTGGGCTTGTCAGTGTTAGGTTAACGATTGGACTAGACGATCTTACAGGTCTTTTCCAATCTAGGAGATTCTCTGATTCTGTGAATAACTAGAAGCAAACAGCCATGCTAATACAAGAAGGATTGAGGACACAGAAAAATAAATGGCAGGAGAGGAGACTATCATGGGCACACATCTTACAGAGCTGAGCCACTATTTCAGCACTTACATTTTGAAGTACCAGCAAGGACAAGATCAGGTAAGCAAGCTGGAAATAAGAGCTAAGGGATCACAGAGAAGTAGAGATAAAGTGAAGTATTGAACTGCTTAATTTGCATGAGGACAACTTCAAAGCAACACTCAGATGTGAAACTAAAGAAAGAGAAGAGCAGAGGCACCCAACCCTTGCTCAGGGAAGCCTGGGGAAAACCTTTTCAAGGCCAGCTGATGTGGTGCTGCAGAAGCTCAACATGACATCATCAAAAAGCAGTTGATTAAAAGTAAATCTTAAAAATAACACAAAATGCTTCGAAGGTTTAACATTTGAAAAGCTGTGGGCAAAGAAACATTTAAAGAAGTACCAGGACAGCCAGTGATGAGAGGTTGGAATAAAGGGAGTATCCTTGAGAGTGAGAGAAATCAAGTCTGCAATATTTATGTGATACAGTTCCACCTCGAGTCTCCTCTGAAAACTTTAAGCTTAACACAGGATATGTATTCTAACAGGAGCACCAAGGTTTTGGGGTTTGTTTTGGTTTTTTTTCCTCCAATTTTCATTTTCTACCCAAAAAGACACAACTTTTCGGCTTGATGTAGTTTATCAATAAGCTGCCGCTTCAGCAAGGAAGGAACAGTTCCTGCTAAGAAAAAGCAGTGAAGCGCTGCTGTGGAGAATCAAACCAAGGGACAGCTGTGGTCCAGCTCCCTTCCTCAGCAACACTTCGATAGGAAGTGAAATGCCACGTGCTAATAATTCATGTTTGGTATGGCACACTATCATCACATGATATATGGGAATCTCTTGGTCCCTACCAAAATAACTATTAGAAAATAATCGTCCAGTCATCACCTAAGAAGTACCCACAATTGAACACTGTGCTTTTGCTTGCGTAGGTATACAAAAAACAAAGTGATGCACGGGGTCTTTTTACCTTTGTGCTCTCGCAGACCATTAATACAGCTTGCATTAAATACTGGACTGGGACATCTCTATCCAATACTCACAGTGACATTGCAAGAATATTGCCTTTTTGAAAGATGAAAGAATAATCTCTAAAAGCTCCTGAATGCGCATATTACAGTCTTAACCTCAACACATTACAAAATATCAGTTATTCTTTCAACATAAGGGCAAGGACTAAACAACCCAGAAGTGTTCTCGCCTTCACACTGCCGCGGTTCACTAGTGACCCAAATTAGCCATCCAGCAACATTGCTCCTATATTTTTCTGCTTCAGAATGATGTATAGAAGCTACCATTTTTATAAATCGATTTCAGATCTTCAGATGAGAGGCACTAGCAGTATTATTATTTGTTATTATCATACATATACTAGAATCTAGCATGAGACACAAAGAAGCCCTTAGAAAATGACCTGTAGAGATCTATCACCTCCCACTGACCTCCTTCAAAACACATTTGGATCTGTTCCAGCCTTTTATTGCTCTTTGGCACTAGTAATCCACCATTTGATCATTATAAAACATTCACAGCAGATGTGCCTACAAACAGAGCATGATGATTTAAGTGGATAAGAACAGGAAGAGATGAACTCTCAAGAAACAAAGATCCTGAGTTTATGCTAATAACTTTACTTTAAAGGACTAAATTAAGGAGAAACATATGCAGATTTCTTTAAGCTCTTCTATTTTGGATTTAAGTCTCAAAAGTGTTGCTCGTGTCAGACTACTTTTTCTGTAGTTCCTCACAGTATTCTAAGTGAGTATTTCTGTATTACTAAGTGTTTTCCCAAATTCAATTTTTGCCCTCACTAAACACCACAGCAGAAAATACATCAGTGTTGTGCTGGTGGGGGGGGGGAACATAGTTGTTATGTAATTAGCTATATAAGGCTGCATTTATTCTCTTTCCCTGTTCACACTATACAGAAGAACAAATACGATAAGATGGAACCAGCTTTACCAGACGGAATTTGCCTAATGGCAAATACGTTGAAACTTGATTACTGATCAGAGTTGGTGAGACAGACTCTACATTCTGCATGAATAAAGATATGTTGTAGATGCAACAGAGTTTCTTATTGTCAAAAAATACTTAGGAATCAATATCCTAGTATGTACAAAACTGGAACAGAACTAGCAAAACCAGAGAGCTGGAATAGCGTGTTATAGTTACAACAGTACAAGGCATAGGTAAGTGTTAGTTCTCAAAAACAATTGAGTCATATTTGCAATATAATTCTGCATGGGGTGGAGGGCTGCTATTACTGGTCAATTCAGTAACATTTAGAAAGCCACTTACATAATTTTACAGAATTTACATTCAACATTGCTTTCACAATTCTTGTTCACTTCTTACTTTTGTATGCCTTCCTTAAGTTTACAGCAGTACTACCTGGTAGGAATCCAAAAACATCAGTAAACATTAAAAAAATGTGTTTGGACAGAACACGTATCAGAAATCCTTTAGATGAAATTTCAGAGAGAGTATCTCAGTTGTGCTTTACTCGGCAAGGTGGGGAAGCAAAAGGGGTGGAGACCTAGAGCGTTTCTCTAGAAATTAGTCACTAGGAAGTGTTCATTTTTTCTACCGTACTCAAATTTTCTTCCTTCTATTACTCACAGTAGCATATTTATCTAAAAAACTTAAGGAACTTACTTTGCAGTGGTCATACTGTTGCTGTAAGGTTGGAACATCCCCTCCAATGGGCATTTGCTTTTTTAGTTCTTCATCTTTTGCATTCAGCCATTTGATTAACTCTTCCAGGGATGTCAGCAATCGGTTCCATTTCTCTGCACTGGCCTCCAAGTGAGCCCTGTGAAACAACATTAAAGCAGCTTTAAAGCCCTGAATAGCAAAAACAACATGGGAATGGAATAAATTAAAAAAAAAAAAATTGCTCCATCATTAAGATAGGAATGTTTTGAGTGTTTAACTGCAAAGCAACTTTGTGTTAAAAAACCCTCTACTTCAAAACATTTGGCACAACAAATCAGAATAAGCAGAGGAAAAATGGGGGAACACAAACAAATCTGTACCTTATGCTTTAACTTATCCAAAACCTTGAACACTGCACATCTAGGCAACATAAAGACATGCTGTTTTGTTGTGACTCCACCACTGTGGTGCATGAAGTACAAGCATCATTTTGTGAGCTAAAGCACTACAAAACCAAACTCTTTCATGCCAGGACGTTGACTCTCCAGCAGTGAGAGCAACAAGTTCTCCCAGCAGTGATCAACAGCAAATTGCCTGTGCTGCTGAAAGTATCAGTGACACGGATTATTTAATACACCATCTTTAGTGGATGGTGAGTTAATAGAGAATTAACACAGTGAATCTGTCCCTCCGTTTAACTGACAAAACTCCCAGATTCCACAATACCCTTTTTCTATCATTTTCAAAAATACCTTGACTTGATAGCTTCTTCCTGCAGTGCGTACACAGCTGCAGGGAAATCTTCAACAGGGACCAGCTACCTTTCTTTTACTGCAGTCGTTCTGTGTTATGGATTCATTTGAGACCAGCATGTACTTAGTTTGTACCAGTAAACAACAATTTCTAAGCAAAAACCAAAAAAGCAGTCAGTATAAGTGTGTGAGGGGTGGAAGATACAAAGAAAAAAAATAATCGCATTTCTGAAAAGGATAAACTAACTACCTTTAGGATGAGAAACCTATTTTCCTTCACTCCATTCAGGAAAACGCTTAGGTAACCACTTGGGGGGAAAAAAAAAAAAGTTTAAGTACTTGCTAGAAGCGACGTTTAACTGCCTATAGTGTTGTGCATCACGGTTTCTATCATCCCTTATTGCTCTCACTGATACCATTCTCTCAACACTGAATTCAAGCCAGCTGCTCGTATCCCAGGCCTAAACAGCTGAGCCAGCATCCTGCCTTGCAGTGAATTACAAGCGAGCTGTTGCATTTGCAGTTATTAACGCATACCGGGGAAGAGCGTCCTGCCAGCCTTAGTTTGCAGATCAGCAGCTCCTGAGTGAAACGTACTGTCTCAGCTCCCCTGGTCTCTTTTCAGTTCTTTAATACTCGCTAACCAGAGCTACTTGCAGGGCAACCAACAACTTCTTCCTGTACAGACGGTATT
Organism: Himantopus leucocephalus; assembly: GCA_003993805.1. Lineage (NCBI taxonomy): Eukaryota > Metazoa > Chordata > Aves > Charadriiformes > Recurvirostridae > Himantopus > Himantopus leucocephalus. The sequence goes on along the minus strand of RSEF01000003.1, from coordinate 51,440,808 downwards.
AACTCCACATCAAGTTAGTACACGAGGTACCTGCTGCACAGGTGGAGCATTCACCATAGTTGGCCCCTGAAGCCCCCAGCCATGCACAGGGGCACACGCGCAACAGCACAGGGTGGTCCACGTACAATGTGTGCCTTCTCCTTTTCACAACTAGCTTGACATCTCGTCAAAAATTCCCTCAGAAATGCCAAGCTGCAAAGCATTGCATATATGTTACGCTCAGGTGGTAGGTACTCGGAACCTGCACTCCTTTCTGGAAGTGAAAACAGAGTTATACTCCCTATTAATCAGGCAGAGGAGAGACATTACCCTCTCATCTAAGCCAAGGCAGCCCGCATTTGAATTTACAGTTCTGCTGTTAGACTCACTGATTGTTACAAAAATTAAGCATCTTCACGAACATCTAGAAGCAAACACAACTAAAATGTTCAGATCTATAGCCTTCTGTACATTTGATAGTGGAATCTCTATTTATCATGATCTATTACTGTATCTAGCAGATTTAAGCAGCTCTCACCTCTAAAAACTGGCACTCTCTGAGGCTTCAGGATTCTGCTCTAATTATCTAGCAGAATTTCTGTATACAAAACGAACTGGAGTTTTGTAAGGGTGGGAAAAAAACTCCTGCAACTAGTTAAAGGGATGAGTCACTTAATTTAACATACAATGCAATAATATTAAGTGAAAAAACTAATTTGATATTAATGCAAATGATGTGGGATATGATACTAGATTAAATGCATTATAATTTACCACTAAAGAGTACCCATGTGCCTGCCAGATTAATGACAGTAGCAAAATATCACTAGCACATGGTTTCAAAGCCCAACGCAAGCTAAACTTGTGGGGGTAGAGCAGTAAGGGGTGGGGAGGAAATGGACTACACTAACAGGGACTTTAAAATTCTTCTCTGAACACAAAGTGAGCTAACCTCTCTCTTGAAAGGTCAGAAAGACATTAAGAGGAAAAAAAAACACACAGGGGAAAACATATCACATCAGCCTGGATTTTTCCTGAATGTTACCCTTCTTACCTTATCAGAAGCAATACTGAAAATAAAAGCGAGATGCAGCAGCAGCTAAAGAGTAGACACAAGCATTCAGTTCTCTTGGGGAGCGGAGACTCATGCATTCAGTAAACCCCATTCAAAACAAATGCTGCACAGGAGCAAGGGAACCATGATACGCTCCAATTTTCTTTTCAGTGTAAAGTTTTAGTATCACCATTTACATTTGTCATACAGACGTTATTAAAGAGAGTCGATAAACTATGCTGAAGTTCTGAAATGTTTCTTGGGCCTCTTTGCTTTCAAAGACAGGATTTATGGCCTTTGTTTAGGAATTCATACTTCTACCGATACGTAACCTGCAAACAAAGCTTCAGGTGTTTGTGCTCCCATGACAAATGAATTGGCAATCTCCAGGGATTCACCAGGTCAAGTGGTGGCTTAAGAACCTGCTCTGATAAAAATACAGGTCAGTAATAGATGACTGCTTGGTTTTGAGCACTGATTGGAGCAACAATATTCCCCAGCATCAACCACCTCGTATTCAGAAGCACTCCTAATGGAATCCTGGATGAACCTGAAAAACACAGATGCTCCCACCCAGCTGACCAGTCTGAGAGCACCCTCCTCCACCCAGGCTGAATAAAATCATCCAGAAGAACAGGAACACTGACATAACTCCCCTTCTGTTGACCCTGAGAGGCTCTCTTCACAGCTGGAGACCTCCTCAGCTTTTGCTTCTGCTTTGGCGGTAACACTTTTCCTGCTGAGCAACAAGGGAACATATGGAATAAAAGAGATTGGTGGGTGGTCTAAATATAGAGAATCTTTCTCTGTTTCTCCCATACTTTTACCTCTGCGCTCCTCCAAATACTAACACCCTCGCACCTCCTGCCCCAGAAGAAAAGACTCTCTCCTAAACATTTGGCTTTAACAGGCAGACCTGCACAAATCTGCAGCTTTTTTTTCTTCCTGGGAATAAGATAATAAAGAGAGAAAAGAAAGAATTCTGAATAAGTTTATGGGTAATTTCAAGGAGAGGTGTAGTCTTCTCAGGAGGTGTCATAGCCACTACAAGGACAGGTTTAAGTGGTTTCCATGTATTAAAAAATATGTCACAAGAGTACTGCTTTTTCACTTTGGAACTCCCTTTAGTTACCGTAGCAGGGAAGTAAAGTCAATGCAGTGACCAGCATCATCAGCTCTGACGAATGAAGTGATGAAGAAACAGTCATACTGTCCCTAAGGGAGAGCGGTACTTTCAGCAACTAAAAATCAACTTAATCAGAATGTACTCATAGCTGAAAATATTCTAAAAAACTTAGAGAAACCTTAATTTAGAAGCACTATCCCAAGCTAAAACCCATAACAAAACAATCAGGTTTTTCAATCATCAGTCCTAGCATCTAACACGGTTATATGCTGTTCTCACAAGACTCATCCATACAGTTTTGCTTTCCAATTCATCCTTGAAATAAGGTACACCAAGAAAGCAAAAGTTGAAGACAAACAGCTGCATCAACACACTGAATTCATATGAGTTCTATGCTTTGTTATTTCCCTACGAAGGCTTTCTTCACTCTTGTGCAACTTAGAAAAGTGAACTGCAATCAAAGAACAGGGCAAAATACATGAACTCAGAAATGCTACGCTGCTTTCAGTGGCGAGTGAGATTTGAGGGGTTAATTTACTTCTCTCGTATTTGTTCCAGTATTCTCTTCCCTGTCTACCTTCTACTTGTATCTCAGTGACATGTGGCTCTGCAGCATTGCAGGTACCAGCAGAGTAACACAAACATTGCAGACATTAACGCTGCCCAGTGAGACGCATGTGCCATATCTACGCAGAAGTGAAAAGATGGGTCTGTATTCAGAAGAGACGGTACTCCCACTTTCTTGAGCATTCACTGCACAATCGCTGTCTCTGTATTGCTGCCTTGGAACTCAGAGCTCGCCAGGGTAAATGGCTTGAAGGCCCTTTTTTTTGCCCATCAGTTTCTCCCAAATTATGATCAACCCCAGGAAATGCCAAGCAACTGAATTGTTCTTGCTAGAACTCCACAGTTACTAAGTTATTATCTTATGAGCATGTTTTTGTCTTCCTCTCACATCGAGTTATTTGTGAGTAGAGCTCATAATAGCCCAAGTTTAGTAGCTCTTGCATTAAACTACTTGTGTGGTGGGGCCAGTCTCTGCAAGCCCCACACCAAACTGCTTCGTTCCTCTGGCTCAAGCTCTTCCTGTGGGCTTTCATGGGGCTGATTTACCCATTCCTCTTAACCGTTTAGCAGGTTGGTGATGGGACAAGCAGAGACAAAAAGTAAATGTCACATTTTCCCCTCTTTCTCACTCTTTCAAACTCTTGTGCCTGAATTCCAAGCTCAACTTATTTGTCTGGCCTTTGGAAAATTCATATGAATGCTTCACATTGTCCTGTTCTATTAAAAGAACAGTTTCCTTTATTGAACAAGCAAGAAATTGCAATCAAAAGCTCTAGAAATTCTTTTCTATGTAATTCATTTTAATGTGGAATTATATTCACATTAACGAATATGGTATTACCTACTTCCAAAATGACATTGCAAAGATTTTAACAATGACTACACCCCAACAGGCAGTGAGCTTGGCACTGGTAGGGTCAAAAAATTGTAAAATGCATTCCTTGATTCATACGTATTTTAACACATTTCTTAATTGAATAAGCAGCAATAAAAAAAACTTTACTACCAATATGGATCAAGACACTTAAGATGCAAGTCCTATGAAATTTTTCATTTCAGTGGTAAAAACCAAAAACAACAACCAAACCCTGATTTCTCCTTACAGTAATTGTAGAGTCACAGAATTACTTCGTTGACATTGCTATCAATTTACAATAAGGAAAAATTCACCATACTTTCTGGAAAATTTAGTACAGATTGGCAAGTTACAATTGCACAGATCTGGACAGAGATGAACAAGTAGTGAAGCCTGCATGATGAGCAAGTGCACCAAGTTTTTATATTTGTGGTCAGGGGTCCTTTATGGAAGAAAATTGAGATTTCACTGGAATGCCGTGGTCGTATCTCTTAAGCCTTTTAGAAGACAGCAACTGTGCCCCATTCATGACTTGACATTTTCATTACTTACCTGATGTTAGATGACTTTGCCTTCAGGTCATTCCAACGCTGGTTCATGTCATCAAGCCGATGCTGGAGCAGGGCAGCTTCCTCAGAGTTTCCCAAGGCTTTCACCATCTTCTGTCTGTTTCCATCAATGCTTTTAAAGATGTCATTGTGGGCATCAATCTCAGCTTGGATGTCCTGAAATATCAGCAAGAAAGTCCAAACACCTTAGTTCTCTAAATAAAGGAAGGGAGAGCTTATTCTCATTAGCGCTCCGAAGCACTAGGACAGAGCACATAGTCTGACTTTCTTGGGTGACTCTGAAAAGAGATGCACAGGGGAAAACCTGCAACCCAATTAACAGCATTATAAAAGGTCTAGATTTCTTAAGTGTGAGAAAAGGAGTTTGAAAGTGATCCTTGACTGCGAAACAGGATGTAGAACTATAACCACTAAGTTCTCTGCATGTTTTTGCAGCACTGAAGGTAACTAATTGTCTACTCTTCTCCCACGCATTTCACACAGTGCAGCATTTTCAAATGCACTAGAAATCATTTCCTGCTCAGAAATTGCACAGAGTCAGCCTTAGCTATGTTTTCTCTTTCCTCTTTGAAATAAAATGTTGCAGAAACCTTACACAGCCCAGTGAAATTCAAACTCTATGTAGTGCTTTAGGTCATATGCAATAAAAGCTTTTAACTAAAAGCTACATCCTTGAACTGCCGCTAAATGACTACAGTTACCACGAGCCCATTTGTACAATTAAATTACTGTACACCATGGCCTGCAATATATGGAGAGGTAGACATAAAACAGCAGGATGCATTATAACCTGAATTTCATAGTAAACACTGAAAAGAAAAAGAAGTGCTTGTCATTTCAATTCATCTTACCCATTTCTCCTCCCCTCAGAAATTAAACATATTTCATTCTCTGACCTACCATCTGCCTAAGGAAACACATTACAGATGTTGTCTTCATCTAACCGAGCACAGTATTATTTTTATAATACATTACAAGAGCAAACAAAACTTCCTGCGTCACCGCCAATGCTTTCTAGCATGCACACATCTACGTACACTCTAGTAGAGCAATGTAAATGTGTGGAGAGCCAGGAGGCCTACCGGCTGTCTCAATAGGGTTAATCAGCAAAGATTGTGACAGGAACTTGATGCACTTGTAAACAAACTTCTTTTGCAAAGGAAGAAATTCAATAACTGAAATCCCTTAAACGTTTTTATGCTTCCAGACACCTCCTCAGTAATCTCCATTTGTTCCCAGGAGCAGGAAAGGAGGGGCCCCTTGTACCTCCCCATCCTCAAGGTGTAGTCCTGCATCTTAGAATGGCTGCTTGCACATCTACAGTTGATGGTTGGAAACAGTGGAAAAGTAGCTATGAATCTGAGACAGCATGAAAGCTTGCTTCAGCTAGGGAAGAAAGCAAAAAGAAGTAAGCATGCAGCTGGAGAAGTGGGGGGAGGAGAGACGGAGAGGGAAAAGGGGTGGGGAGCAGGAGAGGGAGGGAAGCATAAGTGAAGCTCTGGCTCTGTAGTTGAGCTACTATGTGATTTTGGACAACTATCTATTCTTTGCCCTGGGTATCACTACTTTAAAACAGATAAAAAGACACTTTTGCTTTCTTTAAAACTGTCCTGATAAAAATCACCATTCTGAAAATAGATACAAGCAAGGGCATTTAAAATGAAAAACAGAAATGGAAAAGTCTGATGATCAACCAACCCAAATAAAACAGCATAGTTATCAGTTAAACAAATCAGATGCTTATCTGAAAACATTTGCAGCTCTTGTCCTTATGCCTCCAACATGCAAGTAGACCCAGTGAAAACCAGCTTAGATCCGAACACCAGGAGACACAACCACATACAGCAGTTACAATTTTAATTGCACACTAATCTGTGCTACAGAAGTCTGGCCATGTCAAATCTATTTCTATGCCTCCTTAAGGTTACAAAAGAAAAATTTGTTGAAAACAAACATCTCTGATCACAATATTCATTCGCAAACTAATGAGAACCTTCATAAAACATTCTAGCTTTGATTACATTTGAAAGGACCCTTAAGCATGCACATTTAAAAACTTTTCATTCAAAATGGGTTTGATTCTTGCATTTGCCAGACACATTACATCGATTAAGGCACAGTAAATCTACTGTTTGCATTCTTGAGTCCCATCTGTGATGGCCACGTTGTGGCAGCTCAGTTCAAAGAATCAACTTTGCTAATTAACTTCTCTTTCTCTTTTCTGATTTCCATTTTCCAGGGAAAAAAAGCACTGCCAGCTGATGGATAAACCGACAGGACTGATATCAATGAATANAAAAAAAAAAAAAAAAGGAGGGAGAGAAATCCAAATACATGTCCCACATCAACATGTGCATGGAAGAAGTGCAGCAGGAAGGTGGGATGTGAAAGATGGCTAATGGCAACAGATAGTCATGGTAAGTTAATTATCCCCCAATAACGATATAAAAAAATCTTGAAGATTTTTATTCAAGTATTGCCCTCTATTGGAAGGCTAACAAGGATGATGGGCTCCCATCTTGTCCCAAGATTACTACCAATTGCTACCAATTACAGCAATCTCCTTTACTCACCATGTTACCGTAATCTTTCAATTCTTACGCAATTTGAAACATGTTATGGTTGCCCTCCCTCAGAATTTCTTATTTCAAAGAGGGGAAAAAGAACTCTATCCATTCTGTACACATCCCAATGCATGTTCATCCTGATCTATTATTTCTCTTTCTCCTGCCTTTTTCTTGGCCATTGATTCTCCTTATTCTTCTCCATTGTCCTCTATGTGGCAAAAGGGTATGAAAAAAGTTTATTATCCCTGATCAGGCCCCAACTAGTATGAAGTCTAATACAAGTTAATCCAATTTCACTTTTTCGGTACTTTAAAAGCAATTATAAACATTTCCCTACTATCACAAGGAAGGTCCCCTATCCAGAGTCACAGGGTCAACATACTGGAGGATACAGGAGAAGAGGGGGAAAAAAAAGTTATGTTCCTTTTGCAACATAAAGAGGTGGACACAGCTGTGAAACACCATCATTCCTAGCCCAATGCAATGGGGATGTGGGCCAGAGTGCTCTCCCAGTGCACTCAAAACAAAGCAAAGCAAAAAAAGAAGAAAAAAAAAACAATAAAGAAACCTAAAGAAATACACCACAAACAGAGAAGGACTTCTTGCCAGCAGAAATTCCTACTTCTTAAATCGTAGTTACATAGCTTTATCAACTCAATTATTGGTGGAATTACTACAGAGGTGCCATATTTTGCTAATTTTGCAAATATTTTTATGCACATATGTGTTAAACTGGATTGATAATTAATTGGTATGAGGTCAACAGATCTGTTTAAATGCCCAAGTGCTTGTGGGATGAAGGTCCTAAATTTAAAGAAAGGTATTCGATGACAGAATTCATCCTATATATAAATCAAGGTGCAAGTTTCAAAGTTTTGAAAGATAGAGAGGAGAATAAATAAGTAGGCTGACATTTATATATCTACTTCACTCTAGCCAGGCTATTAGAAGATTGCCACTTTCCTTAAATTCCTTTTAAGAATTAAGATCAAACTGCTGCCCGTCTTTTCCACTTTGGTCTGGTGATTTCAAAATCCCCTTATCTCCATTCTGAACCTTAGACTTCTTTGCTTCTCTCCCTCTTTACGCCTCTCATGGCAGATGATTTACCTGCAGGAGTCAAGCCTTCATTTTATGTTTGGATCTGATTATAAAGCTTGTCTCCATAATAAGAAGCCTACTTCTTGCTTTAACTTCAATCAAATAAAATACTAAATTATCATATAATGACAACTGAAGAGCATGTGTCTTTAAAGAATGTATAAATACGGTATGTAACATTCAATAACGCTATAGATGGCAATTCTGAAAAGGACCCAAAGACGTAGCTGACTCCAGTTGGAGTTGCTACTGGAACAGCCCAAAAGTAGAATAGAGTGCCTTGCCCAGGGTAAAAGAAAATATATGACAAAGATTTGAACAGAATCAAACTTAATGACTCTGACTCCAAAGTCAACCTCTATCAAACTTTTTTTCTTTCTTTCCTCCTTACAGACTGCAAGGATATTTTAAACAGTAATAACTGTAGACAAAATTGTCCTTTTAAACTATTGATCCTTTACAAAGACAAAAAAAAAATCCTTTAAAAAGACCTCCAAAAAACCCCAACCAAAACCCAAATCAACAGCACTCCCACGATGATGGGCATTCTAGTGCCTTTTTTCTGAATGAGTCCAGAGGGCCACTAACTCACTCTGCAACTCCCTAAGCTGTCAGCATATTCACTTCCACTCATGTCCTTTCAGATTTTGTTTGTTTATACCATCTTCATTGGTACACTGCCATTAACACAGGCAAAATATTTTCATCTATAAAGGGCCCAAACCCTTCTGTTGAAGGTAAAAACATGATTGGTGGAAATAAACTCCACGTTTCCATGCCAAAATTAAAGTGGAAGAAACAATGCACTTTATAACATGCAAAATGTTACTCTATTCCATTCTCTCCATTACGAATTCTAGAGTACTTCAGCTTTATGATACAAAGATCTAAACCAGGAAAGTTATTTTCTTCTGTAAGGTAAATAAACAGATGTTCCTATAACATTATAGGTTGTATCAAAATCCCTTAATCAACTTTTTACTATATATAAAACTCAACTTAGTTTCTTATGAAAAAGGTCAATAGCATTCTATACCAAATCATAACTTCATGGGATTTTTTTTAAAACTGTTACATACGGGATTTATCAACATTTGACTCCAATGTTTTTTAGACCCACTGTACACAGCAAAATTCTGTATTCCACCCTGATTTTTAACTATTTTTATGTTTATTATGAAACAGAATTCCACTGAATTTCTATAAAGATCGGACCACAGAGCATGGATGGCAAGTTATGGCACACAACTACATGTGGCTGTTAAGAAATGGACATGCAGGTCCAATGCTGATGCTGTGCCACAAGACTAGCAGCATTTTGTGTTGGCACACAGACTGCTACGTAATTTCAATCCCCAGGTATAAGCCACAGAACAGGCAAACCATTGTGGCTTTTGAAACACATGAAGATCTTAAGAGGAGTTAGTAGGGCTGAGGCTAACTCCTCATGAATGAGAAATAGCTTTAAGAACTGCATTTTCCCCAGCAAAGATTACCCCCGGGCTATTTTGCCAGAACAGTTTTGTACTTCTTCCACTCAATACAAATCATGCCTGTGACTAGAACAGGACAACAGACTTTGTGCTGTCCAGGGAATTGCAAGTCCCACGAAAATGACTGCCCGTTGCCTTCACTGACAATGTTCAAGTCAGCAAAGACACAGTTACAGAAATGCTGCACTTGCCTTTTTTAGAGGTCAAGAATAAAGGTGATGACTGCTCACCTAAGTATCTGCAGAAAACTCTTCCAGCTGGAACGGCTGGAACAAAAATGTCAGTGCCAACCTAAGGACATAACTGTAAAGCCACAGGCATGAGTCAGAACATCTTTCTTTGAGGTCTCACAGCAGGTAGCAAAGGAATGGATTTTTAATTTTTTTCATTTTTTTTTAATAGCAGATTGTTTAGTCTATGTTGAACCAGATACATTTTACCTGCTGCTGCCAACTGCCTCTAGGAACACTGCTGGGTCAGATGTTCCCTTTAGCCTCTGCTTTACTCAGAGATTTTCACTTTTTTTATGACTCTTAAGGAGGGAGTAAGAATTAGGGCATGATATAGGCATATGAAAGTGGCCATTGTGAAAGGGAAATGGGATTTTTATTGCTCTCTTCCTTACAAATGCTGGGGGTAGCAGGGAGAGAGGGATGCTGTTGTAAAAAGAAGCAGTTAAAAAAACAAGTCTCTGAAGAATCCAGGTACTCATCTCACCCAGGGAGTCTCTCCTCTGGTGTCAGAGGACAGTCATAACTTTAGAAAGGATCATCCCATCTGCTGTTTCAGAGCCCTGCAGTGGCAGTTGCTGTTAAGCAATCAGTTTATAATGAATTCACATTCAGAAGAGCAGTACACATGCAAAACCCTTGGGCAAAATTGCCATTATAATAAATCCACCAGTGGCAGAAGTGTGTATAAAGACAGACATTAAACCTCTCTAAAATGTCATACACAGACCACACTGGGTATCACTACAGCCACTGGGACTATGGTATAAGATCAAAGCAATCCACAAAAGCAATTGGCTTTAGATACGACAGAAATCTAATTACTACTTAAGCTCTCAGGTATTTCAGGAAGAAAAAAAAACTTTTTTTGAGGAAAAACCGCTTTGGGATGTTTTTCACATCTAAATTTCAAACGCTTGTACTATCAAAAGCCTTGCACTGACACTTCAAGATTCCAAAAAGCTATCTTGGCTTGCACTTAAACTTAACGGATAGTACCTTAACAGGTGACATATGGTGTGGGTAAGGATTCATTTCATCACAAGAATGATGATGCACTTAGGAAGGCTGAGAATGCCAGCCTGCCTTCGACAACCTCTGCGGCTCCATCGCATGGCATTGACTCACCATCTGAGGGGCAGGCATCATAAATCTGTTACTACTAATTCCAGCAGTCACATAATTGCGACTGAACAAAGCCAAAGCAGCCCTGCCCACTCCAGTGTAATGCGACTCTGCTTTTGCATAGGAAGGGAGTGCCGTGCAAGCTTCTGCAAATGCCATCTGGCTTCTGCATTACAACCACATTAACAGCACTCGTAATTCTCTCCTCGCAACTTATATTCATGAATCCAGAAAGCTGAACGTAGCTTGCAAGCCAGGATCACTGTCAGAATGCTGTTTCTCCTGGCAGCAAACTTTTCAGTTAGGAAGAACAGGATGGGTGTGTGGGGATTCATGAGAGGGAGAGATGAAGCAGGGGAAGGAGGAGGGGAACTTGCTTTTTAAAAATAAAAAGAAAAAGAAAACTTGCTAAATAAGCACAGATTAGAATTTGTGGTCAAAGTTCACTAACTAAAATGTTAACTTTCTTCTCCAGCACCAAAGCATCTTCCTATGTTGTGTTACAAATTTCAGCACAGCAGACAACAAAATGCCACGGTAAGCTTCAAGCTAAAAAATACAGCAGAGCTGTGAGACCTGCAAGTTTTGTTTTTGTTAACAATTGCTACAATCAATTACTTTGAGATGAAATAAGACACTGGAATATTCAAAATCACAGGGGAGAGCCTGGAGCTTGCAAATGACAGGGCTTGTATGGTTCAAAAAACATTAGAAACATTGGTTTCAAAACTTCTGTTTCAACTACGTCATGAAGCATCTCAAAGAGTCCAGCATGTGTCCTAAGCTTTACAGGCACCAGCAGCAATTACAAGAGTGAAGCCCTGGTGACAGACTGGGGGAAAGAGAGGAGCAAAGTGATTCTACTCAGTGTAGAAATCATGTCACAAACCGTTTTGCTGTTACTACTTTTGGAAGAATCATGCTGGTGGGATACTGAACAGTATCTGTCTCATTAGCTCCAAAGTTTGCTACTGCAGGAAAGAAAAAATACAAGAGTTTAAAAAGACCAACAAATCCAAACCAGTTTACAATGGTCTTCTGAGGACCCGGACTTATTATGATTTTGAAATTAACCAAAAACATTATACAAACCCAAACCAAATAAAAAAGTAGCTTATCTGAGACTTTTAGGTTTTTTTAGTAATACCCACTATACTACTGTTCTGGTGACTAGCACTGGTTTGTATTTAAAAAAAAACCCCAAACATACTGAAGCTTAGAGATTTAGCATAGAAAACCACAGAATCAGGCTTTACAATCTGCTCTCCTGCCTTGTGACCACAGTATTGATGGTTTTTATCTTAATGTGTAAATAAACTACTATATATTTTTTTACAGACTCTGGTCTTGCAGGGCACAGGTTGGAGAGTATGGAGAAATGTTATTAAAAAAACCCAAAAGAAAATATAGTATACAAAGCCACGCTAGCAATGGTTACAAACATATGATCCAGGTTTCACTGGAAGTGCTGACAAATTAGATGAAAACAACCTGGTTTTGAACAGTCTCATGTCTCTCACTAATCAACGCAATCACTGCAAAGCAAAGCCTCTCAGCATTACTGTTACCAAATGCCCTGGTAAGAGAAAGAGCAACCAGCTAGAATAAAAGAACAGATGAAATGACAGGAATAAGTGGCACATTCATTGGAAGTACTTATAAAAGGCATCATGAGATCTACCAATTTGACTAAGATAACATTCAACTAAATTTAACAGCAAACTGTGGAGCAATTCCTTTATGTCAATAGTGAAGTAAGGTCACAGGCATCCTGGAAAGTCCCCTTTTGCTCTTGACTTCGCAAAGTCCAAACTTTTCTGTCATTTCCTTTGGGGGGGGAAAAAAAAAAAAAGAAAAAAAAAGATGACAACCACAATCAGAGCACATGCTGTAAAACTAATCTTGTAGGACCCAAAATGCGGATGGGAAGAAGCAGCAGACTTCCGTATTTGAGAGGCCACAGGGTTCATATGAGGACCTTAACACCAACACAGAAAACCTCCTAAGTTTATCACCCACCTGCCCTTTTTATTGTGTACTTTTCAAAGGCATAACCTTTTCCAAAGGTGTAAGTATACGAAACTGTGCTTATCATACCTTTTCAAATTTTGTCAGCAGCTCACGTAAGCTGAAGTTCAGGCCAATCATCATTAAGCGTCCTCCAAAGCCGACATTTTCCTGGTACGTCCTCCAAGCCAAGTCTATAGCCTTCAAAAAGGTTTCTCTCTGCACCTATGCTGTCTCAGATCTCCCCGGCAGCTCCTGCACGTGCCCCTCTCCTGGGCTGTGTTCCCCCAGGGGCAGTTCCCGCAGCACCATTGTCACAGCCTCCCCATCCTTGGTCTTTCCCACAGGCTGGGCACCAGGGGGTGACTCGCTGACACTGGGCGATGCTCCTTGCAGGGTTAACCTGGCCCCATAGCGTTGTGGGGATCTCCTCCTCTCCACGCCTGGCCAGGACCGCCTCCAGCTCACCTCGGCAATGGCCTGTGGGCTCCAAGTGCTTCTTGCAGGCCTCAAGCTCAATGTTTGGTCTCAATTAGCCTGAGCAAGTAGCCTCTGCTGCTGTGTGGTAGATGCAGAGGGTGGAGAGGAGGAGCAAGTCCTTCCATGTTGCTCCATTCAAGGGAAAAAAATACAAAGGGGGGAAAAAAAAAAAAGAAGAAGAAAAAAAATCCCCAGAGAAACTTCTGTTTATAGAAAGCACCAAAAGTCAGCTTTTCAGAGAAGTTGAAATGGTACGAGGCACACTTCAGCCTAGGAAACACAGCAGCGTGACTGGACAGGAGGCCACCTCTCCTCTTCCTGCCTTCCTCGAAGCTGGCCACCAGCGGGCTGGTGTTGCTATGGCAGTAACCAAGCCACCTCCAGCCCTCTTCCCTCCACCCGCTTCGCTTTGCCCAGGGGATGCTGCACCGCCAAACAGCCAAGGCCCATGAAAAGAAATCTAAAAAGCCATTTCCTTTGTTTAGGCAAAAAAACCTAAATCTCCAGCAAAGGATCCTGCTGCAACCTCTGAAGCCTTTGCTGGGGATCTCCTCCTTTGGTCCTGTCTGCTCTGACAGCCGTGCGGTAATCTATCGCCAGCATTTGTTTATTATTGTAATCAGCATCCTCCCTTCCAGCAGCCCTGGTGCTGCTCTGACGCCAAGCACACTCCCCCTTCCTGGAGGCCTCCCCGCTGGAAAACCACTGCCACCCCTAAGGCGGCAGAAAACCCGGACCCCCACTTGCCCCGTTTTCCTTCCTCCAGAAAGGAAAGGCGGCTGTGTAGTCACTGAACAGGTTTTGGAGCTGTAAAAGCAACTGGTGCTCCACAGGCGCCCGCTGCCGCTCGTGAGGGCAGACCGGGTGCGGGCAGACTGTTTTCACACCAGCCTTTGCTCGCCCGCCCGCGGGAAACCTGACACCCCAAGGGTGGCTACTAGGAAATCATTTCAAACCATTCCCACTGGAAACCCTGTGTGCATGTGAAGGCCTATTTAAGCTACTATTAATGCTTTCCGTACAACCACACATTACTCAACCGCCAAAAAGAGCTTCAGTAATAGTTGCCAGCAAGTCAGAAAATGTGTAATTAAAACCAAACCAACAATCCTTCACTTGCGAAACTCTTCACAACTATTTCTCCTATGACCATGTTGGGTATCACATGCTGCTTTTACTTTCTTTTTATTTCACCCAACTATCATATGAAGTACTAATAGTCACCAAAGACAAAACTGTCTTTAAAAATATTCCTAGCTAGTGGATTATACTGATGCTGCCAGTATGGGTCAGGATTTTAAGAATAAACTCTGGAGGGGAAAAAAAATAAAAATACTGGCAGTAGCAGGATTTTTGCTTATTTTCTTTGTGCTTTGCTGCCTGTATGTATGTTTTATAGGGGCATATTACACAAACTGCAGAAGTGCTTGCAAAATAAACTGAGAAAAGTTTTCCAAACAAAGGCGGCAGAACTAGACCAGCTTTACTGCACAACTGGGTAAGCAAAAACTGTCTGAATTTATTCTACTGCTTAGAGAAGCAAAAAAAAACCCACTTATTAATGCAACAGTATCTTAAATCATGTTCAAATACTGTTCTTTTCTAAATTAACCACTTACAGAAGGAAAAAAAACCCCACACATTAGAGTGAGAAAGTAAAATCATCCTGCAAGAGATTTAACTAGAACCTCCATGTGAGAATCTCTTCTCCTGAAAGACAGACACAAAGTGTGGATCCCAATTCCCATACACACTAGGGTTTGTTTCTGCTGCTCTTGCAGGAAGAAAAAAAAAAAAGCCCTTGCAAAACAGGAAGAAAACAGCATTTAAATCCACTTCAGAAGTGCTAGTGCACATAAAATGAAAATGGGTGTCAGTCCGGATTATAATGAGGCTTCGTAACTCCAGGACTGTACTCAAATATACACATTAATTTTATGTTTATTCTCAGGCTTCATACTTAAATAACCTGCTTCCCAATTTTCTGTTGTCATCAAAAAATCATACATTCTAGATCTTTCAATACTATTGGATGCAAATGTAAATGCCTACTGAGGTGAATAGGTACCATTTTGCAGAATTCTATACAAGCTAATCAAATATATATACACACACACAGATAACGCTGGACCAATGCTTCCAGTAAAAACACTTTGAAAATTGTTCTGAATAACAACTTTTTCAGTGGCCCTTTCTCATGAAAGCACACTGCAGTATTTGAGAAATTCTACATTTGAAGAAGAAAAATAAAAGTAACTGAAATAAACTCTACATTGACATACATTTAATATAGCCTGTACATGTAAAGACAGTGGTTCTGTAGACATGACAATGTTGGATGGTACAAACACTCCCAAAACACTCTTGTGGATACACACATGGGAATTTAAGACACTGGAGAGCAATGTACTGCTGATGCATTCCAGGCACTGCTGCAGAACATCATGTGCAATGGAACTTCTTTTTACATTTTGGTATTAGAGCAATTTGGTGCATTTTCTCATGTCTTAAATAATAACATAAAACTGGATAAAAATAATATAACCAGCTAACAGCACTTAATAGCCTTTGGTAATGTTACTAGTGGCAGCCTGCAAAATGCAAGGATCGTCAACAGAAAAGCGCTTTTATCAATGGTAGAAAAAGGAAGGTCGGCACAGCAGCCAGTGACACGCAACCGCAATCACATTTGCCAGCAACTGTTTTTAGGAGTGGGTACTGAACTGAATGCCCTGCTAATCAAGGCTTAAGAGCCTCAACATTTAGCAAGACACTTAATGCAGGGATTATTAAACAAATAGCAGAGTTGTACATCTAAAAACCTAGTACTGCAAACAATCAGTTAAAAAACCCCTGCTTTTAATCAAGTATAAATCTTGCAAAAAGTATAAATCTATGCAAAAATAAATTGCAGTAACTGAATGTTAGGCTACTGCAAACAAGTGAACCTGCAGAATCAATGAAACCAAAACTAGGTAAGGAAAAAGAAAAAAAACCAAACATTTTTCCTTCCAGAGGCAACAGAATATCTGATCAACTTGAAGATAATCTTACACACACCTCTAAAGATCAATTTCAAAAAAGACAGAAGTCTTTCAGACTTTAATCTGCATGACAAGATTAAGTATGTGCAAAGATACTATAAAGAATTTGCTTCATACTTGAGTTGATGTGCAAAAAAATGCAAGAAAACTGTCATACTAAGTACAATTTGACTTTGGAATACAAACTAAAGAAAGGAGAAAATAAGTTTTTTTCTAGAAGAAAAATGGAAAAATTAACAGCTGCAAGAACCTTAGGAGTGAATGAACCAGGCTGTTTACACACAGAGCATACATATATCTTAGGTGACTCACAACAACGAGTAACAACAACAAAAAGATAAAAAGAATAGTGTTCCCTTGTGTGACTCAGATGTAAGGGACGAAGAGGTCAATAGGTGGTTACAGCAAATCAATACATCCTGGTGTCTCTCAAGACATGCAGCTTCAGGCAGGAACACACACACAAAAAAAAAAATCACTTGTTCAAAAGCACTGTGGTATTTTCTCCTGCCTTGCAAAATACCTGGCGTCAACCCAATCAGACCAGGAGAGAGAGCTGCCCCCTTCCTTCTACAGCAGATCAGCATTTACAACACAGAGTTAACACACAGCTCCAGCAAGGGCGGTCCTACACGGAGGTTCACTGTGAATGGAACCCAACACCGGGATTTCACTAAGGAGAGCTCTTCCAGCACAGCCTCGCTGATAACCTCTGCCAGAAGCCAAATCACTCAAGTGATATTGTACCCCAAGGATCAAGAATTCATCAAGACAGATGTACAAATCAAGCTCTTACAATAAAGAGAAACAAGTGGCAGGAAAAGACAAAAGTCACATAAACATGATTGCCCAAATTGCCAATTAGGTATCTATTACAGTGGTGATTGCAGTGCAGATTACTAATTACATTAAAGGGTTTGCAGAGTTCCTAGAGCTTAGAGCCAAGGCACTGCACTGGTTTGACTTTTTCCTTATTTCTTTCTTTAAGACTAAAGGGTATCAGTTTGTCTTGGGAAGGTATTTTTACATGGATCAGCCAGTCTCATACAGTGGTCTGCCCTGTGCAATATCTGCCATATTCAACGACAGAGTTCTGTATTAGGTGAGCACAGATAGACTGTGGCCTTCCTCAGAAAATGGGGTATGAGACAAGACTTTAAATGTCAAGAATAAAATTTGTTAGGATTCCAGATGAGATAATGTAGTCTTGGTGACAGGCAATATTGCACTACCATGAAAGATTAGTAAAGGACTGGGTGGTTTGGTGGTGGGTTTCGCCCCTGGCTCTTATTTTTCATAGAATCATAGAATGGTTTAGGTTGGAGGGGACCTTAAAGATCACCTAGTTCCAACCCCCCTGCCATGGCCAGGGACACCTCCCACTAGACCAGGTTGCTCAAAGCCCCATCCAGCCTGGCCTTGTTTGGACAACACATGGCTTTCAGCTTTATGAATCAAGCATGACTTTATAATGTTTTCGACCTGAATATAAGTTGTGTGGTTTAATTTCTTTGAACTTCCCAGAAGGATAACATTTCAAATGTACTCAGAACACAAAAATCCAAAGTAGTATCTCGTACTTGGAGTATATCTAAAATAGATTAGATACCAAAGGGAAGTATGCATGGGAATACCACCATGGCATCCATTTCAGGCATGGAGCCATTAAGAAATTTACTGTACAAGATGCTGAGACTTAAGTTCCACTTATGGGACTGGCCAGAACATGAAGGTTTTAATCCTAACTCTAATTGACAGAATGAAGGAGGCAGCAGGGAGCATGGATGAAATCTGGCTTTCATGCCAGGCAGGAATTTCATGGTCAGGTTGTTACTTCCTAGGTATTACTGGTGACTAAATAAAGTGTTCATATTGATGGACAGTCTATAAAGAGTTCACTGGGGAAGCCTCCTAAGACTGTTAGCTGCCTTGTCTCCTGGTTTTCCCTCTTCAATTATAAGATACCAGCACTTGCTTGCAATAATCACACTGGAAATCAGCAAGCCACAACGCACCTCATGGTCTTTCTGTCTTTAATAGCATCTTTAACCCTGCTCTCTTTGCACAGAAACAAAACAAACAAGTTGTCCTAGATGGACTTATTAACATCTTTATTAAAAACGGGTGAAACTGAAAACAGGGTGATAGTCTACTGGAGATATAACATGACAGACTGCCAAAGCAGCACATCCAAGGAAAAGATTCTAGAGGCTGCGTTAACCCACACCCAGAGTAAGCATCCAGTTTCCCAAGTTAAAAACACAGGACTCTCAATATTTCAGCCCAATCTGAAAATGGAGTTTTCCTTAAGATTTTCTTGACTGTGATGAGAAGTTTTCTAGCTCCCTGACACCTTAGTCTGAGAAAAGCCTCATTAA
Organism: Himantopus leucocephalus; assembly: GCA_003993805.1. Lineage (NCBI taxonomy): Eukaryota > Metazoa > Chordata > Aves > Charadriiformes > Recurvirostridae > Himantopus > Himantopus leucocephalus. Next base: position 51,422,232 of record RSEF01000003.1, on the reverse strand, counting down.
ATCCATGTATAATACATGCGGCAATTAAATACACATCTTTAAAATCATTTGCTACAAGAAGAAGGGCTTATTTATGCATTTATTACTTGGTAAAGGATACCCATCTCTCAAGATACTAAAACTGACCAATGAAAAGCTGATTAATGTAGCAGTTTTTTGGCAAGTACTCAATCCAAATAGTGGAAAGACCATGAAAATCATATTTTGATTTCAAGTTTGTCATAAATAATTGAGAGACCTTCTTAAATTCTACAGCACTAACTCAGTATCTGTGGATTAAAATCTCATTCAAATAACATACTACAATCTCTTCCTGCTGTACTTTTAAGCAATGGCATTAGACTCAAGTACCTAACAAGGATCGAGTGCCATTACAGTTATGCTGCATAATTTATCATTTTGCCATACTCCAAGGATGAGTACCCAAGCACAACCTTCTGACTCAGTCTGCTTGTATATTACTTTATGCTCTATTATTTTATACCTTGTCTTCTATTCTCAGTTAACTAAGTGGCCGTATCTTGCAGGAAGGAGAAGTATTACCTGCATCTAGTTGGTTTTGGGTTTTTGTGTTTGTTTTTTNTTTTTTTTTTTTTTTTTTTTGAAAGCCACTGGGAATTGGACTCTCCCCATCCAATGCAAACTCTAACCTCAGCCATAAGAATTGGAGTCAGCTGTAAGCTTTTCAGCCAGATATTTTTAATCCTATATCTGAATACCGGGCAGGCATTTGCTATATAACAACAACTGTATTTTGAATTTCTAGCATAACTGTTAGCAAGATGATCTTCTGTATTTAAAAAGAATATAAACTATATATTTGTATTATTTGAAGTAACTTTTTGTCTATGAAGTCAGAATCCATATAACATTTATAAGGAAATGTGTTTTTATATCAACTTTAATATGCAATGGTGGAACAGCCATGAGAAAATTACTCTTGTGAATATAGCAAACAGACACCTACTAAATAGTTGTGTCAAACCACAGGAGGTCAATCTCCTAATCTGGCATGAAATACCAAAGTATACCATTCTAATTTACTAAAAAGGTGGAGGGTTTTGGTTTTTTTCCAAAGTTCACTAAAAAAAGATCAATGACCCTGAACTACAGGGATGTGCCATTAACACTTAATTTAAAACTTTTCATGCTGTGGATACTGCATCAAAGCAGCAGCCCACAGTGCCTCACCAACTGAACTGAACTATACTTTTTTCTCTGAGTGGATAAAGAAAAGGACTATCTGATGGAGGGCTTACTTTAAAAGCTGTATGACTGATACCATAGGACAACCTTGTCTGCATCTAAATTCAGTTACAAACCATGGGATTAAATACTAAAAACTCATCATAAGATTAGGGTTTAAATGTTTTAGCTCAGAAAGAGCATTCATTCTTTTCACTAACACTGTAGTGATCCCCTGAGCCAACTCTGTAGTTATGTAATTTAAACAAATAAATGATATTCCTTTTTACCACATCTAGTGCGTAATGATAGCACAGAAGCTGCCAGGTACACCTAATTATTGCTTAGCAACACCTTAAGGGAGAACAATAGCAATTCAAAGTTTCAGAAAGTAACCCTCTAAAATGTAATTGTGGCTTTTCCGAAGTGAGGTGCTTGAAGTTAGCTGTGTAAAGCATGTCAGAATGGGAGAACGTACCCCAAGGACTGGAGAAGAGGGACAAGAACGCAGAGAACTGAATTTGCACAAGTCCTGCATGCAAGTCACAGTGCTGTAGGTGCAGCTGAAAGCCCTCATCTCTTCATAGCAAGCACTTCTAAACAGGGAATGGAAGGGTAAGAAACCACCATCCTCCCATGCACAGGACAAGTAAGGGAGAAGATTTACTGTCATTTAAAAGTTACAGCAAATCCTTTTCTCCGCTCAGCTGCCTGTCCCTCGGTATCTGGCAGGCGTTATCATTTCCAAGTTTATAATTGCTTCCAGGCACCCATGCTCCACAGCATACTACTTCCCTACACCTACAACAGATCTGCTACAGGAAAGGCATAATTGAGCCCAGTATGCTCATACTTGCTATTCTTCTCCGTTTTGAACTTTATCCTATTAAGCATACTTGGCACATCTTTTCCCTGGAGTAAGCTCCCAGTAACTGCTCTGGCAGGTGACACCCATCATCCCTACTGTGTCCTGGAAAGAATTTGGACACAGCAATAAGTTTGCATAGCTGTCAAGGATTACAGAGAAATACAGTTACAAAACTAAGGAGACAGAATTGAAATCTCAAGCATTTTCAGCCAACTAACTTGACCATATTCCATTTAGTTTCCTAGCATGTATCTATGTCTCCGCTAACTTTTTGATCTGCGTTGTGTCCGTCACACAGCTAAACGAATGCTCTCAATCATATTTATCTCAGAAGAATCCCTTTTCAATATTAAGCCCTATAAAGAAGAAGCAACTCATCTGGTTATTACTAAATTCAGTAAATGCTTCACTGACAAGGAAAATAGTTAAGGTAAATTCCATTAATCAAGTTGCCACCAAGTGATAGGACATAAAACTCCCGCAAAAAAAAAAAAGCTCCTTTGTAACAACAAAACCACCTCGTGCCCTCGCTCCAAACTGCTGCTGAATTTAGATTTGACACTATAAATACAGTGCACACAGCAGCAACATTTGACTCGAGAGGCACAACGCACAAAATCACTATAGCACCTCAAATACTTTGTCAGAATTAAAGATACTGTTCAAGAAATACACATTGTACAATTTCTAGGAAATTCACATTTGATCTTTGGTCACAAAAGCTCATACACAGCTCCTCATAAACATGAAGGTGACCTTATAGCCTAAGCACACTCATAACAAACACACTTATACTTTCTAACTGCAAGATGTGTTCTGGTTCATTTATTATCTCTTGATTTTTTACTCTTCATCTTCCCCAGCCTCAAAATCTAAAAAGCAGGGTAGAAAAATAAGGGAATAGAAGACAATCCTAATAATAATCCCTGTTAGTAAAGAATTAGAAGATTCATGAAACAGATAGGTTTATTAGCTTTAAAGTAAAGAGTCATAAATACATATTATAGGGTCAGCTGATGATAACCACTGAATGCATCCTGATATTTGTTGTTTGGCAGCACAAACAGCTTTTAAAACTGTCAGATAATGCAAGCTACACTTAATTTTAATTTTTTTTAAGCATAGCTAACATGCAAATAAACATGACTAAATTTTTCTGTGTTCAAGGCCTATCAAGCAGAACCTCAACTATTTTGTGCATCAGAGGAGAAGGAAAATTAGAAGCTTTAGGGTTCATTGGGTTTTCTGTTTCTGAGCTTTTAAAATTTTTCTTAGTTGGCTTTTCTGTTTTATGTCATACCTAATTTCTTTACCTCTATCTCCACTGAACACAAAGAGGAAATTTTTTAATTTTTTTTTTGAAGTAAGGAAGTGAAGTTACACAAGTACTTAATAAATCAGTGTTACAGGTGAGGCAAAAAGCCTTAAAAACCTAGTTCTGACCAAGGACCACAAATGCTGTTAAGAAATGAAATTACTCTGTTTTGTAGCTGACACAAAAATGGGAAGCGTCATTCTCATGTTCATTCCCTAGAACTCAAACACATGGAAGGAACATGAGAGAGATCTCCACATGCAGGAGAGACAGTTCTACTATTGATATCTTTTTATACGCGCATGTAATCAGAAATTAATTAATCCTGCTTTAATCAATGAGGCAAAAAATGAAAAAATTGTAATGCAACACCTCAGGTTAAAGAATAAAGGTGAAGTCCAAATTGCACAGATCCTGTTAAAAATGCCTTTGTTTCTGACTGAAAATCAGATTCCAAGGCAGTTATAAAGCACGACAGAAAGTAGAGACAAGCCTCATCCAAAGCCCTTAAAATTTAAGAAGAGTAAATAAAAGACTTCACTTTTCAGGAGGCATCAAGGGAACAGTCACTGTATGTTTTCTTGTTGCTGAATTTTAAATCTTATCCCCACATTAAAGCTTCCAACAACCATTATCTAAAGCTTCCAAGGGACTACCATATGCTTTTAAGAAACAGCATGGTTGAGAGCAGTCTTTCATGTCTTGCTGCTGATCTTTCTGGCATCTCCCACAGCAAGAAGTGCTCATTGCTGTGCCTGACTGGCCTATCATCTTTGCTTTAGACCAGTTGTTTTGCTTTCCACTCCCCATCTTTTGTGTTTTAGTTGTTCCATAATTCAGTCTCTGAGAATGATTGCCAGCATTTACCAGAGTGGGAAATGAATGTAAAGTCTTGGTAAGAAGCACCTGTTCAGATGCACCTTCCAAAACTATACCATACAGCTCCTACCCAGTTTCTTTTAAGGTTGCTATATGTGATTGCTAGTAGCAAATTCATGTTTGCTTATTTAAGTGTCAAACAGGCAAAAAAAAAAATGGGGTTTTTTAGTTACTTTTTTCGTTGTTAATTTGCTTTTACCTTTCAGTATACTGCGCAGCCCTCCAGCCTAGTTTTTTTCAGTGGCACATGAAGGAGAGATAGGAAGGTGTTTGGCCAAACTCTACCCTTAGTTACTCTTGTGAGATAACTCTGAGCTCAGCAGGGTTAGATGGACATGACAAAAANAAAAAAAAAAAAAAAAAAAGAAAAGAAAACAGTCTTCCTTAATGAACAGTCTTCCTTAATGTCTGGTTTATAACCATGCTTTCTATTCGATAACATATTCCAGTAACCGCAGTCAGTTTACCAGACTCATTTTCTGGCTAAAGGCTACTCAGTACAAGACCCCGAAAAGCAGATGGATGCCAAAGATTAAGTCTGTGGCATCTGTAGACTTCACCTTTGGCATCTGTAGCACTACTGAAGTCAGCCCTGCCAGCCCCCAAATATTAAAAAAAAGATCAAGCCTCCCCTAGCTGTGTTGCTAGGATCAGCTGCATTCCAGGAATCCCAAACCTGTTGTGGGATGAAGGAGGAGAACTAGAATGAATATTCTCAATATGTTCTCAAACTCAACAAGCTGTTGCAATTTGTTAATGTTTCAAAAGATACACCCACAAAACGCTTAAAAACTGGAGCAAATCTGTTTATTCAAGAGAAGAGAGAAGGAACAGAGGGAATGGGAAAGCCTTAATCATCCTCTTTTATATGCTCAAAACCAAGGCAAAGAGCAAAGGGCCAAAACAGGCTGTGCCTACCATCTCTGCCGGCCCCAAGGCCAGCCTTCTGCAACATGTCGATGCGTGAAAGCAATGCTGCTCTCAGGTGGCACTGTCACCCTTAGTCTGAGGTAAGTCAAGCCCATGACATGAGGTGCTTGGGGGAAGGGACATCCATGCAAGAAGGAAGGCTGCTGAGGGCTGTTAGCATGCTCACACAGAGGGACTTGGAACTGCTGCTGTTTTTCCTAGTGCTACAGCTTCAAGCACGCTTTTCTTTTGAAATATCCCATCTGACTAAAGTTATTTAGCACTGAACCACATTTCCTCACAGAAGGTTTATTATCTTTCTGCATGCTGTGCCATTTTGTCAACTAAGAGGCTCACATAGAGATCTTATCAGTGGCCTGTTGACAAAAGTAAAGAGCATTTACAATTGAAATTATGATAATATAATCTTTACTCTTGAAATAAAATGTAAGCTGCATTATCCATAACTGCAGCTTTAGCTCTGCCTTGAACAAGAATCTTATTTAAATACAATGTGCCTAAGGCTTCCCTAGCCCCATTTTATTACTAGTTACTTTACAAGAAACAAACAGGTTTTCCACATTTACTCAGGCAGAACTTTCATTGTTTAATGTTGGTCAGAAGCTCCATTTCCACCGAACTATTGTATGCTTTTATTCTCATTTAACTCTCATTTGAAGTCAAGGACTCCACCCACTTTTCAGAAGCACCCAAGNCAGAACTTTCATTGTTTAATGTTGGTCAGAAGCTCCATTTCCACTGAACTATTGTATGCTTTTATTTTCATTTAACTCTCATTTAAAGTCAAGGACTCCACCCACTTTTCAGAAGCGCCCGCATTTGTGCTGGAGGAAGGAAGCAGAAGATTTGCACATAAAAGCATAGAATGAAGGTTAGAGTCAGCTTCAGGAGGTCACAAAAGCCCTGGGTCACCTTACAGTATTTGCAACTCAACCCACATTGGCTTTTCATCAGGTAGTGACTTCTTGAAGGTGGTTTTGGTTTTTGGAGCATCACAAAAAATTGGCTGGCACTGAAAAATTTTGGCAAGCATACAGGAAAATTTGAGGAAAAGAGAATTTTAAAAGTATCCACTGCTTTACATTCATTTGTACTGTGCTCTTTAAAAAGCTTGAATTCTGAAAACTCAGAGAAAGATTAGTACTTCTTGAGGATTCAGATAAAAACTGTTTAACTGCAACTATGAGTAAGAAAACATATACTTGACTGTCACACTGCTGAGGAAATATACCAGTCTGTTATACACGCACTAACATTTGATCTGTGTAGGAACAAATCCTGTTGGCCTTTCTGCATGTTTAAATTCCCAGTGAGGGGAGAAGGGGGAGAGGAAGCACAAAAACCCAAAAGAATTTCCATTAAGTTGTGGGGAATCAACTGCATATTCATCTCTGTATGGAACAAATAAGTACTAAAACAGATTTTCTACAGAAGACCAACACAGAATAGCAAAGTGAGCACACCAGAAAGGCATGGCATGTGGCTTCGTGGTGAGCACACGCATTTCAAACACACTGATACAAACAGCTGTGAACGGCAGAGGCGCTTGCCCCTTGCATTTCCCCCACCTGTGGCACACAGCTGGACGAAGGCTGAGAACTGAATTGTCCAGAGCCATACGTATTCCCAGAACAGGTCTCTTGTGGTGGTAGAATTTCCACTTGAGAAGTTTGGGCCTAATCAGCCATTTAGTGATAACATGAAAAGGGTTCAACACGGCAAAAGGTAACTCACTGTAAAATGTGTAAAATGAAGGAACACCAGGAAGGAGAAAATGCAAAAACCTGAAGCCTATTCAGCTGAAGAAAAGCCCTATGTCTTTGGCATATTTTGTAAAATGAAGCTATAAAAATTTCAGGGCAGAAAGAAAGAGGCAAGTACACAAGCTGCATTTCTTTCTAAATCCCTTCTTCATCACATCTTGCTTGTTCTGCAATCACCTATAAAAGTACACTCTGTTAATGGAAGTGACTTGTCCAAATATTGAGCTATACTACTGTTCTCTGGCTACTTTAAGAAAAATAACAGCAAAAACCCAAATTGCCAGTATGCTTACTAACGCAAAGTGAAAATTACGACCTTTCACACTTAGCCATTCTTTCCTTGTAAAACAAGCATGGGTTATTGAGACATATCAGCCTTGAAGAGGTTCTTCAGGTTGCTGGCATTTCCCATAGGTGCTAACCATCATCACAGACCAACTCCAAACTGCTTTCTGACACTCCTCAGTAACTACCAAGGAATAAACAATATCCACACATTTGTGCACACACGGTTTTTCTCCCCTCCATGCTTCTCACCTATACATAAAAAGAGGCTATACAAAAAGCAAACGGATTTCTTAAAAACAACCTCGGATCATCCGTCAAGCGTGCTGAGTACTTGCAGACCCCTTGAGACCGTAGACCTTAAAGGCATTAAGCATCTCAGCAAAGCCTAGTGTTGATATAACTAAAGCTGATGCAAACACAAGTGAAAGCCCACCTGCAAGGAAGTGAAGCCCATCAAAGAATGATAGTCTATAGCTCAAAAAAGTCACTGTAAATGAGAAATGCTTCTTTTTATTGTGTCAGACACTTCCAAAACCAAAGCAGCCTTCTCTGTTATTCCTAACACCTGCTCAAGGAATCTCTCCCCTGTAACAGCTTGTGCATTTTCCTCGGGTACTCGATAAAAGCCGTACTCTGGCCATCACAGTTTAAGGAACAGGTGAATTTGAAACTGAATGAAGAAGTTCTGAGCTCATATTGGTGTTCTACTGAAATTAGGCCAACATGGGGGTGGTTCAAGCCCTGCTACATAGAAAAAATATACTAGCAGCACCACGGTCAGTCATTTTTAAATATAAATAACTTGAAGTAGTACATAGGCCACACCATCAGACATGCTCACAAACACACTTTTGTTCAGAGCTACATTATATGCTGACAGAATTGGTGAACTGCGGTATTTCTGTATAACTTTCACCTACAAAATATAAAACAGCTTCTTCAGGAATGGAATTGGAATCGAATATTTCAGTTGGAACGAACATACAATGATCATCCAGTCCAACTGCTATATATATCAAAATATCTTTAAGATAGACCTTCTGTCTATAATGCTTAACATGTACAGCAGACTTCTACAGAGTAGCAGGAAAAAAGATCTATGATGGAAACATGAAAAACAAATTTCTCGGAAGGCGGATTCAGGAGGGACAACATTAAAATGTTCAACTTTAAAACCCATAAACTTGGGCGGAGACGGAGCTATCTTACAGAGGACTGGAAAATAACAGACATCATTCATTAATGTTAAATTTTTAAAGTTAGTTTTCTCTGTATGACTGTTTTCTGTCTGTTGAGGACATCAGAGAGGAGAGCAGCGTTAGCAATTTTAGTCTAAGGTCTTCAGGGAAAGAGGCTCTGCCCTACTTTGACAATAGCAGTTGCTGAGGCAAATTAGGTCTCTGACAGGGATAAAATGAAGTTCCACTGTTAGCACAAAAGAGCTCCCATTGATTTTGGCCTCTTTCAGCTGATGTAAATAATCAAGTAACCATAAATTTGACAAGGAATAATTGCTGCCTTGTCCATTACACAGTGTACTCAAAAAGGCATTTAAAATCACCTTGAGCAGAGGGAAAAGGAGAAAGGAAAGCCAAGCTCGGACAGTTCTTCTCCTTCGTTAAGCTCTATTCAACAATGTCACCTGCAACCACACAATCATCTTTCAGTGAAAGGGGAAAAAAAGTTTGGTGGCCTAAGCAGTAGGTTTGAAATCCCATACTCTGACAGGGTCAATGGGCTCTTAATTCTGCCAAAAAAGGAATTTATGAAGTTTCATTTAATCTTCAGACGAGCTCATCTGAAGCAAAGGTGATCTGCGAGCAGCGAAGCCAGTGATGCGTGGCTCCCAATAAATTTTTCTCAAGTTAAACTTCCACATGGTTTCCCTGAGCCCTGATGGGAGTTCAGCTCATGTTCTTGCAGCCTTTGTTAGTGACACAAGACTGAGTTTTCTTTGACCTCTTGTCCTGTACGCACAGGATATTTTCCAGCGGTCATCTCTATTTCAGCCTGGACTGCCAGTACTCCAGTGACATTTAAGCGGCCCAACAGGACTCTTCTTTATCAAGACACAGTTACGATATGCTACAGCAGCAAACGCTTTTCTCTTAAGTGACATGCTACAGGCACCACCCACCCACACCCCCCACCCCACCCCCCAAGACCAAAAGTACTCGCTACTAAACTTGAACTAAAATCCATGCCTGAGGGTTGTAGCAACTACACAACTTCTCTGGACAAAGACGCTCACTACCACCACTCAGAAATGATTTTGGCTTCAGAACATGCAGATAATCTCTTGCTTAGCGATGAAATTCTTCCAGCTTCTGCAAAGTTGACAAAGTGGCCTTGCACAAAATGTGGGTGTTACCTTCCTAACTCATGCAAAAAAGCATCAGGAAAGCATATCCCAAATAAAGAGAGTCCAACAACTACCTTTGTTATTTTGAGCACCAACAGACTTCCAGCCACCTTTTCTTCAAACAAATCTGCTATCGCAAGTTTTGTACAATGATAAACTAGTCTTTAAACTTACATAAAACAGAGTTTAAAACAGTTGCTGCAAAAAGAGTTGGAAATTAACACATTTTCTACAGCTGAGTCTAAGCAAGAGGTTTCGTAGCAAACCTACAAAGGTCAGTCTCCCATAAAAAGTTCTCAATAAAAGTTCAAAACTTTTTTTTTCTCATTAATTACAACATTTTACTAGTGAAGAAAATGGCAAGTAAAGTACCTGCACATCTAAAATCAGTTTGAATTTGTTGTTACTTAATGTAATAGTATTGGTGAAACTGCTAAAGGGAATGAATGGAGAACCAGAATCATTTTTAGGGAGAAAAAAAAAGGGGGACCATCATTATTTTATGAAGCACACTTAGGGGTGTTTTGTGATATCAGAAAATTTTATACCCCTTTTAGCTGTTCCCTCTTAATATCTCTTAAAAGAACAAAAAAGTGGAGAAAACCTGTACTGATTTCAGATGAGTTCAAGTAGTAATAATAAAAAAAGAACTTCCAGTTGTCAGGAAAAGAAAAACAGTGTTTATACCAGCTTTTGTGCTAGAAAGCAACAATGTCTGAAAACCATGCAATTATGAAACATTTTAGTCTATAATTACAAATGAAGCCTAGAGGTCGGTGAGGATGAGGTTATCAGGATAAAAGTCCACCAGACAAGCTCATCTGACAATTTACATCTCCATCTCTTCCAAAAAAAAAAATGCCTAAACAACACACAGCCACACCAGTTTGGCAGAGAATTAAACAAGGCACTAGGTGAAGGTATGCAGAAGAGAAATGAAGGAGAGAGGAGACAGAAGTATGAATGACACCTGCTTCTTTTTCAGTGCTTGACATCATTTTATTGTGAGAANACAAGGCACTAGGTGAAGGTATGCAGAAGAGAAATGAAGGAGAGGAGACAGAAGTATGAGTGACACCTGCTTCTTTTTCAGTGCTTGACATCATTGCATTGTGAGATCTTGTGATATCTCAGGTCAGTCCCTGATCCTCAAGACTTAGCTATATCAAACAGGGACAATTACTGCAATTAATCACCACTTGCAAAGTACTTTGACATCCGTGGATTGAAGAATTACTACTATTGCTAATTTTATTTAATAAGGAGATGAGGAAATAAGATGCTTAGGAAGGCTCGGATACCAAATTTAGGTTTATTTGCTACATTTTCGGTATGTCTGAAGAGGCTGCTGCTATGGCAGAAGACTTATAGAAGAAAGCAAAATGTGTCCAAAAGATTTTTCTAATATCAAGAACAAAGCACTCCAAGGGAAGAGACCAACAAAACCTACCAAATAAGAATGTTTTTTATTAAGATTTATGCCTTTCGACAATGACATTGTGAAAAAAAAAAACATGAAACCCAAACACTTAGTACCCTGACCCTTAGAAAACAGGAATTTTTGCAGAGTTTTACGATTACTTCTTACTTTTAATTTACATTTTGATATTTTTGCAAGTATTGCATGACATTGTATTGACTGTTAATTTGCTAGAAGTCAATACCCACTGAACACACACGACCCTTTTGACTATTGCTTTCTTTTTTTCAGGACGGAAAAGACGGTTATGCTGATATGCAGCTGTCCTGCCACAATGAAAATAAAACATCCAAACATCACACCCATGCTGCATAAACCTCTGTCAATGAACACCATGTTTCCCATGTCACCATCTGTTGATGTTCTGAATACTTAGATAAGCATCTGGCCTTGTTTAAAACACCACTAACATTTTTTTTTTAATTTTTATTTTTTTAATGGCTCTCAAAATATCCACTTGCAAAAATCCATGGGAACAACAGCAACACACAAAAGAAATCCTTAAAAAATGCACAAAAATGCAAAATTGGTACTGCTTTCTAAATGAAAGCCCATGTGGACCAAGGTCTGAGCATGCTTTGAAACACCAAAAAATCAGCTTAAGCTATTTTCGTCTTTGACCGATTCACTTAACAGTCCACAGTATGGCAGCTTTAATAAAGATGGGGATCCTGTGTGGAAAAAAGCTGCTGAAACAACTGCAACAATACACTTCTCGTTTATCACTGCATTACAGGAACTGAGATATTGTAAATTAATGACTAAAAAGTAGGTACATTGAAACCTTGAAAAAATGCAACCCTGTGCTTTAACGTATCAACACAAGGACTGGAAAAGCAGATCAGAGTCATCAACAGTTAGATATTAAAGCAATAAAACTCAGCTGGCAGACCTTCAGCCTATAGACAAAATCATTGTATTGATAATCGCACCTATGCTATTCTTCATAACAAGAGTGACCGAACAACCTCTGTTGGGCACCATCTTTCTACAAGGAGGTTGTAGCATTTTCAGATGCTTTGGTAATGAGCGTGATAGAGGAGACAGAAATGTTTTGTGCACGCTCATTCCAGAGACCAGGGAGATACCATTTGTATATGAATACTCAAAACTCCATTTCCTTCCTTTAAAATTAAGTGCTGCTTCATCTGTGGGATAACTTGACTGGCTGACTTTCAGTATTTAAAATTGAAAAGCTAATTTTTGCTGAAAAGTACATCAACCTAGCAAACATCTGCAGTGAATCAAAGGCAGAAACCAACCACAATATGAGTTGACATGTGACTTGCGCAACTTGTGAGGATTCATTTCCATGCAATGTTCTTGCATATGCAAAATATCAAGTAATTATTGCTAACTTTAAATAAGAAACACACGCTTTCAAACTATTGTAACAACCTACAGATTCTGAAGAGTTAAAGGGATAGCTCTTACAGAGTCCTTTATCCATTTTAGATGTTACATGCCCCAAAAAGCTTATTTGAGGTTAAATTACCACCTTGTTTATGCAAAATCCTTTCAATCATTCCTGAGACTTTACCATTACTGGTTTCATTATTCATGTTTCTGCTTAAAGGTACCTTACTTTAGTTGAAGTTAATCCTGCTGATAATTAACAGCCTAACCAGATTAAGCTTAGTTTAACTATTTTTAAAATTTTTTACCTATTATGCACTGTTCAATTAAACTTACTTAAAAATTACAAGTTGAAACAGTGCAATTTTCCAGACAGATAATGGAAAAAATGCTAAAAGCATTTTGCTGCAGGAGCTAAGAGCTGAACTTCTAACCTTTAAAGCTACTTTGTCCCTATCAAGTACTTTTGCTCATTTTGGAAAAAAAACCCAACCCTCTTTAGCATTTGAAATGGAATAATTGAATATATGATGCAGAAACTGCCTGCAATCAGCTGTACCATAACTGTACTCTACTACTCTGAAAAGAAAGAAAATATCCTTTAAGGCACACTACCAATCAATGTGAAGGAACACACACTGACACAAAATAGCATCAGTAGCTGATACAAGTGTTCACTGAAATGTACGCTTGTCATTATAAGAACTTGTAAGTATGTCTCACTGAACATCTCCAGATTATTTTCTTCTATTTAAAAATACTAATAATCATTATTTTCATTGCTATAAGTTGCTTGATATTTTAATTTATACGCCTCAAATATAGAGGACACTCCTAATCTGAAAAGGTTGCACAACTGTGCAATCTAAAACATAAAAACTGTATTTTAGTTAATCATGCCAAACATTTTTTTTTTTTGTAAATTACATTGTCTTGATGCCATGTTCATCATCTGGTCCTTGTTTAGAATTGTTACTGACTTGAGTTACGGTCTTGTACCAATACAGAAGCAGGAACCTCCAGAACTGCTCTTGAAATCTCAGTTCCAGTAAGGGTGGGAGATTTTTTTCATGTGTTTAAATTGGGAAAGGAGTCTTCCCTTTTCCTCCACAGCATCTTTTATTTAACAACTGTTTTTCAATTTTTGGCCAGTGTAGCACTTGCATCTGCATATACTAAGGTTTCACAATAAATGAAAGAAAGAAATGAAAGAAAGAATACAAATTTTGCCTTCTAAATGACTTGCAGCAGGCTTCATTATGTTCATAGCGCTCTCCCCATAGCACCTGTTAATGAGACTATTTTCAGTAACAGAACTTTAGCAAATCACGTAGGGGTATCTGCACCTATTAGGCTAATGTCAGTAACATGCTGAATACTGGAAGAATGCAGACTGTAGCTTTAGGTTGTCTTATTAGCAGAAGCTCCCCATTTGATCTTTCCTTTAGTAAAGTTATCAGGGAAAATCTACTTGAAAATCCATATAATTTGAAGGGTACACTAGGGATGCTAAAACCAACCCAAATTAAGCATTGCACACGTCGAAAGTGTATCAGATGACATCAAGAATACTTCTTTATTGGTGGCTGTAGACTGAACTTAGAATTTTTACTAATCTCCTCCTCCTCCAAGAGCGTCACTGCACTTTCTTAGGTGCCCTTATCTGTGCATTTGGTTCAAATCAACCTGTTTTGGATCAATTTTTAACCATACCTTTTAACACAGTTTAAATTTTCGTATTCTTAGATATGCAAAACTTTCCTTTCAACACTTAAATTGCAAAACATACCCAATCCAACTCCATTCAGTTAATCAGACAGAAGTGTCCCGTTTAAAGCAGCCATCAATTCCCATCATTTCTAAGAACAGAGAAGGAGGGACGAAGGTTGACTCATGCTATCAGAAAGCACAGACAATGGGTTAATCCCATGAGAGATGGAAAAAATGCTTTTCTTACAGTGATCACTTTGAGCAGCCTCCAGCAAGCATCCCCCTCTGAGAAAACAGAAGCTGCCAGACACACTGGAAGAGGGAAGTTCTTACTGGAAATCTCTGTAGAAAATCTCTAGGGTGAAGAATGACTGGAATAGTATGAGAAACATTAAACCTTATTAAAAAAAAAACTTTCAGATCACAGTTATGTTTACTGTATTTAAGTATTAGTCTATCAAAATTATTTGGAAGAAAAAAAAGCCATGCCAGATGCTAAATTTGACTGACTTTTCAAATCTTTTCTTCCCAACTTGAAGTATTAACAGAACACATGGCCTTTCGAAACTCTAAAACAAGAACAACAAAAGGTGTATTTTGGGGAGAAGAAGTTTTTTAACTATCTTAAGTAAAAATTTCAATTTGAGATCCATTGTGGTACGCAAACAGTAGCGTTACTGCAAATGTACTAATTAGAAGTGTTTTTTTAAAGGTAATGTAATATTTTCTGCAGTCTTTCACTTACCAGTCTTACTTTTTGGAAATGAAAAATGTAAAATATTAATCTCTAAAACATAATAAACTGCAATAGAAAAAATAAGGAAATATTTCAAGCAAAGGAAAACATTATTTAACATCTACAAACTTCAAAATACTTTCAAATTTATTCCAGCAGTGGACAAATTTATGGTCTGATTAGCAGATTTATGGTCTGATTATGGTGAGGACACTGTAGGCCACACAGCACATCAAAGGTGAGCTAAATTTGAGAAATAAGCAAGTGAGAGAAAGTTCAGGAAGCATGGTCTCCTGACAACAGGACGGGTATTGACAGAAGGACACAGAGATGATTAAGTGGCACATACAAATTAGTTCACTTAAGCTCTGAATTACTAACGAAATGAGAAACATCTGCCTCTCTTACCAGCTTCTGTTTAAGCCTTTGTTCTTTTTAAATCTCAATTGCCCCAACATAATTGTTATGTGCAATGTCCACTGAGCAGAGTTTTCTTGGCTGTCCTTTTCCTTGTTTAGCCACAGTGATTGATGACCCTGGAAGAGAGACCCTGCAGAATTTGGGGAACGTTATTGACCTCAGGCTGGAATACAAATGCCTCTTTAGAATCTAATGATGTAAGTCATGTTTGGATCGAAACTGGGAAGACTGCACCGAACACACCTACGGCGATTCCTTGCAATGCCATCTGGCAAGCACGGGCTAAAAGAGTGCTAAAAGCTCCACCACTTAGAGCTGCTGGAAGCAAGACACAATGGAGATGGAGGGAGCTCAATTAATAGGAAGAAAAGATGGAACTGAATCCAAGCCAAGGGCCCAGTATCACTAAAAGCAAGACTATTTCTGGAGAATATTGTTCCACTTATCCAGAAAAATAAGCATGATCTGATACTTAAAGAAGAGTTATGATGGGGAAAGGAAAGGTACAAAATGGCAGGAGCCCAAGGCAGCAGGCAGCCATCAGCCAACGACTCCAGTTGGAAAATAAGGAAAGAAATCCTGCAGCACTGAAACAAGAAGAAATTACTCATGTAGTCAAGTAACCAACTTTTCAAAGAAGTTTTAGAAAGGCAGGTTACCCCTCCAATTGCAATAATACAACAAAGATATTTTGCACTCTTCTGATTACTGCAGATTTAAGAGATATAGCACACAGGCATAGGAATCTGTTTCCCACTGATGTGAGAACACCCCGAGGCAAAGAGGATGATGATAATGTGAGTTAATTCAGAGGAAAACATTTCCACCTAATAGTTCTCAGCCATACGGTAACGGTCTCGGTTCAGCCTGACCAATACAAACAATGGCTTACCAACAACTTATTCTTTAATATAAATTCCAGATCTATATTTTCCATGGACAAGAGTAAAAAACTGCAGTCTGTCTCCACACTCTGCAAGTTATTACTGTACTACATTCATTCACAATACTGTGAGAACCCCTGGGAATTTTCTTATCAGTCCTGCAGTACTGCATGATCTTGTGATGTAAATCCCCTTCAGAAAAAATTTTCCTTTGAAACTGATTGTAGAGAAAAGCAACAGCAAGTTCAAAGTTCTCCAGTTAAAGGAGGACTACAAAAAATATATTTGTCTGCTTTTACAGTTGAGCCTCCTTGCCTAACTGATGCTCATCATGAGGGCGTCAGTAAATAGAACAGTTCAAAGGAGAGCTACCTGGGATATTTAATATCCTTATTAAAAAAAGTTTTCTTTTGTAAAGCTCTTTGCAACTAAAAAAGCTAAAATTCAAGTTTTAAATGAGACAAGGAGATTACAAGGATAGTGTCAGTTCATATTCTTTAGTCTTAACCACCTGATCTAAGCATCCTTTTTTTTTTTACATATATATACACAGATTTTTTAAAAGTCTATTTATTGTAGTGTATTACTCAAAACCA
>RSEF01000003.1:51376772-51405360 GCA_003993805.1 Himantopus leucocephalus | reverse complement strand
TGAAAACACAAAGAAAAAATATGTTCCTGCTCCAGTAGGTTTTTTATTACACTTATTACTGGAAAATTTTGCTATATAGCCTGGTTAGAAGCAATGAATTTACCAATGCCATAAGCCCACTGCCAAATCAACTGATCATACATCAGCATTTGTAAGAAATGTATGAATTTACAACTGATCTACAAAGGTAGTTCACTGCAGCAAGACAAAATCAGGTATCAAGTAATTTCTATACTCCACACATATTAGCTGCTTGCTGAAATAAGCAGTTTCAACAAAAGTCAAAGCTGCACAAAGCATGGTCAAACAAAAAAACCTGTGGTTTTTGTGGGGGAAGGAGGGATGTTAGTTACAGCAGCTTAAAAAAAAAAAAAGAAAAAAGAAAAAATAGCCTATTTACCTTGAACATGATCAAACTTAATATAACCAGAGCTGAACTCCGTTTTGGCCCCTTCCTTGCCCCACCAGCACTTGGGTACTTTCACACCAGGGTATGGGGCACTGCCAACCCAGGGACACCACTGTCCCACTCCAGACACCCCCCTCTCCTGCCCTCCTTCTGCCTTCAGTGCAGGATGGTAGAGGGTAGGAAAGTTAACAGTTGTGAGGAGCTGAATGACCCTATTGAGTGATGTCTATAGCAAAAAAGTTGCTAAAGTTGACAAACTGTTAAGAGTGAATATTTTGCATTCCTACATATCGCTAATTGAAGGGAATGCCATATATACTACTGTTAATGCAAGATGGAGGCAACGAGCATCTGCAAAGGCAGCCCCAGTCAGGCATACCAGGGATCAAGCAAAGTCAAGAGCCAAAGCAGGAACATGACACTTGCAAAACAAAGCTGGTATTGCAGATGAGAAGAAAAAAAAAAAAAAAAAAANCTCCTAATGCATTTAATATAAAGCTGGAAACAGTGAATAGAAACAATTGTTCCTTGCCACTGTGGAAATTCCATGCGTGAGCTTATGAATAATATTAAAAAGAAAAGACCTCTCTTAGAACATAAAATAGAGTCTCCACCGCCAGTGATATAAAACACATTTTCTGCATTAGAAGATTATTCTACAGAATAAGCATTGTTTGAAATGCAATCATATCTTCTGAAGCTCATAAGCTACTTACAATGTACCACCCCCAAAATTCACCTTCCATACATGTGAGCATGCAGCTAAATGGAAACAGTATTTTAACTATTCGGTATTTTGTCCATTTATAAAATAAATGCTTTATGTATTAAACATAAGGATTCATATTTTTGCTACTTCTCCTCCCACTTTCTTTTTAAAAACAAATGATTTCTACTATTTTAGATCATCATACGTATTCCAATGAGGGGTTGACATCAATATATTATTACAGCCACATATTTTGATTATGAAATATTCTTAATCCATAGAAAACCCAAAACACCAATATGAGGCTTCCAAATTTGAAACACTGTCCTCAATGCCTCATGTATCTCATGTTTCCTGGTTAATGCAGTATTTATTCAGTGGTTGTCTACTTCATGGAAAGTATTAATGCTATTTAGCACCGCATTGTTCACCATTCAGTTGGTTTCTTCCTTCTTCTCAACCTTTAGTTCTGGCTCCCCATTCTCTCCATCAGTTTGTTTCCCACAATAAACTCCTTAGTACCTGCACACCACTGCAGAGTCTAGCAATCCAACAGAGTCCTGAACGCCCTGTACAACAGCTTAGAGGGAAAGTCTTTCCACCTTCTAGGCCCATTTGTTCAACCCTACAGGCTGAGGCAGTATGCTTCCTCTTTCATTAGTGTCATCAGTGCCAGACAGGTGGTTTTTTTGGTATTTTGCATGCTTTAAAAATGTTAGATTAACACACACCCTCCACCCCCAAGCAGGGCAGAGGCAGAAAAAGCATGTCCACCATATCAGAGNCGTATCAGAGATGTGTCACGGCATCAAACAGAAGCTAGTTTCAATAGTTACAATTATTTCATTCTTCTATTTTCTTTTTAACAAATTGCAAAGCACTTATATATGTCATGCAAAAGAACAAACACCTTAACAGGTGAACCAGTAATTACCTGAACAGGTAATATGCTGCTCCTTTTTTCTGAACTATGAACCATACCTATCTAATAAGCCCTGCCTAATTCTTTACTCCAGAAAATAATATTAATTACAGTGAATTATCAAAAATGAAGTTGTAGAACCTTCAAGATAAGTAATATATTTCATCTTATTTTTGTTCAAGCTTTCTTTGTAATCATTCAATACCTTTTAAGAGCTTGTTGTCACCTAAAGAAAAGGTTGTTTTCACCCACTGGACAATGCTACACCTACTTCCAGCACTGAAGAGACTTATTCCATTCTTTCCAAGTGAGGCTTGCTTCTGGATTATATACAGAAATCTTTCTGTATTATATACAGAAATAAAATCTACAGATCATACAGTTTTAGAAGTCTGATGGGTTATTGGGTCACCCACAAGCAGCAAACCATCTTGGACAGGAGCAAATCACTGTTTCAGTCATGTGACTTTTGTCTCCTTCAGAAGGACATAAAATTCACACTGCTTCTGCTGATCCTTGTGCAGTGGCATTGATCATCCCACTAGAAAACTGCTTCTCCATTGGACAGAAAAAAATTCTACAGGAAAGACTGGATTTCAAAATAGCTTTCATTAACCGATCCAACCTTCCATTGCTCTTAACATCTGTCTATAAGAATCCTTCCAGCAAGCGCTTCAGAAAATAATCATATTTCAAAGGAGAGGGAAGGAGACAGAGGGCAGACATTAGAGCAGTCTCTGCTACACAGCTAATAAGTCATAAAACAGAGTAGCACAAGCTTGGGCTTTCATTCCTCATTCTCTCTCTGAACTAGCATCTAACAATCAATATTTCTGAAATGTCAAACACAGCCACCTCCACCCAACGAGTATCCAAAGATGAGGGAGTGAGGCATGGTGGGTGGAGTGGCAAAAGTTCAAAAGCTGACCTTTCAAATACGAATAAATACAATTTATCCCTCACCCTGGGCTGGAAACAACCCCAGGTCTCGGCAGCAAGGTCCATGGCTGTGCCAAGCAATCCAGCCAGCTCTGCACTCCACTGCAGGTCTTTTGCTAACGACAGCACTGCCCACTGGAGGAAGACGAGCTACAGCTTGCAGAGCACTTTGTGGGCTCACCTTCACCCCGGCTACAAGCACCCACAGTGCTGCAGCAGGAGGGTCACTGGGCCCAGCACACCAGACTGGCACTCGGAGAGAGAGGATCCTCCTTTCTCCTGCTGCAAAAACAAACCCAGTTGTGTTTAAGAGATGAGACACACATCCTCAGCCAGCATACCTCACCATTTCTGTGGCAGTTGAAGTTAGCTGAGGAGGTCGCTCTTTTACAGAAAAGTAGAGTTGGTCATTCCACACAAAATGTAATACCCTGAGATGTCACAGAATGGATCTGATATCAAAGAGTCAGAATACACCCATAAAAAGCCTTCCAGTCGGGCTCAGAGAAGAATGCATAGACACACTGTATTTTCATTCAATTCCGTTTCAAAAAAGTTAATGTTGATCAACATTCTTGTGTTGTTTAGCATACGCAATTGATTACTCTTAGCCACACAACTCTCTTGCCTGACATCATTGTGCAAGGACAACAGAAAAATAACAGATCCACAAGTATCTCTGCACATCCTTCATGAGCTCTGGCTTTGAAGTACCATGAAGCACTCGGAATCTGACTGATATTAAGACTAGCACCTACACCAGGGTGTGTGTGCGGGGGTGTGTGTGTGTGTGTGTGTGTCATACATATGTATTTATATAGATGCATACATATAATATACTGTGTGCATATACAGACATATACAAAGTATGTGTATTGGGGAGGTACAGGAAGTTTTTGTCTTCAGTATTTTTAAACCCTTTCTCTTCACATCCAGATTTCAGGTTTTGACCATTATCTTTAAGCGCTAATTGCAAGAGGGGTTGATTAAACCTATGGCTACTTCTTCCCTTTTTAGACTTAAAGGGCAACAAAAATGTCTTTTAATTCTTCTGTAGGGAAAAAAATTCTCATAAAGCTAGGAAGACCACTTTTGGGGATAGACTCACTTCTACATTTACGCCGAGCGGTGGTAAGCCAGAGCCTCAACTCTGATCATGTTATAACTCGAAAATATATTTATGAACAAAATCTATTTGTGCACTGTTATTATTCTTGCTGATGTTTTCTTTGACTGGTGTTTTGAACACCTTTAGGTTGACATTTGATGTGAAGACTGTCAATTGATCATGACTGACTTATCTTTAAGAGACTTCAATCATTGCCGGAAGAATTATTTATTTATTTACAATATACCTACAAGACTGCACACACTCTTTGCAAACAAATATCAAAATACAAGCAAAAGTCAGTCTCCAGGCAGGAGACTAGGAAAACAAGTTCTCGGGTGTTAGGAATAGAGTCAAACCAGTGCACTACTCCAGTCTATTTTGTGGCAAGCAGTGAACAACAGGGATAAGAGACATACCCCAGAAATTAAGCAAGACCAGCTTTACTTTTATTGTGACTATGAGTAAAACCTGAGTTCAGATGGGCACTCACATGATGGGCAGAAGAAGATTACACTTGAAAATCACCTTTTATCATCATAAATACCTATGTTTTCCTTCCATTTAGCAAGAAGAATGTTTCAGAAAAAAATCAACCTTGTGAATTCTTCCATTAATAGGCAAAGACAGATATTCTCATATTTCATTCAGCTTTTTGTCTAGAAATAAAAGGTTAAAATGTCAACTTGTCCAAGTCATTAATTTAATATAACAGCAGTATCCACAGTTCTCTCCATTTTGAAGCTCACCTTTCTCTCTACAACAGAATTTTAAAATCTTCATTGGTAACATTTCCTATCATGTACACTGAGGGAGGGAGGGGGAAATAGTTAAAGAAAACAAACAAAAACCAAAACCTAATTTTATAACTGTAATAGCTAAAATCACTAATGGCGAACCATCACAATAATTCCTAATTGACCACCCTTCAATTTTTAGAAACGTCTCCGAAGGTGTTCTTGAAAACGTGGATAAAAATTTGGAAATAACACTCATTTTCTGCAAGAAGGATGTTAATGGTAAAAGTGGCAGTAGTGAACACATTAAAAATAATCGTGCAAGCAACTTTCTGCTCTATCTTTATTTTGATGAAAAAAAAAAACAAAAAACCAAACCAAAATCAAATGAAACAGTTGCTTTCTGTATTCATGTACCCTGTTTTTAAATTTCTTCATTCCTCCTGCCGTACTGGGTTTACAGCATCTGCCCAATAGGATGCAGAATTGCATGGAAGTCATACTAAGAGGACAGGGTATCCTCTTTGCCCAACATAGCACACTATTAAACTGAAACCCCATGTGCAAAATACATAGAACTTCTGCCTTCGGCATAAATTTCTCCTGAGGAATTCAGTTAACTAGTGCTAAAAGCTAGCTGAATGACAATTACTGTTCACTTACTAATCAGTTTGATACAGTTTTATCAAGCACTTTCATCAATAGAGTTACAATAGGGACAACAGTTGCAGTGCTTGGGAGAAGCAAACATAAATTCAGCTTTCATAGAATGGGCACAACCTTTTCGGATAGAAGGGAGCTCTGCAGGTCAGCAGCTTGAGGCAGGGCTGATTTCAAAGCTAGGTTACACTGCTCAGACCATTGCCCAGTCCAGTTTTTTTCTCTCTATGCTCCGCTTCTAATTTGCAGTTTATAACGTCTCAAAGTAAGACAAGGTTTCCCGCATCATTGTGTATTCTGCATTTTACACCAAGGCTTTTACCAATGCACATTAAATACACCACACACGGAAAATACTTAGATTAAAAAAATTAAGGCAGCAATGTTTTTGATAACATTTGATGTCATCTTCCCCTCCTTGCACTACATTCATATGAACTGTTGTAGAAGTGTTTATTACAGAAAACACTGCATTTTAAAGATTATGAGTATGCACATGAAAGCAATTAACAAATGAAATGCTATGGAAAATGCCATTTGAAAGATACGATATTTTGCAAAGCAGCATCCTATAAGGCAATTAAAAAGAACATTACCAAAATCTTGGCAAATTTGCACTAAGATCGTCATTCTTCCAATGATGAAGACATGACAAGAAATCGTTCATTTCGTGAAATCAGTGTGTTGCATATGAATGTGTGAAATTTCAAGCTATATAAAATCATCTTTGCAAAAATACAGAGTAACAGCTTATTTGACTGTAAATTAGTTGTCTTGCCACTTCTACCATTCATTTTGCAAACAACTTGTATTTGCGACAATCTAGTATTACCAAGGAATTAAGAAGCCGTTCACTGTACAAAAACATAATTATAGTTTAATTTTGGGGAAAATAATTCACCAACTCTAAATTAAGTGGAATTTTTCATTTCTACAGAACAATACAGTATGTAGACATAGCATTTTGGCACTTAGAAAATACTTCCAGTGAACATGAATGGGAACTATTTCACTCATAACATGATGTTCCTTTCAAAATTAGTTGGTGAGGCAGTGCTAGTAGAAATCAAAACTAGCAGCAATTAACCTATCTATATTGTGCATATAACTAAGAAACTCATACAGTTTGAAAAATATTATAAATTAAAGCTTCATTGGTTCTTTGAGAAACAGAATTAAGGGAAAACAGCCAAATACTCAGGCATAAAATGCCTTTTTTTTCCCCAGAAAATTTGTCTAAAGAAATATGTGTTTTTAAATAGAAATTTATTCTTACGAAATCATCTAATTTACTCTGCAAGAAAATATGACTGTGATCTAGTTCTATGTCATGCTAATAACTGGAAGCCTCAGAATGAGAGCCTTCAGCATATCAAAATCTTTTGAGGTATAAATATAGTAAGTAATTTACATGCAGCATCACAAATATAGTAGCAGAAACGAGTCCCTGAATAAATTATAAGCTAAAGAATGCACATAAGACTAGAAGAAGGAATCAAATGAAGGCAACGTGAATGAGCCAAGCAACATGCTATGTCTCTTATTAGTTCCCTTCTTTTCACAGAGGATTTCTGGTGTGTTTCACTGCTGTGCAAGTGCTCAAGTCTCTCAAAAAGCATAGGCACGTAGAAGAGAAGACAGTTGCTTAAAGCTTCTTCCTAAAAATACAAATCCATCCCCTCCTTTCAAAAGGGCAATGAAGGAGACTGTCAGCTTCTACCACTGTCCAAGTTAAGGCCAGAGCTGGTTCACTGATAGGATGCAAGCAGAAGGAAGGTAGCTCGCTTCACCTACTCACCACCTGTGTCTACTTGAACCTCTCAGGCAGTCCAGCAGTAGCTTCCATCCACTATGAACTCCAGTAATTGCAAGAATATTACAAGAAAATTACAAATATTAACTTAAAATGTCAACTCAGTTGATTAGAAGAGATCCCTTCCAATTGCTTATTTTCTTTCTGTTCATATAGCAGGAATATACACTTAAGAGGGCAAAATGAATTAACTTCATGGTCTTTGCCAGTTATTAATTTTGTATTTCAGATAAAGAAATGAAGACATTTTAATTAAAAAAATATATGAGTAGTAAGAATTTCCAAAAAAATAAGTCTGGTGAGTCTGCTTTAATAAATTAATAGATATATTGTCCATTATACCAGCAGACATCTTAATTTTCCTCTCGATTCCTTCAGACATTAAAGAAAAATTCTAAATCAAATATCCAAACTAGCTTAGTTAAAAAGAACGTTTACACAGACATGAACTCACTCCTGTCACATCAGGAATTTTATTTCTCTTAAGCAGGCTGACCAATGTTACCCCCAAAAAACAGTTTTCAGAAGACGTAAGATACTCTACAACATGGAAAATTCCTGTCCTTGCATATTATTTTCTGAAAACATGTATTTGCTGCTTTCCCCACATGAGATTTACAACGTTGTTTCACAATGCTGACACACACACATACAATCAGCTTCCTAATGAAAATCCAAACAAACGAGACTAAGATACAAACTAGCCCTTGGAGAGTTTCGATTAATACACCATCCATTAGGCATCTGTTTCATTACACGATGCAGACCTCTAGATTATAGCAGCATTAATAACTGTCCACAGACTGAGACATTTACATGAGTTTCTATAATGAAACCACTATGCGCAGTGCAACCCTTGGTGATTCATTTGGCCTTTACCATCACATAAAAGTAAATTCAATTTGGCAATAGATTTAGATTTGAATAAACATCCCAATCTATCACTGATGACTTAAAATCCTTGGCACTTCCTACTCAGTATTATTTCAATTTAGATGCATTGAAAGTAATGCAGGAGTGGGTATTGTTTTAAAATTCTTCTTTTGCCAACACCAACTCACGGGCAGCTAATGCTTTCTTTGCTTTCATTGGGAAATTAATGGTTTTTTATAAAAAAAAAGTAAAAATTTGGGGTATTACAAGCTAGCCAAAAGGTCTTATTTGGTAAAGAGAGCACTTGAGCACTTCTGGTTCATCGACATGTTGAAGGGGTTTAGCTCCAGTTGCCACGTGCTCATGGTCACAAACTGCTCACTCTAGAAGAGGATGACACCCTGAGAAAGCAGCACAGGTCACAGGAGAAGGCTCAGCACAGAACAAAACAGCAGAGTGTCTTTCTGTGAGCAAACATGCCATGCCTGCTGCTTTCCTCTCCAGTGCACAAAGGACTGGATGGGGAATGTCAGTGACTAACACAGGGTTTGCTCCCAGTCCCCAGTAAAGCTTGTGAATGCAACCAGAGATCCAGAAAACTGGCCTGTGAGGGGCATATAAGGAGCCCACTCCCTAGCAGTGATCTCGTTCCTAGTGAGCCCAACCACTCTCTGATGAGAAGTCTCATTCTCAAAGAGATTCCTTGGTGGAAATACACCCAAACAGCTGTCATGGCTTGAAACAAATGCAAGCGACGTCTTCCTCAGGAACACAGCTGAGGAGGTAACTACCACAACAAAGTGGAGTTCTACTGCAGCAAAGAACTGGAGAACTACCACAGCAAAGAGCTTCAACTGCATTACCGGCACCTGTATTCATTCACGTCTTAGGTAATCTTTTGAGTCTAAGTCTAGTTTCCACGATCTTAAGAAGCTCAGCCATAGTTTTGCTGGAGAAAAATGGTAATTATAACAAAAACCTCATTAACTGATAAAAGTATATGCCATGTTCAAAGAGCAACTGCATATTTGGTTTTCACCGTTAACTTGCTGTTTCAGTAACTTATCACAAAGACATGCATGTCTCTCTCCTTTGCAGTCAATAACTGATTTTCTACAGTCCATGGTTTCATACTAGAAAAAAGATGATGAACTATCCAGGCTAAGATTTTTCAAAATCATTATTAGTAATAAGTGAAAATGCATTCTATTTATCAAAGATAAGATCTACCTAAACAGGGAAGAACTCGATCAATGCTAAGGAAGTAGATCAGATGTTAGCCACAGTATTTCCATGGAATAAGTCTTCCATAAATAGGCGTTGACAGATAGTAGGCTCTGTTAAGTACAACGCAGCAGACAGGAAAATAGGAGAGAAATTAATGATCCAATAAGGCTTTCTTTACTTTTAAACTCAGACAGCCAACCAGAGTATCTTTTGATACATACAAACCCTTGACACGGTGTCACAATAGCCTCACATTAGAGGAAGCTTTCTGTAAAAGCCCACATTTTAAAGATACCTAAACCAATCCCAACAGAGACTGACTTTACCGAAATCACACTAAAGCATCACAACATGAAGAGACATATTGTTGTGACTCAATTATTTGTGAACATTCCGTTTCCACATGTAAAGACCGGAAACAAAACAAAACAAAAAAAATTTTAAAATACTTCTCAAAATAAGAATTGAGAGTAAGAAACATATGTAAGTTTCATCCAGATGTACAATACTTGAAAAGTATTCAAGCCAATGTGTGAAAACTACGGTTTTGTGATTCCCCCTGAAGCAGACAGCCTTTTCCTCACTGGTCCTGTATATAGTCAGCAATGAAATTAGAGAAAACCCCTAGAGGGACCAAGAGTCTATTTATAATGATTATCACAGTCTAGCAGGGATGATTAATGTCAGCTGAAGTCATTTAATAATTTGGGAGTCTTCAGTGCAAGATATGCAATTTCTTACAGCAGTAATTAAGCATTCAACTCTTTCTTTGTTGTGTCTATGTGATTCCCTTGCACAGCTTGAAGGACAAATCTCCATTTCACTGCCAACCAGAACTACTTTTATCACTGTACCTGGACTCATAACATTAATACTCTTCTTGCTAATGTTCTTCAGCAAGTGAACTGTGTGCTGGAGTTGTAGGTGCTTAATTCCTCCAGTGATATCTTTTCTGGACTAAGTGTGCCACCAGTATTAAGTACCTATTGTGTAAGAGCAATTTGTGGAAGTTCATGTGAAATTAGACTAGGACAGTATGTACTCGAGAAAAGCACTATTTACCATATTTTTGGTAATTTTGAAATAGAGCTATTTGTAGTTTATAAAATCCATGTCTCTTTAAGGCAGAAGAGAGATAAAATATGGTAATATGTATAATTAAGAGCTGCATGCAGAGTAAATATGAAATCAAGCTATTCATAAACTCCCATATTTAATTTGATTTCACAACTTTTTTTTAACGTTGCTTGTACACGTATTGACAAAATCTGGCTATCACATTAAGCTTAAATTAGAATATGTTATGTTGTCACTTAATACATTTCACACATTCATATTGCAGCAAAAGATGAATTGTACCCGGGTTTCTCTGAGATTAACACAACAGAATTTTGTGTTTTCTTAATTGGTTTCACATCACCACAGAACCTAGACTTAAAAAAACATCAAATGATGTACTGCTTTCTTAGAAGAGGTTGTCTGAAGTGACAACATTTCACCCTGTTAAAATACTTATTTAATCTACAACTAATTTGCAGAATATTTACAAATTAATACAAATCTTATTGGTAAGCAATCTCTTTTTTGTTCATAGTTCGACAACTTGACCCCCTTTCTCATAACATTTCTCCCACCACTGCTCCTGAGAAAGCTGGTAGCAATGAAAGGATGAGATTCTGCTACGAGTAACCAAGTAAACATAAGGAAGTCTCTTATTTGAAGGAGTCCATGCTCACGTTCAATGTCAGAATCAGATCTTCAACAGGTGAAAATAACAGCACAGGTGAAAAACAGGTGAAATTAAAGCACACATGGTATCAGCCTCCATCCTTCACCAGAACTGCAGCTTCACATGCATTCCTTTGGTTAGTCTTGGATTTCAACCTCTTGAGGCAGATTGCTCATCTTTATTAAATAAGGGCAAATTTTTGTTAGTTTTGTTTGTTTGTTTGTGTCTGTGTTTGTTTTCTTTTAAAAGAAAACTTTCTCACATTAGTATTCCTAATGTTTTTATGTCATCTTTGTCCTGTTTACAGCATTACACATAAGCAGGGGTTTGTAAGGCAAGTTGTCTTTTCTCCCACTCACTTTGTAACTCTTCTCTGCATTACTAGTAGTATGACTATTTTTCTTTAACATGGAAGATCAAAATTATCTATACAACAGCAGATTGTCACACTAGTGCCTAGCATGGCTACATTAAAATATTCCTATTTCTAACTCATTGATTCACCTCAAAAGTGCAGTCATCTTTGCTGCGTCACATTGGTGGCATACCACCACGTGATCAGTTAGACCAACCTTATCATCTTCAACTGACATCTCCAGTTCTACTATCCAGTTTATAGCATAAGTTACTATTGGTCCTCCAGCACACAAAACTTGCACTATGTGTAATTACACGCCAATGCACTGCTCCAGTCTTCAACTCATCTAGTTTTTCATGGATAATTTTCCAATTCTTCTTTGTATTCGTAACACCTCTTAGCATTGTCTCATCAACAAATTTAACCAGTGAACACCTTTTCAGGCCATGTTCTGAATTAAAATATTTTCTCGTATTGTCCCCTGGAGGAATCTCCCAAATTACCATCAACAACCCAAATAATTTCCTTTATGGCAGAACTACTCATGATTAACTTTTGATTCATACCTTATGGTATTTTATTAATATAAAACAATGAATGGGTGTTAGCAGTGTCTTTTGATATTTTCACTGCTGTATTTAAGTATGCGGACGAAAAACCATCACATTTCCCAAGTATGATCCTGCCATTTTTTCTTTTTATTTTCTTTCTTTAAAAAAAAAAAAAAAGAAATCCTGACCGATGAAACCATGCTCTGCTTTCTGTAATTCCACAAGATGGCCATAAATATGTTTGGGCTAGAACAAAAGGATTTACACTGAAAACCTAAAACAACAGCCTACTTAATCAATGGAAACACAAATAATCATTCAAAGGGCAACGCAGAACAATTACGTTGGGCTCCTAAATACTGAATATGAATTATCCTCTCCTGGTGCTTGCTCCTTTCCATTAACTACATAGGAGACACTATGGTTTAGAGAGCATTCGGGTTTCTAAACATCAGAGGAACAAGATTCTAGCATAGTCTTCTGATGGGAGTGGTAGAAACAAACAACTGAGCAAACTGTGTTTAAAAAGGGATACAATTTCACCAAGAAGCTATTCAAGCAATCCAAATGAAAGCCTCAACTGCACAGGTTATGTCTATACTTTTCACTTTCTTAGTAGCTATATGCACAAATCGCAACAAAATATTAATATTTAAATAAAGTATCAGAATCGGAGAAGCTTTCCTTTTGTGATGCAGAATCTCTGACTTCAGTCTACAGTTGAGGAGACATTAAAACTGTTGCTGTGTTTCATTATAAAGCCAAAACAAAACTGACTGTTTTCATTTACACGGTAGCACTTGCCAGAGTAAAATTTCTGTTTAGATTATCTACTTAATTTGCATTATTCCTTTTCTATGCAGTATCTTAGCCAAATACTAAACTGCTGTCATTTAGAAGAATGAGTTTAAAAGTCTACATTCTCTGTGCACTGAACTGTAATGGGAGGATTATCAGAAGAATTTTTGCTCATTAAAAATGAGTTCCTGGGTCTGAACTACTGAGACAAAGAAAACAATAGCTAGGAAAATTCCCACACTGGTAATCATTGCTTTGCCTTTCTCAGAGGAGCCAGTAGATATCTTACTGAAAACATGGAAGATAGGGAATACAATCCGTATAAGGCTAAATTATGCCTAAGAGAGCACTGGCATTTCCAGAACTTGGTCTTAAATATCCCTTTTAACAGCCACAATTTCAGTTTTGATTTCCAGCAATTCAAAGAAAGAGGTTATTCTATTGGGTTGCAAATGTCAAGTACTACTAAAGATTCAAAACCCACGAGTCAAAAGCTTAATAGTCTTCTGTTTCAAGGGCTTTTAGGATGCACTTTGTTCCCTTTATCATTTTTTTCCTTAACACTTTTTAAATAAAAAAAAAACAGATTATCACCTAATAACATGCTCCCAGAGGAAAAGCGCAAATGTTCTGAAACTCAGGATGGTGCCGGCAGTACTGAGCTCAGCAGTAACCCAATTAGGAAGGGATTAACTGAAAATATCTGTGCGTGCATGCATCCACACATTCTCCTTCCCTCTGTGCCAAATAGTCCTCTGAGATCTACAGACACCGGGCTGACTTCCACCTAGCAATTGAGGGCTTAGAAATTTCTTAGCTTGATACGGTGTAGAGGGAATAGAAAAAGATACAAACAAACAACAACCCAGCTAAAGCAAACAACTGAGCAAGTTCAAAGAAGTTTTGTTAGCTTTTCTGTTTAACTTCATTTAAGAGTATAAGTCAGTGTGTAAGGAACAACAAATGGCGCAGCTCCAGCAAAGTGAACAATTCATTATTTGGCTGTGTGTGCCAGTGCAAGCATTTGATACATTTATGCTGTAAACTCATTTCTAGATCCTTGCAAATCCTTTTTCTCCTTCCCTTCTGTCTCATAAACTGTTTTTCAGGTGGTGAGCTCACAGATGTCAATGAAAACACCTTCTATCTTCAGAGGACAAAAATAGCTTTCCAGCCTAAAGCATGGCAAAAAACCTGAAATCTAGAAGTCTTCAATTTGACCAATTACTATTTCAAGGCAGAAAGTAGTTTTGAGCAGAAAACATACCTTGCATTTTGAGAGGATCAAAATAGGACATTCTGACAATAGTGCTATACTATCAAAAGTAATTAAAACAAACAATGGGAAACCTGAAAAAGTCAACCAAATACTTGAAAGAGTAACTATTCAGCCTCGCTACTAGGAAGGAAACTGTTCTTTACTTCTGCTTCTGAATAAAGGCAGAACAGGTGAAGGGATGCTTCCGTCTTCTGGTTCAAGACGAAGACCAGGATACACAGCTAAGAATGTAACTTCAGAGCAGCTGCAAGAGGTCAAGCTAAAAAGTGTAAGACAGTATGCAATAGCAGGAATCCTGCCTTCGTTAGTCTCCCTGTCTGTACCTGTTACTGAGCCAGGGGGCTTCACGGATCAGACAGTAGCCAAACATTATGTTTAATAAGCCTGAGGGACTACTTTTTTTGCCATGATTTTGTCCAAACACTTTAAGTTCCTTTTTACATTTGGCCACTATATCATCTTAGAGAAATGAGTTCTACAATTTAATTATCTGTCTTATGACAAGGCACTTCCTTTTATTTAATAACTTGCTGCCTCATTAGATACCTCCTCATTCTCCTGTTAGGAGACATAAGGAACAAATCATTCCCTCTTCATCTTCTCCCTGCTATTCAAAGAGTTTATAGACTAGAGTAAGATGAATAAGGGCACGTGGTTTTCCATATTGAGAATCACAATTTATTTACTTTCATCCCAATCGAAAGCCATCCAGGATCTTCGACTGCTCTGCTTGCCTTTGTCAGTATCTTTTGTAGTTGAACTATATCCTTCTGAGGATAAGGAGAAAAGAAAAAAAAAAAAAAATCACACAGCATCCAGTAATAAAATTTACCAAGGGCATGCAGTAGCATAAATAATGCTTTCCATTTTGTTCTCTCTTCTTTTATTAGGAACTATTAATTGCTTTAAATTCCTGAAATTTTCTTTGCTTTTTTTGTTTAGACAACTTGGTATCTGAATCAACAGTAAACTCAAATCCAGAATTACCCTGAAGATCCTTTTTTCAAGTGTAGCCAATTAAGAATCAATTGCTGTTTATGTATAATTAGAACTGTGTCTTCTGACAGTTTTTCATATGCCATTTTAATCACCTTAGAAAGCATTATAACTCTTCACAGTCTATTTTAGTTTTGCTGTCTTTAATGCATATGTGCCAGGTGTCCATGTCGACATCCCACTATTCATTCTCTTTTGACAAATCATTTACTTACAGATTCAACAGTAAAAGTTCATCTAGAAATCTAATCCAAAAAAAGATTCCTACTTATTCCGTGAAAGCTTGAGGGGGTTTGTTGTTGGTTTTTTTAATAATTAAAAAAACAAAAAAAAAAATCAACCACAGTGACTTCCCCTCCCGCGCCTTTTTTTTTTATATAGGGACCCATCAATAGTTATTGGTAATAGAAATATTGTGTTGACTGAATCACTCTATACAGTGGCTATCTGACTCTTTTAAGAATTCTGATAGATTTTTGTGGTATGGCATCTCTTCAAAAGCTTATGACCGTTTCTCAATATCCAACAGTTATTTGATATCTACTAATTCTGTTCCTTTCTATGGTGTTCAGCAGTATTGTTTGTTATGAAAATCAGATTTGTCGGTTTGTAACTTCCAGGACCCTGGAGTAATGTTTTTTAAAAGCTGTCATAACATTTAGCACCTCTCCATAGTTGGATATGCAGACCAGCGAAGGACAAACATTGTACAACACAAACACCAGTTCAGCAATGCCCTGTAAGATTTGTGTGAAAATCCTTGGGTAGATACCTAATTATAGTAGATCCTACTTACTAAAACTGCTTCTATTCAGATTTCAGTTTGAGAGAGCCCCTCAGCCTTCCTCAGAATGAAGAAAAGTTTTAATGGATAATTTTTATTTGCCAATATCAAATTTTGAGGGAGAGAAGGGCCACCTGAAGTTAAACAAAAACAGTCCACAGGACAGCATTGCACCAACAAAATAAAACTCAGACTGAATTCATTTCAAAGGAAGAAGCATTTGCAACAGAGCAGATACACCCGTCCCCTTCTGCTCGTCCATGTTAACGTGTTTACTCTGGAATACCGCTATCTGCGGCTGCAAGGCAACTATGCCGCAGGTAACAAAGCTGCTCCCCAGCCTCCCAAACCAGCTGCATTCTTGGATGCCTTCCCAGCCAGCAGTCTTGCCCACATGCCCTCAGGCAGAAGTACCTGAATTAATCTCTTAATTAGTTACTCATAATATGGTCAGGCTGAACGCAAACAGATTTATAATTCTGAAATATGGACCATCAGGTACAAATGCAGTGCTGATTTCAAAATGTCTGTGTCAAGAGGAGCGGTATTCACTTCTTTTTCACCTCTTGTGCTTGCATAAGGAATGAATGCCTCTGAAAAAAATCTTTTCTATATCTTTTCCAAATTCCTCTCGCAGGGTATTTTTTTCAGAACAGAATCAAGATGTTTCTAGCTGACTTTGCAGACAGTCCAGGCCAGATTATCTTGCTGCATTTGTGTCTATTCCAAGCTCAGACCCCTGGTACTGATTCCCATTAACGACTTACTCCTATTTTCACTAACACTTCAGTCATATGAGGAAAAAAATACAGTATTAAATGTGTACAAAGGTTAAGCTACTTCCCCCATGTATTGATGTGTAACAAAAAAAAATAATCATATTAACACAGATAGAAGTTCTTCAGTATAGTTTTTATACATATATGGCCTAGTTTTCTGGTTCTCATTAACAATACAATGTCCTTGGGTATAATTACTGATCAACTGTAAAGCATCACAGCTTATGTGATGTCACATCACCAGTGACATAAGCTATACATGGTCGTGCGCACCTGTCATTCTCTACACATAGAATTTACTTCCTCCAAAATAAAATCAAACACTAAAATAGATTCGCTCTTTGGTTTTGGGTTGTTTTGTTTGGAGGTCGTATTTTTGCCTAATTTACTTATGAAGTACTTAATGATAAAAAAATTTCTTCACCAAATCTGCTATTACATCAAAAGCGCATGAGGGCAGGATACATTTTCCTTTAAACTTTGTACCTTAGGGTCTCAGTCTGTGTCCGAGTCTCCCACGTACTAAGAGGGGCAAATAATAAGCTACAGGAAGAAAAGAGCCCTAGGGTCTAGTGGGGCAAACACGTATATTCTGCTCTTGCATCTCCCTGTTCAAGTGGTTATAACAGTTATTGCTACTAGAGCGAGCGCTATATGAATTATTGCTATGCAAATGGCACATGGATGAAAGAAAAAGAGCTATGCTGACAGGAGGCCAATAATGCCTGTATGCCTATTTGAGTTTAAAAAAAAATACATCACTTGTTTTGCCTTATAAAATTTAACAAAAACCTTACAGCAAAATAATAAATCAACTCATTAAGATGCTTTATTATGTCACAGCGTAGACACATTTCTTCTTGCAAACTTTTTTTGATCTCCAGTATTGATCTGTGGCAGAACCAGATTATGGGATCTTTGGTGCAGGTGCGTTTTGCAGTGAAAACAGCAGGTCTGAGATACTAAAAAATAACAAATTACCCCCCTCTCAAGTCACCCCCAGCATTCCATTCAAAGGACAGATGAGCACACTTTCTTTACAAAGAATGGTAATTATTCAACAGAAACATTATCAGGTGTGCAGAAATTACATTTCTAAAAAGATACCTAGAACAATTGCTGCACCTTTTATCTAGCGAGACCAGGACAAGTAGAATTACATTCGCACCAGGAGCATGTGCCTGTGGAAAGGCTTCACGCTTCAACAGAAATAAAAACTAAAACTCGATAATCAAGATTAATATTAAGAACTATAGTAACAAAAGCATCAGTATATTATCCACACAAAAGGGACTGATTGTGATGGACAAAATTTAACAAGCATTTTCTTTAAGCTTCACTTAAACTGAGATTCCACATTGGTTATCAGACAATTCCCTCAAGCATTTCACATTATATAGTGACAAATGTATTTGTTATTTTAACAGAAGTGTTATAGTATGTCATCATCTTCAAGCTCTCTTACCCCCCTTCTAGAAAACGCCCACTTAAAAAGCACTCAAATAGCACAGTATAATCTGCAATAAAGAAAAACACTTTCATAGGGGAGCATTTGATATATAAGTTATAACTGTTTTCTTCATACTGTTCATCTTTCCAATTCTTGATTTAGTCATTTATCTTCACATAGCTACATGCAAATAAAAGCTAATGTCCATTAAAGCTCAGACGAAAAGAATTGACAAAGTAGAAAGCAATAATAAAGAGCAAGGAAGTAATATGGCCTGCCAAACAACATTCCAGTTTCAAGTTTATTTTAAAGACCAACAACGGTATTTTATAGAGCTGTAATAGCTCTATTATTTCACCATAAAACATGCCCAAAGAAAACATCAGATCAGAGAAACTGTATACACAGATTAAAATTGTACTGTACAAAAATAATGTACAATAAAAATTATTAGTGAAATAACTATACCTTCTGCCCCCTTAAAATTACATACTTTCTTCTCATATAAATCTTGGAACAAAGCTCCCAGCTCTGGAAGCTTGACACAGTGCAACTGATTCCAGCTTTGCTATCCAAAGAGTTATCAAACNGAAGAGTTATCCAACAATATTTTAATGTAAGAGAGGTGGCTATAAAACCAGTGCTTAACATTACCTGCAGTAATGATAAATTCTTTACTTTTGCTCATCATTTCACCAAACTTTCACCATTCAACCTAAATTATCCACCGTTGCAGTTTTTTCCCTTCTCCTAACAAAGAAGGAAGAAAAAAATGTTTCCACCCTGTTTTAAAAATAGTACTTAAAATAACTATAGCAGCATGCTTCAGAAGCGAGGGTTGTCCCCTCTATCCATTTTGACACCACCAAATCACCATCACCGTTAAAATACACCAAAATTTTACTATTTTTCTGAGGATTTAAATAAATGTATATATAAATAAATAAGTAAAAGCCACTTTGTCCCTGGGCTAGGAGAAACTAAAGCTTTAGCCACCTAAATTCCCCCCAAATTATTTCCATTCTGTGTGTGTTTCAAGCCTGGGCACAGGCTTTCCACATAGCATGATCTAAAAAGGAATGGGGCCGCATGTTGAGCAACAAGGAAGAAAAAACACTGAGCAGGTGTTCATTAAGCAAGTACCGGCTTTCGCACACTAAATGAAGCAAGAGGAAAGAGTGGAAAGATTGCAGAAACATTTAATTAAGGACTGAATCATAACACATGCACACAAGAGAGGCAAATCAAGGTTACATAAGTGACCATAACTGAAGCACTTCCTAACTTTAATATTTAACATGACAATATTAATAATGCTTTCCTAATATTATGTATGCAATAAAAGTTCACAATCAGTAAGAAAAAATGAGTCATTCCTCTGACCTCTATAGTCTCTTCCTTTCAACCACAAAGCCAAAAGAAGTGAAGCTGATGTTCAGACTTACCCTACCAAACTTACTTTGTTTCATCAGCACAAAGCTTGAATATAGGGGCAGAAGACAGGGCGAGAAGGCAGGTCAGGGAGCATCTGTATTTCTGCATTGAATATACAGACACGTGCCCTGAGCCGGTTTGTGTTTCTGAAGTTTCCCCAAGTGATCAAGAAGCATGCCTTGTATTCAAATCTCAGGAAACAGATGTGTGCCACTGTAGTACTGCGGAAAGTAACATTCTTCTATTTATGCCATCATTAAATGATTAGCTATCCTATTCATCTCCTTCAACAAGGACGAAGGTTGCTCTGTCCCATACCACTCCGAATATGTACATAGGTTTATCTGTACCCACCTGTCTCCTACTTTGCACTTTTGACTAGCCAAAGCAGGGAACATACTTCTGTTTGCACAGCACCTGCCTCAGTAAGACTCCAGGATTCTGGGAGGCTGTCCTGATAAGACTGCCGTAACAGCAATGCTTCTCCTCTCTGACTTCCATGGTTTCAAAACTAGTGCTAGAACTGTGGTTCTAATATTCTTATTACGCATTAATGCAGCAGACAGACCAGAGTGCGATACAGGCCATGGCTGCATCAAGAAGCACGGAAACGCAACAGGAACAGACCTGTGGAATGCAAACATTATAGCTGAGGGCCACGTGTCCTCTTTCGGTGCTCAGGGCTTCAGGCTAGCTCTCAATCACCCTACAAACTGCATGCCTACCAGTGCCTGGACCATCCTAGGTGTGCCTTGGGACTGCATCTTCTAGTTCAGTTTCATCCTGAACAGTATCCTGTTTCTGCACTCCAAGTTCACTATATGAACCAAAAAGGAGGTAACGAGCCTGCTTTGAGAGATTTTCCTCGAGAGCCTCAAGAGACTATTTCTGATCTGAACAGAATTGCTGACACAGACGGCCACATCCCACTGGCACTGACCAGCAGCTACCAGCTCCAGCCCTCTGCCTCACTCCAACTTCCCACAGTTTTCAGGATCATTCCCTTCCATAGTGGAAATTTTCAAGGATTCTGCTGCTCTGCTGATAAAGCAGGTAAAGTACGAAGTCCTTTGTACAGAAGACGAAACTCACTGAACTTTTGTTGCTGAATTTAAATGTTGTACAATCACCTACAGAAAGAAACCCACGTGCATCCGAACAGTTATTCTTTGCATATGCAGCAATTATATACAACTCATTAATTTTCATGTGGGTTTTGCAGTACTTGTCAAATTCGCCATTTGAATGCCAGAGTCATTTTCATATGGGGAAAAAAAGTATTGAGTTAATAATGAATAAAATTGCAGTAACAATAGTTCTTGCTATCTTTATAACTGCCTACATCCCAAATTCCTTCATGGATGTTAATATGCAATCCTCAATTTTTTTGCCAACTGAACAGATGGTGCTTTATTACAAAAAAGGGGAAAACAAAAACAGAGATAATATTGAAAGACTTGTGGGTTTACTTACAGAAACAGACAGGAGCTAAAAAAAAAAAAAAACTATTTTGGTGCAACAAAAATGGAGACATTAACTTCATGGGTGTATTTTAAAGGCAAAGGTTTTACTTCTATAGCAACTATACTATCCTAAATTTTAAGAAGTTGTTTACTCCCAGAGTGACTCTGAATTCGATATTTAGCTGACCAGGGCTGGAAGTAATTACTTCTAGAGGCTTTGAGGGAGATAAATAAAATGCATTAATTTCTAGCGCAGCATAATTCCTTTGTACATGCAGTGTTTGGAACTATTTGGATAATAGCCTGTAATTTACTGAGAAATTATTCTTCACATAAAATGAGTGAAAAGTAGCAGTGCCACATGAGGCTGCAAGATGTAGGATACTTGCAATGGGACTAAGACAGGTACTGCTAGGTTGAATTTCTGTTCTCAAGCACAAAAGGCTTGAGGACCACATTCCATAACAAACAGTATTTGATAAGATTCGTGTTGATTCTCTTAACAAGTGGTATAGTTTAAATGATTACTTCTTTTGTATTTTATAGTTACCACAGAGGTCAAAGCTGTGGCTAAAAGTCGTTTCAGTAACACTGTGCAGACTGACCACCTTATTTCCACTCAGCAGCTCCATAAACAACGATCTCATTATCCTCTCAGTTATCTGTGACTATACCATGACTTGTTTTAAATCTATATTGTTCCATCCCTCTAGGCTATTTATGAAGTGTATATATTCTTCATCAGCTGCTGGTAAACAATTCTACATCATGCTTCTTTCTTCTCTTAGCTGCAATACGTCTTCCTTTCTGGCCATCCTATTTCAACTCAATCTAATCAATATGCCTGGCAGAAAAGTTTCTTACTTCTAGTGCTCAGACTAACATGACCATTGAATGTCTCGATTTTCTTTTCAAAGCACTTTCACATACTCTTTGGAGACTCTCTTCAATCTCCAATTTATGCACTACACCTACCCGCCACATGGATACCTGGATAAGATTCCCCTTCCACTGCACTAAACTTTCCTACTTACAACTTGTTGCTTTCTATAAATATTTTTGTTATCTTGCTAAGAAAATAATAAAAAAACCTGCCAACAATACATTTGCAACCTAGTGAAGAATCATACACTGCTTCTTTAAAACCCATTCAGGTTTTACTGCATTTATCACTTGCTTTGATTAAGACTGCAAGTTCTTCAGGTTTTATTTTCTACTTCTGTAGAGCACCATGCTTATCATGCACTATAAATGCTACATAATGATAATTAAAATCATTAATCTACTGCCAACAGAAAACTGCAACCGGATTAAAGCAGATTAATTTTTTCTAAACATCAGCCTGTTGATTTGGTGAAAAACAATATCTAGGATGCCTGCTGCATTTCTAAATTGATTTGTTTTGTTTTCTTCTTATCCCACAGATTAACTCCTACAGTTTAGGACTTTGCTCTTTTCTGTAAAGAATCAACATTAACAAGAACTCAGTTTTAGGACAGATTAGCTTTTCCAACAGATTAAGCATTACACCTTCAGCAACAGCGAACTATCTGTGCCACTCTCCACAGATGCACAGTGGTATAAGCCAAAATACACAAGGATCTTCTGATACAGCTGCCCAGCATTAACACATCCCCATGCACCTATTATTCACAAGTGTCTGCAAATACACCAGTGCCATTAACATCCTTGAGCAGATCAATATTTTTGCAAGTGCGTGTTTCAAAAGTCTCATTAAAACACTGATGAAACAACAAAAAATAAACCTCTAACCTGATTTTAAATCAGGCTTTGTTCAGGTTCAAAAAGGAGAGTAAGTCTCAGCCCACACTGGTGTTAGCATGGAAGGCACCAAAGCACACCACAGGGCTTCTGCTAAATCTCAAGAAAGAGTAGTCGGCAGTAAAATCCACAAGCAGAAGACAGCCCACAAACTCATGCTTAGTTGCTGCTGCCAGCTTATTCCACCTCTAACAGCAAACTTCACGGCAGTCTCCAATGTTCTCCAGTCACTTTTCCTTTAAACTCTGTCACTTTTTGTACAGAGCACTTTCAAGCTATTCAGTGACAAACTATCAAAGATTAATTAGGCAGAAAAGGATTTTAATAACCAGCTGGACAGCTTCAGTACTAAATTTTCTGGTTCTCAGTTGTGCTTGAGACACCTTGCCCTTGTTGTTTATCTCTGTTCCAACACATACCCTAGCTTTGCCACCTTGTCTTAGAGACATGCACACAACTCTATATACAGAAGTGTATTCTAATTGTCTATTTAATTGAACCCGTCATCAAGGCTTAAAAGAACAGATTTGCCATAAAATAAGCCCAGTGCACTCTGCAATGATATTTAACAGTGACAAAAAAAAAAAAATTATACCCCTTACAGTCATTAAAGAGCTCACCATTATCAGACATCCCAACCTCTGGAATGCAGAAGACTTCCTGAATCAGGTCACACCACAGACACCTGGCTGGGGTGGCAAAAAATGTGGCCCCCAGGAACATCAAAACTTAACACGAGAACCCATAGCCCTCGCTGACAGGCAGCATACTGCTAATTGGAGGCTTCTTGAGCATCACTGCCTACTGGCCAGGCACGGCTGCTTTGCATCAGGACAAACAACTTCCTGAGGCTATGGCACAGCAAACTCTTGAGGTGGTGTTAAATCAACGAGAGAGGCCGCTATCAAGAAAGTGGGCTGACGTAGGTGAGAGTAACTGCCTTGCATGCAAAGCCAATATTCCCTCACACTTAAAATAAATAAATGCATCCAAACACAGCTGAATTAAAAGCTGATCTATAGTTAGGTAAACGTAATTCCTTAAAACAGCCATTTTATTTTTGTACGCCCATTCACATTTTCTTGATGAGTGTCATGGCTTCTTCCATATGCGTAGGGCCCAGAGAGATCAGGACTCTCCGAAGAGCATCCTATGGCATGTCTGTGGCACTTGAACTTACTGCAGAAACTCTAAGTATTGTGGTTTGTAAGGCAGTGCTCAAGGTAAAAAGGTTGCTAACAATCTGATTTTTCAGCTGATCTGTAATGACATGGCAAGAAACTCAATCAGCCAGCAGTGGATCCACACAGAAAGGGAAAATTGCAAGAAAGAGGGCATCTACACAATCACTTCATGATGCAGGTCTCTGGGATGGTGTGAAAGACAGACAGGATTCTTGTACCAGTTTCATGCTCCAAAGCAAGCTGAAGTGGCAGCGGTAGTTGGGGGGTGGCTCAGCAGAGTAAGGAATCAAGAAAGAAACACAATGACAACAGGATTCAAATTGAGGTGCTAACACTAGGTAGGAGGAAAAACACACAATTCAGGAATAAGCTTTTCTAATACATTAATAAAAGATGTAGAAAAATCCACCCAAATGCTAACAGCTCCGTACCTTCATCAACTCTTAGGAGAAGCAATGTGGCAGAATAGCTGCTATCCAAACCCAGAATCAATGGATGCAATTTAACAACTGGGCAGTAGAGAATAGGAGAAACAGATTTGGCAACATCACCCTTTTAAAAATTTAATAGCACTGCACTGAAAGCAAACGGGATTTTGAAGACATCGCTGCTACTGAAAACTTACAGAAACAGAGAAACCACTAAAGCTTTATGGAGGCTCTAACGAAAACAAACTCATTAGCTTTGTTGGTTTTGGGTTTTTTTGGTTTTTTTGGTTTTTTTTTTTTTTAAACACTGACACGTAATAGACAAAGTATAAACATGAAAAGACCAAAAGTAATTCTTACTTCCTTGGAACAGACCAAGACATGTAAACTGACGTTACCTGCTCTGCAACACTACAACCTACACTGCCTCACAGATGGAAGTGCTGGATCTAGTGTACATTTTGGGAACCATCAAAATATACATTATGTCATTTAGCTAGAGCTCTCACCTTTAATTACTCTCTCTGTGCTCTACCTGTCTTAGAACAGGCAGCACTTAGTTTTGCATGTTGTTTTCAAGTTCCAACAATACTATGCAAAAAAGGGTCAGAGATCAACTTGCTTATCTGACAGCAGGCTACAAACGTTCAATCAAAAGTGAGGGTAATCATCAAGACCTGACATTTCTGTCAAGAAAGACACAGTGATGACAAATCACATGAACTACTGTTTTACTTGGGTCACTGCAACAAAAATATTTCCCGAACAACTCCATATTAAAAATACATATAATTGTTTCCTGATACAATTCTAGATTATTTTAAACTTAAAGACAATATTTAAAACTTTTATACTGTTCACTCTAAGAAACAGGCAAAGAAATCAAATCTTACTACTTAGTGATTAAACTTATGATAAAGCAAAGGAGCAATAAAGTTTCAACTGGAAGCTGGCAGATTCTCAATCAATGTTTCATTAACCCATACTGACACGGAGGACATTTCCACTATTCACTTCCTGAAAGTAAATGCTAGGATTCAAATGATTATTGGACTGGTTTATAAATTTGATTTTTAGCAGGGGGGCAGGGGAAAAAAAAATCAATTATTTTTTATTTCCAAAGACATCATTCAGTTAATAAGGAGTTCTAGCCAGACACTGTCTTCTTAGCCACATAAGCCACTAGCACACATTTGCTAAAGGCTAAGTGTTTACCTAAACAAACACATATGTGAACTATAAAGCATGTATTTAAAGTCTTACGAGCACCTTCATTTCCTTTAGACAAGTCTGTGTTTCACAAGGAAACTCTTCCCTCCACCAGAAATAACGTGCTTTTAAAAGCTGCTATACTAACAAATTAGCTTTTATCGTAAGAAATAAAACCCATGTGAACATGAGGGATGAAGAAGACTGTCTCTCTCTTCCCAAGCCCTAAGAGCATCACAGACCCCAGTGCCCGACACCATTCTCACCGCAGGAGCCACACCAAGCAGCTCTAGGGATCACGACTTGCTGACATTTCTTAAGTTTCCTGCTTGGTAGGCAGAGTCAGAACACCTACAACAGTCAATTTTTTCCCCTCAGTCTTGTAACAGCCTATTTTTAATTCTGATAGGGTTCATAGCTTATGACAAACATAAATAAGTACTACTCATTAAAGACATGACAAGATACTATTGTGGATAACTCATCAAAAAACTAAAATCATTCAATAACAAGCGAGAACAAAATTATTTCCCAGTCTAGCCAGACAGAGATGACAGTGGCAAATTTCACATTATATTTTTTACAAACTAAATACTACATGAAACATTTCCACTCATCCTTCTTCATCATGCCGTGGCACAAACACAACCTCGAGTCTACAGTAATACATTACAAATGCTACACTATTAGGATATAAAGAACAAGCAGAGAGAAGCCGTATAAAAATTCCCTCTTTTCAGTGCAGAACACAATTAACCTGAGACTAAATTAAAACATAGGACAAAATCATTGCATATTTAATGGCCATGATGAGCAAGGGAATACTTGCTTTAGGAGCCCTTTGACTGTTCTGATACTAAAAGGATCTAAACAAGATTCTGAATCAAGTTGACTTCCAGGCATGAACCTGGTCACCATTAATAAGCATCTGTCTTTTCGTCTGCTTACTTGCCTCTATCCACACCCAGGCTTCCTGTGCAATACGCTTTCACATCTGATCTTTATCATTTCAGTCCCTCGCCCACAGATTTTCCTGCATTGAAATGCCCTGAAGAAGCAAGCAGACCGTGAGATGAAAGGCAACATTGATCAAGACAAACCAGTATCTATATCATATTTCCTTTTTATTTTCTTTTTTATTCCTTTTTTTTTAATTTAATATTGTGGAGGCTTTTGCTTTCAAATGTCATGAAGGTAGCAAAAAAATAGACTATTTAAATACCAAAATCAGAGTTCTGTAACTCTTCAGAATTGTTTAATCATTGTGTACAGTTACACCTTGAACAATACAGAATAGAGGGGCTTTATAACAGAGTTGTGCATTGCATCACCTTGCTTTTGTTCTTTACTGTTAGATCTTACTAAACTAAGCTTTGTATATTGTGAACTTTTATTGCATACAAAATATTAGGAAATCATTATTAATATTGTTATGTTTAATATTTTAAGTTAGGAGGTATTACAGTTACAGTCACTTATGTAACCCTAATTTGCCTCCCGTGTGTGCATGCATTATGTTTCAGTCCTTAATTAAACGTTTCTGCAATCTTTCCACTCTTTCCTCTTGCTATACACATTTATTTAAAAAAAAAAAAAATGGCCTAAACTTGAATTTTGTGGAAATTTCAAGGAAAATAATTTCTATCAAAAATCTTTCAGGTTAGCATCTACTTTCATCTAACACAATTGTCAACTATTACTTTTTTCCTAGAAATCTCTGGACTTAAAGTCTTTTCAGTGAGGACTGTGAGCTCTATGGGGGCTAGTAGGTCACCTACTATGGAATGACTGCTACCTAACTCCTGCACTTTTGCAGGTGAACTATCACATATGAAACTCATCCAATAGCCCAAGTAGTGAGTTTTCCCATTTTGTTAAGTCTGATGATGCTGAATGCTTACAAGAAAGGTCTTAAGAAAGGATAAACCTGCCTACACAACCCAGGAGCAGTCGGCCAGAGAACAGCATGGAAAATTGAGAATATGAAAGTGCACGTATTGGACGTGAGATCATGTGTGAGTATTTATGTCACACATTGATAAGAATTGTAGAGCTATAGTTCTAAATGAGAAAACAGTTATTTTCATATTTGAAATATGAAAAGTTTTCAAAATTTAAATATTATCTATACCTTTGCGGGGGTGGTTTTGTTTTGGTAAGTATTTTTTGACAAACAATTTAATCCACAGCAGTATCACAACTCTACTTGGGTATTAAATCACTATGTTTCATGGTACAGTAGGAAGGAGAACCCTAACATGTTGTCTGTCATGTCTATACATTTGCCAACGGCTAACCCGCTCCATCTTAGTAAAAAGCCCTGCTTCATTACAGCTAAAATTTATAGAAGGAGAGGGAAAGGAGGCAAAGTTAGTTTAGATTAATGATTGCAAGTGACTTGTTTATTTGTTTTGGAAAAGCTTTTCATTTACGGAACAACTCAACCCTAACTTCTGAAAGACTTGAATAATTTATTATTCTTTATTGAAGCTATAAAAATATAAATCTCT
The DNA here is from genome assembly GCA_003993805.1 of Himantopus leucocephalus. Classification (NCBI taxonomy): domain Eukaryota; kingdom Metazoa; phylum Chordata; class Aves; order Charadriiformes; family Recurvirostridae; genus Himantopus; species Himantopus leucocephalus. Next base: position 51,377,229 of record RSEF01000003.1, on the reverse strand, counting down.
ATCCCAAGGCAGACAGAATGATTATTAAAAAAGGTAAATTTCATTAATCAGATGTTAAATAGTGACCTCCGGTGACACCTCAAACAGAAGTAACCTACATCTATTTGGATGGTAAACACCCCATGTATTTATCATAGAGCTGATTTAAGATACTCATGCTTAAGACTTGTTTTTCTTCTTATTTTTATTTTCAACAAGTTCAGACATAATTACTAACTATAAACACTGTTCTTTGAAACCAACAAAACAATAAATTAAGTCTTAGTCCATAAACTGAGGAACTTAAATTGAGAAGAGAGCTAAATAGTTCTTAAGCTTTTCATATTGGATTGTTACTGCTGCATGCTGAGGTTCTTAGTCGTGAGTTCACAGACCAAATTTTAAATCAACGGGAGATGCTGAAAATTCAACAAGAGAAATTAGCAAGATAGGCAGAAAATGATGACCACCTCAAGTT
>RSEF01000003.1:51361402-51376762 GCA_003993805.1 Himantopus leucocephalus | reverse complement strand
AAAAAAAAAGAGAGAGAGAAAGACCACAGACAGACATGAGAAAGGAATGCCAACTGAAGGGCTTTGAGGGGTTTTTGTTGTTGGTACCACTCCATGGTTTAAGCATAAGACTTTAGCAAAGCATGATCAGCTTTTTATGATTAATCACTTGTGTTACCCTCACACCCCGGAGCTCCGTAGCCAGGAACATCAACAAGCCAGGTACTACACAAGCACAGATCGAAGCGAGGCTGAAGGCAGACTGTAGCCCAAGCAGAAATTAAAACACAGCTACAGACAACTGGCAGAGTAGGAGAGACCATCAATATGAGTCAGGATGAGAGGTGGCAGTAACTAGCAGCCATCATATTTTAGCAGAATAAGCTTTTCCAAGGTATTATAGTCTTATAAAACTGATGCCTGTTGAAAACAAAACCAAAGACTAACCTCCTCTGAGATGCACCAAAAATTGCCTTCCAGCTTGTGAAGCAGAAAACAGATAAAAGCAGAAAACACACAACAGGAAGGTGTAAGAACAGCAAAGGATTTTTATAGTGTATTTGCATAGTCAGGTTAACGACTTATTAATTTCTGACAAATATATTTCCCTGTAATTTTCCCCTTAGCTTAACTGCTGCACTGAATTTAAACAAAGTTTCCATGACAGTTAACAAGTTACACATCAAAGACAGATTGCCTACCCCAGAAGAGGTGGGTATTGTCGGTCCATCTGCAAGTGTATTTCTGGTTTAAAAGATCATTAAACCAGTCTTAAATTTTTTTCATTATTGTTAGGTTTCTGTGTTGAAGTAGCATTTGCCTTAGTTTTTCTTTTTATAATGCCTTAAATAGTTGTGCATGTCAAATTCGCATTATGTATTCCAGAAAAACCCAGTTTGTGAATCTACCATGTAGCTTTTTATTTTAAATTTCTTTAAACAGACCTAAAAGAAGATACAGTGCCTTCAAACATTTATCTGCTTAAACAATTTGCTACTTACTACTAAGCCTTTCACAGTCCTTAAAGGAAAAAATGCACAATTTCATAATCCTTTTTAATTCCCTCTACTTCAATTTTCCATGCTTAAAGTGATCAGAACAGGGTTGTTGTGGTTTTTTTTTCTTTATGCCTATTTTCTATACGACATTCACTGTCAAAGACATATGTTTCATAACATGCTGTGTTTGAACATTTTGCTAATCAGAAAAGTGCCATCTTTCCCACTGAGGATGGAACAGAGGCACATGCCTACTTTTCAGTGCCAGTCGGACACTGCATTAAAATTTCAGCAAGGTCTACACAGACACCCTTATATCATTGACCTTTCCTGGAAGAGCAATAGGTAGGTCTCACTGCTACTAAACATCATTCATTTCCACATTTACCTTTAAGTGTGAAGACACTGCCAAATCCTTGACCTACGATTCAGGTGGACTTTGTTCCAAATAGCTTTCTGCTTTCCAACATTATAAAAATCAGTTCTTTTCAAAGCGGATCTTTCAAAACCTGATAAAGGTGTCTAACATAAACACTAATTCCATTACTTACATTAAGGAAAGTCTGAGTATGTTAGAACAGGAGAGCAGGGACATGCACTGCCTAGCAACTAAATCAAAATATTTGGGGGGTTTACAGAGTTAAATTGAAAATACACTGAAGAAAAACATAAATGGCACGTAAAAATTTAAAGCAAGCAACACTCTTAATTGTTATAATTTGATTTTCAAGTTACCCAAAGAGAGGACTATCCTGCTCCCAATTTTTATTCCCATGCTTTTCCACATTCCATTCTTCTTCCTTTCACAGAAAAATAGAGAAGCAGACTGAAAGTGCTTTAAAAACCATCACCATTTATTTCTGTTCCTTCCTAGGAGTAAAATGCTACCTGGATATTTTCTGACCTCTAAATATAAAAATTCTAATAGACTTCTCATGTAAGTGCTACAGTCATACGGCAATTACTACAGGTCCTCACTATTCAGTAGGCTGAATTAGAAGCAGCTTGCCGAGCCCAGTCACGCAGCTGAGCCACTGTCTCACTGGGACCAAAAGCCTATCCAAACAACTTCAGTGATTGTACTGAGGTCTCCATTTGAATATGACAAACCAGACAAGATCTTTTCCCTGAATATATGGCGTAGATATGTCTAGACTATGGGAAAAAAAAGCATTACACCAAGCAGCAAAATAAAACATTCACTTTTTTCAGTCTCAGTAAGAAAAAAAAAAAACAACCAAACAAAAAAACCCAAACACACCAGACAAAAAAACCACACACACCCCGAAAAACAGGGGAGGTGTGCGGGGTGTGACAAGGACAGTTCTAAACTACCCACATCTGCTAGGTGCCGAGTGTACATTCAAAACAGTAATGCATTTAAAAAGCTAAACCCAGGTTCTAAATCTACAGTACTTTCCAAGAACAACAGAAAGAAGTAAGAGGTAACAGCAACTTTGAAAGAGTTGCCCTGCTTACTTTTTCTTTTAGAAGGCAAAATTGCCCCACTCATACCTTTCACAAAAAGACATCCAAACATTCAAAATATCATTTAGTAATACACAATTAATGTTTAAGCCTCAGATCAGACTGTTTGCACAGTTATTTCTAGACTCAGTTCCATACTGTCCTGCCAAACCTTGCTTCACTCTCTGCAGATGCACCTTCTTAAGAATACAAAGATGAGCTGTTATTTTCATGACCAAAAAAAGTTTTATTACATGATTTTTTTAAACTAAACTACCCACTAAGGGAATGGTTAATTACGTCTATAGATACAAAGCCAATAAATGATATCTTAATTCCTGTATTTACCTATGAAGTGATTTGAAAACCGTGATTTCGCATTCAAACCAGGCAAGGGAAGCTATTAAAAAAATTATGCTGAAAATGTTCAATACTTTCCTTTGTTTCCAATCTCACTAATGAGGAATACTGTGGTTCAGATATTACTTAACCACAGAGAACAAGTAGCAAAAACCTGAGCTTCAACTGTTAAGAAGAGGCCAAAGGGTAATTAGGTAAGTTTGACTTTTTCAAATTGGGTGGATCTTATGAAATTTGCCAAAGAATACTTAAATAATAGGCTGTGTCTAAGAGCTATTAGTAGTTATCTCTGAGCACTAACATAAAGATGGCAGAAAAATGCAAATATAATTTTTTTTTGTTTAAATTAGGAATTAAAGGAGGAGCTAAGGAATTCACTGTCCATAAGCTTTACTTCAATTCCCGTGAAAAAATAGTAAGCATATCATAAGCACCTTAAACATAACAAGAAAATTAGCAACAGCTAACATGGTTTGTCAAGAATCAGTCACGTCAGACTAACTTAATTTCCTTCAGTGACAGGATAACAAACCTTGGGAATATGGGAGTGGTAGTAAGTGTCATTTATCTTGACTTCACTAATTGTCAAAAGTCCCAGATGTAAGCACAACTAGCTGAAAAACTATATTTAAGAGTAAGCATTTCACTATCAAGGTTCATAAAAAGACAGATTGCACAGGCACTTGTCTTGAGTCCAGTACTTTTGAATATTTTCATTAACAACAGGATAACAGAAAAAAGTCAACTTACTGATTTTTACAAAGACAACTAAGATGGAAGCAGCTACAAAATTGCTGGGAAAAAATACAAGAACCATAAACAAACCTTGGTAATCTTGAGAACTATTCTAGGAAAAAAAAAGAAAGAAGGCACATCTCACACCAATCAACACAGCAAATAACATATGAAAAGTGATGACCAAGAAGGTGGCATTGCAAAGAAAGATCTGGGTGCTGCACCACTGGATCCCACGCTGAATGTAAGCCAACAAGGCTAATCAGAAAAGTGTGGAAGAGCAATGAAGAGCTTTCATTCTGCTAAGCTCTAGCAAGGTCTGAGCGGACAAACTGCATCAAGTTTTGGGCATGGAGTTTTGTGAAAAATTTAAATGAACAGCAAATTATCCAGGAAAGAGCAGCGTAAATGATAATTTGTTTAAAAAGCAATGAGAAGGGACAAATCACAATGGTCTTCCAATATATATACATGTCAACTACCATGGGAGTACACTCTCCAACTGTAAATTAAGGTATGTGGTGAGTTGAAGAAGGACCCTACAATATACTTCTCTCAATTACAAAGAAGAAAATTTCATCTACACATCAGAATTAAATACCAACAATAAAATGCTTTAACAATTAAGACTTGAACAAGCTGAATCAATTTGTCTTGAAAGCAGTTGTAAAAGCTGTCTTTTACAACAGACCAGACAAATACACTTAAGAAGTGACATAGCTATAGATGATCTCAGCATTGGGCTAAGACTATGTGATACAGTAACCTCTTTGTGCTCTTTTATCTGCACTGTTTCTTACCACACACATTATTTCTTTATATATGAGAAACATGAAGATACAACATCACCTCAAATGTCTACTTGATCTTTCTGTAGTGAAATCATATGTACAACTGTGAATTCCCCAAATATAGGGGAACCGTCTTCCAGAGTCACTCATTTATTTCAAACCTAAATTTGTGCATCTCCAATGCCATTTTTATAACATCATATGACCCTTATATACATACATAGCTCATTTATCTTTCCATGTGCAAGCCAGAAAATTGGGGTTCTACCTCAACAAAAATTATTTTTGACACATTAAAAAGTCAAAAGGAAAAGCACACAACTTCTTATACCTTTTTCTGAACTCCAGTAGCAAATTTAGCACATATTTTCCTATCATCAGGAGCAGATGTTCTTAGGAAGGTTTCTTGCTAAATTCTATTTGCAATTTTGAAGGCCCTTTTGGGTGCAGTCATATCATATACCTCCAGAACACTATGTCTCTCATTTAAAATCAAATCCATTTTATCATTCAGACTGAAATGTGTAGCTTAACTTATTCACACACGTATAAAAATACCATGACAGACAAGACTGGATAAGGAAGCAGCTTTGCTTTCTATGCACAGCTTCATTGTGATCACACAGGCGTGATGTAATTTAATACTTTATATACAGTTTAGCCCTAAAAGTACTTACGCATCAGTGGTACCACAGGAAAACCTTCTGCAGTATTCACTTTGCAAAGTCTCCAAATAATTATTAGTGAAACCAGATGACAGTAGCCAATGTAACAGTGGACAAGATATAGGATACAACTACTTTGAAGCCATGGTACTTTCTTCATTAGAAAAATCAGGAATAGGTTTCTCCAAAATACACAGTGACAAAATGTTTCATTTTATGTTATGTTTACAATTACATCTCCACCTATATTGCATCAGCTGGGAAAGTGCTGATGGAGAAGAGGAAAGAAGACTCCCTCCTCCCTCAAAAAGTGAACCCCATGCGTTTGTGCTGGTCTCCTGCAGAGTAATCTGTAGATGGCGTTTCCATGCATTAACTGTCAGGTGACCATTTTGTAGATATTTGCAGTTGCAAACAGTACACCTCAAGATTTTATACTGAAAATAATAAAATAAGTTGAAAGCAATACAACCTAACTGCTAAGACATCCATCTTAGTAGGCACAGCAGGTTTTCCTTAAAACAGTTTATCAACCTATCTAGGAGAGATTTTAATGATTTGGTTTCTGTATAACAGGGAAGGAAAGATTTGGCAAGTCTTCACCCAAATTTTAGAGACATTTGTATTGCAACACAGGCACCTCTTAACTGCTGTTGGGAAAGGGATGTTTTGTGTCCTTTTCAGATGGGGGGTAAGGAACGTTGTGGAGCCAGAAGAAGTGACAAAGATCATTTTAGCAGTCTGAGGAAGAATTTCCAAAAGTTTATTCACTGACAACTTGGCCTTTAAAATGAGGGAAAGCAACTGGATGAAACAAACACAAAGTGCAACAGTTAAGTTTACATTTAGAAAACTACTTCAGAGTATGAAGCCTACTGCCGTCATTTAGACGGGCCAATGACTGAGATTGTGGAATGGCGCTTCCCAATATATCACACAACCTTAGCCAGGGAGCATTTGAAAACTGATCTTAAATTTGAAAGTAAACTTCTTCCCTCATGTGAAAGAAGATGTATCACTCCGGTGACTACTCAGAAGGAGATTTGGGGATCGCAAAGAAATAGTACAGCTAAAGGCAGGCAGGCAGGAGTAACCATCAACACCAGAGATACCAGTTTAAGATACCAAATCTCTTCTCCATAAATTATGTGAAATAACTAGTGTTCTTGCCTTTTTCCTTTCTCTGCTCACCAGGGCAGAACAAGTAATTTAGGTACAGTGATATCTTTACAGAAATAATCAGACTATCTCTGCCTGGTTACTGCTACCACTACAATTTTTTACTTTCGGCTTTGTCTTTATAGCAAAAAATTTCAGCTCCACAACTGCAGCCTCTGGATTACATGAATAAATTTGGCATAAAACCAACTTACAACCAGTTATCACAAGCAGCTTAACAGTCCAGCATTTTACTTCAGTTGATGCTGTTGCATCGCATATAGCATCCTTTATTTTCTGCATATGTTAAGTATGGCATGATTTTAACGGAATCCATTGAGCTTTTCTCAAGTTAGAGGCTCAAAGAGACCAGAGCAGTCAGTAGATGCTGGTTCAGACAAGCACACCAAAAGGCAGATGGGCACTGTGAAAACTGCATCCGAGCTTTGGAGCAACAGGTGTTAAAAGACTGGCTTGAATTGCACATTTAACATTTTTACTTGAAAGATTGGCTTGCCTTTGAATACATGTTTAACATTTTCACTTAAAGAAAGAAGCAGAAAAAAATACTTTTTAATTTGCTTTTTACTTGTCTCTCAGGCAAAAGCTCTTGAATAAACTGGGAATTTTTCTTGCAGGTTTGACTGCTGCCATTACATCTACCAGCACCTCATCTCACTGCTGCCATGCAGAGAATCTTCACCATTCCAACAGCTGTGAGCAAGAGAACTGTGTGCAGGTAACAATGCTCCTCCCAAAAATGGGAGCCTCCTGGGAGGACTACAGCACCACTTCAGCATTATTTTTTTTTTTCCGTATGTCAAATATCATGCCATGGGTGGTCCTTGAAAGACTTTCACTGCAGCCACTGAACTTGATTTGCCACTCTCCTTCCTTTCTACACCGAAAAATAAATACAGTCTGTAAAATCAATGAAGCCAGTACCCAAAAAGCCGAAAAGCAAGGGCTGGCAGACCTGGAACTGGCACACTTGGCAGGCAAACAATTACAAAGGTTACAAGGGAAGGAAAAGGTGAGAAAAGGGAAGGAGTAGTCACCATCTTCCCTTGAAGAATGTATGAAAATTAATTTCAAACAATCACACAAAGGAAGTTGCCAGGAACCAGTTACAGTAGCAGGGGAAATCAGCATTTGTAATTCCTATGGCTGTGATCAAATTATAAAGAATAAAATTAGCCAGAGAATATCAAATGGAATGACACTTTATTTACTTTCTTTTGTTCTGCTTTATTCTTCTGAGAGAAATGAAAGTGTACTTTCTTTTACAAAAAAAAAGCCACAGGCAGTGATGGGCTGTGCATCTGCACAGATTTACAGCACAAGAGCGAACAAAAAGGAGGTGTAGGATCTTTTATCTCTCAGTACTTTGTGCAAACCCTGACAGCCTTGCTGCTTGAAACAGTCAAATCACAGAAATTAAAAAAAAAAAGTCTGAAAAGGGGCTGTGTCAGAAACAAGAACTGTTCATTTTCTGTTGCTGGAACTTTTAGAGGTCTGGGGTAGGGGAAGGAAGGTTAAAAAAAAAAATCAACACAATTGTCAACATTTGATTAGGGCTCATAGCTCATTTTCTCTCTGAACTGCAAAATGCTCCAGAGCAGTTTCTTCATGCAGCCAGGTCTCTCACTCTTCTCCTGCAGCAACACTAACATAGTTCCTACAGCAGAGAGCAACTCTATTCTCTGCAGTTTTGTTCAGAAGAAAAACAAACTATTGTTTTTGATCTTAAAGCATCTACTAAAATGTTGCATCACAAGAACAAAACAGACAGTGCTACAGCAACTGGGCAGATGAGTGTTTTCTGTAGCTCTATGCCAAGTTATGCTCTTTCATGTGTCTTTTTGTCTTTCCAACAGGTTCATTTACTCTGGCCACCTTGCCTTAAAAGTTCCAGGTTCCCTTACAGACTGAAGCCTCAATACTCCAAATACAGTAATGACTGACTGCCAGCGCTCAATTTAACAGTGTGTTGACTCTAACCTGAAAAACCATCCCAGGAAATCACCATTAGGTGAGACAACAAGACCATGAAATTCATGCCATCATTATAAACCGTAAGCCAGCTGTTTTTCTTTCTGAAGTGTCTTTAATTTCATTTTATTTCTCCCTAAGTCACTACACAAATGTCATTGCCAAAGACTTATCTCTTGCAAAGATGCTGGGACAGTACCAAAACAGCCATAAAATCTAAACATACTTTATAATCAAATTAAACAATGCTAAACAAGACAAATGATTATACTTAGCTTTATGCCCTGGGCTTTCTAAGATGATCTAAATCACAGCTCCCTTTCACATGTCCTATGCAATTGGACTGAAGCCTGAAAAAGATATAGTTTAGAGCCTTCCTATACATTCCCCAGTTTCTGTTTAAAAAGCTCCTGTATTCAGTTCTAGATCTGCCATTCAGAGAGTATCATAACAATGACCAATAAGTTTCATTTCCCTTGATTTCATACAAGAAAAAATAGATATATTCTATGAATATACAGTCTTCCTTTGCCCTTGTTTCAAAAAAGTTTGAACATAATCATATGTATATGATACATATATCATGATGCACATATTACTTGTGTAGAAATACTACTTTTTTTAGTAGCTTTATTTTGGGCTGTGGCTTGTTTGTTTCCATCTTTTTTGTGAGTGTTTCCCCTTCTTTTGCAAGCTAAAAATCATGCAACATTCAAGCCCTTTTATGTTCAAACCAGCCCATAATTGCCACCTCAAAGAACATCTGTTTTTTACACATAGACTGGTGTAATTTCTAGCAGCTCTTACCTGGCACAAGAGACTTACAGTGAGCATGCTATCAGCCAAGTTTATTAAATATGCAAAAGTAACACAGAGGGCTTCATTTCTTCTAGTTTACAGCTATTAATTTTTTTGCTTAGCCTATAATTCCTGTCTTTTTCTAAAATAATGTTCATTAAGCTTCAGCACAACAAACTTGAACCTCAAGGGAACATAAACCTTCTCAACAATATACTGGACCTCAATAATGTTAAAACCTGTATTTGCTCACGAACAAAATCTTCGTTGCCTCCTCAAATTTTGATTATGATCCTTGAATATTAAATAGTAACATACTTAACCCAGTGCATCATAAAGTCTTCTTAGACTGAAGCATAACTTTGGTTTGTTCCCAAGTTTAACTACCTTTTAAAACACTAAACACACATTAGCCAAAACCATCTTTCCTTTGGTTTTCACATTTTCCGTTGTTTACTTGTTGCATGGAGTCTCCATGCAACTGTTCTTTCATGTTTCTTCTAGTATGAAGAGATTACCTGTTAAGCTAGAGCTAGAGGTTCGTTATAGATGCATGGAAAAAATTAGTTGCTCTTCAGCTGCACAAAAAGATCATTCCACTGAAACGCACTACTGATCATTGCTACTGTGTACAGATCAGCTCGTGTACCAACCGCTACTCATGTTCCTAAATGAATATTGTGTTTTATGCCACAGGAACAGACCAGTAACCATAGACAAGCTCAATCAACTGTTGTATTACACAAGCAGCTTATAGCTCTACCCTCTTATTGCAGTCACTTACCAGCAATGTCAAAATAAAACCATGCTCTAAGTTTTGGCAATGCAATTCCCTCCGACGCTTTTCCTTTACTGAATCGACCCTAATCCATACCTGAAAATAACTTTTAGCTGGTACCTTCAACTTATGAGGCTACTTTAGAAAAGCACTCCTGAAGTACAGACCGCCAGTCTGTATTTTAGACTTTTCCACTCCAAGGTATTACTAAATGATAGTTTAAATAGGAGGCTTTTTCCACAGGATAAGGCCTGCTGGTCCTCAGAACCTGATCACAACTACCAGACGTTTCTCCATAATCACAAAATCCATGGGGATGTGGGTGTGGGTTTTTTTTGCATTCTTTTCCAATTAAAAATAATAATTATTGGCACCATATTTCAAAGACGGCCAATATTTTTAATGCTGTTTGCTAAGAACCAGCCCCATTTCATCACACAACCATCAGAAACACTTGCAAAATGCGTATTCAGGTTTTGCTGGCAGAGGGCTAGTTTCCCCTGAAATGAAAGAGGTCATTACCACACCTCTGAAAAGGGGAAAAGGAGAGTAAATACACTTGCTTTCCTCTCAGACAAAACTGCTGTACTCTGCTCACCCCATAGCCCCTGAGCAGCCCGAGATCTTGATTGCAACAGCATGACCGGACTCAGTCATCTATCAAAAAGGGGGTTTAGACAAAATGAACATTAAAAAAAATCTAACCTAGTCCAAAAGCCATTGAATCCACTTGATTTCCAACTCTAGACAACTGTAACCAAGCCTATGGTAAGGGCCGTATCACATCAGCCTGAAGAGAGACAGGGCTCATGGAAGGTCATGTCCAGATCCAAATTCTTCAACAAAAACCTCTCAATTACCTCCCCTATTTTCATTTAGAAGTACCCTTATATAGAGGAAACAATGTTTTTCTCCATTATAAGGGATGAGAGTCTTCCACAATCCAGCTATTTGGCTAAATTATCTGCTTACAGATAACAGCTGAATTGTTTAAGACCATATTCTTCTTACTGAGAGCTAAGGGAAGAAATTCCAGAGCTAATTTATCACTGCGCCATTGGGCTATATGAAGTGAAAGAGAATGGCCTTCAAATAGATATAAAACTATTTCAGTGAAAATAGCTGAGGGACTGCTGTTAGATCCTGATGCAAACACATAGCAAAGAAGTGAAATTCTATTGAGAGGCTTCTCTTTTTTCTTCCTGGCCCCATTTTTCCCCTCTTCCAGAAGAGGGAAGTGTTGTGCTTGCTAATAAAGAAATAGTTGGGGGGGGGAGTGTGTGAATATTTTGTGTACTGTCTAACTTTTACTATGCCTCCATCCTAATCTCAGATGAACCCAAACAGTAAGAGGTGGGTAGCCTTCATTTAAATTCTGAAGTTTAAAATTTGCTTTCATAACAGAAAGAAAGAGGAGAAAGACATTTGTTTCAACTAGTTTGCAGTGTTGGAACTTGCAGCAAATTAATACTTCTCTTTGTAGTGAACAATAAGAGAGAATATTAACCAAGAGAGTTACAGTACTTGATATGGAACATTAAAAATTAAACATGAAGGCTGACTGATTAGTTCAGGGTTAATAATGCATTCTTCCTTAAAAGAAAAAAAAGAAGAAAAGAAAAAAGCATAGTTCAAACAGAGTCCAAAGATGGCAGGTGACAGAAAGCAGCAACCTCAGATGACTGTTCTAGGACCACATCCCAAAATGCAGCACAATTAAGCACTAATTGGTCAGCAGTCTCAGCAGAAATGCCAAGAATTGAGCAAGCACTGAAAACCAAAGTCTCCGCCTCTCCCCAGGAAGAGTGCTCTCTTCAGGTCAGAAATTTGAAACACCAGTGCAGAGAAGCCAGAACTTCCCCTATTAGCACAACACTGCACCCATAGTTACAAGGCTCATCAGCAACTGAGGAGCATCTACAGCATCAGCAGCATTTCTATTTGTTACTTCACTTGCAGCACCTACCATGTTTACCATACACCAAAACCACAAGTAAATATAGTTCCACTACGACTATGAAGCATACTGTAGCACGACACAGGACATCAATTATCAGGAACGCCACTGACATCTTCCACGCACATTAAATTGCCCAGCTATGCGGGACTGCATAAGTTACCTCTGCTTTGAAGTGAAATGCTTTGCAGCAAAGTATATCAAGAATGCCCGGCATGAAAACATCACAGGGCAGCCAGAGAGCCACAAAGGTCTACAAGCAGTGGATGTGAAATAGGAAGCTTGCAGGGCAATTTTGGAACGTGAAGTCTCGTAGCAGTTTCTCTTGATTAAAAACAGAGGGGAAGGCAAAAGGGAGAGCAGAAGTCTGGAAGAGTCCCTGATGACTAGCAGTGACAGGACAGCTTCAAACAGCACTATTTTCCCAGCTACACAGTGAGTGCAGGTTTCTTAAAAATTAGCTCAAATGATCTACATGAAGCAGAAGACAAGACGCACAGTCAGTTCTCAAGATGGTAATTGGTGAAGCAGTATGCTGTTTTAGGCACCTACTGCTTCAGGACTTCATGAATTTGGGCAGGGTAATTGAGCCCTAAGGGAACGAGGAAAAAAAAATTGCTCCCTGAAAAATGGCAGCAATCAAAAAGCACTGTGGTAAAATACTACGGTAAGATGGCCTCATATATCAAATATTGATCCAGCTCCTGTAAACACGTGAAGTTCATGGAAGTCAATTTTCCCATTAATCCTACATTCATGCCTTAATAGAACTACCCCATATTTTATATTCATTTTCACCCTGACTGCAAGAGTAAAATATTTTCAGCTCAAAAATCAGACTTGCCTTTAAATGTAAGAGGATTCTAAAAGCATGTCCTGAAATATTTCACTCATCTCCTCTCTCTCCTCCTTTCCTCCCTTCCAAAATACTACTGAAATGCTATTTTAAAAGTTATACCCTAGAACTCATCTTCTCTCCTGTTAAACTGCATTCTACTTGCAAATAGGAATGACTGCTGCAGCAGTTAAAAATACCAAATTTATGAAGCTTTATGTCCTCTCCCATTTTGTTTCTCCTTGTTCTCTCACCTTAGAGAAACAGTTTTATTTCTAGAGAAGCCTAATACATACACAGGGCACTAGAGAGTGCAGTCTTCTGTAAAAATGGATTTACAATAAAGTACCCATTTATTATAGTTTCATTTAGCACTGATCATAATTAGACAAATGCCAAAACAAGACAGTTACATTTAGGTCTGCTCCATCACTCAAGATGTGCACAACCTTGCTCTGACAGGGGCTAGTGGCACGTTCTTCTTTTTGAGTTTTGAAAACATCATCTGAAAATGCAGAAGTTTACACTACAGCAAAAGGATTCACAGATGAACACATGCCATGGCTGTCCAGCAGACTCATAGCAGGCCCAGATGTGGATCAAAATTCAGCAGAGTAGCAACAACATGGGGTAAAAACATGAAGTTCCTTTTGATAGGAAGTAGGCAACGAAGTCACAGCTGAAAAATGCCACACTATAGTTTTGACTATTTTAGTCTTCACTTAGAAGCTAACAGGGCACTAGCACAGAGAATCATAGAAAATCTCAAGTTGGAAGACCTCTGGAGGTCACACAGTCAAACCTCCTGCCAATTTCAGGAGCCAATTTCAAAGCTCGGTCTGGCTGCTACGGACCTTCTCCACTACACTTTAATACCTCTAGAGACAGAAATACACAGCCTTTGGGCAGCCCACTCCAATGCTCAGCTACACTGCTGTGAAGAATTGCTGACCTTACACCCAATTCCCCTGCTGCAGCTTGTTCCCACTGCTTCTTTTCCTTTCACAGGGCACCTCCGAGAAAAGCCTAGCTCCATCTTCTCTAATGACAACCCACCGGGTAGGCAGTGACAACATTTGGAAAACCCGGGAGCTTTCTCCCCTCCAAATTAAATGGAACCAGCTCCCTCCACCTCTACTCCTGTGTCATGTGCTCCAGCCCCCAAGCGCTGCACTCTCCCCAGTCTCTCAATCTCTCTCAAACTGGGGGCCTGAAACCACCCATGGTATTGTAGACATGGCCTTGTGAGTGCTAAGCAGACAGGAATAATCCTGATGGCTACGACCTTGCTCACACAGCCTGTACCAATGCATTGGGTTATTCCTTCTCAGGTGCAAGAATTTGCTCTGGGGTCTTTCTGAAAAAACTTTATCGGGTTCCTGTCAGTCCATCCGTCCTACTTGAGGCCACAACATATTGACTGTTCCTCCACAATCTGATATTATTCACAAACCTGCTGAAGGTGCACTCTGTTGCACTGTTTGGATTCATAACAATGCTAAATAGTACCGGTCTCAGTCCCAATCCTTCAGGAACACCAATGGTCCAGCCAGTTTTCTTCCCACCTTTTCATTCATCTATCCTGTCCATATCTCCTCAATTTCACTACCAGAGACTGTGTCAAATGTCTTCCTAAAGTCAAGATGAAGGAACATTACCTGCTTTCCCTTCATCCAGACAGACAGCAACAACTTTCTCACAGAAAGCCATCAGGTTGGGCATGTTTCTTAAAATCCATGCTGGCTCTTCACAATCACCTTCTTGTTCTTTTATGCTCGGAAACGGCTTACTAAACTAAACCATTGCCTTACTGAACCATGGACTTACTAAAACATTTTCTTTAAGGACTTCGGACACAGGAGTTCTTGGGGAAAAAAGACTTAGTGAGCTCCAAAGTCTCGCTATCAAGAGGTCTTCTCAATATTTTATCTACAAGTTCTCCTTGAAATTCTACCCATTCCTCTCAGCTCCATCTCCAATCACAACCAGACTCTCCATCTGTGGCAGTCACTTGTCTTCATGAACCAGCTTATCCTATCCTCAGGAAGAGGATGGGAGTTCTCAGGATCTCATATTTCTCTATTTTATCAAAACAGGAGAATCTCTCTCCAATATGCTGGTTTGTGGTTTTTTTTTTTTTTACCAGAGCCCTCCAAAATTCCCGAGAGAATCAATACATAACAAGCTTACAGTTAACAACTGACATCTTGCGTACACACCAAAGCCCTTAATTGTCCTCATATGTCACTGATAAACTGCATACAAAGATGCAATTTGATATCAATGGAGAATTAAATTCCATTACAGCAATTATACTTCCAAGTTGAATTTCATTTGTTGTCTATATTGTCATGTCTATTGTTGTCATGTCTTTTGACTCCTGGATAGTCATTTCCAGCCTTCATCTACCTCATTTTTTTAAAGCCATTAAAAACTTTCTCCCTTCAGCCTTCCATTGCTACCGTAGTTGCTGTGATTATTCTATAATAAATGACAGTAACAAATCAATTTTCATCTCCCAAGACTTCCGGTTGTCTTTAATTTCAAGCATTCTCCCACCAGTTTTCACCTTTCTAACTTTTAATCCATATCCAAAAAGAAATCATGTCCATCATATTCATTTTAAATGATCATTAACTTATGTGCATCCTTTGCCAATTCATGTTTCTCCAGACGATAAGGTTTTTTTGTCCTTTCAGGTACTAAACACCATCATGCTATCTTGTTGAGCTTTAAGCTCTGTAAGTCTTCATTAGCTGTACGTTAACCCTGTTCTGCTTACCGTACACCCAAATCATGTTTCGTCCCACCCTTCCACATACACTATCTTATGAAATCACAACGGAC
>RSEF01000003.1:51338201-51361302 GCA_003993805.1 Himantopus leucocephalus | reverse complement strand
AAACACCACACCACAAAACACACAAACCACCAGAAACAACCCGGCAGAAAATGAGAGAATTGCATTTTCAGTTATGTATTCATAAAAAAGAACCACAAGATACATGTTTCTGATGCATCATTTCTCTTCACAGCTGAGGAAGTCAGGAACTCACCTAAGTTACCGTGTATCACCATACACCACTTCAAGAGTGAAGACTCATGTTGAACCAGTTTTGAGATTTCAACTATTTTATATGAAGGGAGTTGATATTTATTTATTTATTTTTAAAGAGGGCTCTTCACAAGAAATCATCACAAAAGAAATGAGAAAATACTCTCTCAGCTAACAGCTATGTTCCTCAGTCTGTCCTCCTGTGGATGAATGCCCCAGTCCCTTAGCAACGTGTTTCGAAAATATCACGGTCAAGCTCCACAAGTAGGATACATAGTTCAAGGTAATCATTTACCTATCTGACAGAGACGCACTATTCTTTCACTTTTGTCAGGGAAGTTAGAGAAAGCTTCCCAATTTTCTGCTTCATTCTCATAAGTAATACTGTAGTTCTGGTCTCTCAGAAGAGGTCTGTCGATGTTCCACCATGATTTTTCATGTTCCCAGTAAAAATCTAAATTCATTCTTGTCTGAGCTAGTTGGATACCCCCAATAGAAGACATTTTTTTAAGGAACAATGGCATATTAGCAGGAACACAGAGCAGATGACAGCCCTTACAAAACCATTTTCTGGTTGTTCTCTTTGAGTGTCAAAGTGTTACAAAACAGTTATGAAACGAAGCTGCTAACAACAATAAAGCAAAACTTATTACACATTGTCCTGACAACACAATGTTAAGTGTACGCATTTTGCCCTGGTATGCCACGAATTTCAGTGTAAAAATACCAAATAGTGAAAAGTTACATCTGGCAAAACTCACCTTGGTACGAAGGAACTAGTGAAAGAAAAAGCAGCAAAAGAAGAAATATCCTAAACCTTGGATTTCCTGTTTTGCAGCAATACTGTAACATCACCCAAGTGTTTACTTTTGTTTCTGCTTTTAAGAAATTTGCAAAATTAAGACTATGAATGCTGAGCATTACTATTACAGGAAGCTCCTAATAAGAGGAACAATTATGACTTTCCCCAGTACACTTCAATAATAAAGCCTTGTTTATTCTTTTACAAACAGTGCAGTTTAAAACAAACACTGACTTCAAGAATCTGTCTTAAATATTTCATTGGCACTTTTTTTAATGTTTATTTCATTGGCACTCTGCTATGCTTCAGAGAATCCTTCATATGAAACATTTAGATGCTAGTTCATGAAGCAACTACCCTGTAGACAATGCAGTAATTCATATACTCTATAGTAAATAACTTGTCTTTGGCAGAACTGAACTATATTAGTGTATCTGCAGAGTTCACAAGACATGTACATACTTGTGAAATTCCAAAGACAGAAGTATACAGGGCACTACAATAAATCCTTCCTGACATGCTGTCATAGTTGCTTTTAATTTGTAATTTCCATGCCATTTTCTCCTCTAAGTATTAACATTTCCACCACCAGACTCCCATATATCATTGCCTTACATTGACACCTGCTGGAAGTGACTGGGATTGTAAACGATTCCTATTTTCCTCAGTCAGTCTGATTTAACTCTACAGGCAGACCAACAATTTTACTTTCAGTAAACTAAGCACAGACATCTGAAAAAACTCAGCCACGTGACTTTTTAACGAAGAGAAAAAACATAGAATGTGTAATTTTAAGCTACGTAAAAATGACCAAGGCTATCACTTCATGAATTTTCAATCAGAAAATATATTTTAATAACAGCCTTTGAGAAGATTTTTTTACTACCCCTTGGGTAGATTTAAACTCAACAAATTAAGTATCCAACCATTTACTAGGCTCTCAGGCTAATTAGCAAATAATTATTACTGCAAGACTCCCTAAATAGTTCTCGTTTGACAAACACTGTTACAAACAAGCTCATACACAAAAAGGTGGCTAAATAGGTTTTAAAGCACTTTTAATTTCCTAATTCTTATGGAAAGACAATTAAAAACCACATCTTCACGTTAATGAAAAAAGATCTGCCTTACTCACAAAAGCAAACAGGGCTGTTTAATGATACAATTGATAAAGACAAGACTAACTGAGGCATGCCAGTTAAAATAGCTTGTATGTACACAAACCACTGTCTATCATTCTTCATAATGAAGATACACCTCTTAGTACAGCTTTGTAAACAGGAGCACACCGAAACTCCCATTTGAAAACAATGTGATTTTCCCCATATGCCAGAACTTCCTCTACGAGCTTCACTGTTATGAACCAGATACCGCATTATATCCTTTCCTTACTTCCAAACTAATACAGGTGGAATCTTTTTTACCTAATGTCATTTTTGTATTTCTCATAATAAAAAACACATTTCAGATTGAAGCAATTATGATGACTTATGGTGGCTTTGTTTTATCGTCGGAACAAGATACGGTCATGCGCTTTGGTTTTCATACACCTTGTATGCAAAACTCAGGCATAGTTTCACCAAAAAACACAGGCAGTTTTAAAGTATCACAAGCAGCAAGAACAAAAAAAGTTCAAAGGCTGACAAATAGAATTTCTATAAGGGTATGTCAGTACACAGCTGAAGACCTCTCCAATTTTATATTTAAATATATTAAATTATATTAAAGTCCAATAATACACCACAGTATGACCAATCCACACAGACACAAACGTTGCAACACTATTAACTTGTGGACTTTACAGACCAGTTTGAAATTTTTATTTTTTTTTTTATTATTTTAATCTGGTCTGCGATCAACCTACTTTAAAAACTTATTTCTACTAGGTAGCTTAGATCATTACCACAGTATTAAAGTTCTGAACTACTGAACCTGTGCAAAAAAAAAAAAAAAAAAAAANCAGTCCCACTGGAAGCAGAAATAGTCAGCCACCAAAACAGGTAACAGCAAAAATACCAATATGAGTAGTAGCCTATGTCAACATGCCTTTCCTGCAACTTTTCCGTATTTTTTATCTTTGAAAGAACTCTATAAATACAGGCAAGTGAAGTCAAAATTTCATGGATATATATTAGTCTGCTGAACTCATTCCTAATTAAAAGTTCCATAGAGCTCAATAGCAGAAACACTGGGCATAGAATAACGCAGTTATTCTACATAATGGGTACCCAGGAGTTAAAGTACTGCATTTACCGAGAATTAACCAACTCCTTTGGAAAAGCAGATGTGGGAGTATTTTACAAAAGATCATTGAACATTAACAGCTTCCTTCTGGACACTTAAATGGTAGGCAAGAGAGCACTTTTAAAAAAAAAATGTATCACTGACAAGCACAGGGGTTTTTTTGCATTGCGTTCTTTAAGAAAACACACACATGAGATCATGGCAGGCTTTAAAAACACACTAGATAGCCTAGATACTTTTGACACTCATCCCATACTTTCTTTTCTTTCTATCTCAGAAAGACAACAGAGTTAGCATTAGACACTCTCAAGATTTAGGGCTTATATTTCTTACCTTACAAAGCTTCTGGTAACGGGGAGAAGAAACTGCCATCCTCTGTAAACGATGCAACAACACCACAACTTTCTGCAGAGATGTTCTCACCACAGCCATCATTTTAAGTTTGCCACACTTCTGAAGGCACCTCAGAATTTGCATTATAAATGAAGAGCAACTATCATTTCCTCCCGGTCACTGGACAATGATTTGCCAGCTTTCTGAGCATGCTCTCTTCCAGGACTGCTTTTGCAAGCCACAGGCTTTATACGTTTCAAAGGCAAAGGAGGTTGATATAGCATAAGTTTCTCTCCCCAAATAACCCCACAAAATAAAGGCAAAATAATATCAGCCTTCACAGACTCTTCTAACCGGTACTGCTCAGCTCTGCTTGTGCAGAGGGTAAATGAAGTTGTTGAGCAGCCGAGTGTCTGCCACCATTCAGGAGTGCACTAAATAGCCAGGAGAGATTATTAATTTAAGCCTGAAAGCTGCAGAAACAAAAAAGGAATTCCTTCAGGAAGACGTCTCCAGTGTATCACAACAGTTGTTCTCCCCTAGTAGCTGCTTTCTATCGGCAGACTGAGCATTTGCTCCCTCACTCCGGGAAAGGATGCTCTCGCTCTCAGACTAAACGCAGCTCTGGCAGAGCTGTAGAGTGAGTGAATAACAGACTGTGTTATAAATCTTGAGAGAGGAGCAGAGGGATACCTGCCCTAATTATATCAGCCATACGTTAAAGGCTAATAAATCACACAGGCGCTTCTCAAAACTAGATTACTCAATACAAAAGGAAAAAACGCAGGGGGTAAATGTCTCTGCTATGAAAACTCTCTTAAAGCTAATTTAGTCAAAGGTATCTCAAAGGATTTTCACTTGCGCCAGAAAGTAGGAATGCTTTTCAGGAGCCGTTTCCAATTAAAATCTTTTCCTGAATGACTTATGAGGACAAGGAAGAAAAGGGTTTTGACAAATTAAAAGCATACAGTTGCGCCTTCACCCCTTTTTCTAGCCATCCTTGAATCCTAACAGCTGACATCATTTTGATGTTTTTCTCATGACAAAGCAGAATTATTTAAGCCATCTAAGGATGGCAGTAGGACGTTCAAGAGCATGGAAGTGTTTTGCTACCAGCGAGGCACTCCCAATGCAATACAGCTATTTATTGTTACTTCTAAAGATGACACGATGAATCCACTTAAACCTGTATGAGAGCGGCTGCCATAGCAAAGGTTCAGGGAGGCCGTTATCGATACAGTAGGTGGTAGACACCATTACAAGTCATGTATTATTTAATGTGCATATTGCCACATAAGGGTTATTCAACATTGGAATAGGCTGCCCAGGGAGGTGGTGGATTCGCCATCCCTGGAGGTGTTTAAAAAAAGGGTAGACGTGGTACTTGGGGATATGGTTTAGATGTGGTTTTGTCAGGTTAGGATAATGGTTGGACTAGATGATCTGAAAGGTCCCTTCCAACCTTAACAATTCTATGATTCTATGAACACATAAGTACACATTTCAAGCACATCTATTAGCACAGTATGGAGGCACCAACTACAGGTAGCACGAGAAGCTCATACGGTCCTAGATAATGCATAGCTTAGATGCCAGTGCATTATACACTGGTTTGCCTCTTCTCAGGCACTTTCCATCTGAGGGGACGAATGCCAGATGCAGGTTCTTCATACAGAACATTTAAAAACTCTCTTCCCATCCAATTCAGCTAACACAACCTTTTCATCCTTATTTTAAAACTGAATCAATATTTCTACCAGGCCTCACGCAAACCCCTTTTGCCTGTTTTGTTCCTGATCTGTCCAGCACCAATGACATCATTTTGAGGAAAGAGAGCCTTTATTCCACTCTGTATATAGAATCTTACCACCTGTATTCTCCACCTTGCCTGACTCACCTTCTTTCCTTATCTCCACCATTTGTTTGAACCATTCCCCTGTACTCCATTGTTCCTGGCTTTTATCCACTCTTGCTTCCCACAAGTCTGTTCCTTTAACCTACCAGCTCTAACCTTCCATCATTAGCTGATATGCTGTTACCAAACATCTTTTGAGGAAACCTGTGAAGCAGCACAAACCAAAAACATTGAGGCACTCAGAAATAACTGTGCAAGAACTCCAACCTCTTCTGTGTAAGACAGAACCCACGGTCCAGACCTGCCTTTTTTCAGTTCTGCTTTTTTCCTTCCCAGCTAATATACAAGTTTGAATCAAGCAGTGACACAAACAGCCTACCACTAGTCATGTTGATTTTAATTTCCAATAGAACAAAACTTTCAAATGATTTTGAACACCTTTACTTCTGTAGGCACAGGACTTCATGCACATTGACCAGCATTACTTACTACTTACTATTTCCTAGCTTGTTTTCTGCATCTTGCTTCAAATTGGTTTTTAATCTCTTTCAGGTGGCTGCTAAACATTTTGCAACACAGACTGGAGTGTTTCAGCACTAACCTGAAAGGAAAGTCTGCAACATTTAGATACTGAGAGAATAAATTAGAGAGACTGATGCTATAATTGTGATTTTCCTCCTTTTCAAAAAGAAATCATTAGAGCACTCAAAGTTTGCATTATTTGCATAGTACTGTTGCTAGCCTTAGATGTCGCAGTGGAAGGCAAAACAAAGCTTCAACAGTGGCCAGATCACTAATTCCACCGTAGAGTGGCTTGAGCTGCAGCCAAACAAGTTAGCCCCACAATGTAATGGAGGATAGTGCTCCCGTGCACACACACAGATGCCAGTTAAACAGATGATCCTATTTTGAAAATGCATGACATATAACAACAACAACCAAAAATGCATCATGTTTTGTCTATGTTCAGCGCATATTTCACCTAGAATTTAATCACACCTTAAACTCATTAAAATTCTACGCAATGCACAGGCCTTGGGGGCAAAGGCATCTTCACACAGAGTGGAGAAAGTCACAAGCCCTGCATTCTTCTTGCAGCCATTTAGAAGACATATTTCTTCACATATTCAAAAAAGCACAAAGAGAAGAACATTGTTATTTAGTACCACTTAACAGGAAGTGGTGCAGGAAGAACAGGAAATTTTCTTTGTTTAATCAGATATTAAACTTCAGAACTTGTAAGGGAGCAGGCTTGACTTTTTTTAAGGTACAGCAAGATGTTCAAGCTTCATTTTGTTCTCAAAATTTCATTTCAACAAATATTTGAAAACAGAAATGTTGACTTTGGAGTGTTTGCTAGTGTCATGATATGAATTACTTCAGTTATATTTAAACTGAGACTGAAAGATGGTAGGGGAAAAAGTTCATTTCGGAAGCCATTACACTATTACAGTCTTTGACATGTACTTCCTTTGGTAGTTGAGAAAAGCACACAATATTATGTAAAGTCATGGGTAAGTTAAGTGATTATGTTTCATGTGTACAGTGTGTAGAAGCATACAGTCCCAGAAAAAGATGGAGAATATCAGGTAACATTATGCTGAACAAGGGGAGGCCATGCCCAAGCACCTACATCTGCCTTCTCAATGGTTAGAAGCCAGGACAATGGACAAAGGCTGGTTATAGACCTTCTGCACACAGCAGCCCATCTTGCCCAGCAGTTCTCCCCTCATACAGCACAACTCTGGCAATTTTAACCAGACTGCAGCCCAATGAAGGAGGGCGAACAATCTTCCATGAATAAGGTGGTTGACAGCTGCATAGAGCCAACAAGGAAATTGTGAAATAACAGCTTTATCTTGGTGTGATTGACTACACAGAATGCAAGGTAATGCAGAAATAAGTTTATTTACACACAGCACTGCCTCATGTTGTTAGTTTCCTGTGTTAGATCCTAGCTTAGCTCTTCCACCTCCACTACACTAGTTGTTTGGGGTATTTTGCCAATAGAAAGCATAATATTAACTTCTAGGTGTTGCCATTACAGACTAGTCTCAGCATTTCAAAGAGCCACATCTCTACAGATGAGTTACCCAACTGGCCAGAATCATATAAATGTCGGTGAGTGACAGGTCATCTTTAGACACAAGTTTCCACAATATATTGTTCTCTTCCTTATGATTGCAGTGGGAAGCTTGCTACCAGATACTTTAAACTCTCTCATTTCATTTAAATTCAATGTAGATATGTTCAGATTAACAGCACTACTGAAAGCAGCACTTTTTTTTTTCATTAGAAGCTGTTCAAACCCCATGAACTTAGACCACAGACTTTATTCCAAACCCAGAGTGCAATATTTAATAACTGCTCTAGCCACCCAGTTCTGTGCATATCAAAATAACTGTGCTAAATGACGCAATCTACTTGAAGAAAAAATATATTAAAACAGTCAGGAGAAAGATGACACATGAGCAGCGTTCACATCAGGTAAACAGGACAAAGGAAATTCATATATAATAGAAACACAAAATCGTTTTAGCCAGTGATGTTCAACCTGTTGCTGCCACAGACCCAAAGATGTTAATTTTTAAAAGAACTGTCAGGTCTCCAGACCCTTTCCTCCTGTTTTTCCTCAGACTGTACTCTTAGTGCAGACTGAACCCAGCTCCTCTCTCTCCCGTCTACCTCCCCAAAGGAGATGTATGGGATATGCAAAAGCAGGAACAGCCAGACGATGTGGTATTCAGCTAGTCCATGCTCCTTACACAGGGACAAGGGATCTCCCTTCTAGATTTTAGACAAGATAGGGTGTCCATATATTAAAAAGGACTGTAAGTGGTCTCAGTTAGTCTCCTCAGTTCTTTCTCAGGTTTCCAGTCTGCGGCCTGTACAGGAAGGAAGGCCAGCTGGGGAGCTGCTGGCCAGCAGGAGAAGGAGAAGAGGTGATCCAAGCACAACAACTTCTTGGATTGCTGGAAAAGCAGGAGGAAGGTGGCAGGCAGGAATAGGAGACAGTGCAGCCCAGGAGAGCCTTACTTGGAGGGAAGTAGATTAAATTGTCTGGTTGGACAATCGCACAGCATGACTTAATCAAGTATACGCTCCCTGAATAGTCACCCTCCAAGGTTTAATACACTTCCTGAATAGAGTTGCCCTCCAAGGACATTTAAGAGCCCTCAGTGCCACAGCTGTCCACAAAATATGTATTTTAAACCTTAGGAAGAAAAATCTGCTTCCTTCACGCACCTGACTTCTAAAAATACTGGTTTCTGAACACCTTCCAACAGGCTGCAGGTTTTCCCACCGTAGTAGATAGCTTTCCTTTATAACATTTGTCATTGAGAAAAAGCATGAACAACAGCAGTATTATTTAGTTTCTCACCTGCATCTGCTTTCTGAGTTCCCTGATACAGGCACTGTCCTGAGCAGTGTTCTCACGCTGGGATGCATCTTCTAGAACATTAACGGTCGTCTCTGCCTCTTGAAGCCACTTGAGGAAGCTCTCCAGATCCTTATGCGAGGCCTGTACTGTCTTCATCTCTGTCTCCAAGAAATTCTGCCTATCAACAGCTCTGAAAACAAGACAAGTGTCAGAATACTGCCCCATAACATACAGTATTACATATATCAAAATGAAACTACTAAAAGGAAATCTGAAAGTTATCTCTATTAAGAAACTACACATCTGTTACAGCTCGTTTTATCATTATTTAGATCACTGTTTTTCTGGTTATTGTATCTATAGCTACCCACAGATTTTCTGAATTGGTTATATATATCACAGCCCTTTTTAAAAAGAAGAAACAAAGAAACAAAGTCATTAATTAAAATCCTAGCTTTTTCTCTTTGAGTATTACTGTCATGGACTTCTGCTACCACAGATGGTAGAAGTGTTATTCCCATGTGAAAAGTGCAAATGCTTTTTCTCATCAATAAAAATCGTACAGAGTAGAAGCACTGAGGGTTTGAGGGATTTTTTTCTTCCTCTTTTGCAGTGAGCAGAAACATTTCCCTAAATTTGTAAGTGTTAAAGTGCTGAGGGATTAAAAGTCAAATACCTGGTTCTCTCTGCTAAAAACCAAGACTTTTGACACTGTCACTCAAACAGAATAACACACTGCCATCATAACAGTCAAGCCATGCTCAACATGCTTAAATTTAAAAGACAACTGGCAGAATATAGTCCAAATTTTCAATTAATCCAAAAGATCTCTGGTTGGTACAAACACAAAAGTTTGTAAGAGGATTTTTTTTAAAGATGTAAGGAACTCATTTAAAACCTTTGGATTATATTGTTGGTAAGCACCTTCAAAAGATTTCCTAGAAAAAAGATCAAATTATACTTTGGCATAACAGAGTTGTTTCCTTGTCACTGAAATGAAGCTCAGATGGGAAACTGTTATAGTCAGCAATTTTTAAAGTTCTGATTACCAACGTTAATTAAACCATGACAAGCTAAATTTCATCCATCCGAGGCTGTTATTCTGCAGTATCCCTTTTCCCAATATCAGGACAAAAGAAAGAAACAACCTGTGCCATACCAGCACGCTGTACAGAAATCCCCACAGGGCTACTGCTGCTGCTAAACAAGTAGGAAGTTCAATTTTATTCTCACATCACACACTAACCATATTGTAAGATTTCAGGGGTAAAGTGATATTTAATTTCAAGTAAGACAAGGCCAAAACACTCAGCATTTGATATTTTCACATGAGTTTAACAGGTTTCTCCAGACAGGCCCATCAAACTTGCACATCTTCTGCCTCCTCCTATTTTACTTAGGCTTTCTTTCCTCCTTGCCATGCTGTGGCAACAGTGCTGCTCAGCAGTATTAGGGAATCACTGTGTTTAGAATCACGAATTTCAAAAGTAGTTAAAATATTCTTCTTAGAAAAGAAGCTGCAGGTGTTCAGTACCATTCAGGATTACGTTTCAAGGCAGGTATTGTGGTTTACTAGCACATCAGAAAAGACAGATGCAAAGACAACCTGTTTTCCTTCAAGGGCAGTAAGAAAATCTCATGCAACCCTAATTCTGCCAGGCTTACATTCCTAAGTATTAGCATAACCAACTGAATTTTCTAGAGACTATTTGCAAAAAGATAGTGTTGCAACCCCCACTTTAGGGGTTTAGGTCTTAAGCCACTTCTAAAGAATTGCTTTATCCAAAATAAGACTGTGAGTCATTCCTGACTTCATGCTTGCCCAGGTTTTGGCTACTGGTAAATGACTAGCAGGACAAGAAGCCTTCATTCTTGCTTCTCACCTGAAGCTCTGGAATTTTTCACCCACTCTTGAGAAAAAAAATAATAAATAGCATGCTAGGGATTATAGATAGACATTGCCTAGTAAAGATAACAAGCACCAGCTAAAAAATTAGAGCACACCAAGGATCTGCAAGAAAAACGTAAAGTAAAAGCAGTTACAAGCTCTGACTTCAAAACCCTCTGCCCTCTGCAGGGATTTTCTTCCCCAGCAGGGAGTTAAGGCCAAAGGTGGAAGAACAGGAGTGACAACAGGAAGAACAGACTGGTAATAAAGGTGACCTTCAAAGAAAAAGAAAAGCCCCAAAGGATGAAACACTGTAAGTGACCCAGATCTCTAAGTCTAAGTGCTGATGTACTAGACAGGAATTGAGACAACCTGAACTTTGTAGCTAATAACATTTATTGAAGAATGTTGTCTTCAGAAAGTTTTAATTTCTCAAACTTTCTGCTTGGTTGAAATTGAAGGGAAGAATGAAATCCTATTACAGTCCCACTGCTGTCATGATATTTGAATTAAAGCTGAAAATCATTTCTTTCACTAAATACCTACTCCAGCAGAATAAATTAACAGTTTTACAACTGAAGTTCTAAGATTACATGGGTGCTTTTAAAGAGGACCTGTATAGCGGTAGCGAGCAACACTTTTACAGAGCGGATGCAAATACTTTCATTTCCTTCCAGTAAAGACCACAAATGTAAAATAGAAAATTATGGAGAATTCTGTACTGCAGATTAACAACTACCCCGTGCTACAAAAAGATGACTCAGATTTTCAAAGAATTCTAATACATTTAGAACAGCCTCAAAAGTCAGAGGGCCCTTCCAGGATGTAAGAGCTAAATATAAGGAGAACCTGGAGAATCCTTTACAGATGCAGCTAACTTCATTTAACACAGGGGTAGTGAAGAAGGTCTAAGCAGATTCTATTAGCAAAGACACACCCAAGAAGAAAAAGAAAATTGTACCTCTGCTATTTAAGCTTTCATGGCGCTGCTTCAAGTTTCTCTTTCACCCAATTATTTTTTCAGATTTAAACTAAAAATCTGCAATGCCTACAAGTGTGTGATCAAAAGAAAGTAAGAAAATAACATCTGAGACAGTAGAGACAGCAACTCTAATCCATTACTGAGGCAGCCAAACCACACAGAATTACCACAGTTTCTCCCTAAGGCATAAAAATAGAATATAAATAGCCACTGGGCAGAGTATCCCATTTACACAATGTCAAGCTGGGGAGCTTCAATCTCTTAATGCCAACAGTTTTAAAATAAGCTTCTTCAACTTTACATGCCATGGCTACAGTCTTCCTGGTAGTGTTCTTGTGCTATTCAGGACTCATTCTTCCAGGTGATATTACTAAGGACCTCTCCCACAACCTTGAATCATGGGGAAAAAAACGGTATTTTTAAGCATTATGCTATAAATACACATCTGCACTTATAGAAGCCATAGNTACAACCACTGCATGTCCCAAGATCTGCCACATGAAGTAAGCCTTGTCACTCAAGGTGCACTAGTATTTCTATTTACTGCATTTAAAGCAAGCATAAAAACCTTCATTCCCTTGAAAAGGTGCTTTCAATGCACATTCTCCCCTTTCAACTCTGCTGCTTCACAGGGTTACATTGAGTAGCCCTACACTCTGGCTACCCACTGGTTCTCAGAGTTCTCCTTTATATTCTGTCCCTAGTTAAAAAACAAAGCAGATACTCATCTTCCCAAGGCTCCAGACTGCAAAACAGAAGCCCCAGTGATAATTGAGGAGCTTCAGCTATACACAACAGAATGCAATTGCTTATTATTCCAGACTTTAGCAGATTCAAAAACAATTAGAGGCTTCCAGGCAGGAGCTCTTCTTTCTGGACCCCTGCTGAGTGGTGGTGGGCAGTTTTATGCCACTTCTAGCCAAAACACTGCAAAGTTTGAATGTGAATGAGACTACTGCAGAGCTGTAGTCTACTATTACTGCTAATCCAACAAGGAGCTGTTTCCCCTAACCCTCTAATCGCACCTCCATCCCCAGATGTCATCATGACATTCAGATGAAGTTAATGGCATCTTTTGAAAGATTATTAGCTTACTTTGAGGTAAGAAAGGAAGATCTGATGGTGAAAATGCTGCAGTCCCTAATCTTAATGCAAATGAATGGTCAGGAAGGGCCATTTCAGGAGATGACCTCATCACTATGACCTAGTTCAGAAAAAGTAAAAAAAGCCAAGGAAGTTTTGTCACATGTCAGAGCCTTTCCTACTGTCTACTGCAAGTTTTCTGAAGAACCATTAAAAGGAGTTGTCTGCATCACATAGAATAATTATAAAATGTTTTACTCACTTGAAAAATCATATCTTATGTCTCAAAATGTTTAGAGATTAACAAATTTTTATTCTCTCTCAAATGATCACATGGAATGAGCCGTATCAAGTTTTGCCTATTTTGTATCTCATCTCTCAATGGACATAACCAGGAAACCAGCTGCCACGTCAAAAGCACAAACTGACAGAAGTACTATTTTCCTTCAAAAAAGGATAAGAAGACTTTCTACTCTGCTTCCTTCATTACCTACTTCTTGCGACTGTGAAGTTCTCCTCCTCTCATTTCCCAGAATATAACATCAACTCCAGAGACTTTATTACCTAGGATTTTTATTACCTTAACTGACATCTCATTACAAAAGCAGTTGCCCCTTTTACGTGCACACATACATACACACTTTGGTTGTCATCTCCCCCACTCCCATATACACAGGATCGATTTTCTTTTCTGTCCCTCTAACCACAAAGCATATCGTCCTTTAAGCTGCAGGCACTGAGTCAGACAATATTCTAAATGTTAATTGTCTATCAAATACTAAAAAGAATTTCTCTGGAGACTAGATTACCTTGTAGGAAAAAATATTATACAGAGGGAAATACCATATTTTCATTAAGACATATTTGCAAATATGTCTTAATAGAGGATGAATAAAAAGAAATAAGTTTCAAGTAAGTCTCAGTTCCTACAGCTCAAGCATTTTCTAGATGGGAGTGCTAGAAACATCGCACTCCGGAACCCAAAGTGCAGCCCCATTCAGGGAAAGTTTCCATTAGATGAAAGGCCATAATGAATTAATGCATTGGAAGACTAAGCTGAATACTTACAGCTTTATGGAAAGAAAGCACAGCAACAAACTACAAAAAAATAAAGCACATGAGCATAAAGGAGCAGGAGAGGAACCGTTCAAAGACACTTAGGGAATAATAGCCACAGGCAAACCTGAGACCAAACATGAGAGAAGTACTTTTTCCCTCACACACACTTAAAAAACACCACATAAATGAGAAGTCATACAGAAACCTTCCATGGTGAACTGCGGGAATTTCCATGATCAAAACTCAAAACGGCTTGACTGTAATTGACTAATTATCTGGAGTAGCCCTAAACGCTGCTAAAAGCAGACAGAGAAGAGACTGCACTACACATGTATACACAGGATATAAGTTTAAGACACAAACAGCTACATATAGAGTGAAACCTTGTAATTACCTTTGGTTCAGATTAACCCAACAAGTGTTCATTTGGTCAGTGGTTTCCTTCACCCTCCTTGTGTCATCATCACGATACTCTCGAAGAAGTTTATTAGAAAGATCATTGAACGCAGCTACTGTGATGTCACCTCTATGCAAATCCTGTACTAACAGCTACAAAACAATTCCAGAATGAGACGTCAGAGTAAAATCAAAATCGGACTATTTTTCATATTATGCATTTTTATCACATTACAAAATCCTTCTTTTTGCCTTTTTTCTTTTTTTTTTTAAACAAAAATGTGCCTATTTTTCATCTAGAAGAAAAATCTTAAAAAGAAAATCTACAGGTACTAAGTGTCCTGACAATGAACCAATCAAAACACAAATACGTGAGGAACAATTATATTTGCCAGAACTGCCAAAGGCTAGAAAAATCCTTTTCTGTGTTTTAATGGCAACAGAAGTAAAAACACTTCCATATTATTAGTAGCATGAATGAGTTTAGATTATGATAATAGTGATGTAAGTGACAGCTAGAAGTGCCACAAATGAAGTGTGCAGCATGAGAATTTGATTTCATTGTTTTGTGGTGGTTTTTTTTGTTTTTAAATGAAGAAAATACATTAGATGCGTTTGCTTACTGTGGCAAGATATTCATAAGGTGCCTTGACTTTATAGAATCCTGAACTCAAGATTATTTCTAAATGAAAAAAATATATTTGCATATATATACGTCCACTTATATCTTACGATCTCTGTACTGTGTTTGGGCACAGGCCTACTTTGACTTAAGAAAGCAAAGCAGACCTAATAGTCCATTTCCAATCCCTGCTCATGTAGAGAAAGATGACAAAAAGCATGCAATTTTACTGTTTACTGAAATAGCTATGGATCAGTGAGGAATTCTCACAGTCATACTCCCTGTTTCCTTCCATACCCAGCTGCACTCTACATTGTCCCTTCATGAATATATATAGATGTGTATATATATATACACACACTTTTTAAAACCCTATTATAGCTCTGTTCTAAATTCTGCACTGATAAGAGCCCCTCCTCGCTGATTTGTCTCTTTAGTTCTCATCCTGTGCCACCTACAGCCTGCCCTTTTTCTGACAACCATCAGGACAAAGGACATCAGACTTATTGATCTATCACAGCAGGTTTGCTGTGATATGAAAAGCCACAAAGATTGCATGGGATTGAAAAAAAAAGTGTTGAATACACCTGGCATTCATCAGAAGTGAAGTTCAGGATAATTTTAAATAGCTTGGTCCATTCCTGGATTTACTAAACTACTGCTAATAGGTTTCCATGAAGTAGTACATGCTACATCCTGTGGATGTATGATTAAATTTTATTGGTCTGAGGTTCAAGCTTTTTGCATAGTATCATTTATTTGATGCTACACTATACTCATTTCAACTACACTTCCAAAAAGACACACATGCACACATGCCACCTGTTTCCCTCCCAGAAAGCGATTCTCGGGGAGTCTGATATATAAAAGAAATAGAGACAATTTAGAATACATGATGCCCCAAAAGCAACGGAATTGTCAAATCAGTCCTACAACTAAACTGTATATTCACACATCAACTGAATCCAGTAGCATTACATAGGCTGAGTCGTCTGGTACGGAAAAAAAGGATCTTACTTTGTTGTCTGAAATCTGTTTGGCGAGCATCTCTTTTGGGGCCTGCAGGAGCATACGCAGACGGACCTCACACTGCTCCATGAGGTGCTCCATTTTTTGCCTCTGCTCATCCCACTGTATGCTATCTGTCAGCATGTACTTCAGCTGCTGCTGCCTCACCTCCACGCCATGCTGGGTATTGTCCCACTGGTTCTTCACCTTCTCCACTGTGGAGGACAATACAGAATATGAAAAACCTGAGGCAAACAAACAAGTAGCCAATAGCTACCACTTAATTCTCAGGACAAGGGGCAATAATGTAATTAATTCTCAAATACAGTAGTTCCCATATTCAGTATTTTAGCTCCCCATGTAGTTTACACATTCACACAAGCCAATGAACGATGCAGGTATTTGACTACCTCTTGTTTAAGCGGGTCAGCATACAGGTAACAACTATTATTTCTGTAATATTTCAAAGACATTATTTTACTTGTTAAGTACACACATGTGGGAGGCAAATCTGCCACAGCTGCATTGCAGAGATATACCAGTAGCAGGGCTCCAAGGAACACAATTTTAGGGTGATGGCTATACAGCAAGTCATCTTTGTGCATCTACAACTTTAAATCAGTACAAATAAACAAATAAATAAATAAATACACTTTCGGTCTGGATAGCTTATACAAAGTGAACTAAGCTTTCCAGACCACTGTGTGTAGAAGGCAGTCTAGTGGCACCTGCACTACAGTTTTTGGCCAAGGTAGAAACACTCCAGTAACAACCTACTTCGGCACTTTCATTCCACCACAGGTTTCTACAGGCTTATGCAGATTACACAACAGAACAGAGAAGTTATTGATTACACCCCATTTCCTTCAAGTACATTCCTCTCTCAATAGAGTTACATTAGGTGATCGATAAACAGGCTTTAACCTTTAATAAACAAAGGGTGAAAAAGACAACATGACAAGAGCGTAGGACAAAAAATAGCGTGTCAGGTAAAGCAGTAAGTCTGCCTTTGGAGGGAAATAAATA
Organism: Himantopus leucocephalus; assembly: GCA_003993805.1. NCBI lineage: Eukaryota > Metazoa > Chordata > Aves > Charadriiformes > Recurvirostridae > Himantopus > Himantopus leucocephalus. The sequence continues at coordinate 51,344,469 of RSEF01000003.1, read as the reverse complement.
GCATGATACCTTTTTCTCAATACTTACAGACCATAAAAAAGTGTATTACTTGAAAGCCTATAGAGGTGGAAACAGGTTTCCCTATTACCTGTCATGATGGTTATTAGGAACACTTTATATCACTAGAACTGAAAAGTAAAAAAGCAAATGTAAAAAAGAAAAGAAAACAAAAAAACCCTAACCTGGATTTCTTGAGCATAGCTGTACTCTGAGCAGCAACAGGTGGGCAGCGTGTAACACATCAATCTAGTTATCATACCAGTAAGTATGCAATTTTATTAGAAAACTAACACACTTGATACTCGTCACATCAATCTTGCATGAAGTTAAAATGCCAAAGGTTGTGCTTAAGCTAAAACCACTTACGTGACCTTTACCCTTTGCATTTTTTTTTAAACCTTTTAGAATTATACAAATCCATTATGCTTGATCTGCTTGTGAAGACCTCTTAAATTTTATACATTCAACAATATTCTGTTTAGTTTCACAAAGCTCTCAAGGACTGTGGCAGCGAAGCCCACTTGTCAGAGTAACTGTAGTACTGGCAGACAAACCCAATAATCTGTGCAATGGAGATTTGTAAGTTTCCACCCACTGTCAATTTTCGGATTCATTGTCAGGCACAAGGTAGGTCATGCTGAATGAGAACTTAGAAGAAAGCTTCAGTAACCCAACATCAAATATTAATTTTTTTTTAATTAAAAAATAAAAAAAGTTACTATATTGGATAACGGGTATGTTCAAAGGAAACCAGAAGCTGCTGGGAGACATCAGTGGTTTCACCAAAACAGCAAAAGCAAAAACGGAGTGAAAAAAGGCTATAACCCTGTGTGCTGGCTAATGACCTGTGGAGAAAAACCTCTTAAGTGCTTCAGCTCTCCCCACAAAGCTGGAAGGAAAAAATACACCAGAGAAACAGCTGCCTATAATAGTAACTTGATTGAAATGGATAGATATTTGGTGTTTATGTAGTAGTAGTATTATTACAGAAAGAATATTTCTTGATTTTTTTTTCCCCCCGATTAATGGCCAGGTTAACCTTACTCTCTGCACTGTTGACATATTTCTGCTCTTTTCAGCCTCCACCAAAACAGGACAGAAAAACAGTGAAATTCTCAGTAGGCTCAGCGTTCAAGTGGGTTCAATAGGTAGGTTCCTAGCAAAAGTTGTCAGGGGCACCAGTCTGGTATCAAACACAGAAAGACTGGAAAGAATTCCTGATGAGACTGTTTTTAATTCCCAATGTCCATGCAGTATTTGGGATGGAAGTTCCAGAGAAGGAAGTTTTTCTTCATTTCTGTGCTTCTGGCTATGTGAGTAATTAGGCTTCAAACAACAACATACAGCAGGCTCTCAAGAGTTTGTAGGACATTGGTATATTCCCCTCAGTGTTTAAACAGCGAAGTGCATAAACCAGTCCTGAGCTTCATTCTTCTTCAAAGAGCAAACTTTTCTTTACAAATGTCAGTAGCAACAAAACCTTCAGGTTTTTAATGTTTCATGACAGGTAGCAAAATCTTCACACGCATCTAGGGTATCGACTGGAAGCTTCACCATAGCAGCACGCACAGCTTCTCTGTTCCCACCTTGGATGGGCATGACTACAGGGGAACTCAAGTTTTCAATGCACAGTTCCTTTATTCCTTGTTCTCCTTTTCTGAAGAATCAAGACTGTTTTGTGACTGACCAGATCTGCCTTTGTTGTCTGACTCCCATGGACTACATAGTTACTATCCTCCCCCAGGTTTCCACCTGACCCATAGGTTTTGAGTGGCTGCAAAACTCAGACCCTACAAGTTGCTTCAGTTTCTTTGGATCTTACTCCCCTACCAATCCATAGCTCCTGTTAATCTGAGAGAAAAAATGCCACCTCAACAGACCCTTTAACATTTCTGTGGGCTATCTGACACTATTATTATCTCCAGCAAGTCTTATGGACACCAAAGAAATTCATGTAGATGTAAGTAACGGAAAACTACATTGCAGAGGAGAACATAGGGAAATATATCTTTCAATTTTTACTTCTAACTGTCATATTTCCTGCTGCATGCATTTTCTAATCTCAGAGACCGACAAAGCTTAAGAGTTCAAAGAATACATTGTCCCTTAGTTTCTAATTGTGTCAGTTGTATGTTTTCTTTCCTTAAGTACCAGTAAAAGAATTTTCAAAGGGGATGGGGACCTTTAAACTGGCAACTCAATCTTCAAGTGACTTAAACGCTCTACTAACTCTCAGTCAAAAATTTCAAAATACATACACAAAGTTAGTGTCCTAAATCAATACCTTCATGCTTTTCACTGTCTAGTGCATCATAGCTCAAAAAAAATAAAGATACACAATTAGTTCCTTTTATCAATAAATAAAAAATCCTCATCCTTGGGTCCATGGCTGTCAAGTAACTCAAATTCTTCATATGATATTTTGAAATCCCAGCAAAAATATTTACCTTTATACTTGAAAAAATGGCCATTCAAAAAAACAAGTGACAATTCTTATTCCAGGAATTTTCATTAAGCTGTTAGAGTGAAAGCCACCTAACTGCTAAGTTTTCAGTTTGTTCAAGGAACGCAACTTCAGCTAGGCTCAAAATCAAGAGGGTAAGAGAAAGATACAAAGATTTTTTTACTGCCATGGAAACACTGTGTTTGCACACACAGGATGGAGAAACTTACATTTTTCTGTGATCACTGTCCTAATGTCTGAACTGGAAGTTTTGTTTTTCAAATTCTGAGCCAATGTAAAAACAGAATCAAGCTGAGGGTGCCGCTGGTCCAAATCTGCCTTTGTTATCTGTTGAGAATTAGGATATGATTTTTAAGTTCAAGAAGCAGAATTTAGTTAACATCATCTGTATTATTTGTAGATAAAACAAAACATGTATGTGTTGCCACAAGTAGATGGCTGTTCCCGTCATTATTGTAACCCTTGAATTGTCACGGTATTATAGCACTGCTTCAAAAAGCAAAAATATTCTGAATTACAGTTACTGAAAATCCAAAGGTGAAGGTTAAACTTGTACAAACCACACAGCTACCACAGTCATTGCAGAATATTTTCCAGTATCTATTTTTCAGCCTCCCATAACTACTTTTCCTCTTACCAAGCTCTGATCGTTTATATGGGGGCGGGGGGATCAAGAAGGAAAAGAACAGGGAGGAACAATCAGACTATACAATGTATAAAAAATGCAGTTATTTCATTATGATAACATACCAGGAGCCAATATTACAACTATTCTATAGTTAAAAGAAAGTGTTTCTAAATTTACTGTATATCACATAATACTTTCAAATTCCAGATTACATTAGACACCCACAGAAACTGTTTAGCGCTTGTTTAGCCTGCAGCTTTTACTCTACAGTTACTCATGTTAATTGATATCAAGTCAAATAAAATGAACCTTAATGGTAGCATACATCTCACAAATACTGCCCTTACTCATGGCTCAGCATAGCATGAGCTATCAACAGAAACAAACATTTACATCATAAGCATTTATGTTACAACTTTTAATCATATTAGCATGTCTCTGGAAAACAGTTTCGTCTAACTACAACACAACAAAACTCATTAGAAACCACGAGAGAGTGGATCATAAAGGTCACCCTCCGAGCAAACATGAAGCGGCTCCAAAGTCTTGAGCATAAGCTAGCTATACATGCCCAAAAAGATATCATTTTCAGGAGTTATTCTCTATATCCTTTGTTGAAAACAAAAAAAGAAATAGCAGTGCCTAGCTCACAGATAGCTCACATAGAGACATAGGAATTAACAGGAAATAGTAGAGGGCAGAAGAGTGTAATACAAGCTATTAAAGTGTAAGCCAATTTTCCAATCCACTAGCCTTCACAAAAACACATACTTTCATTCGTGCAATAGTCCGATTGATCTCTTCAGTATTTCCCACGGTGACTATGTTTGACTTGAGCATCTGGTCAATCAATACCAACCAGTCAGCCAGCTCAGTTGTAGTTTTATCCAGATCAGCAGGTGCAGAAAGTTCCAAAGCTTGCTGAGTCTGAACAGGAATTTCCAATGAAGAAGATACTAGCACCACCTTTTGGACATCTGAAACAGAGTTTGGGGGTTTTGTTAAAGAAAAAGAGTCATGGGCACATATGCAATTGTGGGAATTACAGGGTTTTTTGTAGTTCCTATAAGTATGCAACAAGATCTACAGAGAAAGCACAGCAAAATATGTATTTGAAGCAGAAACCACCAGAAACTAAGTAATCAGAAATGCCTTTTCCTTTTTTTTTTCCCAAAGGCTATTATTATTTCATTGCAAGCTCACTTATTCACCCAAATTATTCAGCCTAAGTACAAAACAAACAAGAAGAAAACTTGCAAAGGCAAAATGACATTAAATTTAATGAAGCAAAGCTGAACAGTGTTTGCCACGAAAGGGAATTGACCCTCATTAAGCATAAAAAACAATCCTTTCATTTAAGATAAAGGTCTAAAATTGTCTTCCTCACTTTTTTATTATGTGTCAAAAAGGTTTTCTCCACTCTTGGCTTGGAATTCACTTAAGCACAAGTAAACCAAGTTACTGCAATAGATGCTTCATGGACTTGGCAATACACAACTGTCCCAAGAAGGGATAGATGCCTGCTAGTTCAGCCCCATCCTTTCTATCTTTTTAACCTGACACTGCAAAGAAGTGAGGAATGAGCTGAACAGTAAGATTTGTTCCAGAAGCGGTGTTTGGTTTTGCTCTAGTTCCAAGAAAACACTAAGTTGGATCAAGCTGGAGCATGAATATTACACACTTGCCTCCAGCAACAAAATACAGGAGCTTTACTTCACAAACACCCTGTATCAAAGGAAAACAAGCTGAATCAAGGTTTTGAAAGGCTTAAACAAAAGTTGGGTTTCCTCCATTAAATTCTGTTTACTGATGCTGAATTGAAAAAAGAGTTAATTTACTGAAGTTCAAGCTGCAAATTCTTTCAGGCAAGGGCTGTATTTTTTACCTAGTTTTCTAAAAAGGAGACCTGGGCATCCTGTTTACACTCCGTATCTGCTGATCTGCCTCCAACAACTTGAAAAGATGACCAGTGTCAGTGTCTGATACAAGAACGTATCATATCTAGACAGCTTCCCCTGCAACATTCAGGAAGATAAGTATCTAGCAGATGAGAAAGATCTATCTGTGTGTCCCTGCTGATCTGAAAGACTCAGAATGGTCTTTATTTATAGGACTGCAGAGAATCTCATGCAGGAGATACTTTACAAATAATTAGCTGTAGGGAAGTCTTCTAGTGGATCTTAATTACTAAAAGGCATGACCACAACACACAAAATCCACAGGAAACCAGGCTGTCACAAACATAGCTATTCTGGTTTTTATTCTGTACCTAGTACACTGACTCCTGATGAGGAGAGGCTTAAGCTTTACTAAAACATTCCTCCAGTTCAAAACTCTTAGGGGAACCCCAAAGGACTCCCCCAGTCCTGAACTGCAGAGTGACTTTTTCCCTAACCAAACGTCCTCTCTCTCATAGTAACATGAAGGCAGCCCCAAGTACAGCGATGGACATCATTTCTTGTTTCCACTTATCTAAATTCATAGGGAAGGTTTTTCTTTTTGGATTATTTTTGACCGCAAACAAGCTTAAACTCAATACAATTAAGCACAACAGAAGGACTGATCACTCACCAGAAGGCTTTGTCTGTGTAACAAGATGAGACTGCCCAACAAATGCCTCCAGTTCTCTTACTCTGTCAGGCACTTCTCTGAACACCTACAGCCCAGCAGAGAGGAATAAAAAAAAAGTGAGACAACATATATTAACAGCAAAAAATTAATCAGTTATTAGAAGACAAAATATTCTACACCGTGCTTGCTACAGTGGCATGCCTGATACATTTCAATGAATTTCTTCAAGGTATCATTTAAAAACAATAAAAACACCAAGAGGTACTCAGAGTGTTATTTCAATACATTCCAGTGTCTTACTTAAATCTTGGAGAGAAATAAATGAACTGTTGTAGACAGGTTGTTTACATGTTTTTTACTGCCTAAGTATCAAAGCTATGACTCATTATTTGACTACACTTCAAAGGAAAGGCGATGCGAAGCATGATTTGTGGTCATCAGTGACAGGAAAGTAGAGAAATAGTGAATTAATTTAAAAAGAAAAAATGTTACTGCTAAACTCTATTGTAGTGAAGACAAATTTGCCTACTTTGCTTTTTAAAACTTTTTAAAAGGCAGTGATGGAAACATAACATACAAGGCGGGGGGGGGGGGGGGGGGGGGGG
>RSEF01000003.1:51317362-51328673 GCA_003993805.1 Himantopus leucocephalus | reverse complement strand
AAAAAAAAAGTAATCTCTTCAAAATACCATTCCAAAAAATCAGTATCTACAATAAGAACATGATCATCAGCAGTTTACAGATTAAATCAGTTTTACCAACTGAACTGAATAGTCCATCACACCTTTTTAAGCATGCATCCTTCTCAGTTCTTTTATGAAGAGGATGAATTATTTTATAAATCCAATCCATTCCTGAGGTAAAGGGGCACACCATACTTATCAAAACAGCAGTATACTCATTATTAAACAAATCTGCTCCATGTCATGAAGACACTGTATGTATTCTTTCCTCATGTAAAGAATGAGCCACAAAATGTGACTTTATTATGCTTCACGTAACCTCCCATACACACAGGACTGCAAAAGCACAAGCTACTTAAAAGCTCTAGATTTAAATGACAAAGTTACAGCAATCTATCTCAAATATCATTGAACTATGATGTGAAAATACCANTTTAAACCAGATGCTGTTGTAAGACTGCCTTGGTATTCAGAGAACAAACAGTCCATGCAAACAGTGGAATTTACTTATCTTTTTTTAACTTAAAACAGTAATACTTCTAAAAATTCTATGGTCTGCTATTTGCTTCTTCTGAAAACATCCTTAGAATATACCAAAATTTCAAAATCAGGTGAAAGACCTGCACCAAAATGAAGTATTTTAAACCCATCCTAACATAAACACTCCTAATTGTACTTAAGGGAGCAAAGAAGCAGAGTAAACAGGGACAAGAGAATCTCATTAACAAAACAGAAGAGTCACGCACTTTGTTAAAGGCTGGCACCATTCCTCTATTTGCTTTTGAAAACTATGCCAAAAAAATATGAAAAATTAAAGCATGTACATAGCATATAGAAAAGCAGGTCAGAAAAGTGGACTGAAATTCTGAAAAGCTTTTAAAGGACCTGTATAACAGCTGCAGAACCAGCTGGCCTAGCTCTTGGCAAGAGGCAAAGCCTCACTACCTCAAATAGAAGGCCAAATGGACCCCACTGTGCTTCCCAACCCACGGGGGTACACCTACGCTGTATCACACCATGTACGATTCCCAACTCCAATGGATGTTTTCTGTGGGAATCTCTGTATCGCGCTCCTTTGCATGCTCAAAATTAACAAGGACTCAGACTTCTACATACTCAACTCACATTCGACAGCAAGATTCATATTTTCAAACATACTTGCTTCATCCTCTTTTGAAGAAGGGCAAATCCTTAACTACTTCTTCATTATTAACCACACAGATAAATCCACTGGCTGACAATGAGGAGAAGTGGGAGCTTAAAATGGAGCACATATTGATACTTTGCTAATCAGAACAGGTACCACTGTCTTGTGGGCTCATACATAGCTTCATACAAAAGTCAAGAATCTCCCTTTCTCCCTCTTCCCATGTGAGCAATTGTTTTCACGCGACACAGAGAACATCAGCTGTATTAAGGAGACCAAGCAGGAACGTAAGGACATTAGCTTTAGTGTTTCTCTACATATTATGTAGACTACATGATGAAAAACACAACAGTTTCTCGAACAAAAGAAGTTAAACCCTTCTCCCCCACCCTCCCACTCAGCTTCCACACTGCTCCACTTTGCATCCAGATTCTGCATGGAAAGAAAAGTTCGCCACAAAACTGTCTCATTATTTAATTTACAGTGCATATTGATCCAGTATACACTGAGCAAAAATACAATACAGCTATACAGTTGCTAAGGTGGTCTTTTTTCTTCTGCTATTATTCCCTTCTCCCCTTCTTCCCTCTGAATATAATGCTTAGACATGTAGTACCTTCAGTGCATCTTCCTGAGTTGAAAAATCCTCATAGATGCCAGTATTTAGCTCTGGTGCATTCAGCAGCAGTTCAACATCAGCCATGGCCAGCAAGACTTTGTTGATTTCCACCAAGTATTCAGCTGAAAAAGGCAAGGTCCTAACCCCTGTGGCAAAGTGGCCTTTTAACCTCTGCTGGACAGGGATTGCCTAAAAAGATGAAAGTTCATTTTATGTTTCAAAGAACAAGCAATTTTATGAAAAAATCCTAAACTAGTAGACTATATTCAGAATAAGTACTTTTCTACATTAAAAGTCAAAACAAAGGCCTTTCTTGCAAAGTTATATAAATTCAGAAAGCTGCAAGTCCTGCAGAGAACTGTTTCTATANCTAGTAGACTATATTCAGAATAAGTACTTTTCTACAGTCAAAACAAAGGCCTTTCTTGCAAAGTTACATAAATTCAGAAAGCTGCAAGTCCTGCAGAGAACTGTTTCTATATATATAAAAAAAGTTACAAAACAGTAGATATCATGCTTCAGAATGACACTCTATTATTATTTATTAAAACTCTAGGGAGTGGGAAGGGCACTGCTGTTTCTCTCACCTGATCCTTACCGCTTGTAGAAATTGCACTTTTTGATCGAGCCTGTGTCTAGTTGTGATTACAATCCACTGTCTGCTTCCTTCATCATCAAGGACTCCCAGAAGTTACCAATTTACTGAAGCAGACTTCATTTTCTCTCCACAGTCTTTTCAATAAGCATCCCCACTCACATTTCCCAACCATTTTTTAAATAAATTAGTGTTCTACCGGTACCACAATATGCTTTTTGCAGCAATAAGAGACACTAACTCCTCAAGAGCTTGGCAACTGTTATCTGCTCTGGCTGTAAGACCAACCTATCTAGCCAAGTACCATGTTAGCAGATAAGAAAACAAGAACAGTAATTTAATGCAGCTTTTTCTTGGGTTATAAATGATGGCCTTAATCTGAAGCATTAGGAAGCCAGCTGCAAGAAGCTCTACTCTGCCATGCCTGGCAAAGGTAGCGGAGGCAGGTGAGGCAGATATTCCGAAGGCTGAAAGCAGTTTTATGCTGAAAAGGTTTCTTGTCCAAAAGGAGTTGGTTACCATCTCTGAAAACAGACTGGTTCTTTAAAAATCACAGCACTGAAAAAGTAAACCCACCTCCAAATACTGAAGAATTTAAGCAACTCCTAGGCCACCATCCTGTATTTAGTGAATCTGAGTCAAGGAAGACACAGAGGCACTTGATTTACTAACAGCTGAGAATACACTTAAGAGTGTGAAGAATAAATGTGTGTTCACAGCAATTTCAGCCAGCAAATTTTACTTTGCAATTAGTCTGGGCTGCATGCACACATGCAAATCGCTAGCGCAGCTGACAACCAGTAAAATATTAATCCCCACTAACAAAGTTGTTTGCAAACACCTGTGTATCTTCCTCCTCCACATGTTTCTGAGCATTTCAAATATGTCACTCAAATTAACTGGAATCTAACATATGCAGCATGTGTAGTTCAAAAGATAAAAGGACTGCAGCAGAAAAGGTATGTTCATATATTCGCCATTCAGGATTTCTTCTCAACCACTCAATGGTCCTAAGGATTTTGTTTTGTGTTGGTCTGGGTTTTTTTGTTTTATTTTATTAAGTAGACAGTCATCCCTGTAATTGAAACTGGGGACACAACTGTACTTCCACAAGACCTTCACCCCCAAACATGGTATGCTTTCAGTCATTTATTGAACACCAAACAGCAGGATGTACAGGCACATAAGCATAAAGTGAGTCTCCTGAAAACACGTATTACAGACAAGCATCATAAAATACTCAGCATTGCTTTTGATTCAGCAACAGTACAGCAAGCAAGCACCGCAGTAAAAACCATAAACTACTCCATATGCTATAGTTACAAATGCAGCATCTTGGTCCCTGATGCTCTCCAAACATTTTCTTGAGGCACTGTATATATTTTGTCAGCTTCCCTCAATGAAATTTGGAGCAAAAGCCCAAGGCTTAGGCAGTGGTATGATTTCCTGTGGAAGGAGAGGCCCCAGCTCTAAAGAGATCAGACAAAGCTTGTGCAACTCAAAGTGTATTTCCCCCCAGCAATGTGGAATAAGCCCGAGTTTGAACAAACACCAGGATGCTGGCTGCAGCACAGCCACCCTGCAACACCTTCACAAGGTGTTTTCTCTAACTTTCCAGCATCCCACAGGTCCCATTCTCACACAGGCAACAGTCCAGAATCTGGACTTCACCCAAATGAATAGGTCACTGGACTTTATTCTACTTCACACACATTGCTTTATCTCCCATTAGAAAAAAACTTGCACAAAATTTTAAATAGCACCTGTTGGCATGCAGCAAACTTGTTTTCCACTTGTTGCCAACACTGACATATATCAAAACTTTCTGCTTCCCCAGTAGCACCATCCCGGGCCAGGTTGCTGCTCTTCTGCAAAGCAGTGAACTCCTCCTGGTGCTATTCCTGCAGAGCACACCTCATTACTAATCTCCTTCAGCTGCCTCCCATCACCGAGATGATGTTTCCTCCTTTCACAACCCTCCTTCTTACAGGTGAACTTATGTAAGTGTTACGAACACATAAGTGCTTTACCATAGCTGAGTTTTAATTGTTCAGCTGTTCTCTACCTTGCATTGCAGACTGGCAGCTTCTAAAATGCAGCATCAAGTACTAAAAATTAGAAAGGTAGAAGTTTGACATAACTGTCTCATGCAAGTCAAGCACCTGAATGTCACAGAAGCTGGGGTTTAGGGTTTTCTTGTTTTTTCTTTTCAATTAAAGAAAAAGAAAAACAGGCAAGGAAACTCTTTTCTTAAGCACCCACAAATAAGTTCAAAGGTTATTAGGAGAAGGTCTGACTGGATGACTTAATAGCCCTTTTCTACTTTAATTTCAATGGTAACAGAGCACGTTTATTAAATTTGGTCTCTCTTTAAATACTAGGAAGAATGTAGGACTGGGGAAAAAGGGGGAATACTCAGTTACTAGTGTATGTTCTATAAAAAAGGCCCCTCAATTAGAGTTGCTAAAAATAATTTTAATTCAGTGGTCAAATAAAAATTTGTTTCTTCCTATACTTAGCATCTAGTTTGACCTGCAATTCAGAATTTGGTTTCAGATTTTCTTCCCCTTTTACCCTTATGTGTATTTTGAAACAAAATCTACAAAGATTCAACTCAAGGAAACACTCTGACTTGCTTCCAAGTGGATTTTGGAAAATACTGCCCAAGAAATTAACATAAAGTTAAATCATTTACCTTGCATGTTTAGCTACCCAAACATTTTAACCAAAAGTGTTTACGCAGTCCAATCTCAGATCACCACACATTACTTATCATCTTTGTAAATAAACACCTTTTTGATTAGAAACACCCACTTTTTAACCGTTCCTTGCCCCCCTTCTCTCTAATAGTCAAAATATTTCATAGCCAGTTTTCTATGAAAAGCTAAAATCTTATGTCCATTTCATTTGTTCTTCTCAATTAATTAATGCAGTCAGTAAACAACATATTTGTGGGCAATGTAGCTAATGTAGCAACGTAGCTAATTAAGTAACCAAGAACCTTCCCTATAAAAAGCACTACAGGCAAACAAACATGTTTTCTTTATTACAAGAATAATACTTCAAGAGTCTTCAAGATGGTGTCTGTGTTTCCGTTTATAGGAAAAACTGCACTGTGCCTACAACAGCAAATTCACTTACCGTCCGCAAAATTATAATTTTCACTTTAAAACAGTTTTCTAAAACCTAGAAAAATCTCTCAGGAACTTTAGTCAACTAATTACCTCTGCAAATTAAGGTTTCCCTCATTCCAAGCCAAGTCAGAATAAAGCAATTTAAATAAATCCTAAAGCAAGGTTAGAAAAGAAGGAACTCAAGGAGATACAAACTTCTAGTGCAGGCTTTTCGAGCTAACAGATTTGTGGTAAAACAAGGGTTATTCAGGAGTACCTGCTATGCAGAAGGGTTACCAATATTTCAGAGACAATTACCTCCAAAATCCCTAGAAGCATACATGATGAGGAATATTTATGATCCAGCTACTTCCAGCAAATCAATATATAGATATATATGACCTTCAAGCACCATAAATAAGTCTTCTCCTCCACAGTCATTTACAAAAACGTAAATAATGTATTACACAAAACCTTAATTGGAGTCTCCTCCCCAGCTTGGCGGCTGAAATTTTTCTTTCCCTCCCTGTTTGTTCATTTCAAACACTCGTTCCTCTTCCTTAGCTCACTGCACCTTCCTTACATCAAGGTGAGTGTCCGAGCCAGCTGTGCACCAGTGGATCAAGAATTCATTTAGTGCTCCTCAGTCCTGAGCTGAGCAAAAAGCACTGCAATTTGCTATTTGGTAGTCTGGGGGCCCAATGGATACATCCAGGGTTTTCCTTTCCCCAGCTTCATCAGACATCCTCACTGACTAAAGAACAGGGAGGAAGGGCGTTCAAGGACAGAATAGATGGTAACAACTGAGGAGGGGCTGTTTCTACTGCAGAATTTCACCATTAGGGTTCCCCCTGGTGCTGAGGGTAAATCAAGTCTGGTGGCTTGAAGAAAATTCTGGAACAGCTGTGTTAAACTAAAATGATGATGATATTTGGGAACACTATTTCTCCCTTCAGAAATGGTATGATCCCATACCATTTTTGGTGTTCAAGATCAATTAGTAAAGCAGGTGAAAGAACAAGCCATAAAAGTAAAACGAGGCCACCTGAGACAGGCTGGTTCATGACTCAAGTATCAGTGAGCTAGAGGCACAGGCACAAGAAGCAAAAGCAGCAGTTCCCGAGTTTTCCAGCAGTAATGAAAACTGCTGTGGTCCCTTTCCAAAAGTCTAGCTGACTCAGCCAGACTAGAAACTACATCTGGGAGTATAAGGATATTTTTACACAGCTTAACTAATACTGAGCAAAGATAACGTTTCTCCATTAATAGTCTACTGTAATTGCTATGGCAATCCATATTTACATGATATTCTGCATTCAGCCCCCAGATACCAAAATGCAATAATCTAGGAATGGATCCAGTAGGGCTAGGGATTAGCTGCAGTATATCCCTAAAGAAAAAGGCTTTATAGGAGGCAAAGAATCTTCCTTAGACAAGATCAGTCAACCCGCAGCATGACCAACAATGACAAGACCAATCTCTGGCACAACTGGACTGCTCCCATTAGCAAAGAACTGTCCAGGTGCACCTTTTCCCCCTTTTCAATCCAGTAATTGATTTATTTAAAGCAGTTGACAGTGAAACAGAACAACTGAATCATGTTGTTTTACTTTAAATGCACCTGGATCCCCATTTACTTCAAACAAATTCCCTGGCATCAGTCAAGTCCCAAGGAGCTCACATGCAAGTATTGCAGTACACCAGGAGTGACCACTGGGGACCCAACAGAGCGGTCAGATGTCAGACAGTTAAACAGACTCTGGGGCCATCTTCGCTGCCCAGTAATGCATGGGAGACTCATAATTTGAAAAAGTTTCTCCAAAGACAAGCAGATTTAAAAGGTTTACTTTCATAGCTGATACTGAAGAGCCAGTGTGACCAAGGACAGAAGACTGTCATAGCCACAGGTCTACAGCTATCATAGGCAGCTGAAGCCACATAGCACTACAGCTGTGAATGAAGAGCACATCACAACTTTGTGGTGTGAGTCTCACAGGGAACAAGAGCATTTTACCCCTGCCTCCAAGTTAATTGGTGCTGGGTTATAAAGTTACAGAGCAGTCAAAAAGAGATTGATTGGTTTTAATTATGAAGCTTCATACGCAGAAACTGAGAAGTACTTGACAGATTGCTTAGCCCCCAAGCTTGTCCAAGAAATTACTTACTGCTTCACAAGGTTCCTCACTGTTATTGCCTAAAATATTAATGTAATTACCATGCAGCCAAAGTGTTTTGAAGGATGAAAAGGAGAAATGAAATTTAAAAAAAACAAAACAAAACAAAAAAATAAAACAAAAAAGCAACCAACCACCACCAAACAACACCAAAACAAAAAACCACTGAAAGTATCTGTACCCTCAACAATTAAGACATACAGCTTTCTGGGCAGTAAATTTTTTCAGACCCTGACATCCTATTAAATCAGTTGTGAAATTGTTTGTCAAGACCTGCACACACACATTATCGCACATAACTCTTCTCATCAGAAATACTTCAACCTTTGTCATTTTTATTAATCTTCATTGTGTAAAGTAATATCAATCACATGAGGGTAGTTATCACTCCGTAAGCACTTCAGGCAGTGAAAGGCAGCATCAGAGAAGTTACAATATCCCAACCACAGGATGCAGACGCACTGAGTTTAAGCCTCAAACAAGACTTCTATCATACCTGCACCAACCTGACATTGAACCAGGCTGTTTGAGCCAGGGTATCAAAAAGAGCTAAGCCTAATCCCCATGAGCAAGACTGGCAAAAGAAACTGGCCTGATTCAACCACACCGCCCAGATCACACTCTAAGACTTGGGCCTGATGGCTGGGATATTTTAGACCTATGACTACGTAGAAATACCAAACTAGTGTTTCCTAATGAAAAATGAATGCTGTCATTTTGAAAACACTTCTTTCCAAGAAGGTGTCAAAGGAACAGCCATAAAACCCTAATGTATGAATCTCTAAAGTTCATACATAGTCTTCACTCTGTTTGCTCTAAGGAAAAAAAGAAGTCTCATTTACCTGTGGTTTTTGTTCATCTTCCACACCTTGCAGCCCTGTCAGACGGTGCTCAGCCTCATCCAGCCACTTCATTAGGCTGTCATGATCCTTCTTATACTGGGAAAACACTGGGGAGAGTTCCACCACCTGCCTCCTTTGAAACGACCTGCACTCCTACAATCCAGTGTATTAGGATATAAGAAGAGGGAAGCGATGAACAGGATAGGTGTTATTGATTTGAAAAACAAAAATACTTGAGGGACTCATCTGAAGAAGCATATTCTAAAATATGCAATAGTAGCCATTTATTTTTTAAAATAGCCATATTCTATTTACCTGCACAGACATGTAATCAAAGCTGGCCTGAGGGTCTTACCCTGCCATCTCACCTTACCAACTCTAATACGATTCTAACAGGTGAGCTAAAAGGAGTATAAGAATGCAGATCCCCTTTGTTCTACACAAAAGCATTTTTAATATGGCGTATGTATGAAAGCACCACAACACACCAGAATCCACAATTGCTCATAATAGCCTCATATAGGAAGCAAGAGGAATTCAGGAGCAGACTCATATTCACATAAACCTCTTCAGTTGAGAACTCAATGAATGTGTTTGTATACATGTGTCTATGTAGTCATTCTTCACACAGCCTGGTCAAGACAAACCTCTGCTGGAGGACCAGCAGAGACAAGTGAAGAAAATGCCCAACTGTCTGCACCCATCTGTGTAAATACATATAGGGTGGCCCTCTGTGCAGCTGTGAAAAGGACTTTGAAAATCAAAACTACTTCCCCAAAACTTTGCAATGACAAAATTTGTATTTTAGAATCGCAAAGATTCAGAAAGTCAGACTGTGTGTACGCACATTTAACTCTTCCCCAGAGAAAAAAAAGTCATAACCAGGTTGTAAGGGGGATACCAAAGGGAAGACTGCATAAATAAGCTTTAAATACAGTAACTATCATAATCATACCTGCACACTGTTGTACTTTTTCTGCAAAAGTAACAGCTGTATGCGGATCTTCTCTCTCTTATGGTCCTCCATAGGCTGCTGTAACAACTGCCCCCCTCTCTGTAAAACTTCTTCAATCTGAGTTCTTTCTTGATCCAGCTAAAATTACACAAGTCTGTATTATCTACAGAAAGTTCGGCTATGGTTTCCAAAATGAATTTATTACCTGCTCAGATATTAACAGTAATGGCACCAAGCTGTTGTTTTATTATTCAAACGTGAGCCAAACAAATTCAAGCAGAGATTCTTTTCCACAACTACCAAATTCTAAAATCCAACTTGGTCACTCCATAAACTTCATAAAGAGATGCCCTGCAGGAAGCTCACTCAATGAGCCAGCAGTAGGCACCCACAGCAAGAGGGTGTTATGACTTCAGCTCCATTTTTATTCTGAACATTCCTTGACAATAATAAGCAAGTTCAGAGCAGAATAGCAAGAAAATGAAAACATAGCATATATAAAAGCAGCACAAAGGAAAGCATATGCTCTATAACAATAGGTCCTTCCATAGAGGCCTTGTAAAAATTGTTTTCTGTCGTATACATGCCATTTTCCATAGACTTATATTCAGCTTTCCAGCTCAGTTTATGATATGTTATTGCTCAAAAGGAAGCCAGATAGGGTGGCCTGGCAGGACTTTACCCAATTTTGTAGCCAACAAGGCTATTGTGGACAAGATGCAAACAGAAGTATGACAGTTTTACACAGGTGAATAGCAGAGCCTAGATAAGAACCTAGAAAGAGACAAATTTTGTTCCAAGTTCTTATTTGGACTTGCTACAAGCCACGTTACAACACCCTTATTTGCACCTCATCTCAGAAACATCCACTGACCTGCCCTATGCACTGTGATCTAATATATCACACCAGTTTAAGTTTAAAGTGAAAAAAATATCTACCCAATGCAATAGATTAGAGGCCCAAAATTGCTAAATACATAGTAAGAGTCTCAGCTGCATTAAGTAATCATTTCAACATAAGTTCAAACAGTTAGACATGAAGAAAGAAAAAAAAAAACATTTTGCACCCTATTATGTTTACAGGAAGGGTTCCTTATAAACAGCTACTTTGAGTAGAAGAGAAAAAATAAATGAAAATCGAAGTTCACTACCTGAATTATATAAAACCATGACAAAAACACGGACAGATATATGACTAGTTATTCTCAATGCACCAGCCAAGAGGCAGCAGCTACGGGAAAAACATGGAACAATTGTGCAGTGTTTCAAATAACCTAGTAATTCCCTTCATTTTCTACTCCTGTCCTAAAAANAAAGTTCACTACCTGAATTATATAAAACCATGATGAAAACACGGACAGATATATGACTGGTTATTCTCAATGCACCAGCCAAGAGGCAGCAGCTATGGGAAAAACATGGAAAAATTGTGCAGTGTTTCCAATAACCTAGTAATTCCCTTCATTTTCTACTCCTGTCCTAAAAAGATTTTCTCAGAAGAATTCCTCCTTGAAGTCAGGAGGAATGTAACATGTGGACAAAATAGAAAGGGAGTTAGTTATNCCACTCAACTCCAGATGCTTTTCCACAATTCTTAACATATTCTGTATGTCACTCTCAAATTTTTCCAGGTCTGGAAAAGCTACTCTGACTTCACGGGGCTCTGACATGACAGGAAGTCGTTCCTGTCCAACAAGCATCTGCAAAGCAAAATAAAACTTTGTTCAAGCTGAAAATGTAGTCTGAACTGTCACACACAGTTTAATGATTTAAACCAGTTCTCCATGAACAGGCATACCGCTTTGTAGGACCATCAGATATCAGCATTTAAAAAATTGAAAGAGA
>RSEF01000003.1:51294478-51306939 GCA_003993805.1 Himantopus leucocephalus | reverse complement strand
AGCATTTGAGGCAATACAAAATGATAATTTCCTCAATTCAAGGGTTTATCAGAGCATTTGATCTGAGATATTTTAATCAATAAAAGTACTTACGCCTTTGTAGTGTCATAATTGATTAAAAGTTAGATTAGCACTTAACCTCCACCCCAGAAAAAGCCAGATCACCACCATTGCTGGGTCACGTAATGCAAGGGGGAGTTTTTTCCAAGACTTTCACACCCCTGCCCTCACCCCAGAAAGAAAAATTATTTGCAAGCAGCCTCAAATAATGTTTCTTACTAGAACAAGTATTTCCCAAACCTCCCAAAAGAAATACACGATATAAGCACAGCTAGAACAAGAGGTGTGCTTAAAGGCAGGGTTCAGTGTGACATCCCAGTCTGAGGTTGGCCATTAGCACCTTATCTGCACACCCCCAGCTCTCCCAAGAGCCAGCTACACATTAGTTTCTTCAGCCCTGCCCATGTGAAAACTCCCAGGTGCCAGCCAGCTCCGGTGAAGCAAAGCCCAACTGCTCCAACACATTTGAGTAGGTTGCAAAGAGTCTGGATTAATGTGTAATTGCTCAGAGGTGAAGGGTCAAATGAGGGAGAGAAAGGACATGGGCATAAGGCAGGGATGCAATCCCAGAAGCATGCAAAAAGACTGGCTCTTTATCAAAGAAAAGCAAAACTCTTTTATGTGGTTCCCCAGTGGGGTTAAGAGAAACATGCTTTCTATTTAACACGTATTTGCACTTCTCTGAGTGAGAAAGCTACTATAGCAAATTAACTTCCTACACATTTACAAGAATTTCAAATTCTCAATAAAATGATACACTTAATTTATGGCAAACTACAAAGCTTGGTAGTAAAAAAAACCCAAGAAAACAACAATGCATTTCACACTTTTCAGGTTATGCAAATAAAAGTAACACCTTAACGGAAGTAGTGAAAGGAAGATTATTAATTCTGAAAAGTTGAAATAACATTACCATCACAGAAAGAACAAGTGGTACAAACAGGGTGAAATACGACTACAAAATAAAAATCACAGGTAATCTCCTAAAGACACTGTAGTCCTCACATGACTTGCTTTTGAATCTTTAGTTTTGTATACTACCAACTAGGTATGGGTAGAAAGAGGGGAATGCATTTTGAAAGTACTTTCAACTCAATTTTAGGTCCTTTTCTACAAAAGTAAAAGCAAAAAAGTTTACTTTCAACATTCTGCGTCATTAACTATCACAAGTAACTTCAGTATTTCTGCCAGTCTTATCTCCATCACACAAGGCAAAATTAAGAGCAATACAACTGACAGAATTTGAGAGAAGCTGTAGCATTTGACTTTATTTTGCAGGTGCACTCTGAGCTCCTGCCTGAGCAATTCCAAGAGCACCACACACTGCCATCTTCTTTTTATTTTGTTTTGGTTAGTTTGTTCGGGTTTTTTTCTTTAAAAATGAGACTTACAGCAGCTCTGGTCATTCTCCACATGATCTTACTGTGGTAACAGGTCAGAGAACCTTGGCTGAGTATATATGAGCCTTGAATTAGCCTTTCACCAAGGTTTCTCCACCCAGAGAGGAGCAGCCCAGAAGGGCGGAACAATTAATCTGGAATACTCTGTGACTTTAGTTCATCGGCAGGCATTTTTTCTTAATTCTACTCAAGGTCACAGCAATGTGAATTTGCAGCAATACACAGATATATACATTGGGCAAAAAATAGGTGATTAAACTGGCTGGAGATAGTATTTTTGCCTTCAAAGACAAGCAGAGAGGAGGATATGAACACATGAGATGTTCAAAAAGTCAGCGAGAGTCCAGCTGCGTTGTAATTGCCAAATACTTGTGACACTTAATGTTATCATGCCTGCAATTTATTCAGATTCCATTTCCCACCTACACGGGTCTTTTAAATTGCTTTGCTTTAACATATCATCTTAAACTGCTGTAATATGAATACAGCTGAAAACCTTAAACAGCTTAATTTTAAACAGCTATTCCAAGATTTTTCTACAGCTGTTTGTTCCTTTGGACAACAGTCCTAAAAACTGAATCACACCACCATATTTTTTTAAGAAACACCACAAATATTTTCATCCACAATTCAATGATATAAGAAGTTTAACTTACATAATATGGATTAGATCTTCATATCTGAAGAGCTCTAATTTAATTTGATGTTGCCTATCACTTCTGATTTTCCACAGTACTGCTACGCTAAGGCTACTCTTTAAAAAGTCAGAATATTTCATTAACCAGAACACGCAAGAAAAGCAGCGATACAAAAAAGGGAATAAGGCTTTTTAAGCTGCAAAGGAGCAAGGAAATGGGAAACAGTAGTAACGATATATGGAAGGGCATATGAACTCATGCACACTGCTGTCTGAAGCACCATGGAGCAAGCTGCAATATGCTGTTCGTATTTCAGATTGTCCACTGCTTACACATACGACCAACCTGTGGCAGAAGAAGGATCATTTTCAAAACCCAAGTATCTGTGAAGCCTACCACATCAAAGCGGCAAGGAAAGAATTCCTGCAACTGGACGCACGTCTGCAAGCTAGTGTAGCAGGACCAAAGGCATTTTGAACGTCACAGTCACCTACCTACCTGCTACTTGGTGAAACAGCACAAGAAACATTATCACAGTCCAATAGGTTTGGAAATGAAAATTCACGTTTGAAGGGTTACTCAAGCAGCCAGAAGCTACACAGTCTTCCCTTTTTTATACAGTTATTCTACTAAATATTGCTATCATCCCCCTCAAAGTTACACAGCCCAGCTTACAAGGACTCTGTCAGTGCTAAAAAGGCAGTATGGACCTGACTATGGCTCGCTGGCTTTATCCTGCAGCATCTTTCTAGTCCAACTATGAACTGGCATGACTGGCTTCACAAGAAGACTTTCACAGATTTCTGTTTATTCAGAAACAGAAGCCCCAAATTTTGTAGATGACAAGTGAAAACTGAGTGAAAGGAAAGCGTATAAAGGGAGAATCACCAGAGTGTCAGAGAGGACTTCTAAGCAGGCTAGAAAAAGGAATGTATGTGAAGATTTTTGCTCCCAAAAGAATTAGCGTGACTAAGAGCTGACTTAGCAACCTATTATGCTAGTTTGAATTTTGATGCATTTAATTACAACCTTCTACATGCAAGAGGGTTGTCTCCAGTCTGCAGAAGTAAGTATACAATGAAAAAAACAACAACTTGCCAAAAGCTAGACAAATTAAAGCTCAGAAGCTTTAGTCTTGTCTATAATCAGAGTCACATCGTTCCACTCTTTCTGTTCATATCACAACATTTCACTATTATTCCTCAAGTCTTTACATGGCTGCAAAAAGGAACAGGAACGAGGGGTGACTACCAGCCTTCTCACCCTTCAAATGCAGAGTGTAATTTGGGCTCAGTAAGGGAGCATTAGAAGATGACCCAGAACTCCAGCTGCCAAGCTGTACTACCTGCACCTCCTAGACATGAACATCACTGAAAAAACCCAGAGATCTTCCAGAATAGGATGAGTTTCTACCTTTTATTCTCTTCCTTTAGCAGAGTGGGAAAAGCCATACAAGAAAGCAGTATGTGAGGCCACTCATTCTTGGGAGAAGAATAATTACAAATGATTAAGAGTGAACAAGGGTGAAACACAGATGTTTGTATTTATCGTATCATCTTCAACCCTATCACAAGTTCATCATCTGAATCATGCCAATCTCCAAACCACAGGATAGCAGAAAGGAATTTGGGGAGTGGGAAAGAGATAGAAAGCTGCTATCAGTTAAGACACAAAATCTCAGAGTTAAGACATAAATACAGAAGTGTCATATTATAGTAACATCAGGAAGGAGTGTATGAAGCGAGCCTGAGAAATGGAAGATATTTATCAAAGAACTTCAGTGAGGTATTTAAGCATAACAGAAAAGGAGGAAAGACAAAACACCACACTATTAGCAATATCATACTTGTGCAAAGTTAAAAACATACACCACACCACTTTTTTATTATACCAGGGAGTTTTCCCCCCCCCAAAAAAAAAATTATTTGACAACATAAGTTACCCTTTCGGAACTTTGTTTTAACTCTTCCTCAACTGCACATTTGGTTTGTTTCTTGCAAAAGTGAAGGCTCAATGCTGGCATGAGAACAGGACAGGAGAGTGAATATACAAAGACAGAAACAAGAAAAAAGCTTCCGTGATTTATTAGACATGAGAGCACTCTTCCACTGCAAAGCAATCAATAATAAAATAAGTCAATCAGAAATGATCTAGTTGCCTTAGAAGTCTTCAAGAGCTTCTGTTAAGCCAGTAAAGCATTTCCTACAGCACCTGTCTTTCTGCTGGCTGTCTGAGACATTTTACAAGAACTTCTACCAACTTCAGCATAACTTTGCTCTGCTCCCATAGACTATACTATGAAAAAAATAAGATGGCTACAGATTTGTAGTGCCACATGCCATTTTTAATCAAACTGGGAGCAGTGGCTGTGGTAGGACTGCATTCTAAATTACTGAACTGATGAAGAACACTTATTTTTCTTAATTTCTCCAGACACAGATATGTTTGGTTCTGTTGTTTGGTTTTGGTGGGTTTTGATTTTGTGTTTGGGTTTATTCTTTTTTTCAAATGGCTAGAGTGAATATTTTTAGGCTACTCAAATAGTCACCTATCTTTCAGATAAAGAGTGCCTTAACACTGTCAAAACAATGGCTAATTATTTACCTGTGATGACTCTGTTGTGCATAATGTTCAAGGATATTCACTAGGACAATGCTATTAGAACATATGTTTTGCACTGTGACCTGACTCACCCTCTATCACTCTGGAAAGTGACAGTTTCAAGGCACACAGCTTTGTGCACGCTGCAGAGGGGACGGGAGACAGGGCAGCGGGCAGGAATAAGGAATGCCATGCCAGGACTTCAGCAAAAGGGGCTAGAAACCAGCCATTACTTCTGCTCATGCTGGCTGTAAACCAGTCTTACTGCTCCTGCAGGCTACTTCAGTTGATGCCATTAAAAACAAGAGTAGTGTTTACATACAGAGCAGCAGAAAATTGCACTTGCTTAGCAGCTGATCAGGACTGTTTCCAAGATGCTGCAAATATTTAATGCAAGTCCGCTTGTCTCAACATGAGTTTTGTTCGCATTGATTTTAGAGTCACACACCATAACGGAAGGTACAAGGAAACACTGTCAGCCAAACCTTACTCCCACAAGCATTGGCATATTTGCTAAATCATATTTTGAATTATTTTCAGATATATGTAAGCTTGTTTCAGACCAAGAGTCCATTTTTACCACCTGGAAATTTTTGGACCATTGGTTTTTAAGCTCATGCTCTTGCTGAGGGTTGACTCCACATGTCTGCCAAGAAAAGCCAGCTTTTCTCACAAATTAAAAAACCAATTCTATTTGAAGATATAATTTAGATCAGCAGGCTTTTTCATTCCCGTTAGGGGAGAAGGGCACGGATTTGGGAATGAAAGAGTAAAGTTGAACCTGGGACGAAGTGAAGAGGTAGGGAGAAGGTGTTTTAATTTTTGTCTTCGTTTTGTACCATCCTATTCTATTTTAATTGGCAAAAAATTAAATTAATTTCCCCCCAGTCAAGTCCGCTTTGCCCACAATTGAAACTGGCGAAACTGTCCTTATCACATGGGCTTTTCCATCTTATTTTCTCCCCCTGTCCAGTTGAGGGGGGAGTGAGGGAGCAGCTGGGCAGGCGCCTGGCAGCCACCAAGGTCAACCCCCCACAGGGGCTGAACAGCAAACCTGTTTTGCAGAGTCAATAAAGACAATATTAACTGCAATGAGGCACACTTACTGCAATTTATACAAAACAATCTTTCCCCTTAGCTCAGG
The DNA here is from genome assembly GCA_003993805.1 of Himantopus leucocephalus. Lineage (NCBI taxonomy): Eukaryota > Metazoa > Chordata > Aves > Charadriiformes > Recurvirostridae > Himantopus > Himantopus leucocephalus. Next base: position 51,301,096 of record RSEF01000003.1, on the reverse strand, counting down.
GAAGAATATCAGATAAGATAGCAGACTAGTTTACCTGGCCATAAATTAAGATAGCAAACTAGCTTACCTGGCCATAAAATAATTCCAGATCAATTCCTGAGGGCAAACTCTTGAAGTTGTTTTTTTATTGCTATAAAAAAAAATAATAAAACACCCACAAAAAACAAACTACCAAATACACAAAAAAACAAACCAGAGAAACAAGATTTATGTTCCACATACAAAGAAGCGTATTATAGTATTGCACACTGTCACTTACAAATCATTTGATTCTAACAATGAATTCAACAGCACTGTTTTCTGATATTATTCCACTGCCAAAATGAAACATCTCGGAAGGATAACATATCTTGCATTGTCAGCAATATCTTGGTTTCTCTTTCAATTGCAAAACCAATAAAACGACTTGGTTAAAACAAGCACTTTTTTCCCCATAGTCACTGATAGCTAAACTACTCAAAACTGAAAGCACCTCCAACAGAAGGCTGGCACTGTGCATTGAAGTGAGAATAACTGACTGTTTGATTATTTTCAAGAATATAGCACTTGACTATATTAAAGACAGGAATGAAACTACATCAGAACTGAAAACACAAGATGTCTACTGCAACTTGTTTTATCCTGTTTAGGTATTAGCACTTGCAACTCTTGCTGCTAACATTAACTTCTGTACAATCAGTTCTATCCACAGGTCAAAACCAGAAAGGGTAAAATACTTGCTTCCACATAACTGCCCAGCACATTTACTGTATGCTTACTACAGCAAAGTCCACTATCAGTAAGTCATCATTTGTTACTGAAGTTCATCAACAACATTTTCTCTCATTTTTATTAAACTGAGAAATAAGCTTGATCATTGTGGGAGACTCTATATGCATTCAAGATTACCAAACAAAAGGTTGAGGCATGTCCCAACAAGAAAGCTATCTGTGTAACCCACACTTGGAATCTTTTTTTTTTTAAGCTACTGGAGTTACTGCTCATAGATTAGATAAGGAATGCTCACATGAGATTTCATGGCAACAGATACAGGAATGATGGCGAGACATCAGGTGACAGTATTTTCTGCCTTTCTTTTCCACAGTGCTAAGAATCCCAGTGTATAACCTTCAATCTCAAATTGTCATCAGCAAGCTGAAGCTTAAAACTTACTCACTGAAAGGAAAACTACAACAAGAATTAGTAATAAATTATTCAGTCAAAAAATATAATGCAAGACATTACAGAAAAAAAAACAGAAAAGAAAATGGATGCTATTTAGTTATACAGATTAGTTTTCAAATATTCAACTCCAAGTTTATATTCATTCCAGCAACTAAAAAAATCATAATCTTATTTGCTTTCTACATCAGAAGTGGAGAAATAGCAACTAACTTTTTAGAAAGGGGTGTGCCTGACAAGTTTGACAAAAATCTATATACGGACTGTACGTACAAGAGAGAAAGTACCTTCAGAGGGGATCTATTGTTCTACTTCCAGAAAGTATCTACTTTACTATCTCTTTGCTACCTTAAAAGCAGCAGTGGAAATAAATGTTTTCGTTATGTATAAGATGACTTAGGTCACACAGGCTAAGTAAATATTGATTTTACTATAGCTAAGCTGGGAGCAAAAGTTAATTTCAATGGTCTGCCCAGAATGTTTTATGAATTGCTTTAAAAATATTTCGCTTTACAAGGTATTAAACCAGCTAAGAACCTTTTAAAATAATCTGAAGCTTAACACGATTGAGCTGTACAATTCTGGCAGGGAAAAAAATATAGCTGAGGAAAAAAAGTGATATGAAAGGCTCCACTTCACCAGCTCAGGAAGCCCAGCAGGATGCTCTCTTTCAACCCGAGGCAGCGAGTCCTGTAGCCTTAGTGTTGGGGGACAGCTCAGGGGCAGCCCCGCAAAAGCGCTGGGCTGGAACCAGTCACCAGCACAAGAGGGGACAGGACCTGCCTGGTCATCACACACTATTCCTTTAAGAATTTAGCCGCGTAGCTAAAAAAATTGATGCACTCCTCCTTTTAGCCAGTTTACCAGAACAATGGGAAATACGTGATCTTTGACGTGGTCACAGTTCCAGTATGTGCCCGGCCCTCTGCACCCCAGGCGTACAACTGAACAGTGCATCTATATACTATAAGTTAGAATATCCCAGGCTCTATTTCAAGTTAAGCAGACCCAGAACAGTTAAGTAAGCCTGAACAATGTTTTATCTCAATAAAGAGGAGATATTTCATAACTGTAGTACAAAATCCACACCGTAGTGAAATTTAGCAAGACAGATACAACCATCCTGCTTCCATCTGCACAAGCGATACTAAATGCTCTTTTAACTGTCAAATATTACCGAAAGCTGTCAGTGCACGCTGCTGCGTGCCAGGGCAGACACAAGGGGAAAGCTGTCGACTGTCACCCCGCACAGCGCAGAAGTCAGCCACCACATTTCTGAATTTCTGCGGAGAACCCTTGAACCGTTTGTTTGCTGCTTTTCTGAACGCTTAGATAGAGATTCATCTCAGCACGTAACAAGTGTCAGAGTACAAGGCATCTCCTTCCCCTGCAGCACAAACTCGCTTTTTACCCGCTGGAAAGATCAGCCAGGGAATTACCGCAATTCGCTTTCTCAGCCGCTCGCTTAGCGAAGATTAGAGCGCGCTCCACCCAGACGCCACACAAATTAGGTCACATAGCAGACCATGCTGCTGCCAATTCCTGCCCTATTCATCAGGGACGAGGGCAGGAAGCATATGGAGCCCTCCAGTTAAGGGTCAGAACATTTCAGTGAAAACATAAAAGTGAACCAGCGGCAGATTATTCACCGGCCAGAGGGAACATGGTTTCTCCATACGGCAGAAGTGAGTCACAGACACTGCTCTGTTCGACGCAGCACAGAGAAGCACGGCCTGCATCCAGCAGCAAAACACTCCCATACAGTTTACAAAAGGGACTGTACTACAAGACAACAGAAAAATATTTTCCACTTTTTCAGTATGCATGTGCACTTAATAGTTTAATATACATAGGAAGAGGGTGTTTTTAATAAAAAACCTCCAGAACCTGAAAAATCAGTTCATGTGAAGACCCAAAAGGCAACTATGCAATACAATGTAATTACTACGTAATCTGTTCGTATACATGTCATCTACAACTATGCTGTATTTCAGAATACATCCTTGATCACCTGCTGCCAAAAAGGAAATACACCATTTTCATGTGTTTAAAAGCCAGAGTTGTTTCAAATCAAACAGATTTGAGGTCCAGCACAGCTCTATTAAGCAAACTGACAAACCCAGGGCTTACAGTAACATGAACAATGCAGTAAATATTTTTACTATTGTAACGGTTTGTGGTCTCATGATTAAATGATTTCAAGCTGCTATCAGCGCATATATCTTGTGGGAACACAGATAAACTCCTTCCCACCTGAAAGGAAGCTTTTCATTTGCGGACTAGTGCTCATGGGATTTCCAAAGGGAGGCTATTGGAGCAAGAAGGGAGACCCAAATGGTAACAGAAGCGAAGTTTTGAAAGATATGCTCTCAAACTATCAGTTTGCAAAACACGTCAGTCATGTCATTGCCATTATTTCCTACCACTATAAATAACATTCCTTTCAATCACTGGGGTGGGGTCTGCCCAACAATTAGCTCACACAGTAAAGTGTAAATTGATCTCTCTTGCTTCTGTTGACAACTGTATGAAAAAATTAACAAAATAATATGCAGAGGCATATTGCTAAGATGCTAACATAGATTATTCAATAACTGCAGAGTGCTTTATTGGCTTCAAGAGTTGACATTTTATAGAAACAGTGCCACGGGGCAACCACTTTCAAGAAGTTTCACAGAACTGGCATTTTTTTCTGCCTCCTTAACATAGGTTAAGTAGCCTCTCCTCAAATAACAGGGCAACATCCATCTGGGTAATGAGGCAATTGAGGTAGAAAAAAATAATTTAAAAAATAATCACATCAAATACTGCTACACCAGTAAACTATGTATATATAAATATAAACACAAAATAGCCCAATAGTTTTCCCAGAATCCAGTTTCAGAATTTTTCCTGGAAGAATATAAATTTTATCCCATGACATGGAACAGCAATGAAGAGAGCCCATTTGTTTGAACAGGTGAAGAAAATACAAGATCCCTTCTTTTTTTCCCTCCTAGATGAAGATCCAGCTTTGGTACCAGTTAGGCACCACACAGCCCACCAGTGCCACCACACTCCCAAGCACCTATCACTGACTTGAGAGCTTGAAAGGTTATTAAGAGAGACTAGACATTTATGAAGAAGGACATCCCACTGGATGACCTAAGTTATGTAGTAAGTTTTAGGCCATAAACCATTCTCTGACTACACCTGCTCACATTGTTTAGGCTTCAGAGGATAGAGGAGTCTTATCCATTTTGGCTTCACCTAGACTAAGTCATCTACATTCACATACTTTATCAGATATGAGCTCCAACTTCCCTTCCTCCAGCCCTCACCAATTCTCACAACAAGCAGACGACCAAAAAAACCAAAGCTGAAAGCTGCACCTCTGCCAACACTGCAATGTTTACAGGCGAATAAATCACCCCTAAACCTTCTAGCCAGAGAGCTGCACACAAGGTGCTTCCTAAACTCCTCAAGTCTCCCTGTTACTTACATTCTGGGTTTGCGTGAAAAGCAAAGGACATGATGAAGAAACAATTACACACACATACCCCTCCCAACTTCCCCACCCATTTTTTTCCTACTTGAATATTTCTAGTACTGCATCACTGAAAATTCTGTCCTCTCAAACGGAGAAAGGCTTCCCCCCCTTCCCCAATTTAATTTGTTTTACCTTCAGGTTTTCTTTCTTTTGTTTTCCTTTCCATGCCTCTCACCCTTCTACCTTTTTTTCAAATCTTTTGCTCTCCTCTTTTCTGTGCCTTTCCAAGACAAGCCCTTCTAAGAACTGTCCAAAACCAGGAGTCCCTCAAAGCCTCTAAATACATAGTTTAAAAGAAGAAAGAAAAAAAAGAAAAAGAAAAAAGTGAGTGAGTGAGCAGATGACAGTGAATTTGAGACTGTNGTGATTTGAGACTGTCATCCTCCCGGAAAACAAATCTATAGTCCTACACTTTATGAAGGGTTAGGAAGATTATAATGCAAGGAATTTCCTGGAAAAATCCTGCTGCTTGATTAAGAAAAATTATAATTGCAATATACCAGCCACGATATACGTGCTTTTCAAAACAGAGGGCTCCCAGCTCATAGGGAGTTAGATAGGCCTTATGAAATTGTCACTAAGCTCTCTCTGCTCAATCATAAANCTTATAACTGCAATATACCAGCCACGATATACGTCCTTTTCAAAACAGAGGGCTCCCAGCTCATAGGGAGTTAGATAAGCCTTATGAAATTGTCACTAAGCTCTCTCTGCTCAATCATAAAAAGCACCTGATCAAACAAGTAGCTGCTACTTAACCAGGAGATTTACACCTTAGCCGAGCCCCATTTAGGGCAGGCACCATCACAGAAATCATCCACAGACACACAAACATCACCAAATATTACCTGTGTACACACACTGGCACTTACACATTAAAAACATGTGAAGGACTGAGGTAGAAAACCTCAACGAAATTGACCCCCACCTATTGTCCCATAGATTAACATTTTAGAGGTTTCACAACTGCAGTGTTCACCAGTTAATTGCACAGCTGGTTATAACACTTGCCCCAAGTTTATGCTCTTCTAAAAATACAACAATAAAAGAAGAAAGGAAAAAATCCAAGAAATAGTCCTAAAAAAACATACCGATGCACACAGAGCCAGGACAACGGCCCAGGTTAAAAACCAAGCAAACTGCTTTTCTTATACTTCTAACTTTCCAAGAGTGATCCAATGAGCAGCTGCACCTCATTAGCAGGTTGAATACATGCAGATTTTGAAGAACACCAGATCTCTTTGACCTGCAATTTAGTGACCTCTCCAGAGTCAGTCAGAAGCAGCTCTGCTCACATTACTGAGTTTTCTTGATACTTTTGTCAGTTTTAAGAGTTTGGACTGGGCCATAAAGGAAAAGTTTCTGCTCTTAACTAAACTGGCATATATCCAAATCCACCTCATTGTTCTAGAAGCAAACATACATGAGATCAGAGTCCCAGCCCATCATTTTATTCTAAAGTTAGCCATTACACTGCTACGTCTTAAGAGGATTTTTGCTTCTCTTTCTAAAAAAAAAAAAAACATATTCAGACTCTAGCTTTGTAACCAAACCCCACATCAAAAGCCAAGTCAAATGGACTAAATTGTCTATTGATCAGCACGTTCTGCATCCATGAAGTTCTGCCTTGGTATTCACAAAATAATCAGCACCCATCTGTCAATTACTCTATCTAAACAGTACATTCACAGGTACTAGGAATTGTCAAAATGCCTTTTCCATGACAACCTATACTATTTGGCCCTGGTCACAAAAGAGCAGAATAGTCAATCCATGAAGTTTCAATAGGGATGGGTAGAAAAGGATGGCAGAAAGAAAAGGAAAGAGAAACATCCCCAATTTCTTCTCCTCCAAATCACACCTCCCCAAAAGATATTCTTTCCAAATTACAGGAGATATTGCTCCCTGGAGATACCACCAAAGTGCAT
>RSEF01000003.1:51274675-51294468 GCA_003993805.1 Himantopus leucocephalus | reverse complement strand
GGTAGAACATGAAACCAGAACAACTCTGCAAGACAAGCATCCACATCTTCTAATGGCCTTTCGAAAGAGCACAAGAAAATTAGAACACAAGATTGCAGCATAAAAAGGGATTTCTACAAATAAACCTCCATGTCAAAAATTGCAAACTCTGATTAGGCGTACCATTTCCACTGTGCAGTAATTCCAAACAAGACAGACCAGAGCCCAATAAAGCAGAAGGTTAGTAATGCAAAGCTATGATAGCAGAGTTATTTTGCAAGCGGACCTTTAAACTGCGTTTACCACCTATACAGAAGGCAAATCCAGTCCCTCAACCTTCAACATTCTGTTGCCAACTTTATAATCAAATTGAGAGGACTCCGAATTCTGTAGTTATGAAGAGATGTGCAATTCCAGATTACACGCCTTAGGATATTGAACTGTACAGAATTCCAATAGTCACAAAAAAGTAATGCAAGAGGAGATTAACTTTAACACAGAAGTACAGGCACTACAACCAGAGAGGAGCTGTACACAGGAGAATTGATTTCAACAGCAGAAAGACAGATGCTATTTGATTCGTCTGTCTCGTTGTATTATGGACAACTGTTCTAAATATAGCTCTCATCTCTTCATTAATATTCAGTTGGGAGAGTTTACTGTGTCACATACCAGACAGACACTATTGGGGGGGATCAAGATAAGATTTTTCTGCAAATTTTACTGGGGGCAGGAGTTGGTCTTACTTTGTTTTGTGGGCTGGAGGTTTTTTCCAGTTTTAAGAATTCCCAAAGTTGAAGCCTGAAAGACTCACACAAAAGGAGTTTTGTTTCCATGAATAGAGCCAACCATACATTCAGGGGGCTAAATCAGACATTTGTATCCAAACATTTCTGTGGACCACGCAAATAAGAGCAATGTGGAAAGGTAATAAAGTTTTAAAGCTAGAATTCCTATTTTAGAAAAAAAAAAATGATGTATTTTGCCACAGCAAATGCAAATATAAACCTTACTGTGCCAAGCACTTCACAAGCACAAAACAAAAAGACGCTGCCAACTCTACTAAGCATATGATGACAATTAGCGGCTAGCCATGCACGTACACCAGAAGTCTTACTAACAGCAACTGAACTCCCTTTTTTCAGGTCTTGACAAGACTGGTCTGCATTCCCTAAGAGTGCTCTCCTATTGCTCCAACACCTCATCTCACTCACCTTGGTCCCTGCCACTCCAAGATAAGGTTCGTACACAAATGAATTAAGACTCTCTCCATCAGACTGCTAAGACTGAAGGATACGTACAAGTTTCAGGAGTTAGCTAGTTTGTTACAACACTTCTGGGTTTCCCACTCCTCAATAAAGAAAGGGTGCGTGGTCAGTGAGAGCAGCTAGACAAACACCTAGCCTCCATCAGTCTCTTGAACTTCAACGTGAAAATATTAGAGGGGCTGAGGGAAACCACTCATTCACCAGAGAGCTTCCAGAGAGCCTCAGCTCTCAAGCTCTGCCTGCCATCAGCAACTACATCATGTACTTTACAGAAACCACTCTTATCTGCTAGTTATACTTTGAAAATCCAACATTTCAATAAGAATATACACTGTGAATATTTATTAATTTAATAAAGGGGGGGTGTTTGTTTTTAATTTAAACATAGTTCATCTCTTGCCTAAATGGAGATAGGTTCTGACATGAAACTAATTAATGTTAATAATTCTATCTGCAAAGAAGCTAGCTTTAGGATGGCAGGAGTATTTTAAGCTAAATTTTAAAAAGTGAAGCTACGGCCTCTGCTAAAATCTGAAGTACCACAAGAGATAAGCGAGAGAGAAATGGAAGCTCTTTTTTGGAAAGTAATCTTCGAAGAAGGCAAAAAAGGATTTTTTGCTTTTTTAAACTCAAGAGTTCAACACACTAGCACACTCTACCCATAAACCACTTCATTCATTAGAAGATGGTCTTTTTCCTACTACTACTGAACTCAATAGGCCATTTATTTAGCAGCTCTCTAACTGGAGTACGTGTTCTCTTTTATTCACTCTGGTGTTGACAGCAGTAATCAAATTTTGTACATACCACTGGCTCTATTATAGTTCAACAGCAGCTGGCTGGCTGCCTAGTCTTCTTATCATCATATAAGATAAAAAGACCAGTCAAACAGACCAGCTGAAACTACAGTGGGAAGACAGAAGTATTTCACTCTACTAAGTAGAAGTCTAGTAAGTAGAAATCACGTGTTTTTATGCTTGCCCATGTATTACAATGCATGGAGAAGAACAAGGCTAGGCTCAACACGTGAAAGCTTACTTTAACTGTTTTCAGAAGAACTGGAGCTTAGATGCCAACTCAGTCCTTTCAGAAAAGAAGGTCTGAATGCCACACTTCATACATGAAACACTACTGATCAATAGCTCAGTCCACGCGGCAGGGAACAGGAGAGTGAAAAAGCGTAAAGGTGGGAGAAAAAGGGAAAAAGAGCCTGGGGGGGGTGTGTGTGTGTGTGGAACAGAGAACTCTATCCATTCATTTGAAGGTGAGCTCGTAAATATTTAAGATCACTTCTCTATCGCAGCCCCAGCACGTATGAAGTCAGCACCAGGTTCAAAGTAAAATTAAAGTTCACAGAGGCAAACAATAATGGGAGTGGAGGGCAACATCCTTTAATTATAAAAATCCCCTGTACGCAAGGCAGTCTAGAATGAGATTGGTTTCCATTTCTTCTTTGCCTTCTGGGAGCCTTCCAAGAGCCTTGAATGCCTTGACTCTGGGAAGAGGAAACTGGCTTCTTTTTCACAGCCTCCCTCCTTCTAGCTTTGTTCCAAGTAGGCCCTGGTTAACCCTGCTCTGAACTTCCACTTTTCCAGACAAGTCTGCAGAGAAAGGCTTGTTTTATGGGAGGAGGGAAAAAAAAAAACCTAGAGGATTTCTTAGGGGAGCAGAACAAGGAGATACAGAGTTCCTCCTTCACCTTCCTAGTCCATCATGAATGAACCAAGAGCCTTCTCCTTCCTAGAGGAGGAAGATACTCTTCTGCAGGGTTCCTGCACTACCTCTCTAGCCCTGCCCTTTATAACACTGTTATAATGAGCTTCTAGTTAAGTGCTTCTCATACTGTGGGACATTAACACCCCATAATTTTGTTCAGGATGTTTTATTTCACCACAACAACATGACAGGACTTTTTTAACTGGCCTGACAAACATGTTTTGAATTAGCAGACCACACAACGCTTGCTTGAGCAAGCAAACAAGAGAGCTTAGAGGGCAACGCTAAGGATGCTGAACGGGCAACAACAGGAACTTAAATGGAAAGTAATGTTTCAAGGACCTGTTGCATTTTGATGAAAACTGGTTATTAGTTTAACTCCTACTTCCAGGAAACCCACAGCAACAGCAACTTCAGATGGATAACAAAGAGGTTTTAGCATTTCTGCTGAAACTTCCTTTTACACAGCAGGTTCATGTCAGCATAAAGCTTTCACCTGAACAGGGAATTAGCAGTACAGTAACTGCCCTCGCTACTGTGGAAGACAAACAGAGATTTGAGTATGGCAGCTGTTGGAGCACTGCAGTACAGATAACATACAGATACTCTCTCAGTGCTCACACAGGCAGCTCCAACACCAAACCCTGCCAGCATGCAGCGCTTCAGCCATGCCGCACTCAACACACATGGTTCTTGTAAAACAGCATGTCTGTGGCTGCTGCAAATAACCAACTGACTCATCCTGCAAAAGAAGCAACAGCAGCAACTGCACATAACAAGTTGTGACACCTTTCAAGAATCTCCACAATTTTAGTCTCTCTTTTTCAAAGTTGTTCTTTTATCCTTGGGGTGGGGGATATCCCTTTTTCTCTTGTATAGATACTGAAGGGAATATTTTGAATGATAATACTGAGAAAACCTGTGGAGCACATTATTCTTCCAGAATGTGTTGTTTACATTTTAGTTTTATCTGTGAAACCCAACTACGACACACAACCAGCATCCGCCTTTCATAAAACATCCTGGGCCACCTGTTTCCAGCAGCCCAGAGGAGTGACAGCAGGTCCACAGGAGATATAGGAGCCTTCTGCATTTTGCTTCTCGTTAAAGATGCTGAGCAAACCTTCTGAAACAAGGTTCCCACCCATTCATGGGCACCTCCATAAAACATATTCTCAATTTATGACAGATGCACAGCTCAACACTTGTGTGCTTGCATGCTGTGTTGTAATGTGTATTTCAGCAGGAGCCCTGCACTGGGCCTCGGGTGGCAGTGTGCAAGCCCAAGCACAGAAAAGGGACCATCGCTTCTGCTGCCCTGGCAACTCCAAGCAGCCATGCTGGCGGTTGACAGTTCTCAATACCACTTGCCCTGGTAGCAGGCATTGCCCTGCTCCTGTGGGACAGACTGAGGAGCCTGGGCTCAGCCCTGCAGCCAAGTGGCTGCAGGAGCTGCTGGTGGGCAACTCCACCCAGGACAAAAGCACTGCCCTCCGCACACTCTGCAGCATCAGGAAAAGGGGGTGTCTCAAAAACACATCTCCCTTCCCTGCTTCCATGTGCCAGGATGCAATCCAAAGCTTGGGAAGCAATGGCTTAGGCAAGCATATGAATAAAACAATTTACTCGTACCTTTTCCTGTTGCTCATTTTGCAAATGTCAGTTTGCGCCTCCAAGAACAGAAACATCTCAAAGCTTCCTTCTAAATTGTACAGGGATTTTTCCTTAGAAAGTGTCTTCTGATACATTCTTTTCAAACTAGAAGATGTAGGTGGGAGGAATGGAAAACCTACAGGATTTCATTCTTAATTGCAGTTATGCAGGTAGATTTTATTTTGAACACACTTCCATAGGTATCCATTCTGGCTTATGTTAGTTAAACATACTTCTGCTAACAAACTCTATCCAGGGTACACACCAATAAAGAATAAAAACAATCTTGTCAACAGCAGAAGAAAACCCAGAGCACACCAAAGCTTGTATGTCAATATGTCAAATACTCGGAGCCCCACAGGAGACAGCTCATGCATGGAAGGAGTCTCTTCCTCCCTGTCCACCAGCTACAGCAGCAAAGTACTAACCACCTTCTAACTTTAGGTACCACAAAATGGGATGAAGAAGGGAGTAAAAGCTCTAAATGCAATCCTCCTAGCCACTCCCTATGCACATACATACACACACTGAACAGCAACAGACCTTACTGAGCCGACAGGAGCAGCCAACCCTCCCGGCTCTCCCCATGTAGACCAAGCAGAGGTGTGCAGAGGCGTTGGGACTTGCCTCAGGCTGGGCAGGGAGGAAAGACAGCACATGAGGAAGCCTGGAGAGCAGCTCTGGAGCCAGCACATGGCCTGCTGCTTGCCAAAGCCTTCCGGCCTTTGCTGAGGACACCTCTACCAGCTAGTGCTGCAACCACGGCCTTCATCCTGAAAGCTATAACCCTCATCTCCTGCCACGGGGGGAGAAGGAGGGGAGATAATCACTGTTAAATATATCCCAGGCACATTTCAACAGTGGTACAGTCAGAGTGATGACTGAGGCATTAGTGGTTAGCAGACTGCCACCAACAACTGCAGCTTCAAACATCTAGAAGTTTGCTTTTCTTTTTTAATGCCCTGCGATAATGCATGGGTGATCAGAGAGCACCCTCTAAGACATTAACTCTTCAGCTGTACCATTTAGAGCACACTATTTATTTGTGTACTGCCACTGAGGTGTCACAAATACACATATTTATTACCAGTCTTTTTAAAATTAGCATTAAATTTCTACCACCCAGTCTACTTCCCTTCCCGTTTGCAACAATGTATTTTATTCATCCTTTTCCAAAACTAAAAGCCACAGGGGGGAAAGAGAGGGACAGCATTGCGCAGACCTGCTCCAGTGCCTTCTGCAGGAGCTGTTAACAAAGTCCTTTGAACTTCCCACAGTCTCCGTGTTGGGAATGGGGAGTTTTGCTCATCAGGAAAAGAGGGATCTGCAGAAAGCCTGCATTAGGAACCCAAAGTCTCCCCATTCCTTCCTTGAACAACAAGGGCGCTGTAGAGCGCTCCCTAGCTAAACAGGCTGCCTTTTCCTAGTCCAGAGAGCTACAAGTCAGTAAGAAACTACCAGAGGCACCCTAAAACTAAGCAGAAAAAAAAAGCCTGCTCCCTGTGGTTATATAGCTGACCGTAAGCAGCTCAGGGACACCCTTCCTGCAGGCAGCTTCTTGTCTATTAGCATATTTTGACAGATACATACAAGAAGTTCAACTTGCTTGTGCTGACTGGAGTTAGCCTTTTAAGAATAAATACAGCAATTACAGAGAGAGGACAGAGTTACACGTCCATACAAATGCATCTCCATTTAAACACTCCAACCCCCAGAGGACAAACCTGTCTCCTGCCAAGAACCCAAGGCAAGCATCCCACTTTCCGAAATAGCATTGCCCTTATCAGCATCAAAAAAAAAAAAACCCCAAAAAACCAAAACATGCCTGCTGAGCTCAGCACAGGAAGGCTGCACTGGGTGTGCAGGAGCCAGCACAGAGCTTGGGCACATGCACCCAGCTCAGGGGGCCTAAGCATCACCATGGCCCCTGGGGACCACACACTGCCCAGCATGATGAGGGTGGGTACCACACTACTCCTTCTCCTGCACGATGCCAGAGCCAGGCCTCAACATTTTTCAAACTGCAGAAAACCCATCTGAAAGTTACCTACTCTGCTGCCACAGTATGAGGCTTTACTTTCATGAAAGACTCCTTTACCAAAAGAAAAAAAACACCCAAAAACCCCCACACAAAACATATGCTCCAGCTCAATTCTCTTTAAAGCCTCCAGTTAACTGCAGAATTACTATACCTCTTTTTAATTTGTCCCAATAATTAAATTGCACTCACTGCTAAAAGCTTACACACCAGTTCACAACCTTTAGCCGCTGATTTCCTTTTAACAGCTACAAATTGCAAATCATCGTGTGTTTGTTTAAGGTTGCCAAGACTGCAACAAGGCCAGAGAGTATATTTCAATAGATAATCCATCAGATGTTTTTAGTATGTATAATACTCTACCAAGACTGTATTAAAAAAAAAATCAGTGCATCACAGTTGTCAGATACTAGAAGTGCATCATTAAAACTACTGTTAAAATTAATGGCCTACTGTCTCCCCTCCCTCACCAATCAGCATGGCAAGAAAAAGAATGATGTAAAACCATGACCTTTGTTAAATATTGAACCTACTGGAACCTGCAAAATAACTGGTTATTAAACTAGTCTGAGGCTGAGGTCAGTTTACAGACGACCATCACGCAGCAGCTACGGCAACACAGAGCCACCACGTTGCACGGCCAACTGGCAATGGGAATGAGATAAGAACAAAGAGTAAAGCAACAAACAGCATCAACCTGCTTTCTTAGGGCCATAGAAGCAGAATTAAAGCTCTCGGAAGGAGGGCCTTTCAGTTTAGCACAGCATTTCTGGGTATCAAGGGACTAGAGATGGAGAAAAGCGTGGAAGAGAGACAAAGCACATGGCACAACTGAACTGTTGCCTAGAGCGAGAAAACACCTACGCAAATAAACACACAAAAAAAGCAGCCAGCCTCTCCAAAAGTTACCGTACACACAAACTCATAAGCAGAGGTCCTTTCCCAAAGGAAGTGCGCCATCTCAAGACACCTGCCCAGGTTCCCAAGCAGAGGCTGGGGACCAGCCCAGCCCACAGATCAGCTGAAGAGGTCAAGCAATAGCTGGGTTAGCTAGTGTGGAACAGAGTGAGGTGCCTGCTAAGGGAAGTTCACACAAACTGTACCATCAGCGGAGATGTGGTGGGCAGTGGCAAGCAGCTGAGGGGTAGCAACTGATTCAATTTTGCTAGCCAGCAAGAGGTTGCGTGTTTACACCCTCTTTTGTTTTCAAGAAATTTTCAGCAAGCTTTCTGTGTGTATCCTTTGCAGGCTTCTGCCAGGTCAAATGGAAAACACTGGGCTCAGTTATTTAAGCTGAAGTGTGCGGAGGAGTAATTACCAAAGCTCCACTGGACAGAAGGATTGCATTCTTGTATTCTTCAAATGCCACCACCCACCAAGAAATCATAATAAAACTCCCAGAAACCTCAGCAAAGCCAGCATACACTGTGCAGAAGATAGCCTGCAATTACCCAGCACCAGTCTCAAAAACTTCATCTGCACCTCTCAAAGTACAATGTGCTTCAACTCTGCTACTGCTGCCACCACCAGTATGGCTTTTGTCACCAACTTAACTGAATATTAATTGAATTTAAAGCTTAAATCACATGTGAAGGTTGAGATAGAGGCCACAGGTGAAATAAGTTCCAAGAAGTCTTCCTGTGCAAGACTGACTGGCACATCACACACCTTCCCAAGCCAGAAAAATTCAACCCCAAGACACAATTCCTGCTTCAGAACTACTGGGATACAGCACATACAACGTAGTATTCTCTCACAAATATTTAATGCCAACAATATACATGTTTACTAGCTGATTTTAAAGCACTTTGAGGTTTAAAAACAGATGCACGCACTATACTAACAATGATATGTGTCACCTAACTGAAGCATCGTGCCTTAAACCTGAAGTGTGACCAGGCGCACGCTCCCATCCATGGTCTGAACAGCAGCTTTTCTGCCATTAATTGCCCCCCTCCACCTCACTTATTTTGTACTATTGGTTATGAAGACATTTACTGAACAACCTTACCAAGGGTTAAATAAAATTTTACATTGCTTTTACAAAAGCATTTTAAAGCTGAAGCCTTAGATTCAAGGGGAAAAAGGCAAATTCTTAAGTGTCTTGCCCCTCCCCTGTTTGACTGAACACTTACGGGTTTTATGTATTTTAAAATAATATGTATGCACTGAGTATACTCATGATTGTGAGCACATGATGACATAATATAAGTAACCCTGAAGAACGGGTTTTACACTAGAGTGAAGAGACAGATTGTGGAACACCATGCACCATCCTGTGCATTCAGGACCCTCACTCCATTCAGCAGATGGGCTTTTATAATCCCAAGGTCTCTCTAGCACATGAAGCAAAGTGCTCCAAATGGCACACCATGTTTGCCAATTCATTCCTTACTTTGTCTCATCTTTCCTAATATCCTACTCACTTTTGTTGCTGCTACCAAGCACTAAGTAGAGTCTCTTGTAAGTTTATTTCACTATTAACTTCATTCTCGAGCAACAGCAGGGTGCTGCTGAAAAGCATGCCTCACTTCTCTGCAGCACTGTCTACACCAAAAGCCACTTTAAACTCATAAAGCTAATACTGAGGCAAGTTGTATTAAGCTTGTTTAGAGGTGTACTTTAAAAAAAAAAATCTTTATAGGTTGGTAAAACTCCAATACAAATAAAGGAGGAGGAGAAGAAAAACAAAACACAAACAAGTTGTATGGCAGCTGTAATTCACTAACACAAACACAAGTGTGCAGCCCTCTGGGCTCTTTGTTACTCTTCCTTCAGCTTGCCCTAGATTTAAGCAGTTCTCTACAACACCTGTATTCAACCAGACATCAGACCATGTTCATTAGCAATAATTTAACATCTAACTGTAGTATTCCCATACACAGTCATACTGTCATATAAACTCTTCTATTATTCATGCAGTTCCCCCATTCTAACTGTACTAATTTAAGACAGTTGTATGAATGCAGCTTTATACAATTGCATTGCTGCTTCACTTTTTTTACTTTATATCACAATCACAGAATTAATTCTTTTTTGCTTATTTTCTTGAATCTGATGGTAGGTGCTTTTGTTTTTTTTACTTCAAAAATGACTTTGAGCTCTGACACATTCCACTCCCTATAACAGAAGTTTGTCTCAAAATAACTTCTTAATTACAAAAGTACTTCAGGTCAGCCAAAGGGATAAAGAAAAAAAAGAAAAAAATCAACTCCCCAGTATGTATTGGGTTCATAAAACATGATAGGAAAAAAGGGGATCCCCACAATAAAGATTGTTACAGCTTAGATTGCAAGATAAGCAAGGCAGTTTAGCAAAAGTGTGGCAAGGTTCAGGAACAGAACTTATACAAGTGCAATTAAATAGTTTGTGATGTTACTTAACAGAAAAAACAACAATCTACCTTTGGTAAAACTTGTACTACTGAATGTATGCGAGGCCCTGGGTCACTGAAAAGTAGCTCTGGTGTAGGTGCAGCGAAATGACCACAGAGAGTCAAGAAGCTACATTACCCTGCAGTTTTTAGAAGTCTACTTTGACCCTAAATCCTTTACATCCAACTAACCTCCCCCAGTCCTGCTGTTTTCCACCCCCTATCTTTCTCCCCACTTGCCTCCATATACTCAGTTGCTCCTCCTGCAAACAGCAAAAACCTCACTACTGTTAAGGAAAAAAAAAAAAAAGCACCAAAAAAAAAAAATCAGCTCTCAAAGCAAATCACAAGGCAGTTCATTCAGTCTTCTCACTCCCACATGATCATCAGGTGCTGTCACACTAACAATCTTGTACCTCCCATTCTGCCATAATTAACTTCATCTTCCTTGCCTTGTTCTACCACTGAGCTACACAACTGTTAATCAGTTTTTTTGACACTCCATCAGGACTAGTTCACTGCCTTCCAGTACAATCCCAGTGAAGTGAGCATAAATCCCTACCAAGGCTGAAAATAAATACTGTTTGTCCCCTGCTTTGTCTCTTGCGTGCAAGATCAGTCAGCTGGGATGGAGAAGCAGCAGAGAACAGGACATGCCCTGGGGGAGCACTAGGTGGGACCACCGAACTCCTCCCACCAGCACACAAAATGCAGGTACAGGCAAACATGAGGAGGAAGAACATTGTCACAATAAATCTAACTTGTACTCATCCCTGCAGTGCCATTTCAGCAGACAGATAGACCATGACTCATAGCCACCCCCAACACAAGGTTTCTGGCTAAGCCCAGCTTGGCCACAGAGAGCTTTGCCAGCTCCATCTAACAAACAAGCCCAGAGAAGCGCCCAGGGCCTGTCCCAGCCCTCGCTGCCTCCCTTGGGAACTGGGTGGAATTGCTTCAACACATTTCAAACTCTGTATTTCAGTATTTGGCAGAGACAAGAAGGAAGACAGTACAAGGATATGCGTCCAGCTGTAGACAGCAAGAACTTTGTGACTACTATGGGAACAGCCGGACCTCCTCTCAGTTACTATCATGACCATTCATACAATTCCCCATGCCCTCAACAGTCAGTTCCAGCCAAAAACACCAAGGGCACTCTAATGATCTAGTTGGTTTGCCATTTGTTCCACTGCTTCAGAAAACCAGTCTCAACAACAACCTACTTCCAAACTAAAACCACTGCTCCAACCAGGAAGTCTGCTGGGAAGCCATGCCAGAGCAGCGGTGACGACAGGAGGGAATTCCTCACATCTCGCTTCTGAACCACAGCATCTGGCCATCACCAATCCTACAGCCCACCCATCCCTCAAAGCCCAAGGATGGATCACAGACACAGTGAGCAGATTACGGAGTTTATTTGTATGTTTCCCCTCACCTAAATCCCATCTTCTGTTACAGAAGAGAACAGCCAAGAGATTTGTTATGATTTGGGAGAATACAAGGCATGGTCAGGTTCTGCTGCTGTTGGGGAGCAGGAAGGTTCAAGCAGCAGCAGCAATGCCAAAAGCACACAGGGCTTGGGAGGTGGAAGCGGAAGAGAAGGTAAGTGCTTCCAATCTAGCCTGCTGCTTACAGAAATCATACAGGGCTCCTGCGGGGATCAGGAGTTTCACAGCACCAGCCAGGCTTTTTTCTTAAGGTAAAAATGTCAAACTTTATCATTAAGCTTCATGGCTAATACCACTACAAAAATAAGGAAGTTTCCATTTCATATGCTTCAACTTGCTCTACCCTAGAAGCTCCCATTCCATCATGCTGGCAGTAGCCAATAATCACAGCCAGCAGCAACAGGCTTTCTTCACTATCTGTAAAAATATTGATGGATATTAAATTGCACTCTGAAGAGTGCTGTATCATCCTACAAAAAAAAAAAAAAANCATGTCAGGATAATCTTAGAAAAGCTTAGTAAACATTGCAAGTACAAAGCAGCAATCTCATCCACAACCATTTCACAGAAATGTAGCAGAAGTGTTTCAGCGCTGTCAGCCTGAGCAGAAGTTCTCCAAAATTATTTTGGAATAACCCAAGTGTCTTTTAACATAACCCAGGTTAGAAAATACGTGTTTCCAAGATCCCCTTCATCTAAAGATCTTCTAGATGGCCTCACTGTAATATCCGAGTACCTTCCAGCTAAGCGCCGCAGAGACTTTAGTCCTCCAGAGTCCATCTCTCCTCCCTTTCTGGCACTGGAACAGTGCAAATAGCGGAAAATGGATAGGCAAGGAAGGAGAGGGAGGGATGGATCACTGTACACATACATCCCTTGTGTCTATACACAAAATCCATTACGAAAGTGGAAGCTAAGCAGAATAGAACAACTGTGTATCTCATGTTTGCATTAACAAGTTATTGCCAGACCTTTGACTAGGATTTATGAACAATGCATGCGGGAAGTGGAAGGAAAAAAAAAATCATAAAGCAATTATCTCTTGTCTAAAAACCTGGGCACATGGTAGTGAACTTACAACACAGTACAAACAGAAACCACAAGGAAGCCGTATACATAATGCTTAAAGGCTGAGTTAAGTTTTGATTTCAACAAAGCCAAGCTCACAGGAGCAAGCCTGGCGCAGCCACCAGCACAGAACTGCACAAGACTCTCCAGCTGGGTGGGGACTTCTTGCTGTGAGTGAGATTTTCCAGCAAGTTCATGAAATCACCCCTATCCCTGCTCATTCCGTTGAGCAATTCAAACATAACTTTCACACTCACATACACAAGAAAGCAAGCACACAAACAAGGAAGGAAACAGAAACATACAGAAGGACAGGAAAAAATAGCTAGGAATATCCAAATTCAGACCCTGACCACCAGAAGAGACATAGTATATCTTGGACCAAGTAGAAAAACAGTTACCAGCTTTTCTCCAGCAGAGTCAGAAGGAAACAGTGAATCTACCTGCATCTCCAGAGTCCAGGTGCCAATGCCCAGACATTGCTTACATAGAAAAGAAACTGACAGATGTCAGAAAATGAAGACACCCATGAGAAACCTTGGGAATTAACCGTACCAAACATGCAGAGTAGCTGAACTCAACATCCTTAAATAGTGATGAGAAGTGTTTGCGCTTCATTTGAGATATCAGAGCTGGCCAGGAAAGGGGGGTGGGGGTGGAGGGGAAGCAGGAAAGAAGTGGCAACAAATATTATCCCACTGAGGCTGAACATCTGAATTCCCTCAGCTGTTTGCCTGAGATGCAACTCTTTCTTGCCTGCACCTACTACATGAAGTCTCTGACCACATGAAGCTAACATTCAGCAGCAAGAATGTCCTCTGTCTGCCACTTCTATTCTGAATCTCTCTTCCCCCTAATGAATCTTTTTCTGGATGACTCAGAAGACCAACAAAAAACAAAGGACCTTAGGGCAGTGTACACGAATTCTTATACCAAATTTTAGATGGTCTAAAAAAAACCAAATCATCACATTTCTATTAATTGTTATGATTCAAGGTTTTCAACAGTCATATTTCCTATATCCCCACTGCCCAGGAACAGACCCTGCAGAGTCTGGATGCAACAAGGAGGTAAATCCATCCCCTAAAAATGGTACAGCCATGTCAACGATGTATTCCCAAGTGTGCACAGATGCCCTTGTTGCTGACTGCCTCTAAGTCACCCTTGCTATCTGGGGACAACTCAGGCTGGAGGTGGAAAAGCTGCCTCTGCCACCAGCTGGTATGTGGGGAGGGTCAGGACGCGTTGCAAGAACTCCCACCCCAGCGCATGATGGAGGGAGCACAGACGTGCTTTCGTACAAACAGGATTTACCATCCTCCCAAGCAACCAACTGGAAACACCTCATTAGAAAGACTTCTAACAAAAAAATCTCAGATCCACACACAGCTGTATAGTTATTCTCAACTTGAAAAGGCTGCATTTCTGGGGAATTTCACCATTTCCAAATGGAAGACCCAGGATGGAAATACATATGTGTCTATGTATATATGCGTGTGCAGGCATATACATCTACATACACCTGTCTCTCATCTTTAAACATACACAACAAAGATGACAAAAAAAAACAACTCCATCGCATCTTGTTCCATCACTTAACAACACTGCCTTATTTTGTGGCTATGCTTTTTGTACATCAGGAACACCCAAGCTAGGAGCTGTGTAATTGCTTTTGTATTTACTTTACCATTCATTTTTATGAGAGGGAGGGGCAGGAACAGGAGCATTTTTTAAAATACATCGTTCCCTGAGGGCTGAAACTCATGAAACCTATTTCTTCAGGAACAACCTTTTCTTCCCTGGAACTCTCTCATCTCCATTCCCAACCCTTACAGTAACATCAGCGGGTACAACCCAACACCTTGCTTTTCCTGGGCTAACAGATGTAGTATTTGGTATTTTACTTAAGCCATTTCTGCCTCTTAGTAGAAATCTCTCTCAAAATTAGTCGCAGGGGACTCTTACCTACACAGTAACCAGTTATAACAAGAAAAACAAGTTTAGGAACATAATTTTTGAAATTTCTACCTTCTTTCAATTTTGAAGGCATCAGTCCACATTTGCAGTTAGAAAACAGAAAGGAGCAGGAAGTCAGGGTAAGCTTTTCATTTGTTTGTTTTCTTTTATGATTTCTTTGTTTGTTTTCTTGAAGACAACTAAGCTACAGTGCTAAAGATCAAGGGTGATCTTCCTGCACGTTCTTGATATTTCCCCCAACAAAGGCACAGATCTGAGTTATGGATAACCCAGCCCAATGTCTGTGACAGTCAACAGTGCAGTAAGAGGCAAAGATGACACCGATTTTACAGTTTTCCCTTCTGAAGGGAGAAGGGGGAAAAAAAAACCAACACTATTCTGCAGTATAAACAGGCTTCATCTGCAGAGAAAACAATTCCTTAAAGAAGAAAAAAACCAATAGCTACCATTGTGATATGGTGTCCCAAAATTATAATTATAGCTTAAAGAGGTCTTCAGCACTTCACATTTTCAAGCCAGATGCACATCCTAAAGAACACCCTCCCTTAACAGGATAAAGGATCTGTTTGATATGATGGCTCTGATGTTAGGAGCTGCATAGGTTGAAAACCATAATCAAGAAAAAGGTTAAACCTTTAAAATATATGGGGTCATTCACCTAAGGAACCAAAGACACAGCACTCAGACTGGTAACAAGATAGATGAACTATTACAAGCAGTGGGCTCTACTGACAGATTGCACCCAACTGACATTAGGAGGTTTTTAAAGCAATTCAGCGGTCCAAGAAATTCCACCAACTGGGAACCACATTCAGGAAAACTACACACATGGAGAGTTACAGCTGCTTCTTCACTGCTACCAGTTCTCAACAGAAACAACTATAAGAAATAACAAGGGGGATGGGGGGAAGGGTAGAAGAAGGGTGGAAGAACACCTCACTCAAGGAAAAAAGCCTCGCCATACTAAAATCCAGTACTTAGATTATATTTAACTACGAAACAAAACAAGGCAATTCTTAAATAATGAAGTGGATACAAATTCATTAGGAGGTATTTTAAACACGTTACAAGCATACAGCTTCTATCAGCTAGTTCCATCGCCCAACACCAGCTACACACAACTGCTTACTAAACACTTCATATGTGTAGAAACTGCTTTTTTTTTCAGCTATTGTGCTTTTATATTAAGTTGGAGGCGGCTTCTAAGGCATTTTAAGCATTTCCACCTACTCCCCATTTTTATGCATCAACACCAATCCTTGCAGACTAGAAAGCTTGCCGAGAAGTCATCTCTTGAGGTTAAATTTTAACAGACTATGTTATATTTGCATAAGTCTGGTTAATGAAGAAATGACTAGTGGAGGGTATAATATCCTGACCTTCTGTCATGAATTTTAATTGCTTACAGACAGTTAAGCTTAGCCCTACCTTCCCACCTGAAAAGATCTGCACAGATAATTTCTCCCTCAACCTTACGTAGCACAGCTAGTGTTTCACTGAGCAGACTGCTGTGCCCATGAGTTACCTGCCACGCATCCTACAGTGGGTGATGTGGAGCAGTGGGTCGGGTATGACCCATGCATGGAGGAGCCCCAGTGGGTGCTAAGCTGGAATTACTCTGCCCTTACCCAATTGAAGAATTTCACCTGGCAACACCACAGCTGCTGTAAATCAAGTAATTTCTAACAGCTAGCCCTGTTGTTCTGACTTTTACAATCTCCATCACTCTTCTAGATTTGTCAAACTTTGTTCTTTAAAGTGAATTATTCCTCATCCCCAATGCGGGCTCCCACTCCGCCCAGGCAGGTTGCCATGGGGGAACAAGGCCATTCTAAGAGGAAAGCCAGCTTGGAAAAATTAAAGAAAGGAAGCAAGTGCTCTTCAAATATCTCCATGAAATGAAGGATTTCACTTCAACTGGAAAGAGAGAACCTTTCCTTCTTCAGAACATTAATGCCACTAACAACTCAGAACAGACCAACAGATTTATCAAAGCTGAGGTCAACTTGCAATTTATGAAAAACCTTTAATAAGGTTTATAAAATACAGCTACTTGAATTTCAGTGAAACAGATATTCATTGAAGGAAGTACAAAGTTTTCCCCTGTGTAAGCAGTTTTGAAAATAAAGGGCTGATCAAATAAATGACAATCCATAAAACAAGATGCCTTTGCAAAAATCCCACGTTGCCAGATTCAACTCTCAACATCCTTATTCAGCATATTTTATATGTGCTTTTTTTTTTTAATATGCACTTTTGCAAAGAAACCACTAACATTGCATGGAGCAGCTTGCAAGATCCTGAAAGATTTTCTGCCAAACCTCCTCTACACTATGGTGTTAATTCACCATATAAATATTCAAAGATATTCTCGAGTAACTGCCATGAGGGAACACACTTCTGTAGCTACACAGCCACATCTGTGCTTAGCTCACTGCACTAACGCTCTGCCCTGGGATGGAAATGCAAGGTCACGTTCTACAAATTTTTCTGAGAATTCGTCAAAGTTCCACTCAGAGAGGGGAAAAGAAAAATCCCACGAAAACCAAGTGATGTTGGCCACCCCGCGACACTTTTGCCCCTTGTTATTTAGCTGCCTAGAATAAAGCAGAAACACCAAAATTTTCCTTGTAGATGAAGCATAAAGCTCCCTTTGACTAGCGCTTCCACATTTTTTACCCAACAATCCAAAGACAAACCTGATATTTTTAATCACACCAGGATGAGTTTCTATACGAATAGTTGCAAGGGGGCAGAGGGAAAGGCAACCATCCCATCATTCAAGAAGCCCTCAAGTACTGACAAAAAACAGTGAAAGACCATCACAAGAGTTTACGACATGACATGCAGCTAAGCAGGGAAGCTAAGCAAGGCTAAAGATAGCCATTCACATCTTCCACAGCTGATGACCAGGTCAAGCACTATACACACATCAGCTCGAAGCTAAAATAAGTTTGGGAACGGACAGGCTTGTTTTACACTAAACACAGTCTGGGAGACAGGAGTGGGCATGAAAGAAAAAATATAAGATCAGATGCCGTTCTGTTCACATTCTTCGTCTGTCATCAAGAGACAAACCTTCTCATTTTAGAGATTAAAAACCAAAGAACTCAAGGCCAAGGTAGTATTTTGCACCATTATTTCATCTTTACATTAGGCAAATATATTTTCCTTGAGGATGTCATTTTAAAAGTAGTTTCTCTTGCATATATATTCTTACTTCAACAGTAATTGAAAATAAACCATCTTTTTCAAAACTAAGTATGTGGTTATTCATATTGAATTTAGTTGTTTATTCTACAGAAGGAAATTTGAAATAGGACTTTAAGAAATTACTTAAAGCTGAGAGGATTTAACTAGTTCTGCTTATTATGAAAAAAGACAAATTATAATAATTGGATCAGCTCTTCATAACGTTTTAGCAAAGAAAAATCCACTCACCTTGTATTAATACACCACCCTTCATTACTGAAATATAATTAAACCTGATTGGTCTTACTTCGCAAAAAGCGCAGAGCACTTTTTTGCACTGGAATGGTAGAGCAGCAGGTTACCTATTTGTGCTACCAATATTTAAGTAAACAGCAGATGATTATTTGTAATGAACCAGATGACTCTGGAAGACATGATCTGGCTGACCCACCCAGTCCTCAGCTGTACTCTTGTCATTCCAAGTCCTTCAGAAGGGGGTAGAAAAAATGCCTGAAGACTGGTAGGGAAGGAATTCTATATATAATAAAGACTTTATCTTGTCCCACTTGATTAAGATAGTTAAAGGATGCCTTAGTTAAAAAAATAGTAATTTAACCAGAAATTCTCTTTTGTTCCTGTTTTGTGTATTAACTGAATACCTATTTCTAAAAATAACAATCTGCAAAACAGGTTTTATAACTCTTAATTATATCTACCTTACACANTTATAACTCTTAATTATATCTACCTTACACAACAGGTGTAAACTCTGTATCATACACTAATTCTCACTGAAATTAGATTTTACAATTTGCCAGACTTTGAAAAAGGCTTTCGTGATACCTTGCAGATTCCAAACTGTAGCAGAGTTCAATTTATTCATCCAAAAAGGAGAGGAATAAAAAGAACAGGAAAAAAATATATTATCTATTAAGTATGCCGCAATACAGATACAAAGCAGATAAGAAGATGAGTCTCACACAATTCACATACATTATTTTTCCTTACACCACACTGTATCCCAGATAATAGATCCAGATCAAGATCCATCCCAACAGCCACAGATTTTCACAAAGATCAAACATAATTAATTCAATTGCTTTTTAAAGACTTCCAGTAACATTAGTTATCATAATTACAACTCATCTACTCTGTCAGCTGATAACCTTTTGGCTCTGCTAAATTCAAGAGAGCCAAGAATGTATGATTTCCTTTTCTTCATTGTACTGTAGATCAGAGTTGAGCCCCGAATGTCTACAGCTTCTTTACATTTTTCTGGCAGCACAAGAGATTCTTAATAGGACAGTGAGTTAAGGTCCTTTTCGAGTGCTGGAATAGTATCAATGGAGCCTTATCGCAAATAAGAATACCAGGCAGACATAATATCTTATGAGGAACAAAAACTTTTTCTGCCTTCTGTCCTCAAATCACTAGAAGGAAAAAAGAAACAATTGTATGCATTTTGGTATAAAGGAAAAAGAGGTGTCAGTTTTGTGCACATGAGGACCCAAATCCATAGAAGAAAGACTTTTCAAACTGTAAGAAACAAGTATAAAGAGTTACAACTCATTTCACAATTTCTCTCCTCCTTCCTATACCCACACAAATGATACAGAGTACTTTCATAATCAGGTTGCACCAGTCCCAGGCCACATACATTTTTGTTTCAGATGACTACTACAGTACGTTACAGTCTTTCAACAGCGCATTACATTAGAACTCATGTTCTTTAACCCCTTCCTTCTTTCCCCAGGCAGCAAAAGGAAGTCCAACTGAACATTACATTTTCATGTATTTTTATTATATGGGGACAAAAGTTAAAGTTAAAGCTTGAGACTGCAGGGCCAAAATAAGAAGCTATAACAAAATGTGGCAAGAGCTAGTGTGGAAAATTAATAAAACAGCAAAATATTTCTAAGTAGTCCTCATTTCTCTCAGTCAATTTATTAGAATGTCATATAGACAGTCCATTTTCACCACTTGGCTAATGGTTTCTGTTCCATCCCAGCTCCCCCCTCCCTGATGCCAGTAGGGCAGTGCAGTGGAGGAAAGGACATATCAGGACTTCGAAGGCAGCA
>RSEF01000003.1:51259479-51274665 GCA_003993805.1 Himantopus leucocephalus | reverse complement strand
TATTGGAGGCAGACAAAAAGCAAGAGCAAACCTGGCATGCCTACAACAGATGCAAGTTTCGGGGACCCTTCACTGCTTTCATGCTAGCTTCCTCAGTGCTAAAGGCATTCTGCCCAGTCAATAGACAAAGAAACCACTACATCCCATGTGAAGTTTTGCCCAGAACACCACAAATGCATTGGCATTGAATTATGTTCTCTATTCATTAAGCCATAAACTATGGGATCCACCAGGTATTACGTGCTCCTCTTCCTTTTCGACCACAGTTCCTGTTGAAGAAAATTTATTCTGCCTCAGAAGTGGGCATTACATGCTAGAGTGATCCCTGACCTAACCCAGTAACCCCTGCTTTAGGTGTAGCATCAAGCAAACCAGTGAGACACAGTTTCAAGAGCAACATCAAAGTAGCTGCAAGAAGCAGGAGCTACTGCAATGTGAAAGTGCCCTGGAGCAGAAGTACCACACTTGCATTCCTCTGTAGGGCAGGTACCTTCCATAGCTGCGCTTACTGGAGCGACGCACATCGCACGTGATTCCTGTGGGAAATGACAACAACCTCACCCAGGAAATCACCAAGAATCAGACCTCAACTGCGCCAACCATAGCATACCGCATCATTCACTTCATGTGATTGACTACACCGTATAAATGAATGCAAAGCAGAAATCATAAAGCTAGAAGACATTTGACCAGGATACCTCTGCATAATGCCCCTACAAGCACACCTGCCACCTCAATGCCAGATGCCAGAGCACCACCACACCCGAGCTAAGAAGCTCTGTACCACACATACCCTGCATCAGAGCTCAGCACCCCACTGATAGCACCAGGCAAACCAAGGAAACAGCTCTCCAAATGTATCCCCCCCATGTTTCCTCCAGGCAAATAGGGACTCAATTTCTTGTCAAAAGGATCCATCATTATCTACTTGGTGACATAATTCCCCTCTCTATATAGCCCTAAGCTCCCGTTCTTTCTAGACATCTCAATAATTTGAACAGTGACACTGACATAAACTACAGGATCATTATCTCATCCGGAGTAAACTATTACAGCAATGAAATCGCTCTTCTTCCTGCAGTGTGTTTTTGTCCAAAATTTTACCAGAACTGTCCCTGTGCACAGGCCAGCTCCCCTTGCAACACAACGGCTGTTTATCACGATAACGCTATGTTCTTGCCACCATCAACAGGGGTGGTGGCCGGATGGTTGCTCATACCAGCAACACAAGGGTTTGGTTTGGTTGTTTTATTTTTGGGACAGAATGGGAGAGCAATGCTCCTTTTCTCTAGCTCTTGAGTGATGACCTTACAATATCTTTCTCCTGGGAAAAACATGAAGGCTCACTGCAAGCCTGCTCTTCAGCAGAGACCAGCATCTTTCAGCACCAAGTTTTGGTACTGATGTCTCAGTTTCAGCTTCAGCAGATGAACAAGCTTCTTAACTCCTCTTTTTGGCCTTAAGCCTTCAACACAGTCATCAAGCAGTACATCTCTAGTGAAGAAAAGCTTACAAACACTTTCTCCCCCAGAAAGTGTTGGGGTTTACCCGACTTATTAAGAAAGGCCCTCAATGTTCTCTGGCCCCTCATATTCCTCCTGGCACATTTTGTCACCACGCAATACATCAGGAACAGGCCACATCTCACCCTACACCACAGCCCGGTGCTCAGGGTAATGGTCAGCAGTTTGAATCCTTTGAAAATTTGAACTGGCATTTCAAGAGTGACAAGTCAGCAAGAGGGCTCTAATTAAAAGGCAGTTACAGCAAAGATGAGCACCACCCCAAATGCCTCTTCCCCCCCACACACCCCCTCTCCCTTGACCATGTTTTGGAAGAAGTGACCCCTGCACGTGTTTCACTGCGCCGGAAGGCCAAGTGCCCGGACCAGGGCACTGCATGGGCCCTGGCTGGAGAGAGGCACAGCAGCTCCCTCCAACCACAAAGCGCTTCTGTGCCCTCACAAACCGCTCACCAACCTTAGCGGCAAACTGTAGCTATTCAATTAAGTTTTGAGGAAGACACCTTAAGGTGTCTAGGCCCTTTGTAGATAGCTAAGGTCTCTTTCCCTACCCAACTGCTCTGGCAGCACCAGGCTCTTGAGTTTCTCATCAGGTACCCAAAACATTTTCTGATCTAGGCTTGAGTAGTTACTGCCCTCAGATCATTTTCCACTAAGCCTTCTCTGTACAAATATTCATACAAGCAGCTCTGCAAACAACTCTGTCTCCACTTGGAGTTATCTTCTGTGAAGACCATCTAGAGCAGCAGCTAATTCCTCAAGGAATGCTTTTTTCCCCCTCCCTGCAAATGCCTGCCAGGCCAGGGAGGTGAAGCCACAGAGGCAACAGAGTTCAGCAGGAAAAAGTATTATAACATTTTCCAGCTGTTTCCCTAGATTTTCAGATTGTCTCATTGAACAGCCTTTTGTGTGCAGCGCAGAGCAGATGCTGCCTGAAAAACAGGAGCAGGGGTGTCCCCAGGTGTCATCACACAGCCCCCCCACCAACCTCCCCGGGCAGCGGGAGCCAGCACTGCCGCACCAGTCCTCTTTCCACCTCATACTGGAGTGAGAGCAGGAAGGAAAAAAGCCTCTCTGGCTCTTTTGCTCTTCCCCCCACAGGCCATGCAGCAAACACTGAGGCAGTCACTGCAGTCTCCCTCCAACCGGAAGAAAAACCGTGAAGCTGAACAAGATAGAGGAGGAACAGAGCATACACACACACACAAAAAAGCAAAAAAAGCAACTGCTGAGAAAAAAGAATGTTTTTTTAAAAAAAGCAAGGTTTGGGGCATTTTAGTTTATTTTTGGTAATTATTTTTAACTACATATCATGTTATTATCCTCATACTTGAAACTGAACAGGACATCTATTTTTAAATGTTATTCATTCAGTCACAAATCAACCCCAGGGAGAAGACAAATGATAACAAATCAATGCCACAAACAATTACGAAGTCACCCTCGCTGCTAATTAGCTAGGTGGCCATTCTATATTGTCATCACATTTTACATGAATGTCTGGTTTGTATGTGCCACTACACCTTTCCTGTGCAAAACAGACTACATCTCATCAGATTCAAGATCCCACATTTTAACTCCCGTTACTCCAAAGGATTTTTGCGTCTTCTTTCAACCCCAAATCCTGCCAGCCCAACCAGGTATATACAGCTGTCCTGGTCTGAGGTAAAACAGAACCAATTTTCTATTCAGTAATCTTACTTTTCAGTTAAGTCTCTTCTAACTAACATCTCTGAAATTAACAGCATATTTTTCAGACAGTATCGCTTACAGAGTGATAAGGCCTGATGTTTATAGTTGATGCCAAGGGATGGTATGCAGAGAGGCCCTTGCTTATACTTATTGCTATAACACCCAAGGGAGCTAACTTTGTTATTTGCCCCGTTGAAGGGTCAGAAGCAGAAGAGCTTAGAAGGGTCACACCTGCAGAGAGGAGCGGACAGGACAGGTGACCCAAAACTGACCAGAGTATTCCATCCCATCCGCATCACGCTCAGTATGAAAGCTGAGGAATCAAAGGGGTCTGCTCTCTTTCTTCAATGGCCAGTGCTCGAGGAGGACTGTTTGTCTGCCTTTGATCCCAATCCGTGCATCCCTGAATCCGGTTCCCATCCGTCACGAAGTCCAGTGTGGGACTTTCCCAGTGCCTGTCAGTGATGCGACTGTCATCCTGGGAGCTTGATACTGGTTTTGTTTATAGTGTATATTTCATTCTTTTCTTATTATTACTATTTCATTAAAGTAGTTTAGGTTTTTTAAACTCATAAGTCTCTTTCTCACTCATCCTTCTCTCCCTGAAGGGAGAGGTTGGGGAGAGCATCTGACATTTGTTTCAGTGGCCAATCTGGCCCAAACCATGACAACAGCAAGGGAAGTTTACACACTCAGGCAGAGACCAGGCTGTCATAGTTTATGTTTACAACATGGAGGCTCAAATTGAGCATATAAATATCCCAGTCTCATAACTGATAGTGGATCAGCATTAGTGCTAACAGGAGCTGGATGAGCAGAGAGTTTGCTTCTGTCCAGTTTGGTCCTTCTATTCTGGTGGCTGCTTGGTTTATACTGCATGACACATGAAAATGGCACTTTTTATCACTGAGATTCTGTCCCACCTGATGCCTCAGACAGGCCAGACCACAGGACCTTACCTTCCCCACTGCATTCCTGGCATTAACTTCACTGTTTCTCCAGAATACAACTCCCAAACTAGTAATCAAGGCATGATTACCCCCCAAAAGCAACCCATTTCATGAGACCAGCTGCTGTTCTTTCCTCCCATTCCACTCCCTCACTTAAGGGAAGCAAAATGTTGATGTGAACACAACTTCCTTTCTTTGCAGATATGGTACCCCATGACATGCAAAGAGCTCTGCCACACCGCAACCGTGTTGCATGCCTTGCTCAAAAGTAACTGCTCTTTTAAACCAGAGATAATTTGGGGATTTTCAAGTAGTAAGACTTGGTTTGGGGGTTGGGTTTTTTTTGGTTTTTAAAAATAAAAACGTAGGTTCTGTCTCTGCATTTTCTTCATGGAGATGAAGACATCCAAGACTGTTTGTCACTATGTAAGCAAAGTAACTACTATCCTTAAACAATGATGAAATATTTAACACTGCCTGCTGAGAAGAGGAGGTTATTACCATATAGTGACAGAAAACCCGCTCCAGCAGTTTACAGGTAGAGAAGGCCTCAAAGAAGTCAGGAAATTCTTAGCTCGGAAAGACAAACAACCTTCATGACCTAGTATGGAAATTATTTCCCCTCTTAAAACAAACACGAACAACAAAATACAGATTTACATGGAATTCATTAACTTGAAGTTTCCTAAGTTTTAGGAACTACTTACTTCATTACAGGCTAAATGAAAACCTTTCTAAACAGCTGGTTAGGTCAAAAAAAGAGAAATCTAAATTCTGGTTCTTCTCAGGTCCATGTGTCACTTATCTAGAGGAGGGTCTACATAAAGACCCTGAGAAATCAGTCCTGAGACCTCATAGCAGGTTCTTGTGCTCCCTCCTGCCAAGCACACATGGACCTGTAAGAAAGATGCAGACAGTACATTGATCCTTTTGGCATAAAAAGGCATTTTTCCAAACTCTGAATAGGCGTCATTCAAGGAGAGGCTCTGCTGGACAACTGAGAAGTAACAGACACCACCGCAGTGGATGTAGCAGTTACTCCTCCCCTGCATCTCAACAGCTCTGTAAGCCTGAACGGATCTAGTTTTCCTTGGATCAGAAAGGCCCAAGAAAAGCATCTACATGGAAACATGCCACAAACTGATGCCATCAGTTTCCCAATACCTATAAATAGAAGGAAAAAAAAGTTTTCCCAGTAGTGGTATGATGCACCTGGGCATTTGAAGCTTCTTGCTAAAACCGCACCTCTAGTCAATGTTTTTTCATGCGTTGCTCTTCACAGGGGGGAAAGGAAGAGAGGAAAGAGCGATCTGGCAAGGTGAGGAGCCTAGCATCTATAGAGAATCTGTAAAGCACCTCACTAAAATTACAGATAGCAGACACAGCCTGTAGTCTCCTTTCCTTTAATACTGTTTTTCCTGTAATCAAGAGGGAACTTTCTGTTAACATTCAGAGGGCAAATAATGAACCTGAATTCGGTTTCAATAGCCTTAGAGAAAAAACACACACAGCGGTACGACATCTGTGACAATGGGCACAACCCCATTTGAACCCTTCCTTCTTCTTTCCAATTTTGGACATGCTGGTTGTGGACTTCAGTATAAAACTCATTAGACTTATCTATTGAGATAGCAACATAATCTTCCAAAAGTATGTTTTGTGGCTGTAATAAATTCTCAAACATCCAGTGAAACCAGAAAGGGGGGGGGGNCAGTGTTGGGTGTTTTTAACTCAGGACAAAAGGACACTTTTATCTCAATATTCAAACAGTAATGTTCAAGATGGGGGGGGGCGGTGAAGCATCATCTGAGGGACCCAGGCAACAGTCAGAGGCAGGAGTACAGAGTCCCAAGGATGCAACAGGGCTAGTGGTCCGCAGCCCACCAGGAACCTGCAGCATCCCGGGCTGTTTGCTCCCATCCTCAGTGCACCAAGGAGAAACAGCATCCTCACCCACAAGTACCTGGGCACCGCACAAGTCTGACACTCTACCAGACAGACTATTCCTCTGCACAGATCATAAAGTGTGCAAATATATTTTTTAAGTAGAAAAAACAGAGTGAAAACTTCATGTCTGTACTGTGACCTTTAATAACTCTCAGATTAAACTTAATAAACTCTATTCTGAATGAACAGTGTGTTAAATTAGCTAAAATTTGATTTTTTTTTTTTAAAGCTCAGTAAATCAAACCACCAAGCTCTAAATTGGTAACTAAAGCCAGGTCCAAGAGAAAAATTCCTGAGCACAGAGGAAAAGCATTCAGAGCAGAAAGATTACGCACCGCTCATCCCAGAGAGAGCAAAACTATATTGAGAAGGACACTACCAGACTTTCAACTTCCACAAAGTCTTTTCTCAAGAAAGACGCAAGGCATTAACACAATGTGTTCCTGTGAATTTCCACAAGAAGCCTCATCCAAGAACAAGATGTACATGTAGAAAGCAGAAAAAGAGCGCAATGAACTCTCTCTGGAAATTATTTATGCTGACCATAGCTGTTATTCATTATTAAGTTGTAACAGAAGTAAAGTCTATAAAGAGGGAACAGAAAGGTCTTCGTCTGTTGGCATTTAAATACTACTTTATTTATTCTCTTCTTTTAATACAATCATATTTTATAACATAACTATTAAAATAACATAGGAACCAGAAGGCTTCACCCTATTCCCAGCATGCTCCCGTAACCTGTTCAAATAGATCTCCTCCATTTGTTATTCGTCCACAGACTACTAATCCTTGCTTACCTGGAATAGCATGGTAAATTAATAACAACAAAAAGCTAGCAAAACATTTCAGAACTTATCCATCACACCACTTTTCTCTGATCAATAATTTGTAACGTAACATTTTAGGACCATATTCCACCTTTGGTCCTCTGCCACAATCTAAATTAGGCGGGGGGGGGCGCAAAAACCACATTTGATGCTAGGCAATAAAAGCAGAGTACAAAGGAACTAACTAAAGTTATTCGTGGAATGAATTACATAGATGCATCAAAGCACGTTGTTTCATGGCTTAAATGCATGTTACTCTACAGCTAAATCCATGACAGTGACTGTCCTTATATGTTTGTCTAATTCCTCTACAAAATTTGAGGTTTTGGATGGTGGGTCTTCTTGGTTTTCCACAAGGTGAGGGGAAAAGATGTTGAAGTCCAGGAAGGACCTTCATCACCAATAATTTATGGCTGAAGAGTACTGCTGCACATTCCCTATACTGATCGGCAAAATAACCTCAAGAAGACATATCTAATCTCCATCATGTAGCCATATCCTTTCCTACCAGCATGTATCCTGTGTTTTTGAGACAGAAGTTGGTCTTTTACCGAAACACAGTCACTCTGTCTCCCACCAGTTAAAGACTCAGCAGCTCTTCACCATTTCTTCCACACCCAGCAGGAGACCCCCACACCTGAAAAGGGGCTAGGCTGCTAAAGAATGCTTCCCTGGCACAGGAGCTGCCTCATTACCAATGGAGCTAGCTAGGCAATGCTCAAGTTATTCCTCTCCAGCATTTCAACATGTTTAATGCATCTGTTCCATGCACTCAACAGATTAATGAATATCTAAAAATGCAAATTATTAAAGAGTGAACACATTTTGAACGTAAGAAACCTTCACAAGAAGGTCATTGCCACGGTTGTAGATGCATCCCCATTGATAATCAGCCTCCCCTGCATCGCCGGGACTCACATCCAGAGCTGGTCAGACAGTCAGAGGGAAAACACAGCCCGTAACACACCCAGACTCAACCCTGCCCTTGGAAGGAGGAACTGTGAGTGCCTGTACCCTCACTGTTACAGCTGACCATCTTCTGGCAGCCTCCCCACTGACAACCAGCGCCCAGCCTGGCCCCAGCCTCCACAGCCAACACCAGAGTCTCTCGGCTGCTCAGACACACACCTGGAGTCACGGACAGCAACTCTATACCAGTCCCAAGCTGCTGGTCCCACTGGTGAGCAGCTACAAGAGATTACTGCAAGTGTTTGTATTTTGGTTCTTTTTTCTCTGGGCTCCACTCAAGGCTGAGCCCAACTCGGGTCCAATAACCAAAGTAAGTTTTTCTTTTTACTGTCTCCAAAGGCAGTATCAGGTGGTTTGGATCTCCTCTCAAAGAAGAGACCCAAAGATGTCATCTTAATATATAAATAAATGGCAGTTTGACTCCTCCTTCTTGATGGCAGATGTTTCACTGACTTTGCAGCTGTGTATATTTACAAGTCAGTAGTTTCTTGCCTCATTCCCAAAACTACAGCTTGCAACAGAGCTGTATCATTGTCTTCTGTCAAAGCCACAGATGCCAGAGGGCTCTTCCATTTCCTTAGCCTGTTATTTTTGTTGCTACCTTTAAAACTCCCAGCTTGCTTCTGAGGATATACTGTCACTTTCTGAAATTATGGCTCAGCTTGCTTCCCCATTTCATTCCAGAAACACACTGGGGGAGGGGAGGGAGACATAAAACAGATTTTTGACAAAGTACGGAGCACTAAAACTTATTCTTTCATCAACGCAATAAAAAGTCAAACAATGCAACCCCTCCCTCCCACCTCACCATGTTTAAACCCTGTTATTCATTCTTCAGACTGTTATTAAGGCATCCAAATAAATGCCGTTCTCCCCAGCTTCGTGCTAGGAGCATCTCAGCTCCTGGGATGGGTTAGAACAGCTGCACTCTTCTAATTCTGCACTTTCCTTTGAATGATGGATACTGTACAACGCATGAAAAGCGGATCGTGTGGGCTCTGAGCACACCAATCCACACTGCTACCTGGCAGCAGAGCAGCTACACTGTCCTGAAACGACATGAGTTCAGCTCAAGCCCACATGCTCTTCCTCTTGCCCTTCCACACCTACACTGAATTAACTATTCCAGTCTGTCTCCCTACTTATTTGCATGCAAAAGATGTTAGTAACAGTATCACCCTGCTCATGAGAGTCAACCCCAACACACACAACACGGACAAGTGATTCTGCTAGGAGGAATAGTCAAGGTGAGGAGGAAAATTAGGAGCAGTTACTGAGAGGTGTTAAGACAGCACAGCTAACTTTTTGCTAAGCTGCCCAATGCTGTAAACTCTAAGAATTTCTTTGCACATGAAAATATTTTCATGATATCGTATGAGAGTCTTCCTTCTTCCCCCAGACCCGAGGGCAGAAGGGGACAGAGCCTCAGAGAGGGCTAGAGGAGGCAGAGCCGGGAACTTCACATCGCTCCTGGTCTGCCCCTCACCTAGGCACCCCTTCTCCATGGGATCTTCATCAGTGGGGTGTTCCCACCCCACCAGCAGCTGCTTCTTCCCATCCTGACTCGTAGACCTCTTTAGAAACACTTAACGCACTACACATGGTGCCTCATACAGCGGCTCTTGCCCAGGGTTATGTCTTCATTTCCTGGCAGAGCACACACAAATCAATGGGCTGCTTTTATGCTTTGGGGTTTTTTTCCTCCTCGAGGAGCCTCAATTTCTATTCCAAGGCAAAGTCGTGCTTCAAACACACGGAGCAGCATATGTTATTTCTTCACCTACCAATCAAGAGACTAGAAGAAACCAGCCTGGTACTTATATATCTGCCATTTCGTAAACGCTAAGTAATACCCTAGAACTGTCTTCATTGCAGCATCCAATCTGTCCTCAGCAGACAGCCCAAGAAAAGGATGCAATACAAATGACAGAAAGGAGATGGGCTACAGCAACCTAAAGGTTTAGTTTTGAAAACCAGTAATTTTAGTGGCTAGAAATAAGAAACAGCAAATTTGTCGCTTGGCTTTAACACCTTGTCCGCATACACCCTGCACAAATGTCCCTGAAGAGTTCACTCGGTGCAAAACCAGCCACACCAACTCCACGCCCACTCGATGAATCCCAAGGGTCTGCCTGCAACTGTAATGACTCCTGGCCATTTCACACCAACGGAGCCAAAATGACAAATGAGAAGCAGCGCGTTTGGCCCGTAGCGATCTGGCGACGAGAGGCACGACCGAAGGAACTGGTTCCAAAGGCAACATGTGGAGCCACAGGGCAGGGAGATCCTGGAGCAAAGGGGGCTGCCGGCCAAGTAAGCATTGCTTCATAGGGACAGACAGACAACAGCAGCAGTTCTCAGAATGAGCCTTGCCCAAGAACTCCAAAAATGAGTTACAATTTCTCAAAGCAGTCTTTCAGCCGAATGTCTTTAATGTAATTAAAAATGAAAGGTAGATGAGGAGAATTAAGTTCCCCTCAATTTAGACAGGAACTCATATCTTAAAATGCACCAGAGGCGTAGAGTAATCTTCCAGAAATGTTTTTCCTGTCACGTCTTACTGTTTAATTATATATTACCATTCCAAGCTACCATGACAGATTTTAAGTGAGTTTGTCTTTTTTCCGTAATTAATCATAGCAAAGACTCATCTGTTCTTCAAGCCCGGTGATGACAACGCTGTTTTCACCACTGTAAGGCAATCATCCCACAGCATTCCTTCCTGAAAGCTATTGCAAAGAGAAACGCTTACCTACCCGCACAAGATGCCTTTCAAAGATATAAATCAGCCCCATATACATTACTTCATGCTATAGGGAAGCAAAAAAGGGAAAACTGCTTTTCCACAGCAAGCAGTCATACAGATGCACAGGCATAGCACAGGCTAATAATGCTAAATAAATGCTTATTATAAATACATAAACCTAATGTAACTATGCAGGAACGAGTATTCTACCACTTAACCATCAGACACTCAGAGCCATCAGCATCTACCACTGGTGCAGGAGGAAGGGAGGCAAAAAGACACTTCGTTCTTCTGCGAACATAAGGCAGCCTCCCTTATAATTACCATAGCCAACAGTTATTTTAAAGGCAGCTTTGGTCACCATCATATTCTATTCTAAGTGCAGAAGACGTGTCTTCAAAAATAACTTGCAGCTACATGTAGAGCAGTGCGAACAAACTATCTAATCAAAGAAGAGCCACATCCCAAACAGAAAATAATAAATGTTAATTGAACAAGTGAAAGAAGTCTCACTGTTTTTTTTTTTTAGTATCATAAGCCACAAAAGTGAGATTACTGGAAAAAGCAACTCTTTTGCTTTGGATAATCAAGCATTTATCACTTACAACAGCTGCAGCATATAGCATGTTCCTAGAAAGTTTTCTTGTTGACCACTGAAGGAAAAAGTATTTTCAACATAACCAATAACACACAGGGATATCCTTTCAAAGTGTTTTATCCTTCCTCCTCTCAGTTTGAACTCCCCAGAGGATGAATTAGATACTTGCAAAATTACTTTTCCTGTCTGTGAAATCCTGTGATGCACACTTTTCCACACAAGCAACAAATAAAACCCCAGCCTGCCATTCATTTATTTTGATTGCACTCCTATATCCTTCACAGGGTAGACTGGTAGCTTCCCAATTACAAGTCATTAAGAAAAAAAATTAAATAGCTAGTTCCGCTCACAAAAACAGGCGAAGATGGGCACCACACAGCCTTGAGCAGCAGTAAAGCTTTGTGTGTCTTATTACAGTCTCATAAGAGTAACTTTAGATTACAGCTTAAGTTTTCAATAACCAATCACTGCACTAACAGTGCCACCTTTATGGTCTTCTAGCTGCGTCCCGCTTTTCCAAACCAGGATAACTAAAGCAGCAATGACTAGAAAAAGACAATATACTCAGCTTGACAGGCTGCTAAAGACTAAAGTTTACATTTGTATCCAAATATTTAGAAACATTTTTACCAGTACCACTCTTTGTTAAGGGCTGACCTCGGAAAGATTCTTGCATTCCAAATGAGCATTGTTTTCCAAGTTACAACAAAATATCAGATTGAGCCATATATCTTAACCACCACTTTTAGAAGAAGAATGTTTTTAAATAACCACGGTATCCTGACAGCTTGGTGTTCTGTTCCAAAAAGATGAAGAACAACATGTTGAGAAAGACAGACAGACAATTGCCCAGGACAGGAGAGACAGAAAGTGATCTTTACGCATGACATTATTCTTGTAACTAAAAGAAGAGAGATATGTGTAAACTCTTTTCAGTGTTCTTATTTTAAAAATGCATAGGAACAATATGCACTTATGATGTATTAAATCACTTAAAGGTTTTCACCCATTAGAAGCAGGCTTACTAAGAGTAAAAATATTAAATGAATATTTGCATGGTCTCTCTAATCAAAGCATTAGAGATTTCCCATATCACAGGTGATGAACTTGCAGAGTAGCAAGAAACAGACTAACAGTCTATTTCCTATGACATGAGGAAGGAAAGTGGAGATCCTAAATATTGACTGGTTCTGCTCTCTGTAGCCTCAAAACCCAAACAGACCCCTAGCTACCCCAAATATTAGTAAGTTATAATAACATAACATTTCTACTGTACTCCAGTCATTTATACCATGAAGAACATCCTGTGCTGGGGAAATCTTCCCAGCAAAGCACAACTCAGTTTTTCTAAGTATCAAAATTAGCATTCTCTTTTCCAGATATCTAGGAAAAATGGAAGCATAGCTTATATTTTTTTCCCCGGTCCTGACAACTAACCTTTAATTTGCTGCCATCTGTACTTCAGGAAACTTCAGCCCTTTCATTAGGAAATCCCTCCCACAGGTTTGCTTGTAGGGAATGGTTCAGATCTGAGCTATGTAGTACAGTAATTAACTTGAAGAAATCAGACATCCAGATCCAAACCGGTGTATTATTTAGAAAAGATGAATTATTTAAGATCAATCTTCACTCCCTATTTTTAATTTAACGCACAAGTCTTTTAGCCTTGTGAGTATTAGAATATACATCATTTTCTCATTAACAGAGATGAAGAAAGTTAAGTGGTTGTAACAGGAGATTTACAATCGTCTGCCATAACCAAAACAACAGAACTTACTGTACAATTTGTTCATCCAAGGAAAACCTCAAATACAGCCATGTTTCCTCAGACATCCTATAAAACTGTAGTACTTGCATACATATATGCCTACAAACTGTTTGCAAGCAATCCCCAAACTCAAAACCCTTATAGAGGTGCTGATTGCATGCTTATAATCAAATAAATTTATGTCCAGAGGTTTCAAAATAACAGCAGAAAATGTAAGCCAGCACTACAGAATTCAAGATGGAAAACCACAAGCATTCTTGTTTCATAAACTGAACTTCCAGAAGTTGAGAGGAAGACTGCCTCCACCAAAGGTGTTGCTCCTCAGAAAGAGGAGGTCTAAGAAACAAACTATTCAAACATCTGTGGCATCTAGATTCAAACCCGCATCCTACATAATCTGACATATCAAACCACCACCAAGGAGCTACAGCTTTTAATGTATGGAACATTTAGAAAACCCATGCTGCTAGGTTCCAGATATCGAAGGAAAATCTTTTGACAACAGGAGCATTTTGCATTTAAGAGAGAAAAGAGAGCTTTTGAGGCTAGAGAAGCGAGCATCCAGTCTCCGGATGTAGCACAAATTTCTATCAAGGTATAAACAACTCACTTCTACCCCCTCCAAAACCTCCGCACTCCCCCTGCTAAAATGAGGGTACCTCCTTACCCACCCCAGCAGCCGTCAGAGCATCAGAAGTCTGAAACATACAACAACCAAAAAAACCCCACGTTTTTCCAATAACCTTTGGATCTGTTACATGAATGTTTTGCTAGAGGAAATGCCTGAGCGAGTAGCCTTAGACAACTGTTTTACATTAAGGAGGAAGCACATTAATTTACTGCACGAGTACTACCACGATGCACTTTTAGGAGGTGCAGTATTGCGGCCACAGTTGCCATTTTCAGCATCTGAGAATAAACACAAAAGCTGCCAATGCTAGGTTGCATAAGAGCACTTTAAGCACATGGTTATTTACAAAAGCAGAGGTAATTATAATGCAGGAGGTGGATCCCAAACAAACAGACTTGACTAACACTGTCAAAAAAAACCCCAGAGATCTACAATTACTATTACTTAATTGTAGGAGAGCTGCACGAACAGCCTCAGTCGCTCACTGTACTACCAATATACAGCCAAAAAAAAAGTTGGGAAAACGCGCTGTTTAAAAATGCAAGCTGATGTCAGAAGCTACGCATAGAGGAGAAAACACAAAGACGCCGTTTCTCTCGACGGCTTACCTGATCTGGACTTAATGATGTCACTGAACTCGCTGTGTCCCCCACCAGGTCCTTCCTCGTGGTCGGAGACGCAGGCCATGCTCGCGGGCTGGGGAACGCCACGGGCGCAGCCTAAATCCTTCGGGAGAGGGTTCCCATGGAGGGCCTCGGCTCAGCACCAGCACCTATGGGGCAGGACCAGGAGCAGAGACGCGGCGTGATTCCACGGGCCGCACCGGGCGTGACCCTGCGTGTGAGCCGCAGGCCCGGACCGCGGCTCGCTGGCCACAGCCAACGCTTGGCGGGGTGGCCGGCCAGCCGCCCGCTGCGCCCCTGCTGAGGGACGCCTTACGGGAGTTAAAAAGCGAGTTGGCACAGAGGGGTGCTGCTGGCCAGTTTAATCCCTAGCCACGCAAGCAAAGCTTCGGCCATTCCCGGGTGACACGGCACCCCATGCCCACCCGTGCACCCCGGGGGGGGGGGCAGGACACAGCCTGTGTCACCACCCGTCACGCAGCTGGCACCAAACGGGACATCCCCGCCGCAGGCGGGTGGCAAAGCAAGGGAGCCCCGCTCCTCCGCCCGGCCCGGGGGCGTGGGAGCCACGTGTGGGAAAACCCACGAAGCCCCTCTCCCGGGCGGGGGGGAGCCGAACCCCGCGGGACGGGCCCCGCACACGGCCCCCCCGGGCAGCTCCCCGCCCGGCCGCCCCGGCAGAGCCGCCGCCGCCGCCCCCGCTCCCCCGGCGGGGATTTTGACCCGGCGGGCGGCCGGGCGTGCCGGTACCTCCTCCCCGCGGGGTGCGCGGCCGCAGCGGCGCCTCCGGCCCCCGGGCACCCCCTCGCCCGGCTGCCCCGTCCCGCCCGCTCCCCCGCCGCCCCGCACCGGCACCCCCGCCCCGCCCCGCCCGCCCGCCCGCAGGTGCGCCCGGCCGCCGGTGGGTGCTACG
>RSEF01000003.1:51241666-51252286 GCA_003993805.1 Himantopus leucocephalus | reverse complement strand
CTTTAAGGTCCCCTCCAATCTAAACCATTCTATGATTCTATAATCCACTCCTGCACAAATTAGAACTTAAAACACATTTCAAGGAAGATTTCTTAGATTATAAACTGTTATCAATTAGCTCTATCCACGGATATTCTCAATACTCAATACGTTTTAAAATGTGAGCAAGAAATATATGATACATAAGTAAATATTAATGCCCCCTTGCAGGCCAGCTCTTCATTAGAAAGGCCACACAGCCTTCAGGGACAAGTCGGAGTTACGTGATGAGTGAACTTGCTGGTTCTGCTGGGTATACTCGCTCGAATCCCAGTTAAGCACGTGCCTCTGTTTTAGTGTGGTTGGAAAAGGTTTTTAGCATGTCCTTACTAAGTAATAATTGTGAAACATTACAAACACTTTCTTAAGAAACAGAGAAGACCAAAGGAAGTTAGAATTCCTAAGAACTCAAGATAAACGTGAAGATAATTGGGAGACATTGAAGAGTAAGTTTCTGGGCTATGGTATTTTTCCTAAATCCCAAAGCATATTTAAAACCAATGAAGACAGTGAGCTCTTTTACATTTTAGTGTTGGAAAGGGTAAAGCATCCTAAGAACAGAGTTAGTTACTTGTCCTACTGGGATGCATCTGGTTTTAACTTCTATCCTGATAGAAAGATGAAGTGTACTCTTTATAAATTGACTTGATATTTTCATTATATTCATTTTACATCCAAGCAATGTGGCTTTAACTGGGCTTCCCACTGTGATCTCTGGCTTATTTTCCTGAGTTTCTGTAGCTTAATTTCACATAGTGTGAAGTCTGATAAATATAAACTGTTTCCAACATGATGTGCATTGTATTTGGGAAGAAAGAATTTCACTTGCTTTTGTTCAGCTAATTAACATAGCTTTGTAAATTCTCCATAGAATAGAACATATATGTGCTTTTGATTAAAAAAATAGAAGAGATATTATACATAGTGTTTAATGACTGTTTAGCTAAAAATACTGAAAAGATGTTTTCTAAGATTTATGAATACAGTGAGAAGTATGAGGGTGACAGGTGAAAGGAGAAAGGTTAGCTGCTGGTGCCCTAATTATAAACGAGTCAAGAGAAGAAGAACCAAGGTTGACTCTTACAGAAAAAGCATGCAAAGCTTCG
Source organism: Himantopus leucocephalus (assembly GCA_003993805.1). Classification (NCBI taxonomy): domain Eukaryota; kingdom Metazoa; phylum Chordata; class Aves; order Charadriiformes; family Recurvirostridae; genus Himantopus; species Himantopus leucocephalus. Next base: position 51,251,141 of record RSEF01000003.1, on the reverse strand, counting down.
TGCTCAGGTGGTTTATTTTACTTATGAATGGGTTATTCTTAATCCAGAAAATACTGCCGTAGACGTGTACTACCACCTTCATTTTTAATTATGTTTGTTACCGNGTTGACTCTTACAGAAAAAGCATGCAAAGCTTCGTGCTCAGGTGGTTTATTTTACTTATGAATGGGTTATACTTAATCCAGAAAATACTGCCGTAGACGTGTACCACCTTCATTTTTAATTATGTTTGTTACCATTCTCTTGGTAATGTGGTGGTCTTTTACCCCAGGAAGCATAAGTGTGAGGTTTACTAATTATTTTATAAATTAAGAAATGCTGGCAGTTTACTCAATTTTTATAGTCCAGTTACTTTTTGTTAGAAGTGATTTTTTCTTTTTTTGCTACAGCAGAGGGCAGCAAATGATTCTGCTATTCAACTGAAAGCACAGATAACTCAGAATTGCATGCTATCTTGCAAGGTTCCTTTGAAAAAATAGATGGATACTTAAAAAAAAATGCTAAAACTTTACAATAGGCAAAAATACTTAGCTTTTTCCAACAGGATAGTTCTAAGGTTCAAAACGTACATTATACCTTTTATTCACCATGGGTGAATAGAGCAGGATGAGAGCCCAAAGACATTACCATAGCTCTGTAGTTCTGAATACCTTCATTTTTTAATTTTCTGATTTATCAGAATGATAGCGGTACATTAGTTAACATTTGCACAGAGAAACAATTGCACTAGTGAGTTACTTTCTGCAAACTGTAAAACTTGGGCCACTTCTCACTTCAGTCATATTCAGCGTGAAACTCAGTTGATTTTTAGGATCATTTGTATGTATTAAACATTCATGGATGATAACATTCGTAGTCTGTTTTAACATCAAGATTTTACTTCAGCACATCAGATAATTCCTTTTTAAAGCTGGGCTGTTTTAAGCATCACTGGTTTCTGAATCCTCGTCAGAGCTCTGTTGCTTCTGTGCTGTTGCACCACAAATTCCATAGATTTTCTAAAGCAAAATAATAAAAAAAAAAAAGCCAAAAGACCTATTTGGTTTCAGAGTACACAAAGGGGGCTTAATTGTGCACTTACAACTTTTTTAGTTGTTTCTCGGTTGTTAAAATTTAACCATGCAATATTTCATTTTAGTACTATTGTTATAATACGTTCATAAATCTGTGCTCTTGTGGCTTACTAAAAATGCACGCTTTCCACTGCCCTGAGACTCACTTTATTGCCCAAAAGAACTTAAACGCATTTAGAACGGATTAAACTGTGGCACATTTCAGTAAGTTAGACATCCTTGTTTGAAAATTCCGTTAATGTTCCCTTATTCCTCATCTATTTGCCATTCTCCTTCAATATTTTTCTTTTTGTTAATTTCAGTCAGATTTGATTTGACAAAACCCCTAGGAATACAATACAGTGTATTCTTTGGTGCCCTTTGAAACTGAGCCATCATTCTGTGCTATCATGAAGAAATGTGTCAGGGTGCTCACATACCTGAATCGTTCTAACTGCTTTAAAAATACAACTGTAATACCCTTTTTCTTGGGTTCAGAACTTTTGCTTTCTCATCTTCATGTCAGCTTTGTTTTGAAACCCACCTCAAACAGCTGGAACAGTCCACCTCAGGTGTGTCTCCTCAGACTCCTTGGTTTTTGTGAAAAAGAAATTTAGTCCAAAGAATTGATACTCTGATCATGGGTGAATGACAGTTCAAACTTCATATAAGTTGCAAAAACCCCAAATTTAATTCCATTTAACTGGGGCGTAGTTGCCCCATGTTTTCTTCTGCAGCACAGCTGGCTTAGAAGCTTTTCATAGTCTGATGCCTGCTGAGTAATGCTCATATCGGTCTTTGTGGGGCTGCAATGTAAATCACATTGCTGAAATGGTGTTAAGATTAAACTTGCAAAGTTAGGACTTGTAAACATCCTGCAAAGACGTGAGGTTACGTTTAATGTCTCACTTCTCTCATCAGGTTTATAGCTTGACCACAGCCGGCACTGGCGTAACTGAACTGCTGGGGACAGCCTGAGAATAACCAACTGGATGCAAAAATGGCTTTAAGTTGCTTTTGCTAAGGAAGAAAACCTAATGTTTTATATTCTGAGCCAGAAGTTATTACAATCTGTGCAGGAACTATGGGGTAATAACCTGCAGGCTGCTATGTAATTTGGTACACATGTAGCTAAGCACACATGCATAAAGCCCGAAGAATCAGACCGATATAATTAAGCATTGATCACAATGCACAACAGGGCAGACATCAGATGGCACAGGCAAGTCTTACATTTCTTCATGTTTAAGTAGAATGTAAGTATTATTCTTTTCATATAACATTAAAAAAACCCCTGCTTTCTAGTTTTTTAAAAGGGAAATTAGTCCTAATATTTACCAGCCTAGCAATTTTCCTATCACGTATCAGCAGCTACACTTGATCCTCAATTTTTTTAGTATGTGTCACATACTAAAAATTTATTATTTTGCTTACTGTCTGAGCTACAGAATTAATGGAGAAGCCAAAGCATATTTAGAGGAGGTGGAATGTTTTTGTTAAATGTAGTTTTCCAAGAACAAACAGTGAACTTCCAATGTCAAGTTCAGGACGTAGTTAAAATTAGTTAAATTTGAAGCATATTTCTTCACATACTGCCTTTTCCAGTGAAAGCATGGGCCCAGTGTTTAAATATTCATCTTAACATTATTATTCTGATAAATTTCCTGGAGCAACAAGAAACTTTAAGAAAATGATGACTTCAATCGTTACTGTCTTATTAACTGGAATGAAAAGTCATGGAAGAAAATTCGCCCTGTGCCAGTCCATGTTTGTCAGGGAAGAGAAACTAATGTGAACACGGAAAGATCTGAGCTATCAAAAAGTGTTGTAGTCAGTACCTTTCAAGCTGAGCAAAATAAAAAGTACTTTGTTTTGACCTGAAAAGGATCAAAGCAGAGGCTAACGTTATGGGGGTGCTCTCGAGGTCTCGCTCATGTCTTTCTAGCGCTGGGCATGTGGCAGTATTACTTCTCAACTGTAAAGAAGCAGGGTTTCATGGATTGTGTTGAAGGACATAGCTGCCCTCCAACTGCCCTTCAGCTTTATCACTGCCAAAACAACATTGCATGTAAAACATTGAGGCCTTTAGCTGTTAATTCTCTGATCTCCATTTTGACGAATACCGTAACATGAAACTCATCAAACACGGAAAAAAAAGATTGAGAATGTAAGCATATGAAGCACCTGCTCCTCCTTCCCTCTTACTTGTGCAAAAAAGTCATCACATTAGTAGGTGTCTGAAAGCAGGCTCTCACTAAATCTGTGGAGTAGCAAACCATGAGAACTAGAGGAAAACATATTTCTTTAGTATTCCTTTCCTCTTTCTGGTACGTCTGTACAGCCACGGTTTGGTGAGAACCAAACTAGGCTCTTCTCTGCTGTGTTAGCATGATGGTGTGATTTCCTGACGCACTCTTGTCATTGCAGATAAGGCTGATGGTTAGCCTTGGGCTGAGCTGAGGCTGGTACAGGATTTTCTGAACTTTGCAGCATTCATATTTTATGTCCTATTTGGTATAAATAAACATTGAAGAAACAAATGTATGACGCCCATGAATGGAGAATAGTAAAGACTTGTGCTTTGTCTTTACTGCTGACAGGGTAGTGCTAATACAACTAACGTCATACTTGGACATCTTGAGTGGCATGTGTACAAATTCAGTACTTCATATATTAAAAGGCTGAGGGTGCCTTTTGCATTATTAGACCACTGTTTGTGTTGGTTTAAGAGATTACCATAATGAGAACAGCTAAGCTCAGTGTTCACCTCCAACTGCTCGACAGTGCCTTTGGGGTTGCCCTTCAAAGCGTGGGGCTGGGGGTGGACCCTGCAGAGTATCACTGGGTCAGACCTGGTTGAGCAGGGCCTCCACAGGCTTTCTGGAGAGTGTGACAGACCCGTCCGCAGGCTGGGAAAGTGGCTTGTGCCCACACCGGAGCTTTGGGACATTGCTAAGGAGTTGCAACAGACCTTCCTACAAGTGGCAGTAAAGCCTGTTTGTTTAAAGAGCTATACGCTGCTTTTCATTGCTCGTTAAAATATTTTCCTTCTAAGCAATCGGTCCTGAAGCAGCTATTTGCAGACAAATCTGTGAGCAATTTAACTTGTTGCGCTGCAGAGCTAACTGCATCTGTCCTGGGATGACCCTGGGAAGCTGGAGTGAGTGAGCGCCTTGGCAGACAGCTCCCCCAACGCTCCGCTTCGTGACATTATTCCCAGTATCTTGACTGGTTGTTTATGAGGAAGCTTTAGGGGAACGAGATGATCCATATGCTCATCAAGCAAGCCACAGCAAGCAACTAGGCCTGGGGGACTTCAGCATCAGCATAGGATGACTCTCTTGGTGGAAAGTCAAGACTTCGGGCAGCACAGGGCCACAGCCTGGCCCTGCGAGGCTTTGCTCACTTGCAGGCTAGGACTTACCAACCTGAGCAGGGCACTTGGATATTCGATCTGTTAGTCATCCAGACCTGAATCTTACCCAGCCATTTTAGCTGGAGCTTCCCATTGAATTGCAGAGCGAGCTTCAGGTAGTCATCTCTCTGGATCAGGCCTTTAGTTGACTCATCTCTCCTGATGAAGTCTTATACCCTGCTCTCGGGTCAGATGAAGGAACAATAAGATGTATCCTTTTTTTGGAAAAAGCAGATCCATATTGCAGCTGCCTTTACCACAACCTAAACATGGTGAATTCAGGTATTCAGTGTCACAGTAACTTGGTGTTAACTAACTGGTCATCTCCTCACAGTGCCTGGTGGACCACAGGGATCGTTTTGGTCAGTAAGCAGAGAAGAAGTGCTCCAAGCTTTGGCAGTTTGGCACACTGAAGGGATCACGTTAGAGATAAAATGTTCCCCTCCTTGTGAAACTGTTCCAGGTTAGCAGCAATCCCTTCTCTGCTTTCACTCTTACAGTCTGCCATCGGTGCACCATCCCTGCCTTGGTGCTTTGCAAGCAAGGGAGAAGCCCCAATACCTTTAATCTCTTCAGAAGAAATATATATGTGACACCCTGTGGAAAACTAATGGAATAATGGCCAGGAACGTCTCTTTCCAGCTGCATGAACTTCATACCAAAATCTTGTGGCTGAGGGCTCCAGAACATGGGCCTCATCCTGCCAAGGGTGTCACTTCAAGCTGCTGTTTCCTTCTCGGATATGAAGCATGGTGCAGATGAGACAATGAAAAGCCAACTTAAAACTCTGAAAATGAATTGAAGCATGACTCCCCAATGCATGCATCTCACCAGTGAGACTGTCAGCACCGGCAGAAAGTGGGCTGGAGTCAGCGATGCATGAGGACTGTGTTAAGGCATTATCTTTTGGACATGACGTATGTTTACTAGGAAATGAGGAGGTAAGGGGCAGTAGGGTTGAAGGATTACAGTGCTTAATAATTCTTAGAGGAAGAGATTTCATCCCTCATGCTGCCCTTATGGCAGTTAGCTGTAAGCCTTTTGCTGAAAGCTTATCTCTCCCCTCCCTGCCCCACCGCTTCTCCAAAGACACTACCAGAAAACCTAACATCATGAACCAGGAACAGAGCATTTTTCTTGGCAAAGCTGAGCAGAGAACTTCAGGCCTTGTCTACACAAAGAAGATAAAGGAGGATGTGAATGCAAAGTAAAATGCCTGTTCCTGGCTACCACTCTGCTGGGAAGCTCTTTTCCTGCAATAAAGATATCTTAAACTGAGGATAAGGACTCGGGAACAAGTTACTCGTGGTAAATTAACTATAAGGACACATCAGCTACTCTGTAGCTAGTGCCAATTGCACGTCCTTACTTTAGTGTCAAATAAGAGGTCTTCTCCCTCTTTCCTTGGAGGCACTTTCCTTGCATCAGTGGGGCACTGCAGGAAAAAACCAAACAGAGCAGAAAAAAAAACCCTTAGGCAGCTGCCACAAAGTAGTTAACTACAGTGTGCTGCAAGTTCAAACCCTGATATTTCCCTTGCCATAACTCACAGGTCTTTGGTGTGAACCATTTAGGAAAAGAACGGCAGTAATTCAGGATAAGTCTCTCCTGCTGAAGGGTAAGAGTGCCCCACCAGACTGGGGAGCAAAGGATTGTCGAGAATTTACCAGGGCCCCGTGACTGAGTCCCAAAGACGTAGGGGACGGCAGCCAAGACAGCAGGGCAGTCCTTGCTTACAGGCATCTCCCATTTCTCCCCCATGGGCAGGTGAGAAAATGGTTTAAGGAACCCAGGGTTACACACCCACAAAATAATATGTCCCTTCCTGTATGTCACAGCTTCATCTGGTTTTTGGGGGTGTTTGGCGGGTCATATAAAGAGTTTTTATTAAGAAAGCAGTAGCTGCTAGTCGCAAACAAAATGTGCCAGTCTTGTTGTTTGCCAGGCGAGGTGGGTCTGTGGGCTGCCTTCGCCTCTGCGGGACGGGGCAGGGGTGCCATAGGGTGTTTCCGAGGGCACATGCACCCCTGCTGCACCCCCATGCCCCGCCAGGCACCCACCTGAGGCACCTGAAAGCCTGTGGTCAACGCTGTAAATCTTTGTAATCATTGGGAAGGGATTCACACCTCAGAGGGCAGCTACAGCCTTTCATGGGTTGTTCTTTCTGCCTGCTGGTCGAGCCCTCTCTGACTTTTGCCTCTCGCTGAGCTACCACGGGGTGCATAGGGTGAATTGAAGGAGTACCTGGGTTTTCAGCAGTTTTCTGCTCGGTTTGGAGACTATCCTCATGTAATCTTGTGGCTCTGTTTGCGAGGGGGTTTTTTTGTTACCTGCAAGGGTTTCATCAGAGTTGTGTCCAATCCATGTTAGTGCACAGGGGGATTAAAGAAAAGGGGCTGTTGCTGCTGCAGTAAAGCAGACAGTATTGCGGCTGAATTCCTGGGCAGCAGAGCCAAAGTGCCACTGTTTTTGCCCTAACTGGGGAACTAATGAATTCCAGGACTCTCTGTGACCTCCTTGGTGTATCACTTTTAATCACTGTATCCCTGATGACAACAGGTCCCTGAGCAAGAGGTCAGCGCTGAGCTTGGCTGTTGGCCTTGGTGTAGCCTCAGTGCAGACCACTGCGTCCCCCTTCTTACTCAGTCTCCTGTCTGTCCTTCCCGTCCTGTTTTTCCCCTGTAAGCAGCTGATTACGCTGCGACACACCACCCACAGCAATCGCACTATTTTGCTACTGCTTGACATCCCAACCATGCAACACTTCTTCCTGGTGCTGATAGCTTGGTTTTCTTCTTTTAATGATGTTTGAGGAGAAAAAAACAGTGTTACTTTGGCAAAGCCCGTTAGCCTATGAATAATTGCTGTGCTTTGGGCTGTCAGTGAGCAACTGGCTTGTGTCAGCTGCCCAGAGGAATAATTTGGGGAAGACTGCAGCTCCAAATTAATTCTATATATACACATTTTGAGCTACACATGCATGAGAACCACAGACCCGGGCTGGAGACCTTCCAGAACTGAATTCTCCCCTACAGCCGCTATGGCTAAGCAGCGAAATGCCATCCATGGAGTTTATAAAAGCAGTCTAGGCAGGCAGCAGTAACTCTGAGCAACTTTTCTATGGTACCAGGGTCCACACCCCTGTTGTGAGGTCGGGCACTGGCATGATGCACTGCAGCCCGTAGTCACCTGCTGATGTGCAGCTTCCCATGGGGACCTGCCTCCCTCGCTGCTCCGGGCAGCTGGTGGCTGCCTCACCAGTGAGGAGCGCAGCTGCAAGTGGAGGAAGGCCAGGTGCTTTGCCAGCTGTGGGTGCCCATGCCGGCATGGGAAGGGCTGGCTTCTTTTAGGGAACTTAACTGGGTGAATGGTGTACAGCTCTAATGGGTTTTTGCGCATGTGGTGCCCCTGGAGATCATCCCAAATCCTGCAGCCAGGCCCCTGAGAGCACAGTTCGTACTCCACACTAGGCTTGGTATCTACAGCAGCATCTGCTTGCCTATAAGACAGGGCTGTGTCATTCCTGGACTGCAGGAGCATCCTTCAGCTCCCCACAGTGCCCTTAATCATTTTCCCACATCTTCCAGCTTCTCCAACAAGGGAAGCGCGGTTTTACAGAGTCACTTCCTTCCCCACGCACTGCTGGTCAGTGGGGTGCAGCACGGGAAAGATGGCCTGTTTCTGGGAATCAGTTAGAAGGTATTGATGGGCAAATGACTGAAGCTAATTAGCTGGAAGGAAATTTTTTTCCTCAGCGTGGGTTTTCTGGCGCAGGGATAGGGAGCACTATGAGAAGGAAAGGAGTGGTGAGGACAAGGCCCTTTTTAGCCCTGAGCACCAGGCAGTGCAGATGGCAGTTCATATGGTGTAATGAAAGATGGGCTGCAAGGTCCAGCCCCAGTGTCCCATGGGGTGGGTGGACCCAGCCCTCCTCCTACCTTCCAAAAAACACATCCAAATTGCTCTTTAAAACTGTCTAGGTTTTATTATTTTCTCTCTCATGGCACAGGAACAGAGAGCCTCAGGGCTTTTAGGAGCAGCAGTGGTAAAAAAATCTCATGATGAGCTGACACTCCATGTGTGTAAGTGCATGTGTATTATACACAGACTGGGCCAGCAGTTGGATAATGTATTTTTAAGTGCTACCCCTTCCAAGTATCATCTTGGCACACTCCAGATATCTATCTTTCCCTTTCAAACTGAAAGAAGACTGATTCATGTTGAAAATCTGTCTTCTAGAGGCTATAAAGTTGTGACTTATGAAAACACACTCTTCCCAAGGATGCTGCTTTGTGTATCATTTCACATTGCAGAGTTTTGTTGTGGATGTTCAGAGCCTACAAACAAACCCCTCACCTTCTTGTAAGAATACTGCAACCACTTGTCAGATGTGCCAGAGACAACTATGTGCCAGAAAGAAAACTTGAAAAGGGCAGGAGTCTGCACCACGGACGATGCAAGAGCTCAAGCACTCTGAAGCAACAGCAGCTCTTGTCGTTCTGGTTTTACCCTGCTTTTCAAACTAGTTGATTTAACACAGTGAGATGGTTGTACCTACCGGGAAGACAACTCGCCATTGTGATTTCTCCTTTGTCGCTGTGGGTACCTGGAGGAGGACCCTGTAACACCCACATCTGCTTAGTTTCAACTTCAAATCCCTCCTTAAAATATTTTTTAGTTGTAGTACTTCCAAAAGACTTGACCATGGTTAGATCCTGAGTGAGATGGCCACCTCTTGGGCTGTGTCCCTGTTTCTTCATGCTCTTCCACATCCTTTTAGAGTCATCCCATTCCCCAGCCTGTGGTTAGACCTTTGATGGTTATGGGCAGGTTTTGGTTTGTGTGTGCTCACTGCCACTACTGAGAAGAGAGGGAAAACTCCTTAAAATAGCAAGATTAAGTTATTTGGGTAGTTGGTTAGATGGGCTTTGAGCTATTGGTTCAACAGCATTACCTGTGTGTTTTCATGGACCTGTTGGAGCGAGTCCAGAGGAGGGCCACGAAGATG
>RSEF01000003.1:51213448-51231842 GCA_003993805.1 Himantopus leucocephalus | reverse complement strand
TTACTGGCCATTTAAGTTTGAGGCAAGATGCCTGAGATGAAACAGATAAGACTCAGTAAGGTACTGAATATGATCTACTGAATCTACTAAAATTTCATGATGTAAGAGATTTAGGAACAAGTTACAGGGATTTATATTCACAGCCACTTCTACACAGTATTGCCATAACGTTAAAAATTTATTCTACAGATATTTAGAGCGTGCTTACTTTAGCCCAGGCAATTTCTGAATCCAGATCAGAAAGCAAGCTCTCTGAAGTGGACTTCTGCACGAGCTCAGCCTCAGTGGTTGCTAGCCACTCTGACAAAGAGGTAGCCTCTTTCCTCATTTTGCGTGCCAGCTGGGATGCTCTTTCGAGGTCTTGCTTTCCTTCTGTCACCTACAAAAAAAAATAAAAAGGAAAAAAGAAAACAAGATTAGATTTTAAAACACAGCAAAAATGAAAGTGCTAGCCAGCCAAAATATCCCCCGGAATATATAAAATCCTTGCATCTGAAGACTGTCTTGCATTAGAGAAGGACACTGAAAAGAAAAATCGTTTATAAACATCTGCATCTTACTATAGAAAGCAGACTACGTAAGACTAGAATAATTTTAAACTAAGATACACTTAAGGGAGACAAAGAAACCTGCATGCCAACTTATTTATAGCTAGTAATCAAATTGAGGTTTAAACTTTGTTTATTATAATCCTTTAACTGAAACTCAAGGTGATATAGAATCCAGTCAGTCAGTCACACAGGTAAAATTCAGTGCCTTTTTGTGTTTTGATAGACTTCCTAGCAGTAAATAAAAATTTCACTGAAAATCTACTCTGCCCTTGAAAACATCTCAGTAAAGTGAATATGAATTTTGATTTTTGCTGCAGTACAATCAATTCTATTTCACACTGGCTACACAATTAGTCTGGTCAAACTTTACCACAGACTTGAGAATAAATCCAGCCATAGCAGTCAGAATCAATCGATATTTCAAAAAATTGCCCTCTGTCTCAGCTTAGTGTTTGCAGGTATTTATTCAAAATAACGCACTCTGAAGATCTAAAAAAATTAATTCAGACACAAACAAAATCATAACATTGTACTGCAAATAACTCTGCCTTTCTATCCTTTCCCAATTTCTTGTCCACATGCTTTCTGAGTTACNCCCTCTGTCTCAGCTTAGTGTTTGCAGGTATTTATTCAAAATAATGCACTCTGAAGATCTAAAAAAAATTAATTCAGACACAAACAAAATCATTAACATTATACTGCAAATAACTCTGCCTTTCTATCTTTTCCCAATTTCTTGTCCACATGCTTTCTGAGTTACAGATGTACAGGTTCCACTAGAATCCACATCTTTGTGAATGTTCTCCACTTTACAACAATAAAATGCTTCCTAAGACCCATTTCAAGATATTCCAAACATATAATCTGGCCACTTACCCACATCTTCATTCACAGAACAGGCATGAGTCTGCTTGGATTTCTGTCTTAATTTAGGTAGGAAAAGAAGCCCCTATTTCTCTCCTGCCCCCTAAGGGCTTAATAATTTTTAAACACTTCACTTAGACAAATAACTATTCAATTACTAAGAAAATTACTCAAAACAATATTTAATGCAGTTCATGGGAAACATAGGTTTGCTTGCATTTTCTATTTCATACTGAGAGCAACACTTTAGCTGGATTACAATTAGAAACCATCATGACACCTTTTAAAAAAAAATACATCGACTCAAACTTTTCATATGACAATCTGATAATATATTATCTTGCAGGCTGGTGTACAGACAAGAGAATGTAAAACAGTGCTCAACGAGTTTAACAAATAGCAGGCCAGCTTTGCCAGAATGATGAAAGCTCTGTGAACCTTCCTTTCCTCAAGGCTACCTCCCCTTCAGAAACACTCTCTGAGCACAGGGGTCTTGCACAACTACAGGATTGTTATGTGTAATCTTTAATCTCTGAACTGATTGTTCCTGGATGTAGGAATTAGCCTATACAGTATCAGCTTCAAAATCAAACTTAAAACATCATCGGACATCAAAACAACAAGGAAGGGAATTTATATGCAGACAAATATTCATATGTACATTTGTTTTTCTTACCTGTGCCCCCAGGTCATTGTAAAGAAATTTCAGTGCTGTCAGTTGTTCATCCATCCCTTTGGGATTATCCGTCTGTTGTTTCTGTACAATTTGCCTTCCTGTCTTGATGACAGTTTCAACCTCCAATTTCACCTCACTGAGGGTCTTATAGAGTTTCTAAAAACACAAATATGTATATTGGGGATCAATTTGTAATGCAGATTTTCAGACTTAGATTCATTTGGGGACCTGACCATCAGATAGCAATTAAATTCTGAGCTATGGATTAAGAGCAATGTCAGCCAAGACGATTTTAAACTCCAGATGTTCCATATTTTATTCTAGTTTTCATTTGCACCCAAAAAAAGAATTAACCCAGTAATTTAGCAGTGTTTACTCCATAACATCACCACATGTGGCAAGGCTAACATTGTGATCTGTACTTGATCTTATGTATAGTATTTGTTTTCTTCAAATGCTAAGAACGAAACAAACTTGCCCCAGGAGTGATGATTCTCCATAACATGAGGATGAGCCAGGGAAGGGAGTTTATAAAAACTCAGCTGTTTCACCACACCTGTGATCAACAATCCACTACTTTTATGTCCACATTCTCACCCAGAAGTATTAGAGGCTTTTAGTTTTCAATTGTTCTGTTGGTGTTTTGCAAGAAGTTGTAACAGTTCCTTCAGGACTTTAAGCAAAAATTTCCTCAGGAGACAGTTTAGGCAAGAAAAAAAAAAAAAATCACGCAAGAAACAAACACCCCCAAGCATGAGTTAAGAAGATTGCATACTTACCATACACCTGTCCAGATGAGCTTGGATTACATCTGGGTCAGTATCCTTCACATCTAAGACATGAAGTTCCGCTTTTACACTATCCAACACCCGCTTGCAATCCAACATGCGCTGCTCAAAATTGGCTGGTTTCTGGAAAAGCTGATACTTTGTAGACACTTCACGGAGTTTTCTCTGTTTTAATGAATATTATGTTGAAAGATTTTTTTAAATTAGTATCTGCACTTCAAAAAAATAACGTTTAAAGCATCCCTTCCTGAGATTCTTACTCATCTCTCATGCCACCACAACTCAGTATACATGGCAACACTATTTGGCAAGCCAAATTCCATCACCTATTCCTAATCTCCACCTGAGATGCAAGAGAGCTATAATTCTGTATCATACACTTCCAAAATATCCATTTTACTAAAACACAGGGGCTTTCTGACTTTCAGCATTTATCCCATGATACTTATGAAATTTAGACTTCCTTACTCAATTCATCTAATGCTGCTTGTTTCCTAATAAAAGCATGTAAAAACATATACTATTTACTTCTGAGGTTCAGTTGACCACACCGAGCAATTCGCAGGCTGACAACAGCAGTGTAATTGAAAATCAGAAGCTCTTCAGATTTAAATTCTTAGTGTGGCTCTCATATTTTTACCTGCAAAGCATCCAGCTGAGTTCCACCACGGGGAGACCTGCATTCAGGAGATGCAGGAGGGAAAGAGCGAGTACTTTTCTTGAGCTCCTCTAAAGTGGATTCATGAGCTGCAATCTCAGCTTGAATTTTCTGTCACATCATAGAAACAGGAAAAAAAACGTGTTACAAAATCACTTGCAGAGAAGGGAAGAGGAATTTGCTTACCACCTACTACCCACCAGAAGTAAATGCACTCTGTAAAAGTTAAACATTATCAGGTTTATTTTAAATATTCTGACTCCGGTGACAGCTTGCTAAATTGAAAGCCGTTAAGATTTTTATTCAATACAACCTTCTTAAAACAGGAAAGCAATTCAGATTATAAAAGATACCACCTAGTACATCAGCACAGGACTGAAATGAAGCCTTCATGAATTATTAAGTCTAGGCTGAGCACTATCATGAGATATTTCAAAATGTTTTGTAGTGAAAAGATATATGGAATACCTGGGCTTCCTGGGGCATCTGAAAGGCATCTACCCTATCAGTCAGATAAGATGTCAGCTGTCTATCCAGCTCCGTTAAGTTTTCCTGCAAGACCTGCAACATGTGGTCAGTTTCTCTCATGGTCTGAAGCTGTTGTTCCAAGGCTATCTGCCGGCTCACCGCCTGAGTGGGACAGAAAGGCAAGATAAGATGGAGCAGTAATTCAATACAAATTGTATTAAACTTTCTCAAAATGAGGTGGAGGAGACCCAAAAAATCCTGTGCCAGGAGGACTGTCTAAAAGAGCAGAAGCGAGCCTCAGAAGGCAGCAATTTTTGAAGCCTGCTGTGATTTATACTGGTAACTGACAAACAGTGGCATAGAAGGAGAGTTTTGCTGCTAGATATACAGGATAGTGAAAACAGCTCTCTCCTATCACCTCAGGAAGTATTCTGTTAAAAACATACCAGTTTCAAAAACGGGAATCAGGGACTTTGTAATACGCTACAGCTCAATGTTGTTTGACATGTAAACTTACACATTTTCTTTCAAAACAACGAACCCGTCTTTCTGTTACAGTGTGAAAATAGAGGTTCACAGTTCCTTCCCTTCCTCGCCTCTCCCTTCAACAGCAAGACTTCTAAGTTCATCTGAAATGTCACTACTTGCATGAGAACACAAATTCCCCACTATCAACACACGCACACACCAGTGGGTGTGTACATACACACACAGAGATGTGGAAAGTTGTCAACAGCCCAGTGTGTCAGCGCTGCCGCTGCCAAAGCAGACAGTACTTTATTGCCATATAAAAATTGTTGTAACAGAAAAATAATTGTGAATGCTAACTTAAATGACAGCACGTAGCCCCCAGCTGAGGGCACTGCATTCATGTTGCTCACTGTAATGAGGATGAACTGAAGTTCCCTCTATGACTACAATTAGGCAGTGACAGAAAAAAACCACTCCCATCCTACAATTTGGCAGGGATCTCTATTACCAGGATACAGAACACAGGTTACAAATATACACAACCTGAAATACAGCTAGTCTTCCTCTATCTAGTAAATCTAGAAAAGGTTAGATTAAAGTATTAGAAGAGGAAGGAGACAACATAATGTATGGGCGATGAGAAAAATGTTTTCCTTCTGTTCCTTATTTCAGTGCGATTTCTTCCCAGCCATTTCAAAGAGTGAAAAACTCACTTATTCATGTTCATCATTTTGACAGTTAGTGAGCAGCTCACCAGTATTTATGGCACTAGGACAGGAATATTAACCTCAGTTATTGGACCATCCCCCTTGAGACTGGAAGTGCTTTTTTGTCAAAATTATGTGGAAAAATACCAGGGGGTCCCCACAGTGCAAGGGTGTGCAAGTGCGCAAAATAAAACCATGATTCAAGTCAGGAAAAAAAAAGTACCTTGCTCTTTGGGTATTATTCCAAATTGAAAACAGCTGACAATATTGTGAAGTTTTTCCTCTTTTCCTGTATTGAAGTCCTGCATCTATGAATTGAGCTATCTAACAGGAATAATTTCAGACCACTGAGCTGAAAAACGCAGTCTACTTCAACCCTGCCCCCAAATTCTTACCAAGTGACTCAATTCCTCATAGCGGGCATTGAAAGCCTCCAATTTTTCACTGATGATATCATCAAGAATCCCTCCATCAATCAGTGTCTGCCCAAGTTCCCGAATCTGGGTTCGATTATCAGCTGGATGACGCAGGACTGATTCCAGGGACTAATTAGAAGAGAGAGTTTTAAAGGTCAAGACACTGAATGATACTGCATTTTCAGAGGTGGAAATCTGGCTGCATGCACCGAAGTTTTACACTTCAAATGTCTTGAGAGTGCTCTAAAAGCATGAATTAGTTATGGCTTAATCCATGATGGCACAAGGCAAGTACAGTGGTCATTTTGCTTTAGATAATTGAACTTCACAGCACTTCTTGCCTATTCACATCATTTCAAACTATAGTGCTGGAAGAAATTAATCAATTTACACAGGACAGGAGACAGCATACAATTTTATCATGGTACCAAGTATGGCACAATTATGTACAGCAAAATTCAGCTTTTGGTGGAGGATCTTACAAATATCCATTCCAAATTCAGAGTAATAATTTCATTTTACCTGAAGAATCAGAATATTCAACACATCTTTCAGTATTCTGCAGAAGTGCAAAATTTATGTTTTCTTAAACAGGGCTATCTGAAAAGTTACAAATCTGATAGACTAACTACAATACCTCAAGCGCATCGTTGACAGCATCCAACTTATCAGGCAGATTTTCTGTCATTTGCACCCTTTCTTCCAGATTGTTTAGCCAAGCTGTTTCTAAATCAAGATACTGAAGCAGCTCAATCCAACAGGACCACACCTCCTAGGAGCAACAGAAAAAACATAAATTAGCCTAGAATGCCAGGCATAGCTCATATGCCCTATGAACAGCTTAAAGCAATTATGTTTCTGAGACATTCATGCAAAATAGTCAATTAGTAAGTATTCAAAACCATGCAATAGTACAGTAAGTTCTAGACAGAAAAACCTGCAACTATAGCAGGAGGATAAAAAGAAATACGAAAAATACACAGAGGTCTCTAAACTCATGTTAAAGTTATCACTGACATCCAGCTTCTCATAACAATTTAAGAATGTAACAAAATGCATCCACTCCTCTCAAAAGATAGGACGTACACAACCTACCCCAAACTATAATCGACCTGTTCTAATTATTTTCATATTTCAACCTTTAATCTCCGAGAAGTTTCTTTTTGTCATTTTGGAAAACACAAGGATGGATAACAGAGTTGCAAAACAAGGTTACTTATTCGCACAAGTGTCGATTACAATACAGATTATAAAAGCAGTTAGATGGTGTCTCATGGATTCCAAGGATGTAATCTCAAGCAAAAGAAATCTTGGAAAGGAGCCACAGCAAAATGTGTTTATACTGAAGCTACTGGATTCAGTGAAAAAATTGGACATTTTCAGTGTCCTTCTCCATTCCTCTTCTGCCACCTGCCTCCATTTTACTAAGCTGAGAGCTATCATTCTTACCTCCAAAGTGTGGCATTTCCCCCGGATCCGATTGCACAGTAGCTGGTAGTTCTCCAGCACTATGTTCAGCTCAGTCACCAGGTCCTGACCACTAGACGGCACTTTGGTGGCCAACATCTTGATGTTATCTTTGAGAATCTTCACCCGCACCTCCTTCTGCAACACGTCCTCCTTCGCTCTCTGCCCAAAGAAGTGTATGACACAATCAACCTTCAATTGCCATACAGTCAGCTATTTACCATTCAAACCAAAGATCAGCCATTTAACCTTGGAAACATTGCTGCCAAAGTAATCTTGGGTCTGAGCACAACAAAATATGGCACTAACTTGCATGGAATTGAAATGATATTAGTAAGCATTGAAAAACCCTATTTTATTAAACATACAGACTTATTTACCATCTATAAATCCATGACTCAAAGCAAAAAAGATTAAGTTCAGTGCTATTTATACACTAGCATACAGATATGAAAAAGAGAAATGTACCAGAAAAAAATAGAGGTTTGCTAGAAATAAGCATATTAGGGAGAAAAAGGTAGGATGAATTTACAGAAGTTATGAGACTCAGTCACTATCTCCCAAAGTTAGCCAGGAAAGATGACGTAATTACCCAGGACACGTGCAACTACAAAGTTGGGACCTCTCCCACAGCTGTGGGTGTGCAGAGGAACATGCAAAAAGGACAACCAGAAGAATTCCTTCAACCCAACTGCACTTAGAGGAGCTTGGTAACAAATATACAGGATAAGCACAGTACAACTTCCACCACACAGGCCTGGAGAAATCATATTATCAGTTGTTGCATTTTGCCCTAACCAGAATTCGGGAAGCAGGATAA
The DNA here is from genome assembly GCA_003993805.1 of Himantopus leucocephalus. NCBI lineage: Eukaryota > Metazoa > Chordata > Aves > Charadriiformes > Recurvirostridae > Himantopus > Himantopus leucocephalus. The sequence continues at coordinate 51,223,956 of RSEF01000003.1, read as the reverse complement.
GCTGGAAGACAGATCGTGAAGACCAGCCCGGGCCTGTCTCTGTTGAGACAACCAGAGGGTTCCAGAAATAGACACTGTCCATATCTCAGTTTTATGAAGCTGAAGTACCTCTGATATATAAGGCACTGCACTTCATGGTAGAATTTAGTACATGACAGCATTATTGTTGCACATATCGTTCAAGAGGTCTTCTAAATGTAAGGCAATTAAAAAAAAAAAGCCAGTTAATGGGAGGACAAAGAATGGAAAATCTGGGAAACATTTTATGGCAGGATTATCAAAAACCACCTAGCCTGATCTTAAACCTACTCCTTCAAATATAGCAGGAGTTCCACTCTCCGTTGAAATGAGAACAAAATTAGGCAAGCTCAAAAGTTTTTCAAAACCTTAAGCAAAAATGCTTCTCATCAAATATACAGAGTGTTCTTTCCCAGTCCTAAAAGTAGTCCCAGCACAATATTCTTACTGCAAATGCAAGAGTATATGCAAGTGTTACAGTAAGCTTAACAGCTCACAGACATATCTGCCAAATTTAAAAGTACAGAATATAATCTGGATTTGAAAAAGGTAAATGTGCTCAAAGTCTCTCAGATTTGCCAACGAAAAGAATGTTCTTTTTTTTCTTGGCTTGTCTTCAGCAGACTGTCAGACTATGTGATCTCAAATGGTTTCAAAGGACATGAATATATTAAAACTCTTGTTAAAGACTGCTTTCAGAAAGCCCTTTCAAAAAGAACAATTCAAAACTTCAAATAGATTTGTCAAAGCACTTGTATGGAAGAAAAAAATCCTTTTTTTTATGCTCCACCAAGTATCAGTGTAGCGCATACTCATTTAAATAACATGCACACAAGTCAAAACATTTGTGAAGATATGCCTGAACTCTCAGATTTTAAAAGGAGAGAGAATTATTGCTTTCTCTGTACATACATCCAAGAAAATTATCTATTCAACATGTAATTTATAATGAGACAAAAATAACTCCTTCTCCATTTTTTTGTCCACCAGTCCCAAAATTAGAGAAGTGGGGACCAGCATCACTGTTTGCAACAGTTGAGGAACACAAGATAACCCACAACAAAACTGTTTTAAATGGCTTTTCTAAATGTGGAATTACTATATCTAGGGGACAAGAACCTGAAGCTCAACATCTAGAAGCAGAACATCATCTTTTCATAACCACTAATTTAGACAGGTATAACATGACCTTTTCTTTCTTTCTCTCTCAAGTTTCATCTCCTGCAATAAGTTTCCATATTCTTAGTGTTTAATATGCTATACATAGCAAGCCTGGCTCAACAGCTGGGCAAGCTGCTATTCATTATGAAATCCCTACACCTCATGGCCAAACAGAACATCTGCTTTTATAGTTTGTGCTTTAAAAAACAAAAATTCCACAAAGCAGAGCTGAAAAATACCACTAATATTGTCATGACCTGAGCTCCTTTCCACATAGATAATAATTCCACAATAGGTCAACCCCCAAAAGCCATTAAGTTTTGTTTCTCTTTAATCAGGTCTCTACAATGACCTGGTATTCCTGACCTTCATTTCCTCCACTGCATTCTCTAGCTCTTCAGGGGACTTGTATTCAAAATCTTTCTCCAAATATTCTTCTTCAGCTTGGGTCATCCATTCTTGCATCTCTGCCAAATCCTTCTTCAGATTTACAGCTTTTTCCTGACTTTCAGACAGGCGATTTTTCTGACTAATGATCTAGAATCCAAGGTGGAGAAAGAAACAGCAGTTTTGTTACTTAAATGTCCTTGTATATGTGAAAAACCACAAGCCTTTATTAAAACATTTTACTATCAAAACATTTTCAGGCCTTGTTAATTAACAAAAAACTTTTACTTTTACAAACACACGAACTCACGATCTCTTTTTAGCAGATCAACAAAATCTAGAGGTGAGGGAAGGAGGAAAATGACCTCTTTTTCTCATTGCATGTAAACTGGTAACAATCCCTGCAAAAAGTCAGATGGGAAAAAAAACCCTCTTCTGATCACAAGTATCATACAGTTAGATATAGAGCACTAAAACCTCGCTTCTTTCCACAGCCCAGGCAATCTGGATTCTATATCAACAGCAAGGTTCTCCGACACAGATCCTCGCCAGGCATTGCAACTTAAGTAGTATGTTTTTACAGACAGTGGAAAGCTTCCACCCAAAAGAAACAACCAAATACACCGGACTGAAGTGGTAGTCTATTTATAGCCATTTATTTTTCAAAGCTGCTTGGAAGCAGGCAGAAGTTACACAGGGCCAGAAGAATATTCCAGATTTCAGGAACAACAGAACAAAAAGGTCAGACTTCCCTCCCACCCATCCCAGAAAGAGTAGCATGAGTGAAAGCGAACAAATTAATTTTTAGTTACAAACAATTAAACTGTAAGGAGCACAGTGAACTCTTAGGCACCAAGAAGCACATGTATTCAAACAAAACTACTGTTGCACAGGTATCCCTTAACATATTTGCACTTCTGAAGGATTCACTGGGCCAAGTTGGATTTCAGCCACTTTGACAGTGGAACAAGTAAAAAATACTCGTCCCACTGTTTTACTGTTTTGCCTCCTCGCCATCCTACCATTGCCACACAACCAAACGAACAGCTGCAATAACAAGCGCTAGCAATATATGGAGGAGAACTTACCTGTTTGCTCAGTTTCTCCCATTGAGTTTGGCAGTCTACTAGCCGAGATTTCGCCCAAGTATTTATGCCTATGATAGGCTGGGCTCTTAAAGCAGACTCTACTTCTTTCATCTCTTTCAGTGATGGTTCAATCTTCTCCATTTCATTGACAAACATCTGAGCACACATAAGAGAAAACGAATGTTGTTCTTCAGCAAGACATTACATCATTTATAGGATACCAGTAAGTTTGTAGTTTTTAATTATTCCAGAGAAACTTTAACAGAAAAGCAGAATGATGCTGTGTTCAGTACCAGACTGTTTAAAACAATCCCTCAGTGGCCCAAAATAACGGAACTATGCAACTAAAAAACAGCTTGCCATAAACAGTGCAAACATTCTCACATGCCATATGTCAACGCTGGAACAATGCAAGTTTGAAGATTATGTGCACTAAATACTCTGATGTTTCTGGCGTACATTAGACTCTTATTCTTCTCCCAGAAACAAACATTTGAAGGTACACTGTAATTACTTATTATAAGATGAAATTCTACCTATTTGTGATTGTTATGGGCCCTTAGCTAGGAAGGAATCCTACTTGTAAGGCACATACCACTCCTGAGCCCTAGGAGTTTCATCAGAGTTATTTGCTTGTTATTTTTATTGGCCTTGGAATTTTAATGCAGAAAGCACTTTTCACTCATAGATTCAATTCCCTAATCACAAAATTAGCAGAAATATATAAACATTTTCAGAGGAACTAATGTCAACTTGTAGATGAGTATTTGTAAATATGATGAAGACCTTTGAAAAGTACAAAGTGTTAAGGCTACATATGAGGAGCCAATTAAAATGTGCCCTGAAGAAAGAAAAGACAATTTTTCTGGCAGACTTTATGGAATATGCCATGGACAATATTTAATAACAGAAGTAAAATAATAAAGAAGAGATGCTAGTCATCATTTATTTTAGAAGAGCAAAACTCACTGTGCACTGGTCAAGCTGTCTTTGAAGTCCTTCAGTATCTCCTTGCACAGCCTTTTCTGTCATTAAAAAGTCTTTCACACTGTCCATCCACTTCTGAACGACTTTTGAATCAGCCTTAAATCAAACATAATAATGAAAAGCTAATACAATACAGTGATGAAGAGTGTATGGCTGTCGCATTTCAACAACTTCTAGCAGCATCGAAAGCATATTCTACAAGCTGCTAGCATTGCCTTCGTTTTGAATCAGACCACCTTTGTCTTCATTTTTGGTTTGGGGTTATATTCTTTTTCCTCCCAATTTCTCTGTTCTCAAATTTATATGAAAATTAAATTCACAACAGTGATTTTCTTACATCCACGCCACAGCATGATTGCATGTGCATGACCCTGCACTGCTCCAGGCTATCACACAGAAACACAGGATCAAGTCAGGAGGCAAGCATGGCTTCAAGAAGTATGTGGTCACCCTTCACATGAGGGACCTGGCTGGAGGCTGGGGATGTCCTTTTCCTGACAACAGAATCTGTGTATGACTGCTTCCACCACACTTGAGAGACATACTGCACTCCAAGGAAAAGAGAGGGCCCTATAGGAATATATGCGGGGAGAAGAGAAGGGGGTGATGTTAAACATACTTGACAGATAGAACCTATGCTGGGAAAGCCATTCACCTTACAGAGAAACACAGGCATCAAAGGAAAATACCACAAAGGATTAGACTAACCACTAAAAAAAATGTCTAGCTGTTTGAGGCCAATTGCGGGTACTGTACTCACCAGAACAACGTGCGGGGGGGGGGGGAAAATACCTACACAATTTCAGTTATCTGACCTAACATTTGGCAGTTGCCTTACATCCTGCAATGAGGTAGGTGGGAAGTGAGACAGGAGGGTTGTCATCTCCTTCCCATGCAAGTCGTGGAAGTTCCCAATCACTCTTACAAGCAAAACCACCACAAACTTAGAGCAAGGAGAAAGTTTTTCCTTGTCTTGGTTCAACTGAGTTATGCGATTGTTATTTTTTAATAATATAGTTGGACATTTTTTAATCAATACTTTTGGACTGTTTGGTTGGGTTTTTTAATAGATGGCATCTTTTTATTCTGACACGATCGTCATCACAGAGCACTGTTATTGAGAAGCCGAGTCAAAGCTCATCAGATTCACCTTCTATTCTGCATGTCACTGACAGCAAGCAAACCCTTCGTTTCCTTAAAAACCTTGCAATAACAGTTCTTTCAAGATCAATACATTACACGCTGCTTCTCAAAAAAATGTCTGCACTTATGAAGACCCATTAGACTAAGATCATGTTTATTTTTAGGCCAATGCTACCATTAGAGGTCAAAGTCATGACATTTTCTTCATTCCTTTTCCATTTTGGGGGAATTTCCTGCAGCTGATTAGCCTGAAAATCATTTTCCAAAACACAGACCCCAGGAGGCTTAACAGTGAACCATGGCTTAAAGTAAAAAATATACATATTTATAAAGGCTGCCATTTGAGAAAGCATTTTAGCATATACCTAATTTAGCTTGCTTACAGTAAGCTACTTACATAAGTAGCTGAAGTGAATTAAATGGGATTACTCACAAAGTTAGGCACACATTTAAATAACTTGCTGAATTCCAAGCCAAGTCTACAGAAGTTTAATGAAGTAAATGCTCCTGTACCGAACACCTAAATAATTACCAATGGTCAAATACCCAGTGTAGGTTGTTGATGTACAAGAGCCCACAATTTTTAGAGACAAACTAAAACATTGGATTAGTTTCTAAAATTTATTCCAGGAACAAAGATCAAATGTGCTGAATTTTAACTTGTTCGCTCCTAGAAAAAACACATGATGTACAGCCACGCAGTAGATTTAAAAGAACTGAAGGTGATACATAATCAAAGACACAGCAAGCCATGCATTAATAGAGGTATGATAACAGAGAATACAAGATACAGAAATTTTCTTCTAGAAAATACAAGATGCAAATCCGATAAAGTGAGTCTTGTTTACTTTTTCCTTCACATGACTAAGTACAGTCTCACAGTAAAACACAGATCATGTCACTAATGCACATGTCAGCTTGGGGGAGCCTCTGTCTCATAAAAAAAAATAAATCACATAAGGGCCACCTGAGTAGCAGGACCCACAGGCAGATCTGCCACTGACTTGCTCATCAGACTAACAAGGACATTATAAGCACTGTTCACCTGTCTGCTCACTGTTAAAATGAGAATACTTACTTTCAGTTTCTTTTAAAAAAAACTAAATGTGACCAGTGCTGTTTCGTGAAATGGCAGGCTTTAAAGGTGAATTAGGAAAAAAAGAAACATTCGATATAAACCTAACACTTGTGTGTAGTTACGCATGACCATGTTCTCCAAGGGTTGCCATTCGCTTACTCTTTTTTCTTTTCTTTTCTCTCCCATTTATTTTTTTTTTCCCTTTAATAGTCAGGCACTTCATCTCCTCTCTTAACCAAGAAGATACTGCCCAGCCAGTCTTCAAATTAATCTTGTCTCTCTGGTCTCACACCTCCAGTACTGACCCATTCAGTGTCTGCACCAGAACCACATACTGAGTCTCCCATATGAATCCTTCTTGCAGTGCAAGTTCTATCCTGGTCTGTCCAATGCTGTCCACAATGTTTTTATTCAACTTGCTTCACATTCTCATTTTTATTCACACAGTGCTAGACTACAAAAATCTCTGTATAGATTAGTACTACTCCTTCAAAACAAAAATCAGAGAAAATAAATACATGACTGTCCATCCACTGACAGCTTTATGAAACATTTAAGAAACACAGAAACTGGGTACTTAAAAATTCAGTTCATGAGAAAACACCCCACTGTATTTCTACAGACAGCACCACTACATATTTCTTTCATTTTCTATTATTTAATAATTACTTCTATTGTTTCTTCTGCTTTGATTTCTTTTTCAGCTTCTGTACTTCTTTTTAAGATAATAGGCAAGTTTTTAACATCTCGCTCAGGACAACATTCTGTTCTCGGATCTATACAACAGCACACACTTCAATAGCTCTTCAAAACTCCCATGGGCATAAATATCCGCATCTTTCACCAGCAAGTGATTCATATATATGGTGGTACCAACATCACTTTGGACAGCTGTGGAGAACAGGGCACTTCACCTTTGGCTAAAAATTGATTACTAGATAAAAACCTGCCATGCTAATACTGCACACATGTACTCTACTCTCAGTTAAACACAAGAGAGAACTTCAGTTTTCAGAAGCTATTCTTCACCCAGTTAAAGCCGTGATTTAGGAAAGTAGGTGCATGTACAAACCACTCAACTGAACATGACTCAAGTGCAGAAAAAGAAGAGTTCTGCACTTATAAGAAATTAAGGCAGAAAAAAATGCTGCTAAAACTGATGAAGTAAGTAGCTCAGTGTAGCTACAGATAATCAAGGCAACTGGAAAGCTGCAATCATTTGAAGAACAAGACTGATAGAAAGTTGTTGCACAATGGATGTTGAGGCAGGCTAACATGCAGAATACTAATTCTGTCATGCTAAATAACTAATAAGTGTAACCGGAAAGAGAGCGGAGGGAAGAGAATGAGACACGGTAGGATATTGCACATTTAAGTCAAAGTCAAGAGAAAAATTAGAGGAGGTGGTTGATGGAAAATAATCACCAAGGGTTTGGCTAAGCCTTAGCAGTGAACTTCTTTTAGGCTCCTGTACAAGCCAGCTCACTTTGGGCAGTCAGCTCCCGCTAACCAGCAGCATCAGCTCCTCCACAGCTCCACATCATCCCACAAGCTGCTGCAAGTAGCTATGGAAGGACGGGTTCAAAGGAACGAGACTAAAAGCAGAAACTCTTTCAAATGTAGGTGCACAAGTACACATATTCCTGAACATGTTTTTTTAAGGAGGGGGCAGGACAGGGACAGCTTTTATCTTTATGCTTCAGGTAATATACAGCCTAACAGTATTACACAAAAGTGTTACATAAAAGAAATACACATTTTTCCTCTGAAAATCTGCAATTTCTCCTGCTATTCATAGGCTGGTTTGTGGCTTCCATTTACAAGTTCATTAGCCTAGACTGGACTACCATACCTATGCTATTTATACACACACATCCCACACACACACTGCTAGGAGCAGCTGAAGTCCTGAAACAAATAATTAGTGAATAACACTTTACAAGCAAGCTTTTCCCTCCAGGCTTTTTCCCCAGGTAAAACTTCTCATGGAAGTATGGGTGTGCACTCTGCTTTTAATTTAGTTACAATCTGTTACTCCTACTATGACTTCCTCAAGGTTTGCAGTTTTTTGTTTTTTAAAAAACAGGACTTGAGGCTTTTGCTACTTCCGAACCATAATAAGCAACTGCTTGTTGAACTTTCACTGAACATCATGCAAGTCAATTACCTGGACTTACTAATATAAATTTCAGTTCAAACACATGTCTATACTTGAGTAGTCATTAAAGATCCTGTCTGGCTTAAAATAAATAAATAAATAAAAAAAACAGACATAGTTTGAAGTTTGAACCCACTATCAAATAAAAGAACAGTTTTCTGCTTCAGAGGGAGGGGAGAGCAAGATTCATATAAACGTCTGGGGAAAAAGTGGTGGTGTGCATGCATGATACCAATGTTCTGAAGGAGGTGCACACAGCACATTGCTTACGTTGATAAATTGTGTGATACATACTCTGTTAAATGGAAAAGAATTTAAATAATTCCACACATTAAAACATGTTTAATGCATGTGAAAATACAGATTTCTGTTAGCTAGTGCACATGTGCCTCCAACCTGAGGGACAGGGAATCTCTAAAACCACCTTTTTGCTTTTTGAAGTTTAACATATAATATGAAAATGAAAATAATATGAAACTTAAAGTTCTAGTCAAACATTACTCCAGGGAAAAAAAATTGCACTATATTTGGGCTTTTATACTGCTCTGATCAGCTTATACTTTCAAGCCGATACTGAAGAATGGTGAGTACCTATTTAACTTCTGGGTCACAATCATATTGCCATGGGCTAAATCATGATATATTTAGTTTTCATTATTTTTTTCCTCTCTCCAGAGGAATATAAATAGTCTAGAGAAGGGACTTAAAGCAAACACAAAGAAACCCATCTAACCAGTAAATACTGAGTCAACCTCTTCTATGTTAGTTAAGCACTTATCTCTCCCCTTTTTATCAATAGGTTAATTATCTAAATACCCTTTTAAATACCCTTGCTTTTAGTCCCTTCATTTTTAAAGCATTGGGATTTTCTGTCATGCAGGATTTCATCTGTGTGTGTATATATATATAAAAAATATATGCGTGCTGACTAGTCTTAATTCTTTAAATCTCCTTCCTGATACTTCAGAGGCCATCGTTGGAACTGGAAAACTCACTATACCTAAGCATTTTCTTTACTTCCTTTATTAACAGGCTGTAATATTTCTTTATTACTGTTGACAGAAGCCCCACGTGAAGGAGCAGGTTTTCTTTAGCAGGTATGGAATTTCAATTTTAGATGTCAAACTAGTAAGGTATTGGGTATATGACACCAACTGCAAGAGCGGGAACTCAGCCCCTGGTGGGATCAAGCTTTCAACAGCACAGCTGACATACCCTTCGCTTTGGCATAACCTTTGCTTCTGGTATTGAAAGGAGACAAATGCTAATTTTAAGTGAAAAGTAATTCTATTAGGAGATAAAATAATATCCTGGCATGGTAAAAGTCCTCTGCTACCCCGCTACAAATACACTATATATGCTTCCAGCCCTCTGCCAGAGTAGTGGCCCATCAGCACTTCCCTTCTCAATCAGTACCATCTGGACTCCTGCAGGAGCACATAGAAAGAAAGGGCTTTAAAACAACTGAGTTATGTAACAAAAAAAAAAAATCTTTTCACTTTACCTCAAATATTCTCAACTTGGATGTAATTTCCTCCAGTAGTTTAACATCTTTGGAAATCTTGAGCTTTAACTTGTCCCAGTGTCCCTGCACATGCTTGAACTCTTGCATGTAGACCTTTTTTATATCAGGAGAAGCATGTTTCTCCAAAGCCTTTGTTTCTTCAGCAAGTTTATCTACCCTGGGCTTCTGGGCTTCCAGTGTCTCACAAAGCGCCTACAAGGAAACAAAAAGAAAAAAGAAAAGTCTGCTTCAAGCATTAGCCATACAAGAGGTACACGCTTACATACAAGTGCGAAGACATCAAATATTTTGTTGTGCAGAGCACAGATTCAGTGAAGAGCGGTACACCAGTTACCTCAGTTATTGCAGCAGAGATGTCCAAATAACCTTTTAAGCAGCAAAACCTTCAGCTGCTCTACTGATGCAGTAGCAGAGATTACAGAACAGGCTGCAAATCTCAGCCACGTAGCTAAACACACCCGGGCACCTACACCTCTCCTGCGCTGTGCAGTACCAGCACTCAAGTTAGCAAACCAATGGTTACACCACACTGCAGTCACAAAAGCAACTGCAATGTAGACATACCAGGACATCAGTTTATTCATTCTCTCCACAATTTATTTTTTTTTATTAATAAAACAAACAATAAACCCACACAAATAGGCTGAGTGTGTCCTCCTGAGTTTTGTAAAGTAAAATTATTATAACATCTAGCTGCAATGAAAGCTCTGGATACTTGAGTTTTGAAAGCTGTTCTTCCAGCTGGAATACAGGGAGGACACAGTCTGAACACATTGACGATGGCATTGCTGATATGAAGAGTCACTTGAGCTGAAATAGCTCATTACCTAATATTAAGGAAAAATAACAGCTGAAGGTATAAGCCAAGACATGAAAAATGCTGCCACTTCATTAAACTGGTCATTTTGGTTATCCTGCTTAAAATTTGTTTAAGAGAGAAATTTGGAATGAACACATGAAAAC
>RSEF01000003.1:51194614-51213348 GCA_003993805.1 Himantopus leucocephalus | reverse complement strand
CAGAATAAAAAGTGTTAATGCTCTTCCTTTTGGGGCCGTTAGCAAAAAGCTTCCTCGAATTCCTCAGAAACAAAATGAAAACTAAGGAAAAATCTCCTCATAGGTCTGTGCTCTTGCTATTCAGCTGTAAGATATTAACAGAGCTACATATTTGTGCACTACATTTAAAACCGTTTAGAAGCCAGCACGAGTGGTTTGAATGCTCATAATAAAATTTTTAATGTAACAAAAACCCAGGCAGAAATTGCCTGAAAAGCAAGCCAGATTCCAAATCACTTCAAAGATGAAATTTCCAAAAGGAATCATGTATGACTAATGTGCTCAACAAAGCTATGAAAAAGAATAAATTTCACATGCACATTTCAATTTTGCAAGGTTCTCTTAACCTTCCATTTTTCATTTCTAGTATTACTATTTATATCTGTAAGTGCCAGAGACACACAGCTTTTCATAATATATTATCCACCTTAAATATGTTTTGCTAATTCCTTAAATGTAGTTTCAGGAATGTTGCATCCTTGCATAGTCACTTTTAACACCATGGAACGATATATTTTGTAGTGTGCACAGAGGAGGTCACGTGCATATTCTTTCCAATGAATAAGAAGATTTTGTCAGCCTGACTCAAAGCCTCCCAGAATCAGTAGGAAAACTCTGCCAGAATTCAGTGAGTTTTCAATCAGCTCAAAACAACAAAGAATCAGAACACAAGTATCAGAAGGGCTTACATTAAGCAAAATATATATATATATTTACCTTTCTTCAGCTGCTGGTGACGTTCGTCTAGTTTCTGACAAGTCAACTTGAAGCAATCGAGAAAACCGTTCAAGCTGTCCTGAATGAAGTTTGGAGGCATGGGCTGAGAGACGAGTGCCTTGCAGGTGGCTTTCAGGTGTTCCAACCGTGGACCCAGGCTTACAAGATGAGTTAACTCCCGCTGCAAATTATTAAAATCAAAACCAAATCTCACACTTGCCTTGTTAACAACAAAGATTTCAGTAAGCTACTGCAGCACACCTCCTCCATATTACTAGGGCAACAATGCTAAATACTCCTGTGACACAGGTACCAAAATCTTCCGGTCAAATCAGGTGCCCTGGATGCCTCAGAAATTTTTTGTTACCTTACTGACTAGGCTAAGCTCCTCTGGGGTATTTTGTACTCCTAACAGCTTCCAATCAAAATTAACAAGTTTTGCCAGACTTACCTGACATAAGTCTTTCAGGACTGCTGAGGGCTGGGATGCTGAAGCAGCATCGTTTTTAAGCCAGTCATCCTTCTCAATTACAATCTTCTCAAGCTCACTCATTTCTTTAAAATAAGCATTTATATCTTCCTGGTACTTTATCTTTCTGGTCACTTCTTCCAGGTGTTGAACCACGTCTTTCCATTCTGACAATATTTTCTCCATCACAGTTTTTATATCCACTGTAGAAAGTCCCTCTAAAACGATGATATAAATTATTGTTACATTAACTGCAACATATTTTGATTAACAGTCATTTAACCTTTCCTCTCTTCAGATACAGGTGCACATTTGCGTTACCATGCAAAATGCTTTGATTCCAAGTCCGCTATCCATAAAACTGTACTTACTACTAACAGTGTTTCAGCTTTTTATTTCCACATTAATAGTAAAATGAAAAGTGAGGTATACCACTTCCCTTCTTTCCCTTTGATAATATTTGAATTTATAACAATGAGATAACTCTCGACTATCATGACTCTCTTCATCATCATGATTTGCATCTAAATGTTGATATGTAGATTTAAGTAAAATAAACTTTATTTCAGTAGGCTTTATTTTTTAGGTGATTCTAGACTCCACAAAGAAAGAGGGAAGCAGCAATAAATTCATTGAAAACGTAGATGGAAAACCTGTCAGTCTGGGAGAGAGAGGGAGCAATGCCTAACAATGTCACATTGCATGCAGACGTTATTAATAACTAGGTAATACGAATAGCTACAAAAGCAGCACGACAAAACACGAGGTTATTTCCCACTCACAGTGACTAGGTGAAGCACTTGCCACACCATCTTTTTAACGAATCAATGCATTACTTGAGGATGCAGCAGCAGAAGTGAACAGACCTCCTACCCATTCTTTGTTCTTTTATTTCCTCAAGTGCCAGAAGTAACTGACAATTTTGCTATATATGAAGAAGTTTCAGCGCAATGTGCATTCAACGGTACATTCTTGCCATTGGAAGTTTCTGATGCAGATTTTCTTTCAGGGTACCATCTTCTTTATATAAGACATATTTGGGTCATTTGAACTTAACAGTTCTGTCATTTAGATCGGAGCACAAGGACAGTCACATGGAGGACTCCGTTTGCTGCACCGCTTTAGCAGAAGTGGAGCCCAGTGCTCTGGTCCGCGCAGCCAGCCAGCTCACCGCATGGGCGCTGGAAGGCTCTGCTCCAGAGATCCCCCCTGTGCTGCACACACCGGCCACACACTCGGCACATCTACAGTACAGCAGCACAGCCGCTGCAGCCAGCCACCTAAGAGAAGCATGCACGCAGCCATCGGTCACTGCCATTATAGCACAGCCCGTACACGTCCCAGGACGGAAACGGATGTATACACGTGCATGTCAGTGCTGTGCATTATTCCACACAGGTGTAGCTGGGCCTGGTTTTGGAGAGAAGGGCTGTCACTCTGGGCTGGATAAAATATACTAGCAGACCCTAACAGAGCCAGGGGTTGTAGATTGGTTATTTTCTATACATCCCAAACTTTAAGGCAGCAAACAATTAGGATGAAATTTCTGTATATTGTTTTTTGCCAATACAAAGCAGTTTTTGAGCTATGCATTTCTCATTATGATCAACAGATACTGGTTTCGTAGCCATGACCTATCACAGCTGGAGGGGTTTATAAGAGAGAGAGAGAGGGAGGATCTCTATCCAGGTTTGAAGACAAGGAACAGCTACAAATTTTTATAACCCAGACTCCAGGTCAAATCAGTGGCTTCCAGCCATCAGCTTCAGGGTGATGGCACCCATCATAAAAAGCTTCAGCTGTAGTAGGTGACAAGGAGGGGAGGACTGGAGATGCTTAGCAGATTGGGGCATCCAGGCAAAGGGGCTGGCTGGAGAAAAAAAAGTGGCCATGGGGAAATCCAATGGAAATCAACATTTTCCAAAAGAGATGCTGGTCAGTATGCAGGACAGTGGTACCGTCCTTTCACCTGTCTGAATGCTACCAGTTATAGCAACTTCACCAGAAGGCAAGCGCACAGCGGATCTAAAAAACTGTCTCTGGATGGTATGAACAGCTCTTTTAAGGAGGAAGTCACATTTCACTGATGGAGTTTTATCATATTATGAAACAAGATTTTGGCAAGGTTTAAAGATTTAACTTTCACTGATGTTAATTATATGTTTCCAGGGACAAGTGTTTTAATTGACAATCAATCATTTTCTGAAGCACGTAGGCTTCTCTCTTGCCTTTCAACCATAAATTGTGACTGTATCATCAAAACATACTGACAGTTCTTACAGAAATAGAGAAAACTACAAATAAAGATAGATATACACACATTTATCAAGCCTAAATTTGGTTTCAAAATTTCCACTTCTTTAAGGCAGTTATATTTTTAAATTTTATAATTAAAATCTCCACACAATTTAAAATTAAATCAACTCCTTCCCCCAAAAGCATGTTACTGTCATTTAAAGAAATTATTTCTCTTTCACTAAAAATAACCCTTAAAAGGTTGCAAATGAACACACACACAGAGAAAACAAAGAATATTAATATTGCTTTACTACAAGCTTTAATAGAAACAAACCACATATCGATAACTAGTAACAGTAACAATGACCAGTGTCTCTGAAGGAAAGAAAATGGAGGGAGAGGGAAGGAATATATTGCAACGTTTAACTGGAGGTAGCCTATTTCAGTATTATTTCCCAGCAACTCATCTGATTAAATCACAAAACAGAAAAGCCTTCAAGTCGCTTACCCTTTCCCATTTGATCCAAAAGAACATGTCCACTTCGTTTCAGTTCATCTAATTTTTGGCTTTTTTCAACCCTTTCTTTTTCGATCACCTACAAAGTGAACCCCAAAAGAATACAGTTTCAGAGAGAACAGTTTTTCTTGACCCCACCCCCTGCTTCCCCACCAGTAACATGCATTTTCCTACTACTACCCAAAACACATTCCAGTTTTCTTCGATACAGCACCTTCTAAGATGCATGTTAGTTTTGTTTGTTCGGAAAACAAATGCAAAAGGAGTTAGCCCTCACAAGCACCAGGCAAGCAAGAGACCAGTAACACACCACCAGGGATAAAATAGTTAAAAGGGGTTGAGGATCCCACTATCTGAAATCAGATATTGGGACACCAGCTAGAACAAGTCACTTGTGATCAAAAATTGTAATTATTTAATATGAGTCAGTGGAAAGAAAGACTTTTTTTTTTTTAAATAGCCCCTTCGCCTCTACAGTCTCTACCGAGATATCCAGCAGAAGGGAACAACCACCTGTTCCCTAGAAATCCAGCTAGCAAGAACTATAGCCCACTAGTAATCCAACTTCAATATCCTCCGAGATTACAACAAAGTATCTCCAAATTAAAAATTTTTCAAAAGTAATGTCCAAGATCATTAGTCTGGTTTAGACTTGCTACAGTCAATTCAGAAGCAGCATGCATCTATTGGCACAGTCGGGAAGAACAAACACTGTCCTACCCACTTAGAGCCCAATCATTTAAAAACAGTGCCGTTCATGGGAACCTGGTGATCGTCTTGGAGCCTATTTTATAAAGGGCTACAAACATTCATGAAGTTCTATAAATAAACTATTGGGAGGGCTGTTTTGGTTTTTATTTCCAACAGTACTGCCATTCCAAACATTCCTACTGGCACCATTTTGCACTACAGCATTGAGGAGTCTCCTTATAGGTATTTTTAAGTATTGTCTTTGATTTCAAAAGAATCAAATTTAGCAGGTCCTGCTAAAGCTCCAGTAAGCCTTCAGTAACCAAGCATGCTCAAGGACCAAAAAAGGAAAGAATACATTTCTGAAACAGAAGGAAGATAAAACGGTTATTTCATGGCTCCCACAAGATCCTTTAAAATTATGTATTCTGTCTTACAGGTCAGTAATATCATACATAAGTTGTAACTATCGGGTTTTTCTCCCAAATTAATTGAGCAAACAATGTGTCCAAACATTGTAACAATGGACCGCTTTGGACCCTGGGTGGTACAGTGTGTGCAGAGTGCCACAGCATGATTCAAGGGGTCTCTGAGCAGCCCACAGGCCCATGTCTGCCAAAATTATAAAAATGGTGTCAATCAAGTCCATCTCCAACTGTGAAAGATGAAGCCAAAATATGCTGCTTAGTGGAAAAGATATTAATCCTGAAGACAGACATCTATCGGAACTCCAAAGGAGACATCAGTCATAAGTTTGTAGGATTTCCTGTGGATTGTGCAACACAACACAGCAAAAATTTTTGTGCAGCTGGTCAGAGATTTCTATGTATGTCCAGTTCGGAAATTATTTAACTAAAGGACTTAATCCCCACAAAGCATGTGGATCAGCCCACACCTCCAGCTGACAGCTAGCTCAGAGACAAAATATACTATTCACTGGAACACTCCCTGTCTCCCCATTTTACCTTCAGCTTTTCTTTCATGTTTGAAGTCTCTCTCATCTTCTTGTACTCTCTGATGTCGGTGGCCTGAATGGCAGATTTTGATTTTGAAATCCAGTTCAAGAGCTCAGTACTTTCAGCATCAAACCTGGTTTAAAAGGTCAGACATTTTTTTGTTGTCATTTTTCCCTATTCAGTCACTCTGTCTTAAAAATCAGAAGTCTTACAGTTCAGCACATTACCCAATCCCAAAACAGTAAGGCTGCACACAAAGATTCATGTTTCTCATATTACTACTCACAGGCAGTTGGACAAAGACAGACTTTCAAAAATCTGACACAGTAAAAATTATGTCCATGGTATTAGCCTTTGGGAGGAAATTATGAATGCATGGTACAATTTCTTTCTTAATTTTTTTATACATATTTTCATGCAAACTATTACTGTTTCTTTAAATATGTCACAGATATATCTCAATGCTGAGTATTTTAAAAGTAATAAACAACTTCAGGAATAAGACAAATAAGTATTACAGTTCTAGATTTTGTAAAAGTCTCTAACAGTATTTAGTCTGAAGGAAAAGCTAGCAGCTTAAGCACTCATGCCAGTGACAGTGGACAAACCTTTTTGAACACTTCGCTGACTAAAGATTAGCTTATAGCTTAATATTTTTGGACATGTCTATATTCACATAACTTTTTTATGCCTAAAAACTCCAAGCTAAAACCCACCACCACCAAAAATCAAAACAAACAAAAACCCATCAACTCCCAAATTAGCCAATACTGTACAGAACTTGAGAGGACAGACACTATACAGACCACAAGTCAGGCCGTGTTACAATTCTACTACTTAACACAGTGTAAATCCTAACACAGAATAACGGTCTACCAACAAATGCAGAAGTCACTGTTAGTCACTCAAAGTTTTCATGGGAAAACCCACAAAATTCTAGTTACTGGCCATTTGTTGGTTTCAACATAAGTAACTGGGATCAGGCAAAAGCATCAGAAAGTTTAACCTATTTTAACTGACTGTCTTCAATACAGTTTGAACTCCAGGAAAAAGCAAAACAGATCAAATGACTTTTGCTTTCAAAGTCTAAAATAGTTTCTACAACTCATGAGACAGAGAAGGAACCGATGGGCTTCTGACTGCATTAGCGCCCTGGGACACCCACATGCACACACCACCCCCACCAGGGCTCGGGTCTGACCAGCGTCCTCAAGACGGTTTGGGCAGGTTCCTCACCCCTTCAAACCTCCATTCATCCTCCAGAAAAATGAAAAGAACAACTCTTCTTCACTGTGCAAACACACATCACCTAGCACAGCAACACCCTGCTCTTGGCGCAGCCCTCTATCCTCTCCCTAAATGACCTGCCAAAAGCTTAAACTAGTGACACCTCAAAGAAATGCTCATTTTCTCAGGCAAGCACAAAAACCAAAATGTTAAGTATACAGAATTTACTTTCTTAATTTATCTTGAAACAATTTTTTAGTTTTAGGCATACTTTTAATAAAGGCACTGCAACATATGTTATTAAATACTATTTAGCCCAGAGAAGAGAAGGGTCCAGGGACAACTTATAGCAGCCTTCCAGTACCTAAAGGGTGCCTACAGGAAAGATGGGGAGGGACTCTTTAGGAAGGACTGTAGTGACAGGATGAGAAATAACGGTTTTAAATTGAAAGAAGGTAGATTTAGATTAGATATAAGGAAAAAATTCTTTACTGTGAGAGTGGCGAGACACTGGAACAGGTTGCCCAGGGAAATTGTGGAGGCCCCATCCCTGGAGGTGTTCAAGGCCAGGCTGGATGGGGCTTTGAGCAACCTGGTCTAGCGGAAGGTGTCCTTGCCCAGGGCAGGGGGGTTGGAACTAGGTGATCTTTAAGGTCCCTTCCAACCCAAACCATTCCATGATTCTACACATGCAAATCAGTCAGCCACCACAGATATACTTGCAAAAGGGAACATCACTGTAATATTGTTCTAATTACTAAATACCAGGTAAATGGAATAGGTCTCTGAGCTTTTTTTGTGCAGTTTCTCCCATATATTTTACGGATATTAGGAATAAATAAATCAAAATATTTGGCACTTTCACAACACTTTTTAACCAAAGACAAGAAGATGTTTTTCCAGAAGAAATATAATTAATTCTATCTTTCAGCAACAGAACTGAGGCACAAAGGACTGAAAACCTGCTTTTTTGAGAAACACCACCCCTGTTTCCCTTTGAAATTGATGGANTAAGAAGATGTTTTTCCAGAAGAAATATAATTAATTCTATACTGAGGCACAAAGGACTGAAAACCTGCTTTTTTTTGAGAAACACCACCCCTGTTTCCCTTTGAAATTGATGGAAGCTGCAGGCTTTCTGTTGCTCTGAAAACAAGGCTGTACATTCCCTTCCCGTTCCACAAACCCAACCTCACAACAGCAACTTAAGTACTCCTTGCTTGCATAAAAGAAAAATCAAAAGCCAAGACCAAGAGACATGAGTCTATGTAGTATTTAATGAGCAAGGGAAAATGGCAGTGACATATACTTACTTTTTCTTTGCTTCACTGTCCCCTGGGATTTGCCTTTTCTTTGGGGGTGGCGGTGGGGGCAACTCCTGTCTGGATTGTTTAACCACTACCTGTTCCTTCAATGACGTCGTTTCTGCAGCAGTCTTCTGCGAAACCTGTGACATTCCTATGCTTCCTACAGCCTGAGTTACCTATACAAAATAATTTAGGAAAAGGGTTAAATGCCATTTCTAACACAAACTGAATTGTTTTTGCTTAGTTCCTTTTATTCACCAGACATAAAAGCCCATTATTCACTCCTACAAATGATCGCACATAGCCATCATGAAGCACATTTATCACACATGCCCTCCAGAGAAAAACGTCATTATTCCCATTTTACAGATGCACACCACACATCAGAATTCTCAGTTCAACTAGAATTTCGTCCTAGTCCAAGTGAACTAAAATCAAGAAAATAAGCATTGTATCTATTTTCTTTCATAATTGCTTGGTTCACAGAAAGAAACAAGATCCTTTGGGTTTATTAACACACAAGTCTATTTTATACTCATACCCCATAAAACCAAGCCTAGATCTCAGAAAGAGCTGATACATAGTGGATTTGACCTAAAAACTCACTCAAGTCAATAAAAACCTTCCACACTCTTTAACGGATTATAAAGTAAGTCCCATGGGAATCAACCTGGAAGTTTTAAGTATATGCTTGATATTCAGGGTGAGTGAAAGGTTGAAGACAGAATTTGGCACTCTCCAGTGCTTTGACTCAAACACAAGAACAAATAAAAGCCACATGGCTGAAATGGACCCCTACTCAGACTGCACAACTCATTCACTCTACACTAAATGAATCGTGAATCAGTGCCACAGCCTTCGCCATAATAACATTTTAATACCACAAAAAGGGACATATGAGTCATAAAGCTGTCAAACAAAATTCTCACAGAAGCCAATGGGAGTTCTGTCTAAATAAAAACATTACCAAGCACTCAAAATACTAAAATAAACATTTAACAATCCAGCTTGGCTATCATCATTACATATCAAACAAACAACTACTCTATTTTCAACAGATGAGAAATCATACTCACAGAGCATAAATGCTTGTATGACTCCCATTTATTTATCTATTCTGGGTTTTTGGGTTTTGTCTTTGTTTTCATTTAGTATCAGATTTAATCCAGTCCCAGCACTCTTATAAAGTTTAAAGGCATTTGCATTGATTGATAATACATGGCAAGCCTCCTTTACTCATCAGAAAAATGAAGCTTAATCTGTGTGAGAAAGGAGTAATAGTACTAGTCAGGTTAACAACTTGGGGTTTTGAAGACCAAAAAACGCAGACAGCTTTGTCAGCAGATAAAGTCAGCCCCACGTGAAAAAGCACTCACCTACCTGTCTAGCCTGATGCCAAGAACTCGCCTGGGCAATTTTGCTGACAGCATCAATGAGGTTTGCATACATATAGACATATAAACAGCTAAAAAGTAATAAAGCCTTGTTAAGTACCTGGTTAGAGTAATCCTCTAGCTTCTGAACCAAACCGTCCCACCTCTGAGTTAGCTCTTCTTGATCCTGATCAATTTTACTGGATGCTCTGCCATTCCCAAGGATTTGAGCCACATCCTGACCTAGCTCATTCAGCTGGTCTAGCGTTTGCCGTTTCATACCCATGTCCTCTTTCAAAATCTGAAGGTAGAAGAAAACATTACAAGGTGACACTCTAGTATTCTGCCACCCCTTAGCTTTTTAATTCCATACAGGGGACAAAAAAACCTTGTACTACCTGAGCCAGATGCATCATAGGTTTCAAAACAGTTCTCTTGTGTAAGAACACTAACAGACACTCTTAAAAAGAGCACATCCCTGAAACAGCTCCTAGAGCAGTCAGCAGTATCTCTTGAGTAACAGTTACAAATGATTAGTTCAGGTGCAAGCTGCACCAATGTATTAAAGAAAAAAATGGAAAAAAAAAAACCCCACACCTAAACCACAAACCCACACTTTGGAAAACACAGATGACTGCTGGCCTGCAATAAACTCCAAAGCCTGTCATACACCCAGGATAGCTGTTTCAAAGTCTGGCACACCACCCTGGAATGGCCCCAGAGTAAGTCGCAAAGAGTAAGTTTTTCAAATTCAAGTGAAAGAATCTGGCAAGGAGAGAATATTGTCCTGGCTTCCAAAGAATTATGAGTTTACAGCTCCTACTGGGGTCAAACTGGTAATTTGCCATTCATTTAGTCGATGAGACTTGACAGGATAGAGCAGGATAGAGATACTTACTGCTAGTTTTCGAACATTCACACTCAGCTCTGTTTGATCTCTGAAGTTGCTTGTCTGGACCTTACCCAAAGCCTCTTCTTTCTCAGTTAACCAAGCTTTCAATAAGCACTGCAGATCATAAGAAAAACAGCAAAAGAAAATACCAAGTTTGTCAAACAGCTATTGACAATTCCTTCTTTAAGATCATTGCGTTCAAAGCGCAGTTCTGCAGTCTTTATACGCAGGAATTTCAGTTGGCATTTAAAAAAAAAGTACATAAAAGGAGACAGAAAAGATCAGATCAGACAACTAAGTAATGCTTTCCAGCAAAACGATTTCACCAAAACCATTTCTCAATATATCAGAGCACACACCACCCCTCCCAAAGTTATTTCTAGCAACCAGATATCCACCATAAGGCTGACAGAAGACTTATAATTTATATTAGAATTAAATATATCAAAATGGTATGTATATATGCTTGCTTTCTTTCTCCACCCTTCTTCCTCTGTGATTCAAAACCAGCCATTACAAACATTTTCTCGCAGAAGCTACACCACTGGTAATTCAAAGCTCTTTTAGTCCAGGCAGTCATTCAAAGACTCAGATATTAATTAGTCACCTCCCTGTTTACTGTACCTACTTCCAATTGCAAAATAACTTCAGCAAATACTGTCTCATTAACTGCTGAAAGCTGGAGTGGTCTGCTCTGGATAGTACTAACTCAGGGATCTTGAGCTTTTTCTACTTCTTCCTAGGAAACCTGTCCTGGGTCTCATTTCTCTTCAGTCACACAGCACTCCTATGGCAACTCCAGCAATAACTGGCATCAAGTATCAGGAAGGATTTTATAAATTTTATATTATGTTGCAACATACCGCTGCCGCACAGCCACCTCCACAGCCCAGAATACCCAGCTCTCTACCAAGCTCAGCTGCACAGCCACTGGCACACCGCTACTCCTCTGCGTTTCAAAAATAAAATGATACAGCAAGGCAGGCCATTTTGTTCTTTGAACAACACACTTCACACCAGCTACTAGGCTCCTCAGTCTAGCTGTGTATTTTTGGCATTGTCCCAGAACTGACTGCAGCAACATTTGGGCCAAAGGGTTAAGGCAGTTTACATTGCCAATGTAAACCAATATGCAAAGTGTACAGACAGCAAATGCGATGGTGGTGGAAATGCCATGAGGCTAAGGGAAACAAAATTATAACACCACATATTCTCTGGAAAAATCACGCTGGCATCCCAGCCAACATATTTTATGCATAAGAGGAGCTTAAAAATCCTTCAATGTATTCAATTAATTTCTGCTAAATCAGCAGCTAAAGACAACTCTCCCTAGAAAACTGAAACATAATTATCACAGTGCTAAGAAATATCTGGCATTGATTGAGGAATTTGTTTCTCAAGTGGTAAGAATTGTGTTGACTTGGCAATGTGGTTTCCCAAAATTTTCTAGGCAGCCACAAAAAGGCTGATGCATCACTGTTGCTCATTTCTCCATATGGTTGGGTGAAAAGGGTAAAATGATAGTATCTAAATGTTTTAGCTACTTTTGTGTTAACAAAGTGTTTGTATTAAAATTTTTAATTAGTTTCAAATCATAATTTTTGTAAGGCACTTGATAATTCTTGAGGACATAGAACTGTAATTCAAACCTGTTAGTAATAAATGCATTATTGTTCAGAGTTGAACAACAAATGCAAACATAGGATGATCCAAACTACCTCGAATAAACTTCTACCTTCCCATTACTTGCTATCTGACATTCTACATTAAATAAACACCGATTAATTTTTTTTTTTACTTTTACAGGGCAACATTACATACAAATTAAAAAAAGCTGAAAGCAAAGAAACTCCAACATAAGATGACTCTCTTAACAGTATTGTAATAGTCAATGAGTGGGCACTTTTCCCCAGGCAAATAAGGGTGGAAGAGGACAGAAGAACATTCACATTAAGGTCATAAAAACAGAGAGCACCTGAAGTCCGTACCTTGACATACAGAGTGAGGATTTTTGAGGAATCCTTATTTCTCAACCCAGAGACTTATCTTGCCCAAGAGTTGCCAGAAAGTGTTAGCACACAATTTTCTGTATGTATGTATACATACTCTTACGCGGTATTTTAAAGAAATATGTATAAATAGATACTTGGCATCAGACAAACCAGAATCTGAACCTTGGGTCCACATAACAACAAGGTCACATGAGCTGCAAATTCAGCTTATCAATGTACTGCAAATAGATACAGGAGGGGTCAGGGAGAAATACATATACAACCCAAAAAAATGCAGACAAAACATCCCTGTCAAAGAAACCAGGCTGTAACTGATAGCAACAGCTATATCAGCACTGTTCTTCTTCTTTCAAATGTCTAAACAACCTGGGTGTACAGCAGAGTTTAAACAATAGCTTACAGTGATAAATACCATCATTTAAGAAAACAAAACAATTTAAGTAAAACTTTCAAAGGAAAAGCCATCAAATATTTTAAGCTAGGACACAAAACAAGCTCTAGCACTAGGCATGCAAACCTAACACATGTAGTTGTGTTACCATATTTTTTATGCCATCAGTTTATTTTTGTTTGAGCAGTATATTTAATATATATGTAAAATGCACGATATCAAGGCAAGACAGAACTCACAATGTCATCTTCTTCACAATTTGTTTGCCTAAACTCAGCAAAGTAAGAAAAGCTGCATGTTTTGCTATATTAACCAAGTATTTTATGTTATTTATTTTGAAAACAGTATCCATTGAGTGCAAAATTGTGTACAAGTATCCATGTTGGAAGCACGTATGCCTTAATTAGTAAAATTTCTGTGCTACCAAACCACCAAATACTCAGTGATTAATTGTCATTTTGCTACCATGGATATTCCCACTTCTTGAGCATTTTGCTAAGTACCTTGGAAATTACTTTATAAGGAGTTATAAACTTTCCTACTTAAACTTTGGAAAATAGTTCTCTTGCACTGCACAGCTACTCTACTCCTCAAGAAACACTGGGAACTAAAACCATAACACAAAACCTAGTTTTTCAAGGCTTTTTTCTGAGTGCTGTTAAACCCCACTAAGGGGTTTGGGGTTTTTTTTGTTTGGTTGTTTTTCCCCCCTCCACAGTTCAGCCAGTCACTCCGGGTAACTGAAGAGCTACTAACCTGCTCTTCCAGCAGCTCCTGCCATAAAAGCTGAATTTTTTGCAACTTGACCCGTCGTTCTTCAGTCCAACGACAAACTGCTGTCCACCGCTCACCAAGCCTCTACAAAAGCAGGGAACACTCATGAACATACACGAGCCTCACAAGGAAACTCAAAAATCAGATAATCAAAAGCATAATTTCTATTTCACAGTAACCTCTTTCTACATTATAGCTACCTCCTTGCCAGTAATCGCCATTGTTGTATTGCACAAAGCTGGAGGTGAAAACTTTCAAGAGCATTCACCTATGGCCTTTTCTCTGCTCTTGCTGAAGTCAGTGAGCTCTTTGATTGACTTCAAACGGACCGAACAAAGCAGCATGAATTCTGTTTAAAAAATTTCTGTTTCATGCTCCCTATACTTCAGGTTACAATCTAACTTCTGACAAAAATGGGAAAATACTTCACACTACATTCCCTAGCTAAATTCTGCTCACGTCTTTAAATATTTTTCCCATTGGATTTTAACTTCCTAATGAAAATTACCTATGTGGAATAAGAGTTGTACTATACTTCTTCCTATTTTAATGAAACTGCTGAAAGAATACACTACAAAAGTGCCTAAGTCTCCGGAAATGTGAACAGCTTGACTCCTCAGGAATTAAGCTTGAAAGTCACCAAACCACCTTTGCAGATTTTACCATGAGCAAGTTTAACAATTCTTTATGTTAGTATTACTTCTACAAAAAAAAATATTATTTTAAATTACTTTCTAGGATAACTAGTCCTTAAACACAAAAATGTTGACTGAAAATTATATGCAAAGGTTTCAAGTGCCTGCCACTACAGTTAAAGAAAGAGGGCTATAACATTACAAGAGGTAATGGTTTTAAACTAAAAGAGGGTAGATTTAGACTAGATATAAGGAAGAATTTTATTTTTTTTTTTTTTATGATGAGGGTGGTGAAACACTGGCCCAGGCTGCCCAGAGAGGTGGTAGATGCCCCATCCCTGGGAACATTCAAGGTCAGGTTGGACAGGGCTCTGAGCAACCTGATCTAGTTGATGTCCCTGCTCATTGCAGGGGGGGTGGGACTACATGACCTTTAAAGGTCCCTTCCAACCCAAACTATGCTTTTACCTGCAATTGTTCCTCCAGAATAGCTGTTGCACTTTCCCCACTGCTTTCATCAACAATGACAACCATGTGCGTCAGGGAGTTTACCTTCACCTGTTCTGTCTCTAGGTCATTCTGAAGGCTCTAGAAGAACAAATCCGAGGTTACCAACTTTGAATACATTTGCTAATCTGATGTTTTGGCCACAGTGACTAACACAACTGCTGTGGCAAAGTATTTCAGATTCAACAGTTAAGCACAGATTTTACCCAGGAATTACTGCACAATTTCAACAAATGTAAGCAAAAGACTGTTAGAAATGAACCCAAAACCATTCTGTTAAAATGTTGGAAAACATGATGGAGTACTTTAAGCTGCATGCATCATATTTAACTAGGAGAATCATGTGACAACCTCATTGACTTTCTATATGTCTCCTGTTATTGGTACGAGAGCATACGTGTTTCTATAAAAAGCTATTATTTTTAATAAGCAAATATTAAATATGGGCATGCCAAACAGGGAAAAATCACTAAGAACATTCTTCTTTTAATAGTTGACAAAATAACTCTCATAAGCATCAATAGCGCTATAATAGATCATGATGTTTAAAGACAACAGTTGAAAACTGCAGAAAGCATACAGTTCTGCTTAGTTTGAAATAATCTGTAGATTTAAGTATTCATAAAACTGCTAGAAGAACAGATTCCATGGTTAAGGCCTACCTCCAAAATATCTTTGCAAGATCAATATGCCTTTACAGTACTGTAAATATCACTTTTCATCCCAGAATATCTAAGCTACTCCATGAACAACACGCCTCAAACTCCCCAGACTTTAAAGACAGAGGAAAGAATGCAAATGTGGGACAGGAAATTACACAGACTAAAAATACCTCACAGGGCAAGAACTGAGGAGTACATCCCATGCTGGGGAGAAGGTCAAACCTCAGCACTGAGTACGAAAACCAAAGCTGCAACCATGACAAGTATCAAAAGGCCATCTTTCTCCTTCAAAAAAACCCACTGCAGGCTAGAAAAACTGGACTCCCACCCAGAACTTAATTGAGACGCAAAACACTTTCAAAACATTGTGCACATCAGCGAGCAGTGTCTATGCACCCCCTTAGGATGAGATCCCTGTAAGAGCAGTGACTGCAATCAGTGGCTTGGGAGGCCCCTTCCTGATAGTTTTAGCTCCTGCTTTATTTTAATCTGCGAGTCTGACGCATGCTTTAGCAACACCTGACGGTCATTATAAGTACGTTTGTCCACAGGACATTTCATACTGTCCCTCACATCTACAATTTACCTGGAGAGGCCTCATTTCCTGCATGAAGTGAGGGTAACACAATTTCCCCTACAGGTTTCGCTTCCCACATGAAGTGAAGATAACAGTTTCTGCTGCAGTCGTCAGTGCTTAAGTGTTCAGATAAGAAAGCACTTCCAGAAACTTCCAATTCCTTTCTACCCCATCATCATCCTTTTCCAAACATCAAATGCAG
Source organism: Himantopus leucocephalus (assembly GCA_003993805.1). Taxonomy (NCBI): domain Eukaryota; kingdom Metazoa; phylum Chordata; class Aves; order Charadriiformes; family Recurvirostridae; genus Himantopus; species Himantopus leucocephalus. The sequence continues at coordinate 51,197,163 of RSEF01000003.1, read as the reverse complement.
CCCCTTCAGCATACAGCCATATATGACTTCTGACACAATCAAGTTTCTCAACTAAGGAACCCACCAATGTACACCTCTTCCAAATACTTCTCCCATGCATATTACATAACAGACAAAAAGGTTTACTTTATGTTCATCCAGCTGTTTTTGAAGGGACTCCAAATCCTCTGCTAAAAGCTGAGATTCCATCCTCTGAATGCGTTCTTCTGTGACCGTCAGCCAGTCGGACAGCTGCTGCAACTGCTGCTTCTGGAGCTCCATCAGCATGTCATGCAGGCTGTAGGGGGAAGCACAGGCAAGAGTTATTTCAGAAACAGTTTTCCTAAGGAAAGAGACTAAATTCTAGTTCCTATAGGAAAGAAGCAAGGCCATTCATAAACCAGTTAGCCATTATCAAATGAAATTTTCTCCATTAATCTAAGGAACATAGTTAAGCATACTTGTTTGTTTCTCAACAAAAAAGTTAGTGAATTATGCAATTCGTATCAGGGATTGTTTCTTGCAACAGGGGTTTGCCACTAACAGAGCCTCTGCTGAGAGCTGCAACAAAATGCAGTTTCTCCTTTGATGTGCAGCTCTTAGCTCGATAACCCACAGGCAGTGGGTTACATTTTAATTGTGTAAAGTACATTTTAATTGTGTAAGCACACATAGATATTCACATCTACTGCGTGCTTTATTGAAGAACTTAAGCACATTTATGTAACTACTGCATGTAGATACTGCATACATGCAGTCTGGCACGTTTACATAACACAACAGTCACAAAATTCAGGAATCTAAAAAAACCCAGTTATATTCATTTTCTTTGTTTCACCTTGGAAAGTATGAAGAAGATGGATTTTATGTCACAAACTGAAAAGTTATTTCTGAAAAAAGAAAAAATCTTGCAAATGGATGCAGACGAACCCCTCCAAGATGCAATAAGCACCAGAGGTCGAGATGCAATAAGCACCAGAGGTTGGTCCTGCAGCTCTAGGAGAGGTTGTGCGGCATGACTTACCGGGACTGTCTGTCCATGCTCTGCACCCTGAGCTCCTCCCAGCGGGAGTTCAGTAGCAGCATTTGCTCCTGGATCTCAAACTCCTCTTCGGGTGACAGGTTTCCCTGGGCCACCAGTTGGTTTCCAGCTTGCAGAACGCTGCCCACACTGCTCTGGTGTGCAGTTAGTTCCATCATAAAACTCTGGAAAAGGTACAACCAGCCACGTCACCATGATCTGTGAGCTCCTACAGGAGTTTATGAATTTGTAAATGTCCTAATAAATTGCCATGTTTAAAACAGCGCTGCAGAATGAGCTGGCACCATCAAACACACAAGCACGGCAGACCTGATACTCTCTATGACAGAAGATTCTGTGTGAGCTACAAAAATTCTGGAGCCAGTAAAATAGAGCTAATTGGGGAAAAAAAGCTGGCCACCTCAGAGAAAAAGCTGTTTGTAAGAAGACAGCCTTTGAACAAATTCACCAAGAAAAAAACCCAGAAACTTACCTGTGGCCAACAGAACATAAAAGAAGATCTGAAATGTACTGTAGGAAAGCAAATAGAAGCCTACGAGTTAATAACATTAAAAACCCACATATTTACTATAAATCCAGAACACTTCTTCCTTTGGTTTATGGCTTTAAAACTGTAGCACAAGGAAAAATAAAATCTTCATATTGATCAGCATTCAGATTTTAAATTCAATTGTACCCAGTAAGCTGACATAGGAGAAAACTAAAACATCTAACATGACATTTGAAACTTTTAGCAACATGAGAACATTTGTTCAGACTTGGAACAGAACCAAAACAAAACAATTTGGAAACAACAATAATTTGGAAGCAACAACACATGTTTCTGAAATAAACTATGCTAATCACAACAAGGAGACCACTGAATTAAATTGACATTATTATCAATTTCAGCATTGGCCTCATTTAACAGCAAGTGACATAAGGCTGACCAGGCTTTTTAGCAGTTGGCAGCAGAGAAGCACAAATCAGCCTGGATCAGACTGTCTTTGTATTATAGACACCATTGAACCAGCCACAAAAAGCTGATTTAAAAATATACATTAAAGTTTCAAAGCATGTTCCACTCTAAGTTCTCCTAAAAAGATCTATTTCACCTTCAAGAAGCTATTATTTGCAAAAAAAAGAACCAAACAAACAAAAAAAACCAACAAAACAAAAGCACTAAAAGCCCAAAACCATCAAACCCATCAGATTCAGTTAGAGGTGCTTTTAATTTAGAAAAAACAAGACAAAAGAAACAATGGCAGGTTTTGGATAAGGACTAGGAAATGGAAGTTCTGCAGCTCACACACACACATACAAAACAACAAATGAATTTTCAAGAGAAGCTTACTTCATGGGTGGAAAATTGCTCTTTGACTTCCTCAACATCACCAGATATTTCCTCCTGTTCCTGAAACGCATCCTCAGCTGACAGCAGCCATGTTAGAACTTCTTCCAGAGCAACTTGGTAGCTATCCAAGTCCATATCCAGCTCCGTCACCGTGCTGGGAGTCTCTGCTCTAGAACTGCCCTGTTCCTCTTCAAG
>RSEF01000003.1:51183676-51194514 GCA_003993805.1 Himantopus leucocephalus | reverse complement strand
AAAAAAAAATTAAAAATAAATTTTCTATGTTTGGAAGTGAATTCACATTTAAAGGCATGTTCTTTTTGAAGTAAGAGTTCAAACCTGAAGTTATTAAGGAATAAAAACTGGGGAAAATTATTCTAGATCATCTCCCAAGCACTAATGCAGTTCAGGGACAGTATCCCATATAAACAAGGACTTCCATTTAGGCTCTATCCCCACCCCCAGCACTGGTCAGTTCATTTTCTTACTTTTGATAAGGAAAAGAGTTTCACTGACTCAGGTTCACTTATATCTCAGTTTGAGCGCTAACTGTTCAGTTAACGCTTTCTTAAAAAAAAAAAAAAGTGGTGCTTGAGTCTATAAAGTTTGAGAGCTTGTCTTACAGAATGAATGTTTGGAGGCTCCCTTCAAAGCAGAATGACAGCTCAGGATTTTTAAAAAGGGCCATAAAAATTTCCTGGTAAGCATTCCTGCATGGTAAGTACTTACAGCACTGCCAGCTACTGTTACTCAATGTATATATGAAGAACAAAAAATCATAAGCTCTTAAGCTATCCCATTCTACATAATACTTTAACTTCATCTGAAAAGCATAGACCCTTGCAGTAGAATTCCTACCTAAAATAAAACAAAGCCAGGGTACCAATTTCACCTTCTGTATACAGTCTCTGAATGCTAAGTCAATCTGAACCTTAACATTCAAGAAGCCGAAGCATACACATGCACAGACATACCCTTACCCTACAATTTACATTCTTTTAAACCCAAATATAAAGGCTTGAAACAAAATATCACTGCATAAAACTGCTGGAATTTTCATTCACAGTAAATGTCAACAGAAGAAATTTCTTTCAAGAGAGATCAAAAAAGCTTGTAGTCAAGTAAAATAACGATATCCCACCTTCCGGATCCAACAGTTTCTCAATTCCCAAGTGGTTCTTGGCTATGCTGAAAGCATGTTCCAGTCTCTCAACTGGGGACATCTTTATAACTTTATCCCAGCTGAAAAGCTCGGGTCTAAAAGTAAAGACAAAGCAGGAAAGCAAGCAGTAAATTGTACCTGAAGAAAAAATTCCATACCATACAGAATACAAAGTTATGAATATGAAGGTAGCTACCTAAGCAATATAACATACACACAAAATATAAACATAAGTGCATACACACAAATGCATAAATACAAAATGTGCTTTCTTTTTTATGAGAGTTTGGCAATCACAAATCAATTAACTGACTGCATATCCATAACAACATCCACCTTCCATACTATGTATTCTATACATATATTCATTGACTGGAACAAGAGATTAAATACTCCTAACAGGAAAATAAATAAACTCTGTGTATAAAATTTATTCCAGAACCAGTTTTCTTCATGTTTTTCTTTCACAGCATTACTGTTACTACATGCTTTCTGCATCAGGCTCTGCTGGGGAATCAAGAGTCACACTGTTCCTGAAGAGCCTCATTCCAAACTTATGATGTGGCTCAGTGACCACCCCAGACCATCACAGCCAGGAGCATCAGTGTTCTCCACCCCTGCTTGCTCACCCTGCCCCACGGCCTTTTTCCCCCATTAAAATAAAACAACAACCCAAACACCTACAAAAATCCCATCCCATCACAAGTGCTCATGAGAGTCCCGATGTGAATCAGACCAAGGAGCTGATGGATTTACAGTGCCAGCAGCCTTCAGCTCACATTAGTGTTAATCAACCCAAATCTCCAGTCTGGCCAGGCACCCAAACCATCCTGGCAGGTGTCAAGGGGAAGGAGGAGAGCATGGAGCAGGAAGCAGGGTCAGCAAACAGGGTCCCCTCCTGGTGGTACCTACCCGGACGGGGCATGATCAGCCTTGTGCTGCAGCAGCACAGCTATAGGACTACAAAGCCATTAAAATACTTCGCATTCCCCTGTAATAATGGCTTCTCATTAAAACACTGCTATTGATTCTGTGCTTTATCGAACTTGGGGAGGAAGAGGTGGGCTTGCCTTTAAGTCTTTTAATACTTAATTCAGTTGCAAATTGACCTGAGAGTATCCTTTTAACATCTGTTGTGCATTACACTTTGTGAAACAGGAAGGGCAGGAGCCAGCAGGGTCAGAGAAGTGAAAAACCAGAAGGAAGGTGTGGTGAGCAGGGAACAGAGATACACAAAGATCCTAATAGAAGCTAGTGGAATACTGGACCTCCATGCGAGAAGCAACAAGGATAACCACACAGACTCACATAAAGCTTTAGCAGAGACTCTTATTTTGAAGAATACATTGCAATAAGCATATTGTATATGTACTACCGGTACACTGTGATAACACAAATTTTAATAAAATGCAATCTAGGCATTTACCTATGAGCATGAAAGTTGTACCAAAGAGCAGAATTCAATTCAAAGGAGAACTAAGGTAATATTAGGAAATGAAAGAGACCAAGACCAGCACAGTAGAATGTTAAATGTCCTATTACTTCATATAATTTTATTAAATACTGCAAGTGTTACAAAGTTACTGGATGTTATAGCCAAGAGGTAGCACTGCTAACAATTGTTGACAGACACATAAAGGGAAAAGCAAGCTACTAAACTTTTTTATGGGATCCACAAAAATTCTCCTACATTAAGCATCATATTAAGCTAAATTTAAAAATCATTATTGACAATGCCCCTTAGGTAGGTATTGTGGTTTAACTCCAGCCAGCAACTAGGACCACACAGCTTCTCACTCATCCCTTCCCTTCCCCCTCCCCAGAACAATAGGGAGAAGAGGGAGAAAAGGAGGGGAAAGGGGAAAAAAAACCCTCATGGGTTGAGATAAAGAACGTTTACTAGAACAATAACATAAATGGAAAAAAAATAACAATAATAGTAATGGTAAAAATACACAAGACACAAGTCATTCTCACTGCCCAGTGAATTGGTTGCCAAGCCTGACCTGAGCAGAGATCCCAGCTTTCCCCCCCTTCCCCGGCCAACTCCCATTTATATAGCAAGCACGATGTCTACGGTACTGAATATTTCATTGGCCATTCTATTATTCTGTCTATACTCCTTCTCAGCTTCTACGGGAAGCTGCAAGAAGTCCTTGACTAGTATAAACATCACTTAGCAACAACTAAAACAATATGCATTATTGACATTCCTTTCATACCAAATCTGAAAACACAACAACCACTGGAAAGAAAATTAACCTCTCTCTCAGCTGAAACTAGGGCAGATGGGAAGCACTACTATCTAGGTAAGCTAAATAGGTTTGTTTTCCTGCCATTTCTGCAACCTGCCCCGATCCTCTTATTCCTTCCAAGTGCTTTTAAAGCTTATCTTTCAAAGTCAACCTAAAGTTAAACCCAGCTCAAGATTTCTCAGAAGTGTGGGCAAAATGGTGCTTCCCTGGCTAAAGGACTGTTGCTCAGGGACAGCAAAGCCAAATTCCGACACTCTGGCAGCTGCCAGGCTCCCAGGAAGAGGGAATAAAAGGCTCAGGGATCAGCAGAGCCAGGTAAGTGAGAAAGTTTAGGAAGCCAGAGGAAAGCAGAGTTACTCAGGTAAAGTTTTCAGTGGGGTTTTTTGCTACTTAACAGCGCTCTGAAAACTGCAGAGCTCACAGACTTCAGATCACGCAAAGCCCAAGCACATAGTCACAGTGCACAAGGACAACAAACAGCCTGAAGCCAATTTTGCTACCTCTCTCCTCCTTCTTCCCTCAGGTCACCTAGGACTCACTTGTGTCTAAAGCTGACACTCTCTCCATCACAAAGCTTCACACGCTCAGCAGTAGAACTGTGCCACTATAGGCAATTACAGCTGTAAGAAAACCACCAGTACAGCTCACACCACCCAGAGAAGGGACTTGGTAACACTACTGATAAACTCCAGAGAGATCTTTGCTAGTATGGCTCTGCCTTTGCAGAACACTCCTTCCAAACTTTGAGGAGCCCTCAGTGTGGTGCAGGCACTCCTCACGCATCTATGCAGGTTGAACACAAGCCAGCTCTTGTCTACAAGGCACAGAGGTGCATCAGGGCAGACCCATCCTGAAGCCACCGAGCCTGTTATTTCAGTGAGCACAGGCCAAATAGGCACTTAAGAGCAGAGAACAGCAGGCTCAAAGTGAACATACAGTTTTGCAAACATTTTGTATCTGCTGGATATAAATATTCTGGGTGTCTGTAAGGCATTCGCCATGACAGATAACTGGTGGCCAGGAGGTCTGGTTAAATTCTAGATATTATCATACCATTACCATGTTAAAATGGTTATTTATGGTTAAGAACAGTCAGCCCTTGCAAAGCAATGAATTGACTTCATTTAAAGTACGTTGGATTAGAATGGATTGCCCAGAAGCAGATCTCAAAGAAACTTAAATGAAAAAAAAGAAAAAAACTGGTAAGTTTCACAGGAGTCTGTAATAATGATTTCTTTAGACTACCAAAGAGTTCTCCAATAATCAGAAAGAACACAAAAGATCTGTGCAAAGAAGCTTTAACGGCATTCCTTATAAAGTATAATGAACAAACTAATGAACACACTAGGATACCTGAAGAATTCTATTACCCTTTGATTCTTCTGCTCAACAGTTCTCCTGAAAGAACCGCATACATTGTCTTTCAAACAACATACATTCAAAAACTAAGAAAAGCTACAGAGCATGTCTCTCATTTCTTCATTTTGAAGCTTCTGTATCTTCCTATGATACAGCAAATTCCAACTGCAGAAATGTTTCCCTTTGCAGAGGAGGGAGGGCAGGAGGAAGGAAGTACAGGTGAAGGAGGTGGTCAACCCCCACTGCAGACACCCGTTCAGCATATTCGCTGTATGATGCATACTAAGTGGGATCTAAACCCACTTCAATTAGCAAGTGTGCGTGCATGTGCAGGAACGGAACTGAGAGAGTTACACTGCTGCCTTGGCTCCAATCCTTTGCAAGGCTCTGGCAATATCCCCCCACTGTTATTGATACCACAATAAAAAAAACAAACAATGAATCACCAAAACAGGCTAGAAGCTGTCAAATGCTCAAGCACGAAGACATGGGAAAAAGCTGCTTAATTCACTAGGTCTAAGATAAGCTGTTTGCCACTTACTTGTGTCTGTGGATGACAGCATTAAAGGCGAGTCCATCTGCCCAGCTTGTGGTGAAGTTCAGAACATTGACCTGACTGTAAGGTCTCGTGGACTGCCGAACCCAGCTCAGCAGGATCTTCTCACTGTTGGTCTGCTGCAAATCTGACATGATGTTCTTCATGACATCCTTCACCTGCAAGACAGCAGCAACTACACTTTACAGACATGTTCTCTATTTTTCCTGCTGACAAAACCTTTGAACCAAGCTATTTCACAAATTCTGAAAGGGTCTTCCCATGAAAAGCTATGAATCAAACTAACTCCTCACACAAAATTTGGGAATAGGAATCTTCAGGCCATCTTTGTACTCTACTGATTACAAGAACCAGTAATGCTTCATGTAATAATGCCACATTAACCTTACGTTATGATCCTCCCCCTTCTCCTCAGTGCTGCCTACACACTAAGCATGGGGTATAATATTTCTCACTGCCTTATGCTGCGGTTCCACCAGTAAGCAAACCGCCAAAATACAGCTTGCACAGGTTTCCTGCAAGAAGAGGATACCTGCTCAGCCAACATACGTAGTTTGCTGTTTGGGTGCTAGGCATAAACACCCACCAAAATCTCTCCAAGTGAATTCAATGATCCTCCCAGGTACCTGGATAATCCAGGAGCAATTCGATCTATGAGACTGAGAAACAAACCTACAGAGCAGGCTGTAACATGCAAGCCCAACACAGCTACCTAGACAGTAAAAAAACACCTGCTAACAGAAGTGCATAAAAGCCTTGAGGAAGGAATATAAACACAGTGCTTCAGCCTGAAAAGCCTCTCTGCAATTAACACCAGCGGGAACTAAACTGAGAGACTGAGTACAACTGAGCACATACGAGAATACGTGTCGCAGGAGGCAGCCAATAGACAGACATCAGAAACCAAACACTGGCCTGCCTTTATTTACCAGCCCAAAATAGAAGCAGTATTTTCCGCCACCAAAACCCCATGAAGGTTTGTGAGAATCCCAGCAGACCGATGCACACAATTCCTGGAAAGGAAGAGATTTCGCAGCAGCCTCTCACCTGCCAGTGCAAGATAATGCTCCACAGCAGCCCCAGCGTCAGCTTGTGATTTCCATCAACGATGTCAGTTCCTCCAATATTCACCAACTCCACCTGGAGAAGTTAGATCAACTCTATGTTAAACAGTGTTATCACAGCTTCACGTCGCAACCCCACCCCATATTCCTGGCTGTCCAGCCATGTATTTTCAAGTGCTGTGAAATAAAAAGTAGGCAGAAAAAGAGAACCAGAGGTGACAGAGTACTGTCTATCTGAATATCATAACTGCTTAAACAACATGACAAAAGATGGCACCAAAGAGGATACTCCATAGGAAAACTTTTATCCTCTCCCCTAATATACACATGCATACCAGCAGTCAAAACTAACCAATAGAAATGAAAACATGAAGGATCTGATATTAAAAAAAAAAGTTAGGCAGTCCCTGCTCCTAGACACACTCAGAGATGACAGAACCATGAAAAATCTGTAATTAAGAATAGGTTTATCCTTTGCATGAACCAGCATCCAAATGGGACAAGTTTATACAAGGAGATCAAAAGCTCAAGGGAAAAATAAGATTTTCAAGTTTCCTGTATGCATAGGACTCCATATAGACTTGGTGACAGTCTAATTGAGATCACAAAAAAGATAAAAAACACAAAAAGAGAGACAAGGAGATTACTTTAGTAAGCGAGAGGGCAGGAGAAGCTACCCACTCCTGCATCAAGTATTCAGAAGAAGCAAAGCTTAGAGCATACTATCAGATACTCACTCAGTACTGACTGACTTTAGAGTCTGAACTGAAATGGCGCATCAAGTCTCCATTCAGTCAACGCAGAGAAAGCAACACTAACTCTGAACCACCTTTTGGAGGCAACTAACAGCAGCACACTGCATTAGTCACCACCATGCCTGTGGAAACCGGGCTAGGAACAGCTGCCTGTGGCAGAGAAGACAAATACCTCCCTGGGTGTACGTACACATACAGCAGATGCTGCAACACACTCCCACACAGGGCAGATGGTGGGGCTTCATTCTGGTAAATAACCTGAGCCAGGAGCATCCTCCAGCCTAGGTACAAGAGGCACAGTGCATTTCACCTCGATAGGGAAGCTTTTTTCTCCCTTTCTCACCCCTGCTCCAAAACAGTGTTACCCACAGTGCCCACCAGAAACACCTCCCAGCTTATGCTGACTCTGAGAACTGTAGCTGGGCATTGGTTAGGATCAGAACTGGTCACAGAGAAAAAACCTGCACCAAGGAGCTGGTTAGCAATTAAACAATACGGACAACAACAGGACAGTAACGGAGACCATACTCTGGCTCTCAGTGGCCGTAACCCACAATGACAGAAAATACAAGATAAAAAGTTTCATTTTCTTTTAGACTATATTGCTAACATGTAAGAATATAGTATTATTCCATGAATATTTTTCCTCTTATCACACAATCACGAGTGGCTTCAGTTCTGCTTTCAGATATCATCTTGACAATTTTCAGTTCCCCATAGATCTCTTAGTTAGGAGAACCAAATTAAAACTATGTTGCGAGATTAACATGGAACCACAAATTACACTTCAAAGTACTAAGGAAGCTTGTGGATTTGTGGATTGTCCTCTCCCAGTTTCTAAAGCAGCTGGAACAGAATCTTACAGCAATACTGTTCGCAAATACTGGGCATGTATTTTAAGATAACTGTAAATTAAACAGGCAAAAACAGGCCAAAAGAACCCCCAGTGTGGATCATTAAACCACGCACTGGAAAACGCTCTAGAACAGGAGGAGCAGAAAGCAAGACTAAAGGTCAAGGGAACACAAATAAAACGATTACATTGCAAGAGCTTTTTTTCACCTCTAATAGAAGAAAAACACTCCTGAGAACGGGTAACAAAAAACATTTCACATTTTTTAGTTGCAGGTTAGTAATAATAATGCATTCCTCTTGCTATCCACACCATACATAAAAGAAAATACTCCACATGTCCATAATTCTGAACTAAACCAATGCTTTGCAGGATGCAGCCAGCAATCCACTAGGATGGTGAGTGGTCTACTGAGACTTAAGCAAAGATAATCAATAAAAGAAAGCTGACAGTAGACAGTCAGTACTATTGACAGTAAACTGATAGTGGCTATATGGAATGCTTTCCAGTGGATTTTTAGTAGCGGTAGTAGTAGTATTTTTTAAAACTTAGTCCACAAATTAAAAAAGTTGAAATTCATTACTTAGAACCACTCTGCTCAGATGGATGAGGTTCACAGGATCACTTGAACATCTACACCCTATGCTTGTCTGATCCTTGCAATATATATTTAAACACTTTCATAAATTATTTCACAAGTTATGAATATTGTATAGCCCACAAACTCTCAGGCAACAGAACGCAACAGCTACTCAGTGGATGCCTCTTCCCTTCATCTTAACAAACACACACTTTTTAATGAGGTTAAACAGTAGGTATAAATCATGTACGTGACCTAAACAACCTTCAGCTAACTAACACCACCTGTTTACATCTAGAAACCCAGATCCTGTCAGCTTAGGGAAGAACTAATTAATTATTGTAATTCAATATTATTTCATTTATTATCTTCATAAAATAAATCCATTTCAAGCTGGAAAGAGTCATTACTTAGCCTTAGAAAAAAGTTATTCAATATTTACAGTACTTCAAAGAAGAAAAAAAACCCAAAGAACCCACCACTAACTTTGGTGACTTCCTAGAAATATGNAATTTCAAGCTGGAAAGAGTCATTGCTTAGCCTTAGAAAAAAGTTATTCAATATTTACAGTACCTCAAAGAAGAAAAAAAACCCCAAAGAACCCACCACTAACTTTGGTGACTTCCTAGAAATATGACACTAGTCCACCAACACAGAGAGGAAATTGCAGTATTATACAGCATGTTTATATCACTCTTCAATCAGCAGTTTACACAAATATGTCAGTGCCTTTTTGCATTAGATGTATTTTATTGACAGAATGTTCTTATTATTTTAGTGCCCTGACATTCGCAAATAGAAATTCTAATTATAGTGAGAATGCTTATCAGGAATTGTTCTTCAGGGGAAAAATAAATTCCCTTTACTACAGCACTACTGGTTTCCAGGCAGTAAAAACTTAAAAACAAAATAAAACAAACTATTACTATTCTCATTTTTCTTAAAGAAGGTTTGGGGTTGGTTTGTTTGTTTTCCTGATCAGTTACCAAAGCTCCAAATTAGAAACACTCAGTACAGATTTGACATAAAGCTGACAGATGTCAATAGAAAGATCCTGTCCTGAGCAAGACACAAAAAACAGAGACACAAAAACCTGTCATGCCCTTACAGATTTTTGCAGAAGTTATGCATCCTCACTGGAAAGTAGTTCTTGCCCTGTCAGGTTCATGAGATATACATAGCAGAGCTTAAAGTCACCTTTTTTTGGGGGAGCTGAACACACCTCAACAAAACACAGTTTAGTTAATACCATTATTAAGTTAGCATTGTAAGATTTCACAAATTTGCCAGACACTAAAATTCTCTATCAGATAAGGAAAATTGAGAACAGTTTACCCATCTAGCCAAATTTTCATTTTAGGTACCAAATAATAATTATTCTCTGCATTTTTAACTCATTAACACACAGGAATAAATTAAAGAGTCTATCAAAAAGTTGTGGAAAAACATGCTCACGTTGTTCTGATGCAAGACTTGCAGTACTCGGTTGACATTATTTAAGGCATGTACTCGTGTGGAACCTCGTTCTTTAGGCTGAAAAAAAGTTACAATGTGTTCACATCAGAATTAACTTGACAGACCAAACAAAATAAATGATAGAGCAAACAACAGGAAATTTGTCTTCATTTTTTTTTCCAGATTTCAATTTTATTTTATTTTTTTTAAAGTAGGAACAAAAACCAAACAAGATCATCCACAACAATTTCAACATGAAAACTGATCAGAACATTACTGGGAAATAATGGGAAATTCAAGGCACAGGACAAGCCTTAGATTAAAAATGTGTCTCAGTGCATCTTCCATAAACCCAGCATTTTTATTCCCAGCATCTGCAAAATTATAAACTGGCAATACAACAGCAAAGTGGGAGTTCCCGGGGAAAATCTGAGGGTTTTTGAATGTTTGCCAAAGTAGTTGAAATTTTTTGGCTCCCAAGAGGGAACAAGCACCAGTTTGTTTCTCTGGCACCAAAAGCCTGCTAAATCTTTGCATACTGGGAAGAAGTTACACTTCCTAACTTTCCCTTCCTTTTAATATCTGGGAGGGGGGGAAAAACCACTGCAACAATATCTGCCACTCCATTTGCTTTTAATCACTGCAATTTAACTCCTGCAGTAGAACATGATCATACTACAAGAGCACAGAGCTGAACTTGGAACGCTGTAATCCACAGAATTAGAAACCAAAAAACTCCTATTGTCTTCAGTATACTTCAAATCAGACCACAAATCATTAGAAGTACTAGTGACCTGCATGTTTAAAACACAAGGCAAGCTTGCAAGGTGAAATTTTAAATGGCTGAAGGTTCCCCATAAGGTCAATAAACGAATTTGAGGTAAATAACAAAATCAAGAATTTAATCCCACGTGATGGCACAGGTTTCACCATACCTCACGTATCTTTCTGAAGAGGCAGCTATGTTAGCAGGGGAAGTGTTTTCAACCACACTCACACTTTCCCAAACAAGACCTGAGTAGTTTTCAGCCCTTTCCTATCTGTAGATCACAAA
>RSEF01000003.1:51172181-51183576 GCA_003993805.1 Himantopus leucocephalus | reverse complement strand
TTTATTACACATTGACACATTTTACTAGGAGTATTCTGCAAAAGTAAGAGCAAAATATATTTAACCAATATCGTTCTAAACAGTGAATTAAACAAAATAAAGTAGTGCTTTCAACCCAACATTACCTTGGAAAACCGAGCATTTATCCATTTTGTAAAGGTCTTTTTCTGTACATCATTGTGTTCATCTGGAGAGAGAAAATAAGAAAACAGTGAGTGAGAATCCTAGATTGCTCAAAACAGGTCATATTAAACATATCCTGACTCAGTGGGAGAAATTTTTGCCTAATCTGTTAATAAAGCTTTACAAACCTCTACAAGATTTTGGTACCTGCAGAGTCACACCAACGTGTCAACTTTGCTGGCAAGCACAGCAGCTCCTTTGCATTAGAAACAGCCTCACAGCACCTCCTGGGCAGGATACTGATGCATTAAATTCACAGGCTTTCCATCTGGAGAAGAACAACCTATGAAACCATGGGCTTTTAATCAACAGAGTTCGTCAACACCTTTTTGCCTGGGTGCATTATTCCAAAAGCTGCGCAGGTCCTTATTCAAGCTTCTGACGCAGATAATAGCCTCCTTCAGTATGAGGCACAGGAACTACAGTAGCAAAGCTGCTGCAATAACCCTTGAAGCACTTGTATCCTTACCCACCCTCAGCCTGGTTTCACATCTAGGTTAGAAACCCAGGTGTGATCAGTCACAGTCAAGTTCAGATACCTTGTGGGATGGGCTCAGCAGACCTTCCCTTCAGAAGCTCCTACTGGTGTGGCACCAAAATATAACCACCTAGGGTCCAGAAGACAGCAAGGAGGACACAGCAGGACAAGGAGGAAAGACAGGCAAACGCCTACAGGTCAAAGGCAGAGGGAGGAGCAGTGGCATCCATCTGTGCAGAGAGAAGATAGCTTCCCAGGTTGTTTAAGGAAGCCATTTGGGAGTCACCTGCAATTTTGCAGAGTCTGTCCCACTAAACCAGGCTGAGTCACCTCCAGAACAGCCCTGCCCATATCACAGGTCACCTCTTGGGTAAATTGCACTGAGCAGTGCTAAGGGCAAGACTATGCCTCATCAACTGCACTTAAATGACAGTGAATTACGTGATGACAATAGACTGGGCAAAGGAAGTTGGCCCATCACAGATTTTCAGGTCTGCTTGCTGCAGCCAAGAAAAGATACACATGCAGCCTGTGGCAGGCTTTAACGTCCAAATNAACGTCCAAATCCATGCAGCAGATAACAGCCAAGGCGGGTAGTGCCTTCCACTGGGCAAACTCAGTTTGACAGCTGCAGCCCAGATCATAATCTCCAAGAAGCCTTCAAGACTCCTTCTTGACAGTCCAGCCTCGAGATACATTTCAGGCACCCACAGCACACTGCTGCCTGGGATGCTTTCCTGCAGAACCTCTCAGTGGCAGCTGGAAACGATTTTTCCAAGCACCACCATGATGTTCAGACCACCTGTCCCTGCACTAGGATGAAGCCATAGAAAACACTGGATCGAAACTCAAATGTTGCACTTCATGAAACAGGAAAAAAAATTATGCAATCTGCAGAGATAAGGCACCACTTAAAAGATCATGCCTCTCAGACAGCAGTAATTGAGACTCTTGTGCAGTGAAGCTTTACCTACAAAACCCAGATGTTTATTAAAAAAATAAAATTAAAAAAATATCATAGATTACTACCAGAAGATTCCTTAGGTAGGTGACCTCAATATTTCTTGTTTCTGGCCCAACATGCATCTGAAACTGATGCCATTCATGTCTAACATATCTAGCCATAAACCTGTTACACACAGGCTACTGGAGCGATGGAACAAATGACCAGGTGTTTTTTACCTAACAGACACGAAAAAGGAATAGCAGCTACAGCTTAGTCCAGACAAGAGAAGTAGTCACATTGGTAAGAAATGAGATGTCATGACAGTTAAAAGTCTTGCTAAGTTTTTTGAAAATGTTCATATCAATTTAAAATAAAACCTAAGTTCTGGGCTCCTTTTAGGCTATGGCTGAAAAACCTTCTTAGGGCACGCCAAAGAATCCGTGTCTGCTGCAACACTGCAGCCAGCAGCCACTGTTTCACTTCACTTCCGTGCCTCTCCTCTTTGCCATCTAAAGCTGATCCAACACAGCCTACTCCTCAGTCGCACCTTGAGCTCAACCTGAAATCAAAGACAGCCCAATGCAGAAAAAGATTTTTCTGAAAGAGCTTCAAGATACCTACAGAGTGCATGCACAGCAGGCCATGCTTAAAACAGCTCGTTGAAATTCGAGGTATTGTTCTGGGGAATACAATTATCTAAAAGATCTCATTAACCCTGCTCTCTTCCCTCAGGGAAATAGAGCACCTTGCCATCAAAGACAGATAGGATCTACCAGCAGGATACTCTGTGCCAAGTACCCATCTCGAAGGAGAATGACAGGGTCAGGATTGAAACTCCAAATATACTGAATATATTTACTCTGGTTTTTCCCCTCCAAGGTTGATTTTTTTTTTTCTTTAGGAGACAGGAACAGACTAGATTATTAACTGCCACTGTTGGAAGCTAGCTTTGTACAAAACTCAATCCCAGACTCTAGCCCATTCCTGATAATGTTTTCTATTTACACTAATTGTAAATACTATTTGTATTGAATGTATTGAGATTTAAACATCCTTCTTTGTTTAAACATCATTCAGTAACCTCTGTCCCTTTTCCGCCAACAACCCCAAATACATACCTATGTACCAGGGTGCTTTCCTAACAGCTAGGACTGCCTTTTTCCTTCCTTAAGCTTCCGTGAGAATCAAAGAACATTCTCTTAACATGCTTACTCCTTAAGATGATAAAGGCAAAGCACAAACAGAGACCAAAAATAGCTGTATTGACTGTGTAAAAGGATAACAGTTATGACACGGGTCATGGATTTATAAATCCTGTGCGCTAGGAGCTCTACACACCCCAGTCTTGGGGGGCTCAGCCCCTTCACAGGCACGCACGTGGCAGGAGGTAACACCTCTTCTAAGCATTACACCAGCTTCAGCTTTAATGGTGAAAGAAAGAATATGTATGTATATGGATATACCCCTACTATCTCTTCAGTATCAGAGCAAACTTCCTATTTCAGTTAAGCAAGGAATCAGAACCCCCACGACTCCCATCTTCCCCAAACATCCTGCTCAGTTATAAAACCCATAGATGACACTTGCCCAGTCAGACTCTGCTTTCATATTTGCTTTATAAAAGCGTCTGAAGCCAGGATTTTTGTAATTGGCTATAAATTTGTAATTATAGCTAGAGTTGTGTCAAGCTTTCTGCTATAAATCCCTGGAAAGAAATTTGTAACTGAAATGCTGGTGCTTTGTTAACAACAGTGACAAGTTATTTTAACCCTCAAATTAATTTTCTTTAGATTCCTATGAGTCTGTAAAGCTAACCCCCAGAGGCTGACATTATGATTCAGGTAACAAATTAGCCACATTCAGTCAAAAACACCCAATATTACCATTCAGCAAAGTACCAGCCAGTCCACTTCTCACACAAGACAATAAAAATGTCAGCAAGTCACAGCCCAGTGAAAAACAAATTCACTAAGTTGCAAAAACATTTGTGTTTCCTTTCACACCACCGCAGCCCCCCCAAGGACTGACTGGGGGCCAAGTTCTGCTCCATCACCTACCGACCGTTTCCTCTGGCCAATATGGCTCTGCCTGCCCTCCAGTCACTTAATGGACTTGTAATGGCCAGTGTCAGAACAGTTTGTTCCTTTAAGAGGAAATAAAAAGAAACCTAAACACACACACGCACACAAAATTAAACTCTTGTGATGACAGAGAGAAGAAAAGCTTCCTATCCCGGATGCTTGTTTGCTGAAGCCTGTTTCTGTTATACAACATGATGTATGTCCATGCAACTGGAGTATACTCAAAACAACTGGCTTTTGTGATCAGATTCCCAGCCTGCGTACCAGCATCCAGTTGCCCCCAACAGCAACTTTTACGGCCTTACGTACCTCCTCCACCCTCAACATTGTCCCTTAATCTTATTGGGGCACCTTGAAACCACAGTTCAAGTTCAGTTTGTTACCTTGTGAATATTATGTTCAGGAGCAAAAAAGGAATCTAAGTGATCTAAAAATAGAGGTAAAAACAAAAGTCTCACCAGATTGTGGTTTGTCCTCTACTCAACCTCGGCTTCATACGGAGAGCCAGCTTTCCCCAAAATGCATTACATGCTTACATGACAGAACTGTGTTATTTAGTTTTTGAAAGACAAAAGTTATCACACCCAAAACAGCTGGCAGAGCAGCACTGTAATGAAAGTGCCCTGGAGAAGCATACAGACTAGATTGGCAAATAAAGTACAGAAATTGCCCAACCATTCCAGCACAAGTTACCAAGAGTCATCTCACATTTTAAGACTTAAATTTGCCTTTCCCACCTCATTATTTAAGTTCTCAACAAAGGAATTTAGAAATAAAAGAAGGAATTAGCCTGTGGGTTTCAATTAAGGCACTTGGAATGTAACAAAGTTAGCAACATCCCTTTGCCTAAGCCTTTAGGCAAGCAAGAGTATCTATCATAGATACCGCCCCACCCAGGACTAGCACACACCTGAAACCCTGACAATATTAACAAAAAAGAGTAGAAAGTTTGGTATTCTCTGGTACATGATTTTCTGGATAGAAAAAGCATTTTGAAAGTAACTAGCTTTCTGTAAAACTCACTCAGACTAATTCACATAAAAGACACAAAATAAGCATCTAAAATTTGAGGATGGAAAGCAGCGTGGTTTTTATCCCCGCGAGCAAGAGGCAAAANGCGTGGTTTTTATCCCCGCTAGCAAGAGGCAAAAAGCCAAGCGAGCCACAAAGCACCAGAGTTCGTGACCACCAAGCTCACAGAAGAACCTCTGATGCTCATCAGGACTACTGGACCCTGACTTCATTAACACAGAATAATCTTTCTCAGCAGCCCTGAGGTTTTGGGTTGGGTTGGGCTTTTTTTAGGGAGGAGGCTGTTGCGGTTTTTTCAGAGAAAGAGAAAGCAAAAGTTTAGATTATTCTGCAGATCCCCTCTTCTCTTGCAACACCATGGTAGAACAAATGGCTCCAGCAACAAGTAATTCACTTGTAAGTTTCACCTTTGCACTGCAGTTTTAACTTCTGCAATCAGCACTAAGTTTCCCTTCATTCCTTCTCCTTCCCTCTCCAGACTTCAGCAGTTGGGCAAAAACAGAGTTATATTAATAGTGTCTCTAACAAAATAGTACTGATGCCTGCCTATAGCAACTGCCACACAAAAGGCAGTTGCCCAAATTGTAAATTCTTCGTATAGATCAGACTACGAAATACAAGCATTACAAAAAACCCAAAACTAAAAAAAACCCTGCACCTCACTCCCTGGTGTTTCCCAGCAGCAGACACCATCAAAAACAAGACAACACAGAGGAGTAATAAGGACCACCCCACGGTTCTCACAAAAGCATGCTGTGAGTCTAAGCTAAATTGGATTTACTTCACAATAAAAAAATACCCCAGCAACTGATAACTAGAAGAAGGCATCCTCACAGCTGAAGCAATATTAAAATAGCTGTTTCCATACCTCCCAGCAAAAGCAATCTAACATGCCACACTGTCCATCTCAGTGCATTGGAATGATGTTTAAAAGGAAGCCTTAGAGAACAGCAAGCTCTCGGGAGACAGAAATAATGCTGCGGCACCACACACGGGGCCTGACAGCCCACGTTGGTCAGCCAGTGACCCTCCTGTTTTCACGGGATGACAATACAAAACCAAGAATTGGAGGGAAGGTGTCCCAACACCCACACGGGGCTACTCTGGAAGGTCACCAGGGCCTGGCAACCCCACATTTCACACCAACAGCCTGCAATGGCTCCCTAACATTTGGTCAAACCAAGCCGCATGAGCTCCCAGTGCACGACAGCCCTGGGAAGCCTTTGTGTGCGATACAAATACGTTTGGGCACATATTTCACAAACTGACAGTGATCACGCACCAAGGTTTGAGGCTGGAAGAGTTTCTGCCGTTATCTTTGGTTAAAGCAAATGGTTTCAGCTACCTGCAAGCGCACTGTGGGGGAAAAAAACCAACCCTGAAATAAAGGTATTGCAAATACCTCTACAATGGTAGAGAGTGGATTGAATTATATGCACCCCATAGNCCAGTGATCACGCACCAAGGTTTGAGGCTAGAAGAGTTTCTGCCGTTATCTTTGGTTAAAGCAAAGGGTTTCAGCTACCTGCAAGCGCACTGTGGGAAAAAAAAAACCAACCCTGAAATAAAGGTATTGCAAATACCTCTACAATGGTAGAGAGTGGATTGAATTATATGCACCCCATAGATATCAAAGGACAAACTTCACACACAGGGAGAGGAAGATGCCCTCACCACCTCCCTGAAGGCCCAAAATGACTGGCACAAGGAAAGAGAAGAGAAGAAGAGAAAGGCACATAACTTCTGCCCAAAATCTGGTGATTAATATGTTTCTAAGCACACAAACAGGGGGGCACTTAAAGATATAGAGTAAATTTACAGACACAAATAAAAGGTAGGAATCACAAACTAGTTTTACTACCGCTCGTGTTATGAACAGAGATTAGGTCTTTGCATTTCTGAGCTGTTACAAAAGAAAACAGACTTGCTTTCCACAAGTTGGTGTTAGCCATCTGCTCTTTTTTCTCTGCCCAAATTAGAACTATTATTAGGCTCACTTGCATTTGTGGAGGCGATTCAGTGGATATAAGGTCAGAGGGATCATTGTGATCATCTAGCGTAATCTCCTGCATAACACAGGAGCCGACCCCACAAAAAGCCCATCTGCATACCAGAAGGAAGCAGAGACACAACAGATGTCAGAGACCCTGCGCAGGCCCAAGTAAGCAGTATTGCTCGGGCAGAGGAGGAAGCCAAGCCATAAACTGTATATATGCAAGTATCTCTCTCTACTAGTTATGGCAGAGTTTCAAATCAGGAAGACATCACAAACAACCTTGTTTGAACATCTTCAGGAAACAATGTTCAGAGTACAAAAGACACAACATTACTTTGTTCTCTGTGACAGGCGGGTAAAGACAGTAGCACACTATGAAGTTCTTGTTCACAGGACTGAACTTCTGCCCCCTCATATTCCAGAGTCTTTTACCCCAACTCTGTTCAGCCAGAGATTTTCCTATTTTTCTTTTCCAAAAACCCAAAGGCTGCAATCCCAAATACTCCTCATCCCCTATTCTCTGTCTTTTCACTCCCAAATACTAAAACCTTTCCTAGATCTGCCTATCTTTTCCCAGGCTCCTCCATCCATCTCTCCCCAACTTGTCCCAGATCTCCTTCCACCATAAGTCCATCATCATTCCTGCTCTAAACCTCTCTAGGTCAACAGCTTTTCATGAATAGAAGCCAATTCCCAAGATGTAAACTAATAATACCTGGCTCCTACATATTACTACATGCTCCTCCCCATAACTTCTCTGGCCTCTCACTCCAAGCTCCCACCCCATCCCAGCACATACGGTACAGGCCACAGCTAGTTGGGTATGCACCAGATTTCACCTCACATGCAGACGCTGACTGGCCATCCATCAGACAGCACCAAAGGCATCTATACATTTTTTTAAAAATTTCTTCTTTAGTAGAGGCACTGCATTCAAGGCCTCTTCCAGCCACTGATTTTCACACAACCTGTAGCTATTTAATTAGCTTTATGACATGAAAATCGGATTAAGTTTCCCACTAGTTAATCAAAATTGGACCAGTTTTGCATGGGAAAAAAAACGAAAGACAAGCATAATCAGAATATCCTACTTTCCTCATGAAAATAGATTAATCAACAGATTTCAAAAAAGTATGTTGTTAACATATTTAAAAATTACATAAATGCTATTTAAATGTTTCTGCAAGCAAGTTAACTAGGTACCTCCCAATACAGACCATATAGGTTCCATTTCAGTGACAGCAGCATGCTGACTAGAGTTATTTAAAAACAAATGGAATTTATAACCCCATGGAATTTAAGTCTTTCCTAGCAGACCAGTATATAAAACATTCATAACATAGCAACTTCAGCAGCTGAGATATGCAAAGTCAAGGTATTAGTTTTCTGGGTTTGATTGTCTCAAATCTCTCACGGTATTTAGAAATTTAGTCTTAAGACACCCCCCCCAAAAAAAAAACCATAGCACACATACAATTGTATTTCATCCATGGAAGGTAATAAAAAAAAATTAAGTTTTCCAGTGCCATAACACTCACTTTGTTACTTGGAACAAGCTTCCTAGACCCCCAAAAAACCCCAAACACAACGAACATGTATAGTTTATACATGTTACAATTTCCTAACTGTTAAAATCACTGCAACATCAATAAAATTCCAGCACTTTCATATTAATGCCTCAAGCCATCTTACAAGTATTAAGCAAGCTTCACCACCCGTATGAAATCTACCACTCTTTGCATTGCTCCAAAGAAGTTTAGTAAAATTTTGCATTAAAGCATTTTCACAGAAAGCACAGCAAAGCAGAGGCCAGAAGGCACCTACCGAGATCATTTGTTTAGTTCAACACCCCCAGCCAGAGCAGATTGCCCAGGGCCGTGTCCAGTCAGATTTTGGACATCTGCAAGGACAGAGACTCCAAAACCTCTCCGGACAACCCATGTGTGCTAGTGCTTTAAGTAGAAATAGCATTTTCTCTGTTTCAGTTTGTTCCCATTGCCTCTTGTCCTTCTGCTGTGTGCCACTCAGAAGAGCCTAGCTCTATCCTCTTTACACCCTCCTTTCAGGTATTTATACACTTCGGTAGCATCCCCCTGATCCTGATCCTTCTCTTCTCCAGGCTGAACAGTCCCAGCCCTCTAAGCCTTTTCCTCATAGGAGAGATGCTCCAGTCCCTTGATCATCTTAGTGGCCCTCCACTGGCCTCACTCCAGTGTGTTCATGTCTCTCCTGTACTGGGGAGCCCAGAACTGGACCAAGTACTCCAGGTGTGGCCTCACCAGCACTGAGTAGAGGGGAGCATGTCGAAGAACATGCAGTATGCTTATGGTAAGGAAAAGGAATGAAAGAGAAAGGAAGCAAGCTCCTGTTTCACAAACTTGCCAGCATCTAAAGCTCATCAATTCACTTGCTGGAAAGCTGTTCACTAACAACACAATTTTACTTAACAGACTACGTACTAGAAAGCTTCTACACTCTTCTGTGGCTGGCTTATAACCATAGACTAACACACATCTTCACAACCAAAACTCACATCAAGTCATATTACCCTTATGAATCCCTGGGCAGGCAATGCTTGCAAGACAGAAGCAGAGGGGAAACAAGCCCAAATACAAAATATTCCTCAACTCAAACTGTTGCATACTGATCTTGGCAACAAAGCTGAGCCCAGTCTTTACAGAAATCAAATAGGCAAATAAAGTTTAAAAAAGCATAAACTGTTTATTTTGTTTCCAGCCAGGCTAAGTCTGAGCTTCATTAGCTATTCCATTATTTTGTCAATGATCAGTCACACTGATGCCTGTAAATTATTTACCTCAGCCTATTAACCTTTGTAATTACTAAGATGAAAACAGAAATGTAGAAGGTTTAAAGGAAGCCTGTACAATTCATATGGTGTAGTGGTGCCCTAAACATAAAGAAGTAAGCAAAAAGAATTAATAAGATGAATAATTTAAATCCAAAATATTTGTTAGAGCAAACAACACCAAATACTCTTGTTTCTATCCCTAAAATACTCCAGCAAGTTCACTACACAATCACCATAAGTTAACCTGCTTTTAGCTTCATGACCTACACAAAGCATATTAAGTGTTTTGTACTGTCACCCAGCCCTAGTGAGGAAGAGTAAGCAAAAGGCAAATCCATTTCTTGAGATAAACTGAGTATTTCATTTCCCAGTCACATTCCTTTGCTGGCCAAGGAAAAGAAATATTGCACCACTGGGGAAGGGGGAACATTTGTGCAGAAAAATGCAATGCTAAGCAAAGCTTTGAGCACTCTGTCCATGAAGAAATTACTATTCTTTCTCTAGAGGCAAGAAGAAACACAGTCATAAAGGTGTCTTATCCNAGTGAGACAGCTTAATGAGGAGGGAAAAAAAAAGAGAAAGTGGAATAAGGTATTATGAATGGTCCCTTCTTATGGCTTCTAGCAAACATAAGAATTTTCTTTTGTCATTTGATCAGAAAAGCAGCAGGTCAAGGCACTGCTCATCCTATATCCTAATTAAACTCACATTTCCTTCCCTAGCTTAATCATTAATTAGGCCTCAATGTTGAACCCCCTCCCTGATATAACTGCTCTGAAAGTATGTAAGTTCTGTTCAGCAACTGCAGGATGAATATCTGGAATGCATTAAAATAGGCATTTATGCAATCACACAAGCCACTGATCAGTGTGAGCCCACAGAAGACCTCCCACTTCAGTACAGAAAGCTCTTTCAGATCATACCACTCCAAACAGCATGACCAAAACTGGAGAAGATACAGGACCAGAGCAGTCAAAAGGAGAGCAACCGAAGTTCAAAGCCTGTGAAGAACCTGAGCCAAGAGATTTTAGCAGCCAATTGTTTAGGCAAAGGATTACATGTACACATCCCAATCCCTGTGCTTTTATTATTTAATGACCAACTTTTAGGAGGATTGCGATGAAACCTGTTAAAACATGGGGTTTGAGTACTGCCACTCTATCACCTCAAATGGTTTTGTGAGGGCATGTGAAATTCAGAACAGACATCACCTCTACCTTCCTAGAAACTGGCTATACAAAAAGAAAGATCACCTAATGAAAGCAGATAATTACAAGTTAGATTATTACTGCTGCCTCCGGCAACAACTCCATTAGATCAGTCATACTCACAGGTGTAATCCTGTCCTGGGTGCATTTTCGGAAAGGATTCTTGCACACCTTCCCAGTGCTAAGGAGTCAGGCACCATACGGGCTCAGGATTCACAGCCCTTGCCCGGCAGGTAGCTGCCCAGCTGAGGCAGTGCAACAGCTTCAAGTCACCAACTTTGTGTTTCACTGAAGGTCAATGCCCCTGCAGCAGAGCAGGTGGTGTCTACATCTCAGCGAGGCTGGAGTTTGCAGCCTGAATATTGCTAGCCTCAGTACCAAAATTAATGATGGTAACCGCCAGTGAAAGCAAGACAGATGAGGGCACTAGTACAAATAGGCTAAAAAAGCAGAGACAAGCTTATGCAATTAAGAGTCCACAAAAAGATGGATATAATTTACGGCTGAAGAAATCCCTGAACTGCAAACCACTGGGAGGTAAGGTATATTAGAGGAAGCACCACTGAAGTTGTGCTTACAGAAGAAGTATAAGCACATGGTATCTAGCTGTGGACACCACCACAGGTACCACACCAGGCTAAACCCAGCACAGCCCTCCTTAT
>RSEF01000003.1:51146851-51172081 GCA_003993805.1 Himantopus leucocephalus | reverse complement strand
CGCCCCCCGTTAACACCGAAGTGGCGCGGCAAGGGAGTATGACAAAAGTTGAGGGGCTTTTAAGGACGTTTAGACGCTTAACGGCAGGACACAGCTCTCCCGAAGCTCGCCCGGTTTGGCCGGGTGTCCTCGCGTCGCCTCCGGGGGTGACTTGGCAGCCCGAAGTCCCCGGTGGTTTTCCACCAGGCGGGACAGGAGCAGTACGGGGCGCGGTGGATGCGATGCGCTGCGCTGGACGCGGCTTATCTGGAGTCATTTTTTTATGTATGAACAGACATATAAGTTAGTAAAATGTTTAGCTCATGCTAATCAATTTATTGCTGCATTTGCAATTTGGGAATGGACACACTCATATTTGCTCGGGCGCGTAGTCTTTACTCCCCTGTACTGTAAAGCTGCTGAACACGTGCTCCTTATTTGTCTCGGTAAGCATCAGCCTGAACTTTCAGCGCTATCGGAGGGACGCCGTAGCTGAGAAATTCCTCAGCGTTACCCGCCAGGCCTCAGCCATCTGGCCCAAAACGTTTTCAAGGTTGGATGCGTTCCCAACACCGAGTACCTCACTGCCTTAATAACAAACCCAGACGCTGGCCACCAGCCTGCAGAAAAGAAGACGCAGAATTTATCAGCCAGAAGAAAGCAGGGAGCCCGGGCTCGGCGACACATTCATTTTGTATCTCCAGGTGAACGGAAACTGGTAGCAATGAAATGAGCAAGATTTGTCTTCAAAAGTCTTTTTTCTTACCGCTGTAGGGCTCATGAGTTTACTAGTCACTACAGATAACAATAATAATAAACAATGTGTGTTTTAGCCTAAGCTAACTTTGATATTTACCCATACTTTACTATTTCCCCCAAGGAAAAAAGAGATACCTCAAAGAAACAAAACAAGCTCCCTGTAAATTATTATTACCATAATTTTAACTGCATTTAGCATTTTTTCCTCAACCTTTGATCTGTGCAGTACGTGTGTAACAGGGACTGGGACTTAGTGTTCTGCATCCCAGGAGGCAGAGCCTCGCAGATTGTGCAATGTATTTTTGCACTTCGAAGAAGCCCCAAAGATGAAGATGCCTACTTCTGATCACGCGATAGATTTCCTGGGTGATTCGGTGCAAATTAGATAATTCATCCTTGATCTGCTTAATCCAAACCACTGCGTGAAGTCATTAATGGCTCTTACTTGTAAAGAGATAATAATAAAGTGTCCAAAGTGCAAAGTGTTGCGGTGACTGAAGTTGTGAATCTGTTGAGAGCTGCAGATCGCGGCTGACAAACACTACAGCGCCACCGATATCGATACCCATCGGTGTCTCGCTGTCAGGCAGTGCTGGGCTGGTTTGGTTGGAAAGGTACGGTCTGTGGTTATGCCTGTCTGTTCACGTTATGCTGATAAACCTGGGCTATGAACATAACGTTTGTGGTTAGAGGAGCACCGCTCGTTCCTTGCCTTCTGCCTCGCTGCCCTTCACTGAACAGGCGGTTTCTCCGCCCCATCCCGCGCGTTTCCTCTGCGTGCTGCGTTTTCAATGCCCAGTGATGAAAAACCACCCAAACGCTGGAAGCCCAGAATCCAGATGTTACCCAGCTGCTTTTCATACAGGTCTTCCACAGACAGGGCGAGATACGTACCGACCCACGTAACCCCGTGCCCGCTCGAGAGTCAGCACAGATGAAAATCGTCATTTCTCACTGCCGGGTGCCACGCAGCAGCGCGGGGCCCGGGGATCCCAAAGCACTGCTTTGCCTTGCCTGATGCGAGGAAACGCTAAGCGGAAGAAAGACCTTTCTTTTGTAGGCTGCACTGCGGGGATTAGTCATTTCACAGAGGTTACCCAAGACCGCTATCAGGTAGCAATAACTTTGATCGCTAAAAGCTGCAGTCAAGCTGATAAGCAGGAGCAGAGGGCTGATATATCCTATTTCAAATCTCTGTGTGTAAGCTCAAGGTCCTGATTTTTATAATCTTGCTCTGAAAGCACCTACGAATTATTTCTCAAAAAGAAACACGTTTCAATTTAACCTGATGGCATTTCCTTTTTTTCTCTTTCTTCCTCTTTCTCTTTTTTTTTCTCTGTTTTAGACAGAAGTAGCATCATTATCTTCTTTGAACTGCGGAGTGCCAGCAGAAGGGTAATAGAATAACGAGACCGCACACTACCTCAGGGAAGCAGGAGAATTTTTTTCCTGGTGTGTCTCAAACATGCCTCTCTCCAGAGCCGTCCTCACTCAGCTGCTGATCAAAGCCTGAGTTTTCCGAGATATTTAGACTGCAGGCTTCTCAATGCAAGGGCTATAGTTTCTGTATCTGGGTCTTTAGGCACAAGTCCATCGGGGGAAAAAGAAACCCACTCTAATCTTTACTATTCTGTACATGTGTATGCTTTAGGTCTCCTAATTTTGTATTCCAGTGATCGGCAGAATTAGAAAATAATGACTACCACAATTTTAAAGACGAACAACAAAGTCTCCACCCAGTTGTATCTCTAAAACCTACATTCATCTACAAATACCTTGATTGCTGCAGACCATTAATATCACGGGAATTGTGTGGCACAGTTTACCTTTCTGTATAATGCAGAATAAATTAAGAAAAGAAAAGTTTATGAACCCCTTAGATAACTTTAAGAAAGGAAAAAGAAGGGCAATACAGAAAAAGAAACTGTGAAGAAATGCGCTGAGAAGACGTGGAGCCCTTGAACTTTGACCAAAGTAAATAAATACTTTATTCCTCAGTGCAAGAAAACAATGCCGTTGTGAGGCTCTGAGCTCATCTTACCTTGCCTCCTTGTCTTTTCTTTGTTCTTAGCATTTCTATTTTTAGAATACACTCATAATTGATAGGATTAAGATATAACTAGGAATTTCATGTATTCATTACCTTGAGATTGACTGCTATAATAATGCGTGTGCCCATTCATCAGTGTTTTGTCATGATTTCAGAAAACCATTCCATATTCAGAAAGACATGACATACCAAACGGATTGCTTTGTAAGCAGAGTATCTTTATAGTCCCTTTCTGCGTGCCCCATCGTGCTGTCACTCTCAGTTAACAGATTGGGCAGGCTGTTACTCAGCAGACTTTTTTTTTTCTTGCAGGACTTGCATCGGAATTCAAATAACAGCTCCTTGGTGCTTCGGTGCTGACGTGCTGCACTAACCAGTTAGTACAAGTCCCCTGCTATTTTCATTATCTCTTATCCAAGGAGAAAAATATATAAAAAGACGTATTAAATAAACATTCTCTCCCTGTATGTTCTTCCTGTGAGGAAAATAACCAAGTTTTTTTTAAAAGCTTGGGTCAATTTTACCCACAACTCCTTTGGCTGTGCCTTTGAAAGTCTTTAGTACACCAGGCAGACAGAGTGAGCTTCTGCCTTTTCCTTTCTTTTGCTGTAATCTAAGTGCTTTAGAGTTATCTTTGTTGTTCAACTAATTATTTGATACTAGAATGTTTGAAGTCAGCCCTAGCACAATTTTTAAAGGTGTGAGAGCATTTTCTACCCTCAACGCCTCAGTTTGGGATCAGATTTTAACATTAGATTGCATTTTTATTCCAAGCTCAGACACCTTTGTGTGTAAGCTCCTCCAAGAATTAGAGCCTGTTTGTGGCAGGCACTGTAACGTATCTTAATAAACTCAGTATCTTAATGAACTCCAGCCTGTTTTGCCACACAAAGTTAGCTATGCGTCAGGGGGCAGCGGGCAGAGAAAGCCAGAGGGACGGGCTGGGGCAGAGGGCAGCAGGCAATCGTCACCAATACAGGAGGCCTGGGTGTGAGATGCCCTCTGAGCAAAATGCCTGTCACCTGCACCGCCGCAGGTCCACCTGACTGTCTCTGCGTCACCGTTCCGTGTCCTCTTTCTCTTTAACCTCAGCAGAAAGCAGTGTATTCCCCTTAGCGTACTTCCATTTCCTACAAGTTGGGATCTGTATCTTCAATAGATTCCACTCTATTTTTATCTCATTAGATTCGATATATCTATTGATTAGATCAGATTCAAGGGAATATTGTGTGGATAAAATACACTGAAACCTTGTATCTTAAGTTTCAGCAGTTTTTTACAGCTTCATTATAAAACCCCAGAAAATTGCACTGTATTAATAGAAATGCTGACATCCCTTTAGCTGCAGTGACATTAATTGAAGCTACCATAATTTATCATCATTCTGAAGAATATAACCTCTAAAAGTACATTAAATAAGACTGCATTAATGAACAATTATAGTAATCAATTTACCCTCCCAACATAACTCTCTTAACTGGAGCAGAGGATTGGAAAAAAGAAAACCATCAACAGCAAAAATGCCAGTGCAAGACAGGAACCTTTGGCCAATGCCATGAGGCAATCTTCTACAAGGGCAGATGTGAGTTGTTCGTCAAAGTCACTCCTAACATAAGTTGTTTTCTGTTTATTTATTTAGCCTTTCTGTTTATTTCTCCTGGCTATTTTTTTCAGTGTCATTCCATTCTCATTTGAATAGCCTGTGCTATATATTGGCATAGGTTTGTTTAGGGGCTAAACACATAAATACCTAATGCTTGTACAATTATAGAATAAGTACAGGTTTTCAGCAAGTTTCTCAGTTGGAGGTTAGAATAGGAAGCAAGGTTCCTGTGTTAACACAACACAGAAAGTTGGGTAACTTGCCTAATTTTACTAACTTGGTTCGCTCTTTGCAGTAGGGAAAAAATAACATCTTTCATCATATGGGTGTTATTTATTGAATGAAATACTGTGATAATTGGACAAAGACAATTTGGAAACACTTTAAAAATGAAAGCACTCACAGCTCTGCAAGAACAGTTACTGGTGGAAAGTATGGAAAGGGTGTTTCTTTGTAAGACTTTATTTTAGGGGTAGGCAGTGGGAGAAGACGCAGTTTATTCTTACCAAAGTTAAGAAGTAATTCCTTACTGCCTGTGAATCCTCCCAATACGGAATGAATACAAACCAACTTAAACACAAAAGAGGAATGAAACAGATAAATTTTTCAAAAATTCTAATTATTTTTTACATTTGTTTGCTTCACTTACATCAAATGATTAGGTACATGTCACCATTTCTTTGCCATTTCCTCTTAAATGATCAACATGGATGCTTTGTACTTCACCCCTTATCAAGTTCCCTAATTAGAAGTTGAATTTAAGATTTTACATACGAGATTGCACAAGTGTTAATAAAATCTCTCTCCGCTGGAAAACACCATTCATTAACGTCTTTACTGGGATAATGACACCCCCTGGGACACCAAAAGCACCAGCAAAAACCTATGCCACGGACGGCATGTCCCATGTTCCCACCTACTGAACACTTTCCATCCAATTAAACTCCGCCATAGGCTAGACTTGTCAGCCCGTGGCTTTTGCCCCCCTGAATCCCACCAGGACACGGGTGGTTACCAAGACTGAGGCAAGAGCCAGGCTTGAATTGCTCCGGCATTGATCCCTCCAGCTGCAAGACAGCTGCAGTCCAGAAGCTGCGTAGCAGCGCTCTCACCGCCCTGAGCAAACCCTCCTGCGTTCGGCTTCCCGACCATGGATGAGCGTCCTATGGCCAGGAGAAGGCTTGACCGGGTTTTGCCATACCTGCCACTGCGAGCGTGCCCTCGGGCCCTCCGGGAAGCCCCACTCTTAACTAACTCAGTATGGGCTTACAAGGCTACCATGAGCCTTCTGTTTCCAAAACATGTAGAGTTTTGTTAATGCGCTGAAAGCCTGAATAACTTTTAATTACTACCACTAAGTGGGTTTTTCTTTCCTTGAAATGACAAGGATTTTGGCTTTTATTTAAAATAAATAAAGTCACTGTGGTAACACTAGATCTGAACGTTACAAACGTGTATATAAATTTTTAATTCTGAGCAAATGAATAGCCCTTTTTAGTCAACAGAATAAATTATGTAACTGAAGTTTTCTACCCACCAAAGACGTTAGTTACGAGTTTGTTTTGCAGTGTCTTGGTTTTCTGTGGCTACACCCGTAGAACGGAAGGAGAAGCTCTGCAAGCTGTGGCACTTGACAGAGCCCGTTTGGAGATCTCTGTGCTGCCTAGGTAATCTCACTCTGCACCGCTGCACATTTTCACGCTCATTTTACAAAAATTCAGCCTGAACGAGGTCAGTTATCACAAGGTACAGTCAAAACTATTTCAGCTAATGGTTTAAATCCTCTTGACTGAAGCTTATTGTCCCCCTCCTGAGTTCATCTTGGAGCAGGAACCAGTGGGGCTGCCTGCAGCGAGGCATGGGGCAGAGATCAGCCGGCCAGCCGGCCGCCCCACTCCCGGTGCCGCCGGCTGGCCAGCGATGTGCTGGCTGTGCTTCTTGCGAAATTTCCCCTGCGTGAGCAGGAAATCTTGGCCGCCCCGTTAGGGCAGCCTTCCGTCTGCTTTGTGCAGCCGGGGCCAAGACTGAGGGCTGAACACACTGAGCGCCGCGGGTTTCCCAGAGGGATGAGTACTCTGATTTATGTTGCTGGGAGTGTTTGAAAGGAGCGCAGGGATAAGATTTCCAGAAGCGATGGGGTGCCACGACACCCAGCACGCTGGGCAGCGCTAACCCCGGGTGAGCTTCACACCTCAGGCAGGCAGGACTGAACACGGTGCCCTTGCTCTTCCCACCCCTGGCACGCTGGGGCCGCGGCTGCCGCCCGAGTGCCATGGGAATTACGTGCCTGGTTCAAGGAAAAGGACTTGGCTCAAAGTACACAGTTCCTCAGGGAACGAGAAATTTTCTAAGAGACATTTGCTGGTTCCTTAAATTATTTTGCAGCTAGTTAAATAACTGCTGTGCTAGAAGCTCTGCAGGCAGTAATTATTGCTCCATTTTCTTCTATTAGGCAGTCCTGAACTGAGCCACGAAAATTGCTTTGAAATCACAGCAGACAAAGAGGAAACTTTTGGACATCGTTTATTTTGGGATGTTCCAAACCAAAGCTATCTTCCAAACCAAAAGAGAAGTCCAGCCCTGCCAAGTCCTTAATCACTGAAATGAAGAAAGAGACCACAAAACTGAATGAAAAGATGATTGAAACCATTTTCCTGCTCTGAAAAAGCCTTTTTTGGAGTTACTGTCAGAAGAAAATGAGGGAGCAACAAAACGCCTCAATACATCACTGGTGTATCTAACTGGAGGTGACTCGCAGAGGCCAAGCATTTGAAAAGGGAGCTATGCTGGAGTTTGTCCTTGCTGGGAAAGAACTTGTACATGGACTTTGCATTTCAGAAAATAAAGCCTTATGAGCATTTCCAGAGAAATTTCCAACCGTGTGAGAGCAAGGATCTTCTTAAGAGTATCCACTATACTGTGCCATTATAACATAATTATAACATAATATCCGAGCACTTACGCTTCAAGCACTTACGGACTCATCTTAAAAACATTTACCAGGTACAGGATGGCAGTATTATTTATAGCAGAGAAGTACCAAAGGGCTCACTCAGTCAGGATCGGGTGCCTTTGAGCTCAACAGTATGTAAACACAGAGCAACAAAGTCCCTCACCCAAAGAGCTTGTGTCTGGCCCGGGACAGAAGGTATGTTTTAAAACTCTATGAATATGATCTGGTAAATGCTGTGACTACTGTTAAAAGGACCAATGTATACTTAAAACACAAACGTATCCGAGCTCTGGCAAGTTCAGAGTTTAAATCTAGTCTGAAATATGATGCAGTCAATGTGAAAAAAAGACAACAGTAAACCAAACTGTATGATTGGGAAAGCTAGCTGGGAACAAAAATTAATTTTAGCAAATCCTGTGAAACATTCGTTATGAAATATGAAATCATCTGTCCTTGCCCTGAAGTAGCAATCACCAGCTGGCAACATTTTGTCAGCATCAGACCAGAAATGGTCCTAACAAGGGATATGAAGAAGGGGAATGCAGTAGAAAACTGGTTTCAGTGAGCACGCGACGTGCTAGGGATGCAAATGCTCACGGGAAAGTTTTGCTGAAGATACTAAATACAAGAGCACAATTCCCAGCAAAGACCCCTGCAGGCTCACCCTCCACCCCCCTCCCTTCATCACTGTGTTTGTTTAAAGCGTTTGTGTGTATTAAACTCCCTGAGACACATTCCTTGGGCTCTCTGGGTGGGATTCAACGAGCACGTAGACACCCCATTTGAGCCAGGGACCCTACAATTCCAGGCACCCCTATGTCCTCTGAGCGTTTCTGCCCTCCCAAGGTAGCCGACCCTGCCTCTCAACCCACCCTCAGCCAAGCTGGTGGCACTGGCCAGGAGAGATGCTTTTACTCCTGTTTAATCCATCACGTTCATTAACTTTTTCTTAATCTTTAAATGCTTTCTTTTGTATCTTGAAATGTGTCCTCCCTGTCATATGTGTGGTAATGAAGGCCACACGGTACTATTTAGTAGTTTTTCTTTCCTCGGGAACTGGGAGAGTTTACTTTTCCACAGAAAGATCTTTGCTATTCTGAGCGTGGAACACGGTGCCTGGCTGCTCCTGGAGGTCCCACTCCAAAAAAGAGAGTAAAGCAAAACCTTGCATGTCTCCCAGATCACCTCCCAAAGGGGTCGTCTTTGCCAAAAAGGATCAGCAAAGCCTCAATTACACATTCTTAATGCAAACACGGAGAGAACTATTAAAACAGTAGGCCCTGAGAAGTATGTTACGAGATGTCCGCGGCCCACCATGCTGACAAATATTGAGGCAGACGTTCTGCAAGTGAGACTGCCTCCAACTGTGTTTGTGGTAAGGTCTGCAGGCAGCAGGAACAGCTTTGAGATGACCAGCTGATATAGCCAGAAACCTGGGTGAGTTCTGGGCACATAAGCATCTCGTCACGTCCTGACATTTCGCTATTTCCTTGTGCTCCACTACCTACTTCCATTTGTTATTTCTTGTCAGGTAAAAGCTTTGGGCTGTTTCAGTCCCCTATTCCAGCAGTGCCCAGCACCTCAACTGCCAAAGAATGTGACTCCTCCGTCCTACGGTTACACCAAGAGTCATGAATAAAACTACGGAGGATGCGCGTATCTCTGTTGCAACTGCAGGTCAGCTAGGCTTTTTGTCCTGTTTCTTCTTTATACCTCCTTGGCCATAAATTGTAACTGCAGCAGGTCAAAAATACAAACCAAATATTTAAAGATCACAATTTTTTACTTAGATGCCATTAAAATATTCTGCCCACCTCGAACAATAGATGATTCATTTGTGAAAACTGATGATTTATTTATAAAGAGGCGAAGTGCAAAGCTGCACCCGGATCTCGGAGCGAGAGAGTGAAACAAGCAGTGGGTTATGAAACCCTGCGCTGACACCCGCAGAAGATAAAGTACGCGGCAGAGGGAGAGACACAACAGGCAGAATATCCTGAGCCTGAGATCAAAGCGGGTAAAAGTTTCTTTGGACTCCTCCATTTCTGCCAGAAATAAACCACTTGAATAGCTCTTTTTAAAATAGCTGTTGGCCTCATTTGTAATATTATCAAATGCCACAAATCTTCCAAAGGGCCATCCTCTCTTTCCCCGCTCCACATCTTTTTCCCACGAAAGCCTAAGCCTGGATTTGTTTTTAGGAATAGCAACCAATAAACAGAGGCGCGGTAACGCTAGCAACGGGAAAGGAACGTTACCAAATTCGAATATGAAAAATGAAGGAAAACAAAACCTTTTCAGCAATGCCTGAGGAAGCCTACAAATCCTAGGGCTAATCCAGAAACCCTGTTAATCTGAGGATTGCTTTTCACCTTGAAGGATACACTTTCAAATTCAGCCAAAGGCTCTCAACTAATAATTAATGTAATACTAATTTTTGGATGCTCTTCCTTATACACATTCAAGATTACACCTNGGATTGCTTTTCACCTTGAAGGATACACTTTCAAATTCAGCCAACGGCTCTCAACTAATAGTTAATGTAATACTAATTTTTGGATGCTCTTCCCTATACACATTCAAGATTACACCANCAAGATTACACCTTTCCAGCCTGAAATTTATAACTAAATAACACAACTTTATTTGTAGACTATTTTTGTGGGTGGTGAAGTGATTCAGATGCTCCCTGCGTTCTCCTTACCAGGCCTCCTCTCCAAACACCAACCGTGCTCACTTTGTTTCAGTGCTGAGCCCTGATTTTTCCCTGAGCTTTACTCGGTACAGTGAGAAGGGAACAACCAGGGAGAGCAGTGAGGATCCCTGATTCACCATCCCCCGGCCTGACAGCAGCAGAAGCATCTCTGCATCCCTCACAGACAGCAGGCACAGTGGGGTAGCACCAGCCCATGCCTTGGCCTTACTAGGTTTGACCCCAGCCCATCACTGGAGTCTTTACCAGAGCTAAGCCTCTACTTTTCCTTCCTTAGCAGGAATTTTCTGTCAACTGTTTCAGCTGGAAACCATCCACCTTCCTGCACCAGGAGAGGCAGAAAGCAGTTAGGGAGAGCGAGCCCCAAACACTGCGTAAGGCTTTACATTTGCCAGATGCCCTAGTAACTTCTCCAGTCTCCCTCAGCTGCGGGGTGCAGGGTCTCAGAGCCACCAGCAGAGCCAGCCACTCGCTCTCCCATTAGAGAGACAAACCAGCTGGAGAAGTTGTTCCTGACGGCATCCGTAGTTCTGCTGCTAAGAA
The DNA here is from genome assembly GCA_003993805.1 of Himantopus leucocephalus. Lineage (NCBI taxonomy): Eukaryota > Metazoa > Chordata > Aves > Charadriiformes > Recurvirostridae > Himantopus > Himantopus leucocephalus. The sequence goes on along the minus strand of RSEF01000003.1, from coordinate 51,161,481 downwards.
AATTTCCAGCCCTCGCAGACCAGCACAAAGAGGCTTTTCACAGAGGTCCAGATTGCCTCCAGAGCCTGTCCCTTCTTTATTTACAGGAAGGCTCTTAGGTTAGTATGGGGTGGTCTGCAGATTGCCAGAGGGCTCTAGGGGAAAATTTTGTCAAAGAACATATGTTGCAATGAATCCTCAAAAGGATGCTTTCTGATTCACTTAATCTTCCCTGGAAATTAGCTCCACAGCCCCAGCTCCTTTGACTGTGCATAATTTATCTTCAAACAATATTTGCATTTTACAGCCTTTGTGATCCACTTTGTTCCTGAACAGCTCAATTACTTTGGATTTGTACAGTCAAAGACAAGACAACTTGCAGGTTGTACCAACAAGCGGGTACCTAACCAGGCAGTTCTGTGACAGGGCTGAGCCAGGGGGTGGCTGCCAGCTGAGCAGACACTTTCCTTTCTCACTTGCGTGTTCCTACCGGGTCTGTTTCTCCAGCACTGCTGTTCAGCTGACTTCAAAGCATTGAATGCTTCAGCATTGCCCCTTTTGGCCACCAATATACCCGCTCAAGCATAACACTGCACCACAGAAGTAGTATGAGAATGAGAGCCCAAAGCAGCTGGCTGAATGGATCCAGGCAACAAAACCAGTGGTGGTGACTTCAAACTGCTCTTGTCTTTGCATCTTGTTTTCAGATGCAGGAGAAGGATTTAGTAACATACACATTGGTATCCAGTCCTATTTAGCCACCCAAGAAGAGGTGACATATGGGGCTGATGAGACACCTATAGGCACCCGAGGCATCTCAGGCGGCACCACAGGGCTACATTCAGGCAGCAGAATCGCACCCGCAGCTTCAGAGAGCTAGAGAGATCCAACCTAGAGCTGTCAAACCCCTGGATTGCCCAGGACACAGCAAAGTTCCCTTGCAAACAGGGGAAGGGCCGCTGCCTCCATCCATCTGTTTGCTGCTATATGTGAGGGGAGAGAAACAGCAATATTATCAGCTGATAACAAGCTTATATTTTTCTTGCCTAACACACAGTGGTTTCTGTCCAGTTCTACAGAGAGGGCAGATACCTATTCTTTCTTTGAACTGGAACAGGCCTTCTCTCCCTCTCTCTCTGCTTACGTGTGCGTAGGCAATGGGGCCAGCTACCTGCAGTAGTGTTATCTGACCCCACTTTTACAGATTTTCCATAGGAATATAAATGCAGTCGGACTCCCCAGGAGGTAGAGATATCAAATGAATAAGATAGCCCGGAACCACATCTGGCACGCACAAGGACAGCACCACATTTAAGCAAAAACAACAGTGGAGTATTTGGGGCAGGGAGCATATACAGGTATTTGTAATAGTAATGTCGGGTGGGGTGGCCTAATGATAGAAAAGGAGCAAGATTTGAAGAAACGTGAAATAGATTTTATTGGNTTGGGGCAGGGAGCATATACAGGTATTTGTAATAGTAATGTCGGTGGGATGGCCTAATGATAGAAAAGGAGCAAGATTTGAAGAAACACGAAATAGATTTCATTGAACCAACTGATACACTTAAGAAAGGTAGACAAGTTTTCAGGCACAAAAAAATCAGGAAGCAGTTGCTTTCATGACAGAATGGCATCTGGTACAAAACACTAGCAACAGCAGTATGGAAATGAGGGGGAAAAGCGTTACGGAAGAAATTATCCAAAGAGTCTCATCAGATAAAAAAATCCTGCATTATCATGATGGGATAACTTGGGACGCAGAATTTTGCGATCCATGCACATGCATGATGAAATTGATACTTTTTTAAAACAGCCCTGCAACCATGCTAGGATGAATTGCTAGGATGGTTTCTAGTTGAAAATTAAAGTGCAGCTAGACAGAACTGCAGCACTAAGAAGATTTCATTTTAGTGAAATTGCCATTAATGTTTCACCTAATGTAAGCCAATTTTCTCCTTCACTTAGGAAAATGTACCCTTTCACACTCTGTATTTTATTCAATTGCACTAACAGAATTCTATACCACCCGTTCAGAGCAAATCAGCGATGCGTTTCTTTGTACAACACCAGACCGATCACCTGTCTTTTTTATAATCATATGATTTTTGTTAAAAGTAAAATAAAGGAAGTTAAATACTAACTNGTTCAGAGCAAATCAGCGATGCGTTTCTTTGTACAACACCAGACTGAACACCTGTCTTTTTTACAATCATATGATTTTTGTTAAAAGTAAAATAAAGGAAGTGAAATACTAACCTGGTTGGCAGAAATACCTTTAAATCAGAGGGACAGCAACATATAGTTCCATTGCTTATCTCTTTGGTGGATTAGAAGTCACTCACACTGAGGTTAGTTTGGGTGGGACAGCATTACAGGTATTTAAGCCACGGGAACAGCATTCTTACATATACAGCTGTTTGCAGCTGACACAGTGGCTGGGATTCCCAGAGGAAACTATTGAGTAGCGTCACCGTATATTAAAATAACTTCAGTTTAAAGCCCCAAAAGCTATAAGCATTAATAGGACTCTGCCTGAAGAACTGACGTGCTCAGGAAGCAATTGTTTCAATGACAAAATCTGCAGCAGCAGGCACCAAATGTTTATAAAACTGCTACAAAAAATAAGTGCAAAAGGCTTTATAACAAGCAGAAAACAAAAATAAAGGTATGCTGACAAATGCAAAGAACTACCATGCAAGGTAATTATACAAATTACATTCCGACTATCCTTCCCACAGAGATACCAGGGTTTTACCTTATTCATCCCTACTTATCTTTAGAGATTGGATATGCATGGAATGCAAAATGTTTTTATCTAGAAGTGCCAAATCCCTTAAAATACCAAACCTTTGATCTCTCTGACCTGAAGTGACAATAACAGAACTTAAGAAACAACAGCTAAATTAGCCATTAGTCATTAGCCACGGCACACTTGCAGTAACAAATGTATAAATGTATTGCAGTCCTGAATGATTCAAAAAATTACGCAAATGTGAGGCTTGGTTTGAGAGCAGAATCATACAGAATCAAGTTTTTTCAAAGATGGCAAATTATATTCCTATTAAAAAAAAACATGCAAGAAAGTTGTGTTTTGTAGTACCTATATCAGTTACTAATTATGAAGTTAAAGTGCTGTGCGTCTGTATTTAAAATGTCACTTATGGATATTATTTAGTCTAATCCTTTAAATTTTTTTGAAAAAATTTCTCTGCAAGTACAGTATTTGGCTCAGTTGGAGAGTATATGCAAAAACAGCACTTGATCTTGACAGCTTTGGCACATGCGCTTAGGCATTGTCCGTGACAATGAGGCATATGAGAACTGGGTGCACGTAGGCGTCACATGCCGCACCACCACCCTTTCTGCATGCACTTGGTGCCGTGATTCCCGGCACCACCTGCCTCAGACTGCAAGGAAGGCAAACCTCCTCCATCGCTCTCTACTTGGCAAGATATTTCAGGATCATGGCAAGGGCTGCGATGAAGAAACCGGAGGCGCAGGGCACCAGAAAGGGTAGGATCAAATGAACCACAATGCCCTCAATCTGAAGGCAGAGGAGAGGTCTGGTAGTCGGCAATCTTTAAGCTGCTGGTCACCTACCAGAAGCTACCAACACTCAGGGAGTGAGATGATTTTCAGTATGATAAAAGAGAAGGAGGGCTACATGCCAGAAACAGACATTCCTCTGGGAAAACAGCAGATTTTAAAACCTGGGAAAGCTATATTTAAGTGCAAACTGATAGGGCTCAGAGCCTGGGTGAACAAGAGACAACATCCACGAGTCACAAGAGAAAACAGACAACCTCCCATAAATAGTTCCACTTTTAGTTGAGTCTGACTGGTTCGTTACAGCCCTCAGGCTGCTCTCCGGCTCTGCAGAAGGCGGGACATGCCTGAGGCTCTGCATGATTCCCAGACTTTGTGCCAATAGTCTTCATACACAGGCGGCCTTCAGACCCCCAGACGTGTGGCCATGCAACCCTAAATCATAGGCGATGTTGCCAGTATCACCTTCCCACACTCTGCTCCTTTCTCCTGTGAAGGAACTAAAAACCAGAAACTGTTCAATAAGGCTGGAAGCTCGACAGTGTTTTCTGCTCATGACCAGACCCCGCCTGCCCTCTCCCCCGAGCTCTCTGGGGCCGTCCAGACTGACCATGAAACTGCTGGACTGTCAGAAGTGCCTTTAAACTCCCATGCCGTCTGCTTCCTGCACCTAAGGAGGTCCACCAGCCACGGGCTGGGTGGCCTCTGGGCAAAAAACAAAGGGCAGATCAACAAAGACAAAAATGAACGCAAGCCATGCCAATGAAAGCACCGTTTAAACGGATGAATTCTCCCATTGGCTTTGGTGAGAGCAGGATCATACAAAAAAATGAGGACCTGATACAAAGCACCCTAGGGTTTTAATCATACCTCTCCCTGGAAAGCTCTCCCCAGCCATGGCAGCTAAACCGCTGTGTTTGCTTCCTGATGCAAATCGCTGACAGAAATACACTTCTGCCACCTAACAGAGAAACAGGGGCATGATTCAGTAATCAAACGGGTACAGAGGTGTAACTCCTAAAGCATCCAGTCACATCAGCCAGCCCGCCCATCCCCGCTCAGCTCTGCCCCCCTTCTTATATAGCAGTTGGTTGTACCCGCGGAGAAGGGAGCACTGCTGACGGTAAGCCACCTCATTCCTTTCAAAAGTCATCTCCGCACCTATAGACTAAACCTGGAGTTTAGTACAAGGTATCAGAAAGGATACATCAATCCGTTGACAGGCAACGAAAGCAACGGTGAAGGGAAGGATTCCCCTCTCAGAAGTGGTGCAGGATGTATTTTTTTGTCCACTTTCCCACCTCTGGCCAGCCTGTGCCCATCTCCACCTACCTCAGGAGGGCAGCGGTGGGCCCTGCCCTTGCCAGGGGCTGAGCATCACTTGCCCACCCCTCCACTGCTCCCAGGCAGGCTGTGCTCTGCTGCACCAGGGGGCTTCCATTAGGCATTCAAAGAGCAGTTGGAATTTCAGAGCTCCTACCCCCTGCATAGCATGACACCACCTTACCANTTTTTTTTTTGCCCCCCCCGTACTCAAGGAACTAAACTCCCTGCTGCAGTTCCTAGCTGTACGCAGCAAGGTACAAGACAACTTTCCACAAGGTGGCAAGTGCTGCAATGCCACTTTGAAGGACCCAGTCCAGGATCAGTGGCTTGCACAGGTACCTCCCAGCCCACGTAGCCTGGTGGGGCCACCACAAGCCCTATGGCCCCAGGAAGGGGTCCTGGCTGCTGCACACCAGGCTCTGGCAGGAGTGCTGTTTTGCTGCCCCTGCACAGCCATCATCCCCCAAAAAAATCCTTCCCGCACAGCGACGCAGTGCTGTCACAGCCAGCCCGGAGTGGGAGGCTGGGTACAGACCTGCCTCTTTTCCCAGCTCATTTTGATTTACAACAGCCACTTATAAAACGGACACTGCCACTTAGCAAAACACATGAGAAGGAACCAACGGGGAATACTATTTCATTCCCAAAGGAGTTTATCATAAATATATTAAGTTGTCAAATTAAATCCACAGACCATCTGAGTAACAGGAATACAAGTTTCTGTTATGGCTAGATTTACGGTCAGTTGCCTCACTAAATCACGTCTGCTTAGGCAGTATGATTACGCTTGATGAGAAGCATTCCTTTTAGAAAGTTTTTCTGCTATTGGTAAAATTCATCTTTGGATGGTTCTCTGTTAAATCCATTCAATAATATTTGTCCTGGAAATAAACAAGGTATTCCCCATATATTTGTACTAGAATTTGTTATCCTTTAATCTTTTTTCAAATAGAGACTCAAATATAGAATGCAGCAGCCACCTGAAACATACATATTTTTGTAAAACATAGAAAAAAGGATCCAAGTGTTTTTCCAAAAGAAATCATCCAGTTCAACCTTGTTAATGAAAATAGGGCCTTTATTTTCCAAACAGTCAAGAGTTAAAAGTTGTATTTAATTTATCCCTTACATAGTTACAGCTACGCTAGTTTTTGCAGCTCTAATATTGCCCAAAGAATACCCTAGGATTTAAATGATTTGGTGGTATAAGAGAAGGGCTTTCCAGAGAGTTTACAACCTGTGCCTCTTCATCTGCAGAGGCTAACTGCTCATGCATAACTTCATTTTATCCGTACAGATTTATGTCCCTTCCCATCACATAATGTTAAGATGCCTCTTACAACATTCCTGTGAGATAGGAAAAATATTGTAGTCCTGCCCTTGTACTAGAAACCCTGCAGTACCCTGTACTCTTTACCGGCATTAATGGAATTTTTCCCTGAACTGCTTGTATTTTCATTTTGTGCAGGTTCGAAGATCAAAAGGGAGGTGATGCTGAGGCACAGTAATTTTAAGTGTCTAACTATTGCGCAGATGCTACAACTTTAATTACAGAAACAGGCTTCTGTGCCTGCCCAAAAATTCAGTGACAATCTGCTTACACAGTGGCAGCAAAAGGATCAGTATCCATGAATTTATGTCCATAAACATTGGTTGCAGCAGCAGAGCTAATTGGGTATATCCTCAGAAGGGCATCCCATATGGATACCTTGCTAAAGGAAGTCAGCTACCTTGTTAAGAATTAATTAAGTTATATTGTTTTACATAGATTTTCACATAGATGAAACAGAAGACTTCAAACTGCTTTCTCTGACTCCTTTTTTATATATATATATATATAATGAGCTAAAAAATAAGATGAAAAAATACAGTCATTTTTTATAACTCAGCTTTTACAATTGCCAAAGTAATGACCTACGGACCAGCGCAGGTCACTGTAAATGTTAATACAGAGGTAGTCAGGGATGGCGATTCAGAACGATGGTACCTGACATACTGGTTAACAGATAAATAGCAGTTGGCAACCTCTCGGTCAGTTCCAACGTCTCCCTCCAGAGATACCATCTCTGAGGTTTTGCCTGCGAAGGAAGTGGAACTGCTTTAATTATGCCAGAATATATTTACTACCTGGGAAGCAGTCATGCCAAGATTGTTAATGACAAACAGTACACAAAAGGAAACAATGTACAATGCAAAGTATACACATCCCAGTTTAACAGTTAAGATTACTTTGGTATAATAATTTTTGTTAAAAATAATAAAACAACATTCTGAGATACCTTAACATGACAATCGAGGCCCATTCCTGGATATGGAGACAATTCTGTTAAGGACTTCCAAGTGAATACGTGGCAGTCTCTAATTCTGGCTCTAACCCATAGAGGTTCCTTTTGGGGGCTGTGGGTACCACCATGCACCATAAGATCTCCCGACACATTCTCTGCAGAGCCCAACCTAAAACAGGAGTACTCCGGAGCTCTACTTAAACCCCTCTTTGAGGCAACTTGCCAAGAAAAGCACCAGAAACACACATAGGAAAAGAATCTCTAACCACAACAACTTTTGGTTTTAGAGCATTTTAATGATAGTTCCAAGATGCCCAATCCCACCCCATTCTTATCTCATCTGTTGTAACACTCTCAAGCTTGTTAATATTTCAGCCAGATACAGTCACCCTACCTTGTCATACAGGTCCTTTTTCTTGCGTTGATGGCCAAGCTCTCTCCCTAACAGCCTCATACAGAGCAGACACCTTATCTCACCCATGCTGTCTCTCTGCACTGTCTGTTGGGAGGCATTTGACTTGCATTTATACCACACAATTCTTATCCTACCCAATAATTCTTTTTCGCAGAAAAATATTTTGTTCAGAGGGTCTGGGCAGGCACAGACGTCACAAAAACTGGATCCAGTTGCTTTCAGTATTTCTTCTTTACTGATGTGTCAAAATCACTTTTGGGGCAGGTCACCCGAATGAATGCAGTTCAACAGGTTGGGCATGTCTCAGTCTGTTTTCAGTCACAGAACAGTATAGGATTTGTTAACTGGCATAGATATAACCTGCACTGTCATAGTGCTATCAAGATACAGATTAGCTACATAAAAATTAAAACTACATTTAGCCAAGAAATCAGCTATTCTCACAGCAAACCAAAGCATCCTGCAAAACAATAAAAAAAATAATCTAAAATATGATGATAGAAGACAGAAGTCATAGTAACTAAAATTATTTCTGTTCTGAACATAGTAACAAAAGGATTTGGAAAGCATTACATAAATGGGATTTCTGAACTACGTTGACTCTTTCCAATTCCTCATTCAGAGGCAGCGTCTGCATCTAGGACGAGGAATAATGAGCCACAGACAGTAAGCAAAGATTGTTCAGGAAGTTACTAACACCTATGTAAACACAGGAATCAGCATTTTTACCTGTAGTTATTGGGTTGCCAGACAATAGCACTGGATGAAGGTGAGCGCTATCAGTTGCATTACCTTCCATCAACTCAACAGACAGATGTCATTTGTTAACATTATAGCTACCAGATCATTTTAAAGGAAACCTTGGATCAAATTACAGTAGTCTAACCTGCAGATCATGAACTTTAATTGTGATACCAGAATGGTCTTCCAATGAGTGATGCTCTAACAGGACTCTGACTTCCAAGAAACTAAGACCAGACACAGGTGCTCATTTCTTACAGGAAACTAACGGTACATAATTATAAACTAAATATTGCACTCCCTTGGTCTTTATTTGGACAAAAAAAGTTTAAAAAAAAAACCACTTTCAGTATCTAAAATGAAGCACCTGCTTAGATCTTTGCAGGGGTTTTGTTCTGCTCTCAATACAGCTCTCGGTAAAACACACATGGCAGCAAACCCATGTATCCAGTGGGTGTCCCCATACATGTTATGGCATTTGCGGTTCCTTCATTTTATCTTGGGATGTTTAGGAACAAAAATCTATGCACAGAGAAAACATAAAATCATTTAAGATTTACAAGCAGACAGATCTGTAAGTTTGAGATAAGCTTAAATGCAAGAAAACGCCATAAATGCAAGAAAACACTTATTTTTAAGACATTAGAAAAAACTTTTTTTACTGTGAGGGTGGTCAAACACTGGCATGGGTTGCCCAGAGAGGTGGTGGGGTCTTCATCCTTGGAGATATTCAAAACCCAACTGCTCAAGCTGATTCTCCTCTGAGCTGGGGGGTGGACTAGACCATCTCCAAAGGGACCTTCCAGCCTTTGCCATTCTGTGATGAACAAAACCACTTAGTGGATCGGTATTGTCTAAGTTAGGGAGCCCAAAATACCTAAGAAATTGACTCAAATTCTTCATTTCTTCACAGAAAAATTCTTATAGTGAGATAGTCTCAGAGATTAATTTTAGACCCAAGTAACATGAAATTAATTGGTTTGTTGTTCCTTGACAATCAAGGATTGAGTGACACAAGACGGAAGCAGTGGGAACGTGCAGTACAGCCAGGGCAGGGAAAAGACAGTGTCTCTGCCTCTTTCAGCAGCAGCTAACTGCTAGACCAGCTGGATCTGTTTCTTGGTATTCACATAAAAAGCAAAAGGTGGGAGTGTGACAGAAAATAGCAACAGAGCTATAAGACAGGACAAGTGAAACTAAAATACATGTGCATGTCAATCATTAAACATGGATTAGCTGCAAAACAGGAGTCATTAATGCAGTCCATACTTCCCACCAGTGATTCCACTTTCATATGAAAAAGTTTGCAACACATGATGAAATAGCGAGAGACAGGTGTCACAAATCCACCAAGTCACATGGTCAGGGAGTGATCTCTTGCCAAAGAATTGCATGAACCACTTCAGCAAACACTTAAAAATGAGGCAGATGAGGTCTGAAGGAAAGATCCTGTAGCACTTCCAACACAGAAAGAAGGTCACAGTTGGGCAGATGGTGAAGGAGAAGCAGCAATCAAGGAAAATGAAGGAACCTGGAAATGCATTCTTCTCCTAAAATCATTAGAGAAAGGAAGGCATTTTTGTAATTGCACATTTAAGAAGACCATCTCCAGAAGAGTGTATGCATTTTTTATGGTCTTCAGACAAAAACTCCCCCCTGGAAGGAAGAAAAGAATCAATTCATTCAGGTAAGTTTAACATAACCAAAAAAAATCCCAGAAAAATGCATGTTAGTATGCTTTAAGCCCGTGCCCTAAGATTAGCTGCAATGTTCTGCATTAAGCTGCCTTCATTTTAGGGGATTCAGCACGCCTCATTTAGGAGATGCTTTGGTGAGCCTTTCCGCTGTAGTGTAAATTATGACCTGTCTGCCCTGTCCTTCTTCCAGAGGCTGCTGCCCCCATAGCAAAGCCAGCACAAGGGAAAATGTTCCCAAACTGGAGGCAATCTAGGGGACAGACCAGTCTTTTAACACTTTCAGAAATATCCTTCAGTAATAACGCTGTGCTGATGTAAAGTGTTACCACCTGCGTACATTCCTCCTGATGAGGAGAACTGGCAAAAGGGAACTAATGCCCACAGCCCTTCACTCCAGTGCAAAGCTACTGCCCTTTGCTCTGCCAATGAAGGTGGCTTTGAGCTCAAAGGCCAGACACGAACTGGAGCAGCTGAAGGGTAGGCACCTGGTCTCTTCTGATGGCTCTTTTAGGCCATCCTAACTCTGGGAGAGCAACACTCAGGGTAATGCTGGGGGCAAGACTCACAGGGCTCATCTGTCAGTCATAAGAGTAAACCGACCTTCACCAGCACTTTAAGTAAATTGCAGGGCTTTGCACTGCAGTAAGTGACATGCAGACCCTTGTTCCATTCTATCAACACTGCGGTCAGGGTGGCCAACTGTACTGCCACAGTGCAATTCCCCAGAGCTTGCTGCTTGGATTAAACTAACCTAGCAGAAAATCTCTTCTTTTTCCTCATCAAACCCAAGAAAAATATTTAAGCAATAAAATGTTGCAAGGATCTGTTTGGGAGTGTGTTGTAATGCCCTGAAGAAGGAGGCAGAATTAGCTAACGTTGCTAATGACAGTTGGTTGCTGTGGCTATCAAGTCCAACAGAGACAACTGTAAGACCTGCAGGTAAGATCTGATGCAGTCAGCAGATGAACAGCCCAGCAGCTGTTGAAAATGAACCTGTATAAAGACACATGTACAAACATTGACACAACTGTCTATATTATATAGTGGTAATGTTTGAACAAGCGCCTCGAGAACAACAAGAATCCAGAAAATCGAGTCTACCCCCTTTTTTTTTTTTAAAAAAAAAAAAAAATCACATGGTCCCCAAAATGAGAACCATTCAAGAATTACCAAGTACTCTACATGCAGTTACTCTCACTAATGTAAGAGACTGATTCTTACTACAGACTAATTTAAAGTCTGTAAGGTAAGAATCAGAGGAATTATTGATCATCCTACATACAGCATTATACAATAGACCAAGAACTTCACAGTCTTTTTACACCTTTTTCCTCAATGTGAGATACTGGTCACTGGGAATGATGGGAAAATGGTTTAACTGAAGTAACAAATTATATGCTTCCATCACACACTAAAATGTAACTGAAAAAAAAGCTGCTGAAAGTTTTTGAAAAGGATTAAACTACACTGAAATATCACCTCAATGATACTTCACCAATAGGTTGCCTTCTGATTGATTTATGTTTATGCCTTCTGCTATATGACTTCTGTTTATGAAGCGAGACATAATTTTGAGATAAACTATGGCTTGCTGTTTTCCAGTAAGACTCCCACCTTGTTCAGCACATATCATGAGGGGCTTGCTGGTTAACCAGTTCTTCAAAACTCTGCAAAGTCTTCACAGCGCAAAGTGTGGCTCCGCACCTTATTTATTTCATGTTATTTTCCGAATTCATTGATATTCTACTCGTGGGCTTGTCTAACATGACCAGATTATGTAAGTGTCTACCCAAATTCTTCACAAATGAGAATGAATTTACTTCATAGCAGCCTATTTTGCAGATGGTATATTTCTATTACTTCTATTTTATGCAATGGGAAATTGAGGTATGGAAAGATTAATGTCAAATATCTCCAGTAACTGTGACATATAATAGGAAGTTTTTCAGAGACTGCTTAAAATACAGGTGACACATTGATTTCTCCTGTGTTTGCAAAAGTTCTGCATTTCTGTGAATCAGACTGAGATTCTCAAGATGGATACCACAAAACAACGAACATGAAAACGAGTGATTGCTTTTGAGAAATCTATTTTAACCAACTGTCTCCTCATCAGACAGGAAATGCAGTGGCAAAAGAAACACCCCTGGTTCATCAGGGTAGCATTCAACTGTCTGCATGCGAAGCTCTTTTTTTATTCCAGTTTCTAGCATTAGTCACTATACTTTTTCCAATTTCTTCAACAAACGAGGCAAGGATCCTACAGATAATGACCTTTCTGGAAAAACAACTCATCCACAGAATGGAAAGCAATATAGTTTGAACTAAAGGCCAGAGTATAATGACTGCATGTAAGAACGTCAAATTGCAAAGGCAACCACCAATAATTCATGAGGGTTTAACAAGGAAGCTATTAAAAACCAAAGAGAAATATCTGCTTGATAAAACAAAAATCTTAAATCAAAATCACGGTCACCTTCCTAGCTAAAACACATTACACCACCCTGCCACTTCACCTGAACAGAAACCAATAACCCCAGCAGATTATCCTTTTCTTTATGGAGAAGTGTAGGAATCAGTTAGGACATACTTGTTGTCAGTAGATTCTGTGGATATTTCTTGAGAGCAGGAAAGGTTCAAGACTCTTCTGTTCTGTTGCAGATCCACACGTATTCTAATAAGCCATTATAAGAAGCAGGGAACACAGTTTCACCAAACAACGAAGGGAAGTTCTCTGCAAAAGAAATGTCTTCAGGAAAGGGCTATGCCTGCAACAGAAGGCTTTCTAACCAAGAACTCCCATTTTCTATATTGCTTTATAATAAAAACTGCTTTTTTTTTGTCAGTTATTACTGTTCTTGCAAAAAGTGTATTTTTACTTTTCTTTTTGCTTTTTCACAATGCCAAATAGTTGCCACTAATTGAGCCCGTAACCAACATAGCTGGGACCAACTTTTCATCAGGATCAGCAGTGCATCCACAAAAATCTACATGAGCGTTTATTTTATGTACAAACATGCTCATAAATAAGCACATAAGCAGAATTACCCAATTTGTATGCAAAGATGTGGGCTTCCAAGGGCAGCATTTGTCCATTACAAGATTACAAGCAAAATGTAAATTCAAACACGCTCCCATATTTACTAATTTGCACATTAGTGAGTAATAGTAATGAACATTTACTTAATAAAACATTTGAACCTAGCAGTACTGCTTTTTAATGAACAGTTCTAAAAAGTTTTGCATTTACAATTTAACTGTGGGAACAGTCAAAAAAGACAATATACGTACTTGCATTTCCTAGAAATTCACTGCCAGACCACACTTCTCTCCGTAACTCCCTCTTGACTATTGTATTTGTGTGTTTATACCATGTCCACATTTGTGATACCAGATCATCTTATGCAGCATGTAATAAAATATATTGTCTGAAATATTTCACTATCTATTTCGTATTGCATTGAAGGCCCATGAGTTACTATCTCTCTCTTGAGAGTTTATCCTTTATTTGGCCTCTGTATCATCACAGGATATATTTGGACTGAAAATCTAGAATAATTTTTTTAATTATCGGGAACACGATCGCTAAGAACAACTACATTTACCTGTATTAGAATTAGACCAGGATGCTCTGGCAAACACTAATATTTTAAAATGCGTCCGTCTGCACTTGATTTGCACTTCCTGCACTTTCAATATGCTGGAATATAATGATACTACCCAACTCAAACAACAAAACCATGCTATAGCAAATTAAACATTGCAACACGTACAACTGCTACATCTGTCCTGCTAAATAAAACAAAGCCCGGAGGTTAGTCTGAAAATCCGGCTCACTCATTTCGTTTAACTTTTAGCTGAACCCCTGGCACAGTTTAGGGTACAGCCAGCACTAGGGACCACTCCACCAGAAGCAGGGTTTGCCTTCCCTCCACCCTCTGGGGTCAGCCAGGGACACCTCAGCAGGCTCGACACCCGCAGACATCCGTTACACCCTCGTCCCAAACCCTAGCACACATGGTACTTACCCTCATTTTCACATTTGTCATGGTTTAACCCCAGCCGGCTGCTGGAACCATGCAGCTACTTGCTCACTCCCCCTAGTTTGGATGGGGGAGAGAATCGGAAGAGTAGAAGTCAGAAAACGCTCATGGGTTAAGATAAAGACAGTTTAACAGGTAGAATTAAAGCCACGCATGCAAGCAAAGCAAAACAAGGAATTCATTCACCACTTCCCATGGGCAGGCAGGTGTTCAGCTATCTGCAGGAAAGCAGGGCTCCATCACACGTAACGGTTACTTGGGAAGACAAATGCCATCACTCCGAATATTCCCCCCTTCCTTCTTCTTCCTTTATATGCTCAGCTTTATATGCTGTGCATGACATCATATGGCATGGAGTAGCATGGAATATTCCTTTGGTCACTTGGGGTCCACTGTCCCAGCTGTGTCCCCTCCCAGCTTCTTGTGCACCTCCAGACCACTCGCCGGTGGGGCGATATGAGGAGCAGGAAAGGCCTTGAGAGCTCAACAACAACCAAAACCACCAGTGCGCTATCAACAGTACTCCTCATCCCAAATCCAAAACCTAGCACTACACCAGCTGCTAATAAAAAAGTTAACTCTATCCCAACTGAAACCA
>RSEF01000003.1:51109145-51146799 GCA_003993805.1 Himantopus leucocephalus | reverse complement strand
CAGAAAAAAAAAAAAAAAAAAACCAAGTTACACAAACCCCACCTAAATTACACTTCAGAGCGACAAAGTCACCACCGGGGGCCGACGAAGCCGAGGGCTAACCCCCACCCGGCCTGCCACAGGCCCCCAGACCCGCGGCCCTACTGCCTCCTACCGAGGGGGAGGGCCGCCCCTCCGGAGGAGAACTCGCCATGCGGTGTTTAGGTACGGCTGACCGGAGGCGGTTCCCTCGTCCGGCACTTCTGAGGAGAACCGGCCTCAACGACAAGAGAGGGCAAAGCGACGGGGCGGCACCTTGCCCGGCGGACACCCACCGCCGTGGGGGCGGCGGGCCTCCGCCCGGCTGCGTTGGCCGCACGCCCGGGGCCTTCACCAGGCGGCGGGGCCGGCCGGGCACCGCGCCCGCCGCCCCCGGGCATCGCCCGTCACCCCCCGCCCAGGCCCGCAGCCGCCGCCGAGGCCCAGGCCCGAGCGGCCTGCGAACGACACGCAAAAGCAAAATATACATATATAAAAAACAAACAAAAAAACCCCAAAACTCTTCAAAATTAAGTTGCGTAACCAACTTTAAGCGAAAGTTACGGTGGTTCGAGGCAGCACCCGGCAGCCCAGCAGAGCCGGCGGGGCGGGGCGGGGCGGCCCGGCGCAGCTGGAGCCGCCTCACGCCGCCAAGCGCCGGCAGCCCCGCGCGTCTGCCCCGCAGGCGGGGGTGCCGCTCCCCGCCCCTCTCTGCCTCCCGCCGCGGCCCGGCGGCTGCCGGCTCCCTGCGGCCGCGCCTCTGCCGGGCACAGCGCCCTGCCCGGCATGTNCTCCAAAAAAAAAAAAAGAAAAAAAAAAAAACACCACACAAAAAAGCGACACTTACCAGGAGTGGGGTTCGAACCCACGCGGACATATGTCCATTGGATCTTAAGTCCAACGCCTTAACCACTCGGCCATCCTGGTGCAGATACACGAACCGCTCCCAGCCGCTCCTACATAAGAGGCCACGCGCCCGCCCGCACCCCGCCCGTCCGCGACCCTCCGGTCAGCGCGGGGCTCCCCGCCCCCCCCACTCTCCCCCCAGCTCCTGCCGCGCCGCTGCCTCCCGCCTTCATTTCCAGAGCGGGAGGGCGCAGAGCGGCGCGCGCGGGCGGCCCCTCTCGGCGGCAGCAGCGGAAGGCGGGCGGGCAGGGCCCGGTGGGGGGCCTTGCCCGGGCCTGGGCCCCGCGCTCCTCGCCCTCCCCGGGCCGGGACGCGACGCAACGCGTCCCTCCCCCGCCGCCAGGCCTCCGGCGGGCGCCACGGCCGGAGCGGAAGGGGGAAGGGGGGAGGAGGTGCGCGGTCCCGCCCCTGAGGGGAGAGCGCGGGCGGCGGCGGCGGCGGCGGCGGGGGCGGGGGGGCGGTGGGCCAGGCCGCCGCGGGGCCGGGGGCGGCGAGGTGCGGGGGCTGCGGGCTTCCCCCCCCCTCCCCCGGCTCAGGCAAGTGCGGGGTCAGGGGCGGGCGGGAGAAGCCGGGGAGGGCGGCGGTGCCGGCGGTGGTTCATCGGGGCGGTGAGAGAGCTGTGGAGAAGCGACGGCGGTAAGGCTCGGGCCACCAAAAAGGAAAACAACTCCACTCCCCCCCCCCCCGGGGCGAAGCTGCCTGGTGAAATATCAACTGAGAGGTGCTGCTGGGAAAACCCGTGTTAGGTACTGCCGTTCCACTTGTTCCTGCCCGGTTGTTACCCGGGATATATCTTCCCTTGCTAACAGAAGGAAAAAAACCAAAGTCTTACTATGCTCAATTAGGAGAAAAGTGTTGCAGAGGAAAGATTTCTTAGCATTTACCACTGCGTGTCCAGTCTACAGAAGTGCCTATTGCAATATGCCCAGTTAGTACCTGCACTGGGACTCCACATCCATCTTCCCCCTGTCAGGAGGGGAAAGGAAAAGTGCCCCATCGCCAGCCCTCCACCCGGCTGGCTCCCACTCCCACTGCCTTTGCTGCCCCTTTTCCAGAGGAGAAACTGGACATCCTCCATCCCACCAAACCTTGCCGCCATTGAGGCTGCCCCCGAGGGACGAGAGACAAGTGCTCGGGATGGCACAGGCCGGGGACGCGGGACTGAGTCTGCCTCCAGCGAACCGGAGGGGGCACGCAGAGGCCGTCTGCTTCCCCTGAAGCAGAGCAGGAGCACGTTCCCTGCTCGGTTGTTAGACACCCTGGTTGAAGGTGGCCCTCTGTGAGGGGTCTGGGCCTCGAATTTGCAGGTGCAGGTGGTGCCTGACCTCTTCAGCTCTTGCCGCTCAGAGACCCCCAGCACACTTGGTATGGTCGTGAAGGAAAATGCTTTTCACATACAATAAAAGTGAATTGTTAACGTTTTGCAGACATGAAAAACAGATGTGAAACTCACACCTTCTTTTTCCTGAATTTTATTCAGATGCTGGAGCCCATGAATGAAAGGACAGCTCTTTGACTGGAACTTACCTCCTTAATTTTATTCAGACGCTGGAGCCCATGAATGAAAGGACAGCTCTTTGACTGGAACTTACCGCGCTTTACCATTTGCTTGAAATGGGCGTCATACCATAGCTAGCATTGTTCCCCGTTCAGTAGGGCTGTGCCTTTCAGCAAAGTATTGAGTAGAGAAACATCATCAGTTAGGTTAACTTATTCTCTATTCATGCCTAATGTTATTTCTGAGAAACATAGTAAAATGTTACTTTTTCCTGTTAAGACCTTGTACGCGCTGTATGGTAAGGTGTGACAGTGGAGCTGTCTTCCACTGGCTGTTACTAGCTTCAGCTCAACTATCATGAAGACACTATGTAATATGCTAGAAATGTGGAAGAAGATAGATCTCCTACTGCCTTCTTGCATATTAGAGAAACAAATACCATGGCTCCATGTGAAAACCACATTGCGTCAGAAATAGATTAACTGTAGTCACCACATAGAGTATCTATTAAATGATACTGTTTCCTGCCTTCATCATATCTGTGATACTTTCCTAGAGATAGAAACACAATCATGAGTAGCTCTTTCCTTTTTCAGATCAATTCCAAGTATCCCCTGTGGCTCAAAAATCTAGAGAACCTCTTTTATTTTCGAGAAATAAAATACAACTTGGGCTGTGCATTCAAAACATAAAAGCAGCAGTTTAGCTTAGCCACTTATTTCAGCCTCCAGGAAAAAGATACTTGGGTCTTAAAGTAAGAGCTATACCTTTACTTCAAGAAGTTTCTCTTAAGACACGTGCCAGAGAGATGCCTGCTCAAGTGTGTAAGTGTGTCCATAGTGGGTTCCTTGCTTTGAGGTCGCAATCGTTCCACTGCCATTTCTTTAAAATTAAACCCATGTTTCAAAAAAAAAAAAAAAAAAGATTCTGTAAGATGAAATAGAGACTCATACACATATCCAGGAAGTTCACTGTTATATACCAAACATTGTATTTTGTAACAGGGGATTTTTTTTTGCTCTTTTACATTTATGCAATGCTCTCTTACATTTTAGAAGGAGCAGCCCCTCTCACATTTTAACTACTTCCCCTCAAATCCAGCTATAGGGTTTGCAACATGAGGGAAGAGAAAAAAACCCACCACATCCATAGAATATGCTACGCCCATCTCCATAGGAGTTGTGCTGACTTTCAGCATGAAAAGGCAGCTTTCCTTAGCAAGCATGAAGATGTCCATTCTGCAGCTTCTGTTATTAGTATGCTGCCATATTACCAAGCTACTTTTATCATTTTCTTCCACTCATCCTGTGTGGCATGAGTCTTTGCAACTATAGTGAGATCAGTTTTTTTTTTCAAAAGTCTGTTTAAATGTGACTAGGCAAGTTCATGGGTTGGGAAAATTTGAGTTCTTACACAACTGGAGGATACAAAACCCCTCATAGTATTAAGCAACGAACACGTTCGCAAGGAAGAGAATGATTTCCTCAGTTACTGGAAGTAATTTTTTAAGTGCCTGTAATTCACAATGCAACTTAAAAATAGTTTTAAAGCGTCTCAAGATCATATTTCAATAATTCCCAGTTTCTTCCTTGCAGCAACAGCCTTAAGTCAGGAGAGAAGGTCTACAATTACCTTCATGCTTTCACTCTGTTTCCCTGTGCCTCAAATTGGACTAAAGAGTTGAATATAAGCTTTGCATATCTACTAATGAAATCATCAAGATGTCTCAGAACACCCAGGATAAATTTGATTTTTTTAATGCAGTAGAGAATCATCTTAGGATGTATGAAACTCATTTTTCATGGTTTTTATAGGAAAAATTGTAAGTCTATCACAATATGCAACAGATTTGATTTACTGTGGCAACAAGTATTAGGAGGAGGGTTTTTTAGGCCTTGTTTAATCTCCTTTCACCAACTCAGAGTTTAGTCCAGAAGCTTTTAAACTAAACTCTAACAGTGCAAGAAACTATTCAGAGCTGCTGATTCAATGTACAACACTCTACACTTTCAGTTTTTCTTATTAAATCTTTTATTTCATTTGTAGACATAAATATGTGCAAAAAAGAAACCAACAAAAAAAAAACATGTACACATTTTTATCAAAAGCATTGGTGAGTGCTAAGAATATGCAGACGAAATGAAATACGTATTTTATTCTTCATTGATTTATGCCCATCTGCTGGCTCTCGGAGGTTTACGGTATTTCTCTACAAATGCACTGTTCCATTGCACTGAATGGCAGTACCTCCGAAGTAAACAAATTTGTCTTCTTGAGCAGCACCAAAGCTACTGGTACTGGTGCCAGAACACCCTCCTTTCTCCCACTTCATATTTGAACATTGGGTTGTTGGAGAGGTACTCAGGTAAGCGTACTGCTGATATCATCAGGACATCATTGAACATCAAAATATCTTCTATTTTAGAAGATCAGCGTTACTCACTCTTCCACGTTACCGCAGACAGGTGCTTCAGCGAAAGAGACTTTCCATTTCTGAGAAGAGTTATCCATTTAGCTTCTATGCGTGTAAAAAAGCCTGCCTAGTAAAGAAGCATTTCCCAGTAGGATATGAAAGCTTGGAAGCTGAATTTATTTTGCTGTTTTGTTATATCAATATAAGCAGTAAGAAATGTATGGGTGGTTTTTCACATATAAAATTTGCGTGCAAAAGATCAGAAGGGAAACTTTTCATTGCGATTGGTGCAGGAAGATGGTTATGTGCATCTCCCGAGGAAAACTCCCAAATGCAAAATATTTGAAATGTTTAAATATATTTATTAAAATAGGTACAAATAGGAACAAAGATTTAAAAAAAAAGTCACTAGCTTCTGAAAAAATGTCCTGCATTAATTCAAAGGACAGCAGTAGATCACAGTGTATCAGGAAGCCACGTAGAAATATTATAGTTGGAAAACCTCCAGAAGCAGGAGCTATAATCACTCGCCAGACCTTACGAATCCATGCTTCACTGACAATGCTCAGTGGTTTCCAGGGCTGCAAATTTTCTATTCCCTCCTCATATTCCAAACCTACTGCGGGCAGACTCCCCTTACACAAAAGGAGAGATTACTTTTAAGCTTGAAAAGAGCACTGAAATGACATTAAAATGTTTTCTTTCTTCTTCAGGTGTCCTGAAGAAATACGTGTATTTTCTGTCCCAGGCGGAGATTTCCTCTTAATGGGAGAAAAGCCTTACTTTTTGTACACCAGTAAAATGGAACATTAATAACTTTAATCCTTCATGTTATTTAAAATATATATAAAAAATCCATATTAAATCAATGCTTATAAAAAAATAGAAGTCTATTGACAGGATAATCCTTCCACTAAAACTGCTTGTGTGTATGTGCCAGCACAGGAGACCCTAAAAGGCTTTCTTTACCCCCCAACTGTTGTCTTCTTGTGGGTGCTTCTGCAGAAGGCCACTGCATGCATCTTTTCTGGCTGAAGTGTTAATTGGCAGAAAAATGTATTAGAAGCAAAAAAGCATGGCAGTTTTGAAATTAAGGGTCCAGAGAGTGGCTGAAGTTAAAAGTCAGTGAGATGCCTCAGTGTTGCTGTGTTTCCAGCCACCTTGACAAAGTTGTGGGTACTCAAAATGGAGAAAAGCAATCACTTCCACACAAATGGAGCAAAACCTGCATATTACAATTTAAGGTGCAGTTACTTCTGTTAAGATTCGTGACAGATGGAAATCCAGTTGAAATAGAAACTAGTTCTGCGTCCTGCTCCTGTTAACAGGCTCAGTATTTTGTCAAATGAAGCAAGCAAAAATCTGTTCAAGTATGTGCATCAAGCAGGCTCCAAACTAATTAAGATTGAAACCTCCCGATTCTGTGGTGTATTGTGTCACTCCAGGCAGTAAGGCTGCACCGCCTGCAGACTCACTTTGACAAATAAGAATAAAGTTACTTTTTGAAATTTCTCATCTTCCCTAGGCTGAGTTATCAGCCCATCATTCATTCCTCTTTCTTGCCTATCTGAAACAACTATTGCAGAGATCTTCTTGCACCTCCAGTTACAGCAAGAGAGTACATTTCAATTAAAAACAGATTAAAAATAGTTTTATCAACATTTCTAGCAGCTGTCAAATAGAACAGCCTTCAGCACGTTTTGGAAAAAGGCAATGAACAAAAAAAACCTGCAAAATAGCCCCTCCCCATCTCTCGGGGTTGTCATTACAGAAAAGTCACTGGAAAGAACGCCTCATTTTGAAGACATTCAAGTCAGTCTGTGATAGCTTCAGTGGGATAGTCACCTTCTGCAACAGGATAAGCAGCAGCAGAGGATTGTTCTGAGGGGGTGTTTTCTTCTATATTCCAAAGCTTTCTTCACTTGCTCTTTAGCATCTCCTACATAGTCCTCAACATTTTGCATATTTATCTCAATGACGTTGAAGGTGTCCGCCTGTTCCTCCACTAGCAGGCCCACCTGCAGAAAGAGCTCATGAACTTCCTTAATGCGACCTTCTAACTTCACCAGCTCCTTATGACGTGTCTCTATTTCATTCAAGGCTGAGCGAGCGCCCTTAACATCCGACAAGAGATTCTCAGAGAAGACGTCCCACTTGCCTTGCTCAATCATCTCCTCAATCTGGTTGCCAGAAACTTCCTTGCCCATGATCTCCAGCTGCCGCTGAATTCGAATCTTGCAGTTCTCCCGTTGGTTCATCTCTGTTGCATTGTATTCAAACATAGCTTTCTGGAAGGAGTGCATGAGATCAACGTAGTGGTTCTTCGCTACCCTGGCAATGACAGACATAGCCCCGTATTTTGTTATTGCATCTTCACTGAAATCTCTCATTATCTGGAGTTTCCTATGGATGCTTTCTCCGCGGGCCTTGATGTCTCTGGCAATACAATTAGTATCTCGTTTGATGCTACTAATACGGCGCATGGAAGTAAGGAAGCGGCTGTTTTGCTTTCTGAGCCGCTTGACATCCTCTTTTAGGTGGTCATTTTCTGTCCGGATGTTCTGTATGTCTTTATGAAGAATTTCCAAGGCATAATCAGTCTCATAAAGGAGAACATCGTGGGGTGAATTTTCATCATCCTCGCTATCAGAAAACTGTTGGTTGTGTAACCTGGCAAATTCACGCAGCTCATTTAGCCGGTCTTTCATCCTTCCTGTAAAACAGAGGAACAGGAGGAAAGAAGTTTAAAGTAAATAAAATATTGGTTTACAAGGGTTAAAAGTTCATAACTAATAACTACATCATAGTTATAACTACATCATAGTTATAACTACATCATAGATAACTACATCAACAACAACCCAAAATACCAGATTTTACATTTGTTCACAGTATTTTACAGTGATGGATCTCAGATCCAAAACTCTGGTGCTAGAACACTCTTCTAGAAACTACAGAGCTTAGAAACTAAAAAAGTATAAGAGAGAAGACAAGAAATCCTGAAGACAAATCCAAAAGAATAGTAAGACAATCCCCAACCCTCCAAAAATGTCAGTCTTTCACTTTCAGAAAAAAACACACTCTTGAGCAAATAATAGGAAGCCTTCAGCTATTGGTATGCGTAGATGTGTTAATAACTGAATGCTTCCCACCGCTGCTCACTCGAGAAATCTCCTCTAGATCTTGGCCCTTCATTACATCAACGGCCTCAAATATCCCAAGTCCTCTGTCATTCTAAGCTTGCTTTTCCCAAGAGAAGAGTAGAAGCCTCTCAGAAACAGAAATGGCATTTACCAATACAGTTGGGAAAGAAAAGTTTTGAGAAATGGNAAAAAAAAAAAAAAAAAAAAAAAAGGAAGGGCAAGTTTAGGGTCTCTAGATGCTATCATTGATCATACTGTAGCAGGCATCAAACAGAACAACACAGCGATAGCATTTTTTAAGTAAAACCATCCACCTAACCCTTTTTTTTGTCTGATGGAAACATCCTACTGAAGGAATAAAGTAAGACCGTTGTTACAGATCAGGATCTGTTTTCTATGTGTTTGCCTCAGACATACTTAACTACAAGTTTCATTAAAAAGCCGCAGAATGAGTAATCTGTACAGACCAGTTACGTGATAACAGAATATATGTCTCCTTTAAGTATGTTGTTTACTTAAAACTCTAGACCTAAAGTCTTTGCAGAAAATGAAATCTGAAAGCTTCAGCAAGAACCCTGCAGCAAGCATTACGGCAAGCAGGAAGCTGAAAATTTCCCATCACAAAAGCTGTACGTTGCATGACCTCATTTAAATTAATAAGAAAGAGAACCAAGTTAAGAAGCAGCACCAAGCTGGACATCTCCAGATCTCTCTGTCTGGAGAATTCATTTTTGGTTTTCCAGGAATTAAAGTATCTTCACAGCATTTACAAACATGCTATCCACCATGAATGACACATTCCTTCATAGGATCATCAGTTATTCCCACGCTAAGAAAAGTCACATGTGTACATACCCAGTATAATAGGCCTAGATCTAATGTGAATTAAAACTGCAAGTTCATAATCTGTTTCATGAGATTGTTAGATGTGTTAAAGATGTTAGGGAGGTGATGGGAGAGATTCCATCACAGACACAGCCTCCTGGGCTCGTATAGTTCACTGGGGGTATATACTGGTCTTGAGAAGTGTCCTGATTAGGATCACATTTACACTGAAGCAAAAAAGTGAATTTCAACTTAAACCAATTCTTTTACAAGCAGTGTAAACCAAGAAAGTACATTAAGATCCTGAGAGAAAAGCTTTCATTCAGGAATCCACACATGTAAGACAATAGTTTGAATTTAAAACATAAGCCACATAGATTCAACTCAATCATATAGAGAAAGCTTTAGGAAATGAAAGGTTTTCCACCTCCTCCCTCAGCAATAATAGAATCAAGACTTTCACCTCATGCCACAACATCAAGATGAAAAATCCCCATCTAAAAGGAAAAAAAAAAAAGAAGTGCGGTGCAGCTTAAAAGTCGGGTTTACTTGGCTTTAAAACTGTACGGCCAAGTTTGCCCAGATGCACTGAGACAGTGAGAACATCTACCTTTCCGGTCTGGAAACAGCAGATCATTTTCTAGACAGCATGGTGGAAAGGGAACAAATAAAGGCATCAGGCAATCTCAGGATTATTTAGATCTCTTCTAATCACTGTTTCTGAGATGCTTTTCACCTGAGATGTAGATGTGGCTCTGAAAACCAGTCACATTGCTCATCTGACTGCATTCCTGACTCTTACCGGCTTCCCCAGAGTTGATGATCCTCCCACTGATCCTCAAACTGCCATGTGTTGTGTTCAGCAGTTTATTCTTTTTGTATTTAGCATCTACATTTGGAAACAGTAAACAATGTTTTTTATTACTTTAAAATTACAGTCCACAGCAGCAAGGTGCCATTCGTGTAAACTAAATCATGTGTGTGCAGGACTCTGTTGCCTTTGTGGTTACCATTCCTTGAACTTGAGAAAAACTGAATTTCACCAGCTTTCCAGAGAGAGCAGACTGACAAGTGGCTCAACACTAAATAAATTTTATTTTTTGTGCTTGACAAAGAAAACACAAAAGAAAACCACACTGAGTAAGAGCTACTGTATAATAAACTCATAATTTTGCAGGAATAGGTCTACCCTCCCTTCCCCCTACCCTCAAAAATGTAACTTGCAATTTGTCTTTCTCACCCAGAGCTATTTTAAGGTGTTAGATCAAATAAAAATAGGAAGGCATGGAGAAGCGAATACATGGTAATTCACAACATGAAAATGCTAATGCTGTAGTAAGTTCACGTGTATACTAATTCTGCAGCATCTCTGTAAAAATATTGTTGGGGTTTTTTTTAATACAACATGAAAGGTTAAAAAGTGAAGCATTAGAAGAAGAGTAAGGAGCTGTCAAGTGAGGCCTCAGATTGCACCACGATGTTGCCTACACATAGGAACATCATGCCATTACACACTGGCCTATGTCCTATCACTTCCACCAAGTCTCTGCTTACAGTCTGTATGTGCTGAATAAAAGTTGTACAATGTAAAATTTAATACTCATCATTCAGTTCATGGACAGCTATCTCATTTAGTATGTTACTACTGTTCTTTTCCTCAGGGACTTTTCCTGTGAAATCCCTGGAAAGCTCCATAAACTGTAACGCTCTTTTGGGGGAGGGCAGATCTAATAGCCCCATCCACAGACACAGGTTTCAGCCTGGAGTGATTAAGGATAACGCTAACACTCTTGATGAGTTATGATGCCCACTGGAGACACCTGAAGCACAATTCTTTGTACCTGATACGTTCAGAAGTCAGCTCCTTCTGACTACGGTCACTGCTGCAAGCCTTGGGGGCTTTGCTGGGTGAGATCACGAAGTAGCAAGCTGGACGTCAATCAATGAACACAGGGATCAAGGCCAGTTGTGAGAAGCTCATTTCCAATGATACGTACAGCATCACCGACATCTGCGTGATCCAGTAGATCCAGTAGAATCCAATTCTAAATGTGAACAGAGGGATGAAATTACAGCTGAGCTGACAACCTTCAACATGGGGTTTCCCGATATTCAAGTGCTTAGCTCTAAAAGCCTACATTATTTCAAACTACATTACAAAAATTACATTCAAGGTGGTCAACATTATGATCTTTTAACTCTGCATTGAAGACCTGTACCCATCAGGGTAATGGCTCCATAGCTAAAGTGATCACACTTTTGTCCTAACAAATGATCACGCTTTTTTCCTAACAAAGGGATGCCATCTCTTCAAGCCTGACTTCAGAGTCCTGCAAAATCAGGGACTTTTTGACATTTTCTTTCGTTCTCCCTGAGTCCTGTCTTTTTCTCTCTGTTACTGAAGTGCATCATCTAGTCTGCTTCCCACTTCATCTTCACATTTTCAAGATGCTCTTCCTTATCTACCCTACAGAGCCTGGGCAGGATGGAGGACAGGAAGAGAATGACTTTCTGTCTGTATTTCACCATCATATTAGGCCACAAACACCACATATTGCAGAGGACACCTATTCAGCTTTATGCCAGAGCATGCTCCATTACTCTGTAGGTTAGAATTTGCAATATTTGGCCAAAGAGATCTGTGGGTTTCAAGAAAATGTTTAGATTTCAGCTTTCTTGAGCACCTTTTGCTCAAGGAACGCAGTAAATTTATATAGGGCATTTGCAAACTGCCGCTTTGAGAGACTCACAATTTGGCGAAGTTGTAGGAATTTTTCATGAGGAAAACAGCAACGCCACCACAGAGGTCTATCCCCATTTCAAATTCCCATTTCAAACAAAGGGGAACCAGGTGTTCCCAAGAGAGGACAATAACTTCCAAGCATTCTGTTGATAGTGTCAGGGACAGAACTGACACTAAAGAGCTGAAACAAATGAGCAAAGAAGCATGGGAGAGCAGGGGGGAACAGCCATTTGAAAAATTTCAGCTTAACGGATCAGTATTTAGAAAACTTGGCCTCTTTTATCAGATGCTGTTGTTACTCAGGAAAGTTTGCATCTATGTACTTGTTGATAGAATTGCTTGTAATTAAAACAGCAAAACATTAATACCTAGTACATTGCTAGTTGTTAAGGATAGCCTCAGCACTCATTCTTTAAAATAAGCGGAAATCTCTCCCTTAATATAGGGCCCAGAGCAGCAGTAGAAGTTTGGCTCCCTGGCTAGAAAGCAGCTCTGCAGAAAAGGCCCTTGGGGTGCTGGTGGACATCAAGTTGAATGTGAGTCAGCAAGGCACCCTTCTGGCAGAGGAGGCCAAAAGAATCCCGGGCTGGAGTAGCAAAAGCAGTCAAGGGAAGCAACCCCGCAGTGTCCCCATCTGGAGTGCTGTGTCGTGGTGGGGCTCCTGAGCGCAAAAGACATGGACACACTAGGGTGAGTCCAGGGGAGGCCATCAAGATGGTCAGAGGTGCTGGAGCACCCTGACGTATGAGGAGAGGCTGAGAGAGCTGGGAATGTTCAGCCAGGAAACACGAAGCTCAAGGGAGGTTGTGTTGCTGTCACCAACAACCTAATGCAAGGGTAGACCTTTCATGGAGATGTACAGTGACAGCACAAGAGGCAATGGACCCAAGAGGGAAAAAGGGAAATGCCAACTACATAGCAGAGGGGGGAAAAAAAGAAAAAAAAACTTCAGAAACCCTAGAAAAGGTGCACAGAGAAGTTTTGGAATCTGCATCCTTGGAGATATGCAAACCTCAACTGGACATGGCCCTCATCAACCTCAATTACCTGTGTATGATTTCAGGGGGACTGGATTAGATGACCTCCAAAGGTCCGGTCTAAATTGTTCTATTATTCAGCCTTTGGTCAAAAGTTTGCTAATTTGAACATGGGTTCAAATAAATATATTCAACTACTGGCACTGGTTTATCTAAGATACATCTAACACATTAGAATATCAAGACACCAACTACCCTGTACTCTGTACGGCCCAAAGAGTATAAATACCTTAATTCTAAGAGTGTGTATTTTAACAGATTAGCTGTCAGATTGATTTTCTTTTAAAATACTATGTATATTGAAACTGGAATGTGTACTTCCATGCTTGTATTTTTGGGCTAGATAAATCTGGCCTTCTAAAAGTCAAGTTCCTTCTGCAGTCCATCGTGGTGTGTACACCCAAACACACACTCACACAGAGGAAACGCAGGGGCCAGGTTATGACTGCAGAGGTTACAACTTTGAAGCCAGGTATCCACCAAATACAGTCAGCTGAGGACACGTTCAGTAGTCATCTCTTCATGTTAGCGTGCTACTTCTTGGCATTAATCACCACTATGACTGGCTTGGACGTGATGCATGAGAAAGATGCAAGCTGTCCTGTTGCAGTAAGACTGCAGCCCCACACAACTCTGCACAAGGTGGGATTTCAGACAGGAAAGGAAATCCACTCTGAAAGTCAAAAACTGTGCATACGCATAAAGTCCCTTTCCATTAGCCCCGTATACATACAAATAGGAGCCCTGAACTACTGTAACATTTGCCGTAAGAAGCCATTTGCGGTAACAGAATTTAGCTGTAAGAGCACTCTGCGCATAGCACTACAAGCATACATTGCTGTTGCTGCACTAATACTCTGCAGCCTGTTATCTAAGCAGAAATAACTTAAGAAAGGATGAAAAGTTATTTCTATAGAAACAAACAAGGGGCACACATATGATTGTTTCGGCTTTGACATTTGTATATCCACATCACTGAGTTTGGGGACAAATGGTGAAATAAAGCAAGCAGTTTCAGCACAGAATCTATATTTCATCACCAGCAGCTGGGAAGGAAGCCGATGTGCATTTTTTTCTTTTTACAGCATTCACAACAGGCAGCTGTTGGTTAATACCAGCTTGTGGATAACCAGAAGTCTACTCAGTAATCCCTTCAGCCTTGAGTAGGACCTTACAAGATAAAGCTTTTATTTCAGTTGAAGTGGCCTATTACAGGAACAACAAATATTTCAAAACAAACCAGTTAAAAATAATTTCTATCAGCAAATCTTCTCTCCCTCAGAAGGTAAAAGCCCTTTTCTGCTCCACTACGGAAAGTCCTTCGGTGCCCCACTACGAACCCATGTGGCTCATCCTGTCTCTAAATGACATCTGCTCTTGGTTGCATAGCACATGACAGATGTGACACAAGAAACAAGCGGTGAACAATTAGGAAATAACCTGTTCCCAGGCAGAATTACTTCATAGCCAAGAATGTGTCAGCACATTCCAGTAACTTCCCATGCTGCTTGTGGAGGATGCAGTATTGATGGAAATCCACTGGGACTGGCTGAGTCGAACACACTCGGTTACAAGGCAAATAGTGTGCTGCCATTGCACAATCTGCGTTATGTATAGGAAAAAGATGTGCTGCATGCAGCTGAAGCCTTTCACTTAAGAGCTGGAGTCTCAGATTTAATCATAATTTTCTAGTACCTTTCTGTTTGGGAAATAACTGTCTTAGAGCAGATTTAATCATTTGGCCTGGTATCTTTTCCAATAATAGATTTGACAATATTAACTTGGAAAACAGACTATTGTTTACAGTAGGTTTTCCTCTTTCCAAAAGAACTTCTAATTGACTCATAGCAGAGTGCTAGTCATCTTTTCAGACCCAATTCCCTGTCTCCCCAGCCATGTCCATCACTGGTGGAACAGCAGGCTTGAATTTCTCAGGTCACTCCTCTTTTTTTCTTGCTTCTCATCTATAAGAGCTTGAGGAGACACCAAAAATCATAATCTAATGATTAGGACAGTTTGCCTTCTGGAGCTGTTTTAAGATCATGTCCATGTGTTCTGCTCCAATATTAACAACTATGACAGAGATCTGCATTTTCAAATCTTTTTGTAGCCCACTGAAAGGCACTTACCTTTTCTGGAGTTTCTTGGATTGGGCAATGTTTAAGAATAGACAAAATACATTCAGGATTGATGATACATCAGTTAACACAGAACACCAGTTATAAAGCTACAGAAATCCAGCAAGAAGTCGCAAATGTACGTGCAGACTATTAGACACCACCCACATCATATTGTAGTCAAAACCTGTGTACAGCGAAACACCTCCTTTGTGCTTTCAGTCACCCTAGTGAGAACTGTATGCAGTTGCAAATGTCTCAGGGCAGTTTTTTTTCCAGAAGTCTGCATGAAGTGTCAGCTTCTGTCTTTGTACCAGAACAAGTTATTTGCTACAAGCCGATGTATGGAGAGATGTAGGGATGGCTCCATTCTTTGCAGGCTATTTCTGCAGTTGTCAGAATCTCCAACTCTCCAGTGGTTCCTTTCCTATCATAAAGGCTAGGAAAGGCCTAGGGGGAAAAATTAACATTCAAATAGTTTGTTGCCTCTAAATCGAAGTGATGAGGCAATAATTGCATTAATACTGATAGCTTTGGAGGTTCTTATTTCCCTTATGCCAGTTTCTTTACCAGTATTCAATCTCTTCAACACAAAGTAACTCTCAATGTTTGTACAACAGCATATTATAAATTCAAGGCTCTAGGGTGCATCTCATACTTCTCAAAGCTATTCAATAGGTTCGCCACCTTCGTGTTTTCCACAGACTGGTTATCAGATTTTCCAGACATCAGTATCAAAACTAGGAGAAGCTGCTGGCATGCATTAAATGCACACTTAATATGCATTGCATTTTCACATATTTATAATGAGACTGACAAAAAACTCTGGAGTTTTAACTTGTTCCTACACAGGAGCACATACTAAGTAAACATTATTCTTGCATTGGAGAGGACAGCCTATTGTATATAGATTGACTGCTACTATTTACTGAGTTGTCTAAATTTTCACTAGAGAGCTTTGGATCACCACTGACAAAATTTCAAACCTGGATAGACCATAAAATGGATTCTCGGTATCTTCTCTTGACATTTTTCTCACAAGTCACACTAATGAGCAATTGTAATGAGATTTTTTTTTTTCCATGGCTGTGGAAGCCTGTACCCAGGCTGTAAAAAAAATAAAAAAAAAGTTTCTCCATCTTCACAACATGGCTCATTGAAAAGTGTTCATCTTCAGGTGCATTGTTTGAACCCCCTCCCAAAACTGGGAACTCTCTCCAGCAGTTGTCATGCTTCTGTATACAAATGGAGGTTAAGGACAAGAAAGTCTAATGCATACCCCAAATTTAACCACTTCCTTTTTCTAAAGATGCTAGAAAAGGAATATATGGTTAGCAACTGCCGGTATTGAAAACTTGCTAAAACCTTGGAATCCTCGAGACCTGTAAGCTGACTCCAATCAGTTTTAATGTACACAGTTTGCTAAAAACAGAGCTGCATGACAAAGAGTAGATGAACATGCACGGGATTGCATTCTACCCAAGGGGGCAAAAAACAATCCCAGCATCGCTCTCCGTTCAGTGCGCTGTAGGCTGACTACTGCAGCGTGCCCATCTTCCTCCCATAGGCAAAACTAAGGTCTTCAGGTAAAATTGCCCAGGACGGAGACACGGGGAGAGTGAACTGTGCCTCCACGGGCTTGGCAAATAGTTAAGACAGAGCCATACCACTAGCATAACCAGTGAGACAGCCATCCATGCATTTATTCGCAATTACTACAGCTCGGCGTCATTATGAGTCACTGAGCAAGGAAATCAGGCGACGCACTCCCATGCAGTGCTGTCGCTACAGTGCCCTGAGTATATACATTATCTAATTAATCACCTCGGCTTCCCTGAAACACATTGGTTCAGCGAAATAGCTGTGTACATACCACATTTATATAACTACTATTGCTACCACACAGTGGTATTTATAAGTGACTAAGACATCAAGTTGGCATCCAAGTAGAAATATGAGGTTGCATGTGACCATCAGTCAGAAGCAACATGTTCTACAGACATTTTTAAATTAGCACAGCAGCATTACCTTTTAAGATACATACATATTTAAAGCTTGTAATACACTGTTGCAATCGGAGATCAAGTACTCTTTAAAAAAATCCCCTTAAGATTAAATACAGAGTGTTTTATTGGTATTTGTTCATGTNACCTTTTAAGATACATACATATTTAAAGCTTGTAATACACTGTTACAATCGGAGATCAAGTACTCTTTAAAAAAAATCCCCTTAAGATTAAATACAGGGTGTTTTATTGGTATTTGTTCATGGGGGCCAGTACACATGAGGCTCAGTTCTGGGTCCTACTAAAAAATCTAAACAACTGTAACTGGACCAAAATAGTTGCAATCAGAAAATAACCCCCACAGCCACACGTGCACACCCACAGCCTCAGCCCCGGGACACACCGGGCGCTGGCAGGCTTTATGGCAATTACTGTACACTACTTAGCCCATGGGTGTTTTTACAGGCCTCTTCAAACCAGTGAAGTTGAGACAAGATATAGATACAATTAGGCATACACTGGCCAGCGGTACTTAAGAGAATCTGTTCCTGACTGGGCATAGCCAAAGCTCAAGCAAGCTTTATTCTTGCTTTCAAAATAATTGATTTGTCACTTCCACAAATATGGCACAGAGGGAAAGACACAGCAGGAAAAGCCAAAGTGTTCAGAACTTCCTTGGCTTTTGTCAACGTGAGTTTGTCAAGAATAATCGTGGCAATTAACGGGTTAACCGTCATAACAGATAAAGCAAAAGCTGCACACGTGATAAGCCTTCTAAAGCCAAGACATGTGACATCATTCCGTCTGTGATAAACTACAAAAATACGGTCTAGATGAGAAGTGCCAAACACTTCATGTGATAGGCTAGATGAGGGATCAAGATGCTCAACACAATCAGCAAAAGCTATCAAAACAGATGTACAACTGAACCGCATTGCTCCCCTCAGACGGAGCGCCCCCCAAGATGGGGTTCCCAGGCGCCAGCCCTAGGCAGAAGTAGCACTGCCGCTCCCGGGGAATGATGTTCCTCACCAGATATGCCTCACTCTGGGGCCACATCTTGGGGGGGGAAGCCTGAAATGCAAGCGTAACTAGAAATGGCTTCTCTGCAAAACTGCATAAAAGTGGTGACCCCACATTTCGTGCTGAGGTGAGTTTATTGGATCAACTTAGCATTGCCTCAGTAATTTCTGCACCGTGCTTTGTCATCCCTGCACTACAGGGATGACCGAAGAGTCAAAGAAAATTGATGAGACAGATAAAAGATAATGGAAAGTGTATCTGGTCCGGCACCTTCATATTTGACACAGCAGTCATCTTCTAACCACCAGAACTGGTTTGGAATATGCCAACATTGTGATGGGTTGCTGTCACACTAGAAGGTTATCCATATTTTCCATTAGTAACTTGGAGGTTAGAACCAAATGACAGCCTGTACAGTCTCCAGGTGACACTGAACTGGAAGTAGGTGGAAGAGAGTGCTTGGTGGCAGAGGGGAGCAGAAACGATGAGAATTTAAGACGATCTTGGCAAGTAAAAGAAGTACTAACAAAAATAAAATGGCATTCAATAGAGACGAGCCTGGTATGGTACATTTAGAAGAAATTACTTGCACAGATGTGCAGGGAATACCTAGTTTGGTAGCAGGAAGGATCGGTGGGGTTATAGCAGATTGCAAGCTGAAAACCAAGTTCACAATATAATGCCATTGTAAAAAAAACCCCATGTCTTATATGAGAGATGGCATGGGCAGGACTGGTTTTTCTCTGCTTGGCATATGTAAGGCCTCAGTCGGAATAGTACAACCTGCACCAGTTACCAAACTTAGAAAGTCACAGCATAATGGACAATGCCTCCAAACGGTTTAGAAAATACAACCCTGGAGAAAGAGGAGTTGAGGGAATTATGTTCATTTCATGCAGAAGACCAGGGAGAGAGACACACAGTGCTCTAATGTGTAAAAGGAGTTCATGAAAAGATAAATGATCGGTTTGTTTCCTGTGCTGACACTGGAAACACACGAAGTAATCCATTCATTTCACACATGAGATTTATATTGAACTAGCTATGACTAGCTGAAAACTGGACCATTTCTCTGCAGGAACACTGTGGGATCCTCTTCATAGAGGACGGAGAGAGGCTACAGAAACCTCTTTCAGGCCTAGCTTAGGTGCCCTGCTACAATGCACCAAATGGACCAGGTAATGTCTTACAGTGGCCCCATGGCCCTGCATTTCCATGGTTTGTTCAGTGCCCTCGCTCCCAGTCTCACTGCATGTCCAGCACAGCGTAGGTGCTCACACAGGTGAGCCTGGGGAGCAATTCGGGTGACCCCTTTCACCCAGTAGATTCTCTTCCCAGCACCAGCAGCAACTATCATTTCTCCTCTTGGAGTAGATCTTGGTTACTGTTACAGTATAATGGAAGGTGTCAGACATGGAGCCGAACCCCACAGCACCAGAAATCTCCAAGACTGATGAAATATGCACTTGTGTTCCATGATACCATGTTTATATCTGCAGTGCCCAGAAGATACTGTTATCACTTTATACCCACTTTAACGTCTCAAGAGGTCTTATGTACCGTGCTTAGATCTCTTACGACAACAGAGGTTAACATCCAGTTTTAGTCTCAGCCAAAACACCAGACACATTTGCCATATTACTAAACATGCAATTTCAGTTTTAGAGCACTGGTCATACAAGGCAGTCAGTGAAAAAAAAAAATGAGGTGAGAAAAAGGTGATCAGAGGTGGTGTGCATCTAAACCATCCTTTCTTAAGGAAACAGACCTTTAGTCTGTTTGTCTATTAGAACTTCGGTCTGTTTTGAATTAAAAAAAAAGTTATGCTCATCGTGTAGTGTCACCACTTCCAAAANATCTAAACCATCCTTTCTTAAGGAAACAGACCTTTAGTCTGTTTTTCTATTAGAACTTTGGTCTGTTTTGAATTAAAAAAAAAGTTATGGTCATCGTGTAGTGTCACCACTTCCAAACAAAACTATGTAAATAGCGAGTAACACCACTGGCAGGAAAGCAGCATCCTTCTAATTGTATTCTTGTCTTAAAAAGCCATATAGTGCCGTTCTGATCCCTGACGGTGTAAAAAAAGGGTTCCTAAAATACCATCTAAAGAACAGGAACAAGAAGTATGAATGTCCATTTTAGGCCAGTGTCATTCTTCTAGTCATTTCCTTCCCTGGTATCACACAGTTACATGCAGTTATCTCACACATACACAAGTACTAATTCTTCTTGGCAAGAAAGGAAATTAATATTAATTAATAGGAAGCAATCAAAGAACACTAACTGTTGCACTCACTCGCAGCTCTGGCTGTGCTGATGTCCAAGAAAGAGGTAAAAGCTATGATATTTTGCATAGAAACCCAATTTTCTACGAAATATGCTCTGGAGCTATTCGTAACTAAATATGAGCATCTTCATAACCACAGATGAGCACTATGAATGAAATGTTACTACTCGTTAAGCCAGACAAACAAGGCAGGTAGAAATTCAGACACCCCTTGGGATTAGATGAGGAGACTCATATTTGAAAGCACCTCTGGTTTTCCCTCATCCTGCGAAAACCCCAGCCACCCCTTTTGCCCCTTTCGAGGGACTGGAGCTACCCGAAGTCAGCTCCGGAGCCAACAGCCCGGTCTCCATCCCCTGCCGTCCCCTCTGCCTCCGGGCTTCAGACTTCCCCTCTCGACTCAAACGGGGCAGTTTCGTTTACTCTCACGCAAAACCGAGGTGCACAGCGCCCCGAAAGCCCGGCGGCTCCTCCTCCCGCCTTGCCGGCTGGGCTGGCGGCCGAGCACCGGGCGCGCACCGGGACTCCCCCGGACAGCAGGGGAAGGGGGCGGGCTGACCGCCACCGCCACCGCCGGAGCCCGGGCCCCGGCTCGGCCCAGAGCAGCCTTCCGTCCCGCAGCAGCTCCGGGACCGTGTCGGCGCCCGGTGACCCCGGGCTGATGCTGAGCGGGGTTCGGGGATACGGCAAGGCTCCCGTCCCGGGAGCCGACGGCGACATGCCCGGGGTGAAGGAGCCCATCCCGGCCGGTTTCCCGAGGAAAGCGCCGTGTCGTCCTCCCCCATCCCAGCAGGTACTCACCCCCGGGCAGAGCAGCCCGTCCCGTCCCGTGGCGGCCGGTCCGGTCCCGTCCCGTCCCGTCCCGCTCCACCCGCGCTGCCCCCGAGGTGCCGCTGCCGCCGCAGCGCCCGCGCCGTCGAGCCAAGCGCTTGTCCCCGCGCAGCGTCCCGCCCCCGCCGCTCGGCTCGCCCGCCTATTGGCTGCGAGGGGGGGTTGATTTGCATAGCGGCGCCCCGCCCCTGGCGGGCTGTCAATCACGGCCGTCGGGGGGCGGATGGAGGGGCGGCCGTGCCGTGCCCCCTTCCTCCTCCTCCTCCTCCTCCTCCTCCTCCTCATCCTCCTCCTCCTCCGTCCCCTCGGGGCGGCGCTCGGTTCGCACCACTTCCTAGCGGGGGGGAAAGTCCGCCCCGTGGGTGCTGGGAAGCGTGGGTGGGCTGGGCTTGCCCTTTCCGTTGCCGCCGTCCCCGTGGACGCCCCTGCCTTTCCCCCGCCGGGAAGCGGGGGCTTTCCCACCCCAGCCGCCTGGCTGGAGGGGGGAGGGAGGGGAGGGGGCGGTTTGGGGGCGCGGTGAGACCCGGGGCGGACAGGGGAGCTAAAACCGAGGGGGCGTACGGGCTGCTGAGGAGGGAGCTATGGCCAGGTTCCGCCGTGAGCGGGGCAGGGGCACGGCCTGCCCAGTGCCGTCCCAGTCCCGTCCCCGTCCCGCCCCACCGCTGTTTGATGCAGCGACATCCGTCCAGTCCTGCTGGCTTGCCACGTGCATGATGAAATCGGACGTCGAAGGAGCTTCTGGGAACGTAATTCAAACAAATTGCTGTTGCTCAGTGTGGGCAAGAGAAGGGGTGCTCTTGGCACGGTGCTTCAGGGTGGGGGTCAGATTTAGCCTGATTTTGGGTGGTGACTTCGACTCTGATAAGTTTGACCATTCCTGGGAAAAAAAATATCTACCTTCGCCATCATTCTAACTTGAAAAAAAACCCCAAACCAACCAAAAACCAAAACCAACCACAACAAAACTTTGGTCACGCAGTTGTTAACAGACACTAATAACATACATTAATAAGCCACACAAGTAGTTACAGAGGTTGTTCAAGTCTTTCTGAGATAAGAAGTTTTTGCTTTTCTTGAACATCTTGGACGTTTATTTGAGTGTACTTTTTTCTCCCTTTCACCACAAAAAAAGTGGAAACAATTTGAATCGGGAAATTTTAAAAGATAGAAGTTACTTTTTGGTTGGTGCCAGGTAGGAGGCTGAAAGAGCAACTGTGCTTTCCTGAGCCACTGCCAGTTATAATAAGGTTCCAAAATTTCTCTTACATTGCATCAGCCCCACCCTAGGTATGCCAAGAGGAAATTCTGTCATGATGGAGACAGTTGCAGGGTCGTAGGAAGCTTCCTTCCTCCTTATTTTCTATGCTGTTGTTGTGTCAGGAAAAAACCTTAAGCAATGGGTAAATACTTGAGGTTTTATGGTTAACAGTCAGTTAAAAATATATCTGACAGAGTGGGCTCTTTCTCCTTGAAAAATCCAAGACACTACTGCAGGGTTCTTCCATGTGGTGTCTTTGCTGGGATTTTTCTCTCAGAGCTTGACGCTGGAGCTGAATTTCAGTAGGTGGGTCCCGCCGGTCCCCTACAGCTACCTGAAGGCATTGAATTATGAGTGGGGTTTCTCTTCTTCTCCAAGCTGCTGCTTTGTGAGACCAGCTGCGGCATCCCCAAGGGGCACAGGTGGCTTTCTCTTTGCCACTGGACCACAGAAAACAAACGGGCCTTTAGTGTTGGTAATGCAAGCGAAGCTGAAAATAAAGCTGCGTGTTAATGTAACTTCACGGGTAATCAAAGACACATTCTGCTTTGTCTGGCATGGAACAACAATTACAAATTAACCTGCTGCTGCTGCAGTGCAGGCAAAGCTATGGGTGCATTGACTGATGTGTCTGACGACCCAGTCAAGAGCAAAATGCTCGTCTAGAAACATCTGGTATCTTCCCTATAATTTGTGAGGAAGTTATGGAAGACCAAATAGATGAGTGGCAAGTGTCCTCTGCTTTGGGAGAGACTTTATTTACAATTTTGGTAGCTGAGTAGCAGGCAAGATAGCAATATTGTTAAATTATTAACCTTCTGAGAAAGGAAATGGAGAGTGAGAGGACTTTATTATTTCTATAAATTTTGTCACCTATTAGAGGAGGTTAAAGGAGCTTGAAAACTTTCAGAGACAGCTAGCTAATTAAGCTACATGAATAGGTAGCTAAAAAAAGTTCACCATTGACAAGGACCCTGAAGTGCTTGAGGGTATTGTGTTGCGAGATCCTACAAAGGGTGCTCATTTGCACGGTGTTATGAGAAACAAAACCAGATAAGTCATATGAAAAGATTGTCACGTCATCATACACACAAAAGACACTTGTTTTGGATTATTATGCTCATTTCAGTCACTTTTGTTATAACATGAACAGTGTAGATTGATAATGAAACTGATTCGGCAGAGAAAAGTGATTTGCCCATAAAAGAGATTTAGAATTTTCAGTCTTGTCATTTTATCCTCCCCTGAGTCCTGAGCAGCCTTACATACGAAGCTACAAAAATAACAAATTATTTTTTTTCCACTTTGTACTATGTCTCACTATATGAGAGACATTTAACGAAAAATTGTCATTCACCAGTGAAAGGAAATACTCCGTTTACGTAGATAAAAGCAGAATGCATTAGTGTAGGGATCACTGATGCCAATAATTTTTTTAAAGGAGTTTGGGCAACATGATGGACAATACCTCTGGAGGCAAGAAACCTCCCTTTTATTTCTTTTTTTCTCTGAAGAGCTGTTTTCTTTCCTTAAAGACTTCTAATCCTGACCTAGATCTTGAGTGATGGCTTTGGATAAGCCACATTTTACTTCCAGTTCCCTCATCTCTAGAAAGAGGAAAGGTGTAATTACTTTCAGTGCTCATAAATGTGTAGTGAGTGAAAAGTAATATATAAACAATCTGGTGTCTCGTGTATGTTCAAATACCTTGAGGATGCCTGGTAGTTCAAGGAGAAGCCGCAGAGCAGAGGGACTGTCCGTGCCAGGGAGAGCCCTCATCTCTCTGCCTGATGCTTCTAACCAAGTTGCCCACCAGGATAATCACGGAATAGCCCGATCGAGTTTCTTACAAAGCCCAAGAAATTAGAAATTATGTGGGTGCAGATTTCTCTTTGTTACCGCGTACTTACATCTCAGGGAATCTGGGAGTTCTGGGGATCTCAATTTTGGGGAAGAGCAGTTTCACCAGGCCACTTACATTTACAGTTCTGATCCGCTGCGCTAATCTACTATATAGGAATACCCCTATGCTTGTCTCGAGTTTACCCATGTGTACAGAACAGTTTGCACCCAGAACACGTGTACTAATTTCAAGTATGGAGTTACAGTGTTGTCGATCCATAACAACTGACACTTGTTAAACTTTTAGTTAAAAATAGAGTAAATTTCTGCCAGTCCAGTTCTGTAGCACAGAGCCAGCTCTCAGACACATATGAAATCCATGTACGCTTTGCTGGATGTGCAGTACAAACGAGCATTTTTTAAGCTAGAATCAGGTCTGATGTAATCTAGCACACATTCATTCAATAAAATTACTGTTTCATGGTGTCACGGTTTCAGCTGAGATGGAGTTAAACTTCTTGCTAGCAGCTGGTGTGGGGCTATGTTTTGGATTTGGGATCAGAGCAGTATTGGTGGCGCACTGGCGTTTTTGGTTGTTGCTGAGCTCTCAAGGCCCTTTCTGCTCCTCACGCCACCCCACCAGCGAGTAGGCTGGGGGTGCACAAGAAGCCGGGAGGGGACACAGCTGGGACAGTGGACCCCAACTGACCGAAGGGCTATTCCATACTATGTGACGTCACGCTCAGCATATAAATCTGGGGGAAGAAGAAGGAAGGGGGGGACGTTTGGAGTGATGGCATTTGTCTTCCCAAGTAACCGTTACATGTGATGGAACCCTGCTCTCCTGGGGATGGCTGAACACCTGCCTGCCCATGGGAAGTGGTGACTGAATTCCTTGTTTTGCTTTGCTTGCGTGGGTGGCTTTCGCTTTACCTATTAAACTGTCTTTGTCTCAACCCACGAGTTTTCTCACTTTTACTCCTCTGATTTTCTCCCCCATCCCGACTGGGGTGAGTGAGCGGCTGGGTGGTCCTGGTTGTCAGCTGGGGTTAAACCACAACACATGGTCCCGGACAAATAACTTTATATTAATATCAACTTTTTTTCTTCTTAGCCTCATGGGTCATTAAGTGCTCCTGAAATTAAATGTTTTATTAATTGCCAGGGGGAGTGGAGGGATACAATGACAGACTGATGCTAGGAATTCTTTCACTGTATTCATTTCCCAGGGAAACTGAGTCTTCAGCTGCAGTACTTCCACCTTCAGTAAGTTCTATCAAACACTCCTACTCTGAGTCTTTCACATTTCCTTGGAGCCTCTGACAAAAGCTACTGACATTACAGAACAGGTCCTTCACTAAACGTTGTTGATGTAAAGAGATCCTCCTTGGCTGCATGAGGAACAGACTGTTGAAAGGAATTCAGAAGCCAAGTGTCTCCACAGCTAGCTAAATCCACCTTAATTCTTTGCTGAAGCCCGTGGAGTTATTTGGATTTATGAGGGATAACGTAGTGCTCCACGTATTAAGCCCTGCAGATATTTTGCTTTTTGCTTTCCTTTTCTCTCCTTCATTAGGAAGGAAGAAGGCTGTTAGAAAAGGATGGAGTGCTGAAAGCCATGCAGATGTAATTGCTGCGGAGTCAGAGGATGCCCTATGCCAGGGCCGTCTCTCTTGCTTATTTAGGAAAGGATTTAACATTCTTCTCCAATTATGCCTGAAAGGCATGCAAAGCCAGCCCTGGGTGTAATGCCCCTGAATTCCTTGTGAACCACAACTTGGCACTCGTGCGCAGCTTTGAAGGTTCATTACCCACACATGAGTTCTTAAAGAGCTGCCAATCTAGTTACGGTGTTATTAAATGCCGGATTGGATGGACGGGAAATAGCCCTGGGACTTCTGTTGACTCAGGAGATGACGGCAGGTGCCAGCATGTTTTATTAAGCTAGTTACCAATAAGTGAACAAATTCAAAATATTTTGACATAATGGACGTAAGCAAGTATAGTTAACTGGAGCCGATGGAACAATACTGATTTCTGGGAGCTGCAGACTTGGTTGATTATCAAGTAAACCACTCGATTTCTCTGCTGCTGTCACAGCTTTTGAATGCAAGAGTACAGCCTGTATCTATAACATGACAAGGATCCTGTCACATCAGATGCCCTAATGAAAAGTATTCCCTAACCCCATTTCTACACTTCAGTAAAAATGTGTATTCTAACGCCTGTTATCAGGCAGGAGTGAGGTATCTCTTCTGTACATTTGCATGCCCAGAGATTAAGAGCGCTTAGCTTCTGCACTATAGGGACCGCCTTGTAACCTGGCAGAGCAGAGACAAGGACAGCTTTATCATGGTCAAGAGGCATCAAAAAGCCAGCTCAGGAAGACACATAGCAGGCACTCAGTTTTGGGTATAGTCCCGGTAACAGCAGATTCTAGGGACTAGTTCATATTGCCAAAACCTACATGCCCTGGTTTTCCCTCATCACCACGCTCTGAGCAGAAAATGGCCAGGCCGTATATCAGGTGTGAAGGGAGAAGTACTCAAGGGGTAAGAACATCCAGGGATTAAAAGCCTTAGAAGGGTATGGTAAAGAATAAATAGGCATTCACAAGGAGAGCCATCGGAAAATGTGAACATTTCGATAGCATTTTGGAGCATCCTTTTCAAATCATTAGTCGTTCAGAGAAAACGGGTTGTTTTCTAAAACCCACCAAGTTCCAATGAAATAGAACAATTCTATCCTAGAATTGTGTGAGCATAAATTTTACACAGCCGTGTTAATGGATCACCTTATTCATGCCGCCAGTGCTTTTCAGCAAGCAATATAACAATATTCATCAAGAAAGGAGTAGGGAGCCTGCACAAGCTGCACGGCGAGTTCCTTTACCATGCGGGCCACCTGCCTCCGAAGGCGTGCTGCACACGTGGAAACCTTTCAGGTGGCTTTGTGGTTAGATCTAAATGCTTTACAGTAGACCTACCCAAGGGTAGAGTGCTAGTGATGTGTTACAGATCTAAGAAGAAAAGGAAGAGCTTTTTGGTTAGCTGAAGGTGAGGGAAGAATCATTTGGGATCATTTAGCTGGGAATACACAGCCCGGGAGCAGTACATTTCACAGCCCAGTCATAACCAGTTGCTGCCCAGAGTCCTCCGTGAATGGGAAGGCAGATAGTACATAGGCAAGTTATACGTGACACAGTAACAGCATGGCAGATTTCCATGAAATGTAACAAAGTCATTGTTAACGTTTGCATTTTACAGGGCAGTGTTTTAGCAAGAAAAAGCTAAAAATTAATGGTACATGTCAAGATAGAGGAGTATTTGTCAACCAACTTGCAAAACTTATCTGAGAAAAGTGAAGACTTATATTTTATCTTTCAAACCCGTCTGTCGACTGTGGCAAGTGTCCCAGGATTCTGGGAGGCACCTGCTATCGGCCACACTTCAAGCCTCATAGTTAAGAAACGCAAAAGTAGAAAGTACAGGGGGCACTGAGTAGCTTTACTGCAATGCCAGGGGAGCCCGCAGGTCTCCTC
Organism: Himantopus leucocephalus; assembly: GCA_003993805.1. Lineage (NCBI taxonomy): Eukaryota > Metazoa > Chordata > Aves > Charadriiformes > Recurvirostridae > Himantopus > Himantopus leucocephalus. The sequence continues at coordinate 51,119,308 of RSEF01000003.1, read as the reverse complement.
TCATTTACCTCAGCCACGGAGTATCTCTACCCATCGGTAAATGATCGATACTTAACTTCTGGATCTTTGACAGCATCAGGTGCTAGCCTTTTCGTTTGCTCAGCTCACAGCCAAGTGAGCAAACCGATGAGGAAGTCCCAATGGATGAACCAAAACCGGAGCACACAGCCTCTATTCCAATTTATCAACATAGAGAATTATTTGGTCTGAAAAACTTGGGTTTTTTTATATATATACTTTACAAGTAGCATCTCTGTGTAGGTTGTGTGTTACTATAGCAGATAAAGAGGACTGCACTGTGCATACATATTCAGTTATTGTTTCTTCCTCGTACTGTCAGCTTCAGCGATGCAACCTATCCTGGCTGTGCCTCTGTTTTAAACTGGATAAACATCTGCTAGGAATAATTCAGGTACGGCTCATTTTAAATTGAGGCAGAGAATGGATTAGATGACTTCTTGAACCTTGTTTTAGCCTCATTTTCTGAATCTTATTAAAACGTGTTAAGGGGTACTTAAATATTTATTAAAATACAAAATATTAAAATACACTAAAACATAAGACTGCAGCTTCAGATGGGGTAAGTCAGTTCTCCAAAATTCAAGTCAAAGGTTGAAAGTGTGTATTTCTTATTAAGCTAATAAACAGTTACAATGACATGGTGAAACTTTGAGAGATTACAGAAAATTTATTATTAATATCATATTAAAAATATTGTAAGGTAAATCAGGTAGCTGCACTTTTAATCCTGAGAAGTGAATTCACACATCTTTTTACTGAAACAAATTGTTTCTGGAAAGATACATCATCTAGTATACATTTGTACCATGCCTAAGAAATTAAGCCTTGCTTCTAGCCAAGGTCAGCAGACAGTCCCCTGGGAGAAATACTACATAGCTGGGGAACAAACACAGAAAGCAACGGTACACACCCTTACGCTACATGGCTACATTGCTTTTACTGCAAACCTGGTAGCCGATAACAGCTGCGTATCGGTAGGAATGATGTTAAATACAGTTTCTGTCCTAGAGGATAAATTTTTACAACATGATAAATAAAATAAAACCCAACTAACATATAATTATGCAAGAGAAGATCCTACATGCACAATAATTTAAAATACTGTTCACATTTAATGTTAACTCTACAGCATACAAAATTGCTGTAAATACCAATTTGGTGTGGATTTTAAATTAAGTATAATTAGCAAAAAAATTCAACAACAGAGAAACAAAATTAATCTCCTGAAATATCCGACAGCAAATTTTTTTAAAGTTCACCAATAATCAGTGCTTAGAATACATCTAGAGAAATGATTCTATACATCATTTCCATTCCAAATAACACACCGAATACCTGCAGATCAAATTTCATATGCTCACTACCTGAAGATGACAGGAGATAGACACCTCAATTTGTGATGAAAAATATTTCTATTATATGACATGGCAAGAAAATTTTCCAAGTGATGTTTGAAATCTTGCCATATCTGCAGCTTTAGTGACAGTTAAATTAATTACATGTAAGATAATCCTTTACATGGACTTTTTTTCCCCCCTTCATTCTTCAGCGGGGTCAGGTCACCTGCTCAACTGATGCTGTGCAGTCCCCTCCTTTAAACCCTATAGCAAACATGGGGAACCAAAAGACACACTGAGGTGACCGATTCCCTACATTTCCATCTCTAGCCAATTTGGAACATGCAGTTTTCTTGAGGTTATTCCATTACCTATATGGCTCTATTCCTCTGTCTCCCTCTGACTTGACTCCCCACGGAGGATTTAGCCCCTTATCGGTCACAGAGAAGATCATAATTACTCTTGTAATTCAAAATCACAGCCAATTTGTGGGGCTACTCTGGTCGGTGAGAATGTATGGACGTGAGGTTTGGAAACCTTAGTAATGTTCTCTCTGCTGCCTTACACTTTGTGTAGTCTTGGGAAAGAGCAAGCAGATAAACAACCCCCCCTGTGGCTGTAGAGCTACGTGACACAGAAAGTACATTATACGTATAGGAAGAGTTCTTGCTCCCTTTGCTTTCCGTTTGTAAGTCAACAGTTTTGGGATTCCCAGTACGAGAAGGATGTAGATGAACTTGAGCGGGTCCAGCTGAGAGTCACCAACATGATCAGAGGCTTGGAGTGCATGACCTGTGGGGAGAGGCTGAAGGAACTGCACTTGTTTAGCCCAGAGAAGAAAAGATTTAGGGGACCTAACAGCAGCCTTAAAGTACTTAAGAGGAGATGCAACCCAAGTGTATGGCAGGAGAATGGGAAACAATACTCATAATTTGAGATAGGGCAGGTTCCCATAGGATATAAAGGAAAATTCCCCACTATAAGGGCAATGAAGGACTGGAACAGGAGAAGCTATGGAATCCCTGTTCTTGGAGATTTTCAAGACCCGGCTGGACAAAGCCCAGAGATACCTGGTCAGAAATCACACTGACTTTGCTTTGAGCAGGAGATTGGACAAAATAACTCCCCGAGGTCTCTCCTAATCTGTGATTCTAATGTGGTCCAAAATCAACAGCTGTAGAGGCCAGATCTCAGCACTGAAAGATGCCTCTAAATAGGAAGCCCTTAAATCCCACATCCCGCAGTGCAAGAGCAGCCAGCCAGTCTCACCGTCTAGTGCCTGTTACTGCATGAACAGTGTCTCAGATAGGCTCGTTAGCTGCTACAGCAAAGCCAGCTCTTCATTAGTCAACACTCTCACTGCAACACACCTACATCTCATTTTCATCTTGGTTACCAATCTACTGAGTTGATTTTTCAGATATTTTTTGTTTCTAATGATGCATATCTGCAGCTCAACCGTTTGTAGCCTTCTTTGAAAACAACTCTGTCTTCGTTCAGGTGTCTGGGCAGAGCAATCTACCCACACTCTGTCTGTCAGTGCAAGACATAAAACACGCTCGCCTGGCACTAGCTGGTGGCCTGACAGTGTACATTGCCAAACTGATACTGGATTATTAGGTGCTGAGGTGTATCCAGGCTGTTTATGTCTTGGCCAAAGAATTCTATCAGGCAGTTTAACAGTTTAACAAGTGTTTGCAGTATATTACAAGTCATAAGACAGATTGATTAGATGCAAACAAGCACTCTCCGAATTCTCTTACACACCCAGTAATGTGCCCATCAGCTTTCCAACCTGTACTACGTGGAAATTTTCAGAGTCTTATTCCCTGAAGATGAAAGGAGATAGATGTGCCAGTTCTTGAAGGACAACACTTTCACTTGCAAGATGATTTTCCAAGTAATGTTAGAAACTCTGCCATATGTGTGGCTTTGGTGACAATTAAATTAAGTTGACGGACTAAGCTGGGTTTTCAATTTATGTGACAACAGTAATAATATTGCATTACATTTATAAACTATGTTGCACTTCAGGCTCTCTAAACCAATTTGCAAGCAATTACTTTAAAAATACTGCTAAGTGTATTGCTACCCATGTATTATAGATGGGAAAGAAATCACAGAAAGTGTCAAAATGCCTACAGGTGTACAGGAAGCCTTGATCTAACCAGAAGTTGCATCCAAATCCCCTGAGTGCTAGTCCTCTCCTTTCATGAGAAGATTACATGTCTTTTCATGTCTCTGCCTTTTTCTGACAGATATTTTGTTTCTCTTAAGGCTTATGCCTCTATACAGCCATCTTTCTACTTCTCTCCCTTAAATAATTTCTTAGGTGTGACTGCTATACAGTTGACACAGAAAATATTGCGTGCTACTTAGTAAGAAGTCTAAGCCAGTTAAAATTAATTGCCAAATTCTGCTTTCAGTGAAGTCAGTGGAAGTTTGACCATGAGTGAGAGAGGCCCAATATTCAAACACACAGGAAGCGTAAGATGGAGGAAAGGCAGTGGGCTGTTTTGATACTGGTATAGAGGAGAATCAAAAAATAACTATCATGTGTTCAGGTGAGTGAATAGACCATGTGTGTCCTTTGGCCAATGCCCTTAGGACAAGAATCAGAAAACAAAATGAAGTTAATTATACAAATGCTTTGGCAGCTTGCTTTGGTAGTTACAACATGTATTTTTGATGAAATGCTTCCCAGATCCTAGAGACAAGCCCAAACTAGCCCCCAGAATTCAGATACTTACACAACTGCAAATCACAACCAGACCTGTGATTGTCCCAGCTTCCTAATGAGCTGATCCAAAAATTCCCAACTCTGATGCCCCAAACCTTGGGGAAGTAGGGGCTCACACCCAGATACAGGCATAGCAATCCAAACCCAGTACTACCACACTTCTGTTTTCCACTAGAGTACCTTCATTAGAGTACCTTTCTTCGAAAAAAATTACTACCAAATGTCTGCCTAAGCCCAAAGTGGGTTTCTTTCACAAGCCGTTAACAACATTCAGGAAAAAACTGTAAGAAATAAGTTGAAGGTGACCTTTCTTTTGAGACCGCCCCCTCATAACCCATAGCCGTGGGATTTCCAATGTGGAGGTTGCATTCAAGCAGCTGAAAAGATATTGTCAGAGCCAACGTACAAGTTGTTGTCTGTACAGAGCTTATTGGTAGAAGTACTTTAAAAGCGCATTCAGATGCACTACCACCCCCAGCCCCCCCGCCCCCCGCCCCGGCTCATCCTGGGCAAACAGAGTTCCATTTTGGTTTGAGTAAGAAAGTGAAAGTTTTCAGATTTGCTATAAAACTGGTAGAACTCGATGGAGTTAAACATGTGATTATCTCTGTGTATAAATCAAAATGCAGCTCTCGGAGGAGCTCCACAGCGTACAGTGTGAGAAGGGCGAGAAATGTGTTGGGGTGAGTGTGGGCTCAGCTCAGACTCTGCTCAAGGACGTAGGAGGAAACAGAAACTTAACTGACAATAAAATTTTCCAAAGGGCTAATTTACCCAAAGCAGACTGTTACGGTCATAAACAAGTCTCACCTAGAGATGGTGTGTGCTGAGCTGAGTCGGTGAAAAGTCTTCAGGGAGAGCTGGAGGCACATCTGGGCGATGGGCACAGTGCCGCACCAGCAAGGAACATGCTCTGCCACCAGTTCAGCGTGGGGCTTCTGGCAAGGGATTTCATTGCTGCTTGTGTCAACGTCCTCGTCTGTTCGATTAGGTTAGTACTTTCCTTTTTCAGTACGGCCGTCAAGAGTTAGTGCTTGTAGGATACTATACAGTTCTTGGAAGAAAGACTATTGCACTTCCTAGCATGTTTTATAAAGGAAACAGTGACATCCATAAAGTAGATGACTGCCCTCAACACTATTTTTTCTCTAGATTTATGGCTTGCTTTTTCTTAAAGCACAGTTACATGTTTCTGTTTCTTTGGCTGATAGAGCATTGGACAAACTACTCTCTCTCAATGCACTTTTTTCTAATTCCTCTTCAGCATCAGATCTTCTGAGCTAAAAGGCCAATTTTTTTTCTCCCACAAACAGCAGTCAAAACAATATACCTACATCTGTGGGAAGATTTTGGCTTATGATTTCTATGCCACTGTTTTGGAATTCTACATATACACAAAAGATCCACCTTCTTTCCTAACCCTAACTTACCATTGAAAATAGTTTATTGATAAGTCTGTCCCTTAAAAAAAGGTGAAAAGCACTCATGCTGGGTTTTTGACTTAAGGTCCATGTGAGGATTTGATAGGATAGTAATGGTGAATGGGTTTAGTAGTGAAGGAAAACACAGATTATTTCTTTTTTCCCCTGTGTGAAGGAAGAAACAGTTGGCCAGATCCCAGGGGTTATGGGAGAGAGACCTGAACAGCAGAATATTTCAGAAGGAGACATTCCATGGGTACCATTGAAATGATTCAAACTGTAATTAACTATCCCTGCTATCCCAACATACAGGTGCATGTGCATTTGGGAATGAGATGAGTGTCAAATTGCAAACTGAGTCACTCGACAAGCTTGTTTTACCCTATCAATTATGCAAGCGAGTTTGTGACTCAGCATCTACACAAGTCTGTTCCCCACTGACAGGACAAATTGATTCTGCAGCTGAGTCAATCAGAGCAGCCCTTTTCACGGTGCTAAATTCAGCAGGCAGCCACGGTGCGGAAGAGATTGTGGAGCCTTTATTCTGTGTGCAGTTACCTATGTGAGATACAGTAAACGCATTTTAAAGGAGCGTAGTCTTCAGCTCATCTTCACACAAGGAACTAATTAAATGGGGGAGAGAAAAACTGTCATGGGATTACACTGATCGGTGTTCATGGTCCTTTAACTAAAAGAGATTAGATTTTCTGTCCGATAGCTTTTTCTGTTGCTATTGTTGTGCGTTCGTCCCTTGCTTATAAAAATCATCCGGCAATTTGCTGTAATTGCAACTGTAGTTGAGAATGAATTTCTTTAACTGTCTTTGACTTTTCCTTCAAGGGTTGCAAATAATTTCCTACATTTTCGAGTGTGACAAGGGTGGAAGTGTCACGCCAGCTACAGGCAGTCACAGACTCATGCACACGTTGACATGGGAATCTCTGCCCCAACTTGCTCCTGGAATGCCAACTTTTTTTTTGCTGGCACATCTGGGACCGACAATAATCTTTCCTGACCCTGCAGGCTTGATCCTTTCGAGGTGCTAAGTATGAATGATTGTTGGCAGTGGTCTTAGCACTTGAAATACCTCAACCTTAACACCTATTGACAGAACCTCTAGGCTGTGCTTGGAGCTGACAGTGGGGGACTGCACTTCCCTCTCTCTGCCGGTCAGAAATACATTCCATTAGTCTTGTTCAAAACCAGGTATCTTTACACCCATGCCCAGAGGTGAACCTCACCAATAGCCACCAGTAGTTGGCATTATCATAATTCCACCGTGAGGCCGTGGATGAGGCCCCACTGGGTGAACTGCAGTATGAACACTGCAGGCGAATGCCTTAGCCAAGAGATGCTCGTTGTTAAGTTACACGAGCCTGAAAAGACAGGGAAAAGGGAACAGAGAGTCCTGGTTTGCAAATGTTTTAATTTCATGCTGAAGGCTTTTCCAAAACATTAAAAGTGGGTTTCAATACGCAGCTGTATGTGAATACCAAATTGTCTATTCTTTACAACAGCTATTCTGAGAGCTACACCAGCCGTCTTCTACACGATCTACGCACATCCTGTGGGGCTCCAGATCACAACCCCTCCACCGAGAGTTTTCACAATGACTGGTGCTTTTCTTAAAGCCTCTGTCCCTGCAACCATTTGAGCAAGTGAACATTTCAGCTTTAATTTTCTAAACTGAGTACCTTCTAATATATATAAATATATATATACAAATAAATATTTTCAAACATTTATGGAGAAAAGGAAATACAAAGGGAAATATGGAATCTCAAAATGCAAAAAGAAAAAAAAAGAAAGCAAACAATATATGTTCCTTAAAAACAACAGCAAAAAAACCCCCCACCATTTTAAAAGCTTACTTAAAAATTTCCAGGTTCAGGTGATTTCTGAGTGCCTGGGTTCGACAATACTTTTCCAGGAGTTTTTTGGATTTTGTCCAGTTCAAGGTTTCCCAGGCTGCACGGTGCTGAGGAGGTGGGGAGAAATATTACAATCTAAAACAGATAACGTCTTTCTGCTGTACTCCTTGCATATGTTTGCTTTCCAAAATCAACAATTCTTTTTCAAGCTTTTAAATCACATGCCAAAATGCATAGATGGGATGGCTATCACCATACATTACTAACATTGCCCAATCCTGGCTTCCAGTGGCTTATTCCTTGCCAACTCTAAACACTCTGGGTTTGCTTTTTAATTTTGAGGATCTGGTGAATTAAACAACTTTCAGCTTGTGGCAAACAAGACATTCCCAAGAATGAAAGCAAGCAAGAAGACATTTATCTTGAGCTATCAAGAGCTGTGCTTTGAACGTACACATTTCTCTATGGTGCTTGGTGTTGTGAAAAATGATGTTCTTTCTGCCTTAAATGTAATAAACAACAACACTTTGATAAAGCTGAAAGTGAGATACATTGCATAGCCTTATTAGTGAAAACTTTACTTTTACAGCGAATGCAAGAGGCTTATGTACATTTCTTATTTCAAATGAGGAAGTTCCCAGCCCAAGTTGAGAAACAAGCGTTTAACTGGCGGTTACTGGTTTGCCTTTTCCTAGAGATGCACGGAAGGAACAGTTATATTCTTCCTTCTGTAATGATGCTAATTTCTTAAATATCCATTGCTGCCCCCTCTCTCCTTTGCTGTCTGCCTCACAAGCAATCCACAGCCTGAAATTTTGTAACATGAATTAGTACAACACACAGCAAATAGACTAGCTGATGACTCCCTGATAGCAGCAGCTCCATGCTTCTCCTGCTGTTATTTTTTACTTTTATGAACTGACTCGCTGTGCGTTAACAGATGAGTTTTGCCCTTGTGCAGAACACAGACAATAGATTTTTGTGGAGATAAAGGATTATGACCCCAATGTCCTCTGTGCTTACTGCAGAGCGGGAGGTGAAATGATGAATACTTGTGCACGTGTGTGTAGGGGGGAAGCTGGCGGGGGAAAAGGCTGGTTACAGATAAGCTTCCTTGTACAGAACATTTTTACGTACCGTTCTGAAGAAATTAGTATTTTTAAGATGTGATACTTATGTGGCATATAAAAAAAGAAACAGCTGCATTAAGCAGCTTCAAGAGTCAGACTTAAAAAAAGGAAAGTCACCTCCTCTGTCCTTACTCTTCCCTGCACATAGAAAGACAGTGACATGATATACAGAGCTACTCAGTGGTCAAATCAATTTCTTCTAATTTAAGCTCGTGTATGTTTCTGATATCTTCTCTAGGGCCTACTTAAAGATGCATCTTTCATCATTGCTACTTTCATAAGCCTTATTGAACACAATTAATAGCTGTATTAGCTACAACAGTTTATCTGGGGTGAATGAAGGAAAGACACCCAAAGAAAAGTGTGGGTAGAATACAGCTGCATCTTGGATAGTCCTGTAGCCTTCCCTAGTTTTGTTGCGTTTACTGCTATTACTTCATTTTATTGCAAAACGCATGGCAAGAACAAACCTTTCCCATTACAAAAATGTATATGGACACAAGCAATTTCAATTCACCTGGCAGACTATTATTAGCTCTATTTTTAGCCTGAAGCAGTAACTAATCACATTAGTGGAGGGGCTTTTATTTTCAAAGTGATGGCTTTGGAATAGAGAACTTCCCTCCAAACAGCAATCGAGAGCTGCCTCTCCCAGACCCCTGCTATGCTCTTGGTAGAGGTGCTCCGTCTTCTCCCTCTGCACCACATTTCTCAGATCATCACATTATTTCAGAGTCTCATTTGTAAGCGCTGTGCTAGTGACCCCTGCTGTGGCTCTACTTGTAGGGTGCTCCTACACCACGCTAGGAAATTCTCAATGGCCTCTAAATTAAGGTCATGAAATTGTGGTACATAAGTAAGGCACATAGCTGTTATTCAAACATATACAGAAGAGGGAGTAGTGTGTCATGGTAATATTCACACGCAAGCGATGGCGTGTGAAGCTACTAGAACAAATCTTTGTGATCCATAAGCTGCTCCTAGGCAAGGGACGGTTAGTGCAGGTCACAGATCTACTCGGTTTGACAGAGAAGGGGCAATTAACCTGATCAGGACCTTTAGGTTTTCACTCTGCCATCATGCAACAATAGTGTGCTCTAGAATACATTATTTTAGAAATGCTTTAGGGAGTTTTAATAAAGCTTAGCGCATAACTCTGGCAGCATGTGATGAAATGAAAACAAAACAAAAATATCCTAAAAATTCTGAAAGTGACATTAAAAAAAGTTCATGATTTTCAATCCAACATTTCATTTCCAGCAAACTGCAAGTCACTCAGTACAACAGCCCCCTGTTCCAAGTTTTGATACACCATAACATATCAAAGCCTAAGTGTGGCACTGCCCAATACTAAATGATGCCTGTCCTGAACCTCAGGCCCAGATAATTTTTCAGCAGTGAATTTCTTCAGTTGCAGTGTGATTTCAAATAATATGATTCACCTTTCCAGATAGGAACATTGATACACAGCAGCTTGAAGTGTATGCTTTCAATGGCAGGATACACGGCATTATTTCTTTTCCTATTTTTTTTATTCCACGTTCTTATTCCAGCTTTGTTGAAGAATCAGCAGCACAACCCTAATAGAAGCTTTCAGATATCTGGGCAACAAAACTGGTGAGGGGTCTGAGGGACAAGTCTTA
>RSEF01000003.1:51011658-51109045 GCA_003993805.1 Himantopus leucocephalus | reverse complement strand
GACCCCTCACCAGCTTCATAGCCCTTCTCTGGAGAATAAGGATTTGGAGGCAGATGCTACCATCGTAGCAATAACTGAGACACTCCTGCTGAGGCAGGCTGATAAAAAAGTGAGAAAAATGACCAAATGAAAGAATCTTGGAAGAAGCGGATAATATAGCTACCTTCTGGAGGCAGCAGGCTGGGTGCCATACCTTCCCAAGGCTGCAACCCCACAAACCCCCAGCTCCCAACGCGCTCTCACTGTAAAACCATCAGCCTGAATGAAGCCATGGTGCTTCCCAACTGCTCTGCTCACGCTGCTCTGCTTCGTGTGGTCAGCTCAGCCTTCACCTCAGCTCAGCCTTCACCTCAGCTCAGCCTTCACCAAAGCCCTCCTGGCGGGGTGGCCTGACCAGCGGTCTCAACAGCCATTTTCATGGGGTTTGCTCTCTCAACCAAGGAGTGCTTGCACGGCACATGCAGGCGGAACGGTGCCTGCTCAGGGCAGAAAGTTACAGATCATGTCGTGGCACTTGGTGCCACAGGGCTGGAAACCAAACCAGCTTGCCTTGGCTTTGTGGGAAGGAGGAGCTGCTAAAATGGAGCCCGACAGAAATTGTGCTGGGCATTTTACGCCTAAAAGTCATAGAATCATTTAGCTTGGAAAAGACCTTGAGATCATTGAGTACGACCAAAGTCAAAAAAACATCGGCATTTTTGTGAGGAGGATGGCATGGAAAAGATACGGTTTCAGACCTAAACTACTTAAGAAGCAAGGAATGCCAGCTCTGCAGCTGCCTGAAAAACCTTAGTTGCTCCTTGTTTGTGTGCAGGCATTCTTTAATGACATAATCACCTCTTCTTTAGTTTTTGTTTAAATGAGTCTACCAGATGGGCACACAAGAATTCAGACTGCATGGACATTCATCTGGTAATTTAATTTAACTTAAACAACTTTTCAATTTCTTCTGAGAGTTTTTTTTTTTTTTAACCTGTATCTCGAAGCTGAATTGGGTAAATACTCCAAATAGCTTCAGGAACATGAGCCTGAACCATTTCGTTATTAAAACAACGGAAATCTTTCCTTTGATTTCAGTGGGAGGATTATTAAAGCATATAAACAGAAGTAATTAACAAACTGCAGTAATTAAAGAAACTGCAGACAAATGATCACCAGAAGAAGAGGCAAAATTCAGCAAATAAATTACTGTTGATTTGCTCATAACAAGTATATATTCTACCTTGTCTTCTTTTTAAAAAATGAGCATTTATTTTATGTGATGCAGCTATCTGTGCTTCTACCAACCTGTGCACATGCTGACACTGAAACAGGACAACCTGCAAGGAAGAGGGGTGGTTACCATGTGCTCGCAGGAGTTTTACATGGCCGGCAGGCAATTCCTGCCTCTCCTTCAGCCTCTTTTCTCTTTCTTTTCTCTGTTAGTGGCCTCCAACAGAATTGTAGACTTCAACTCAAAAGCATTACATGATGAATGTGCTTGAAACGGTTTCTGTTCATCTTGAAGTAAAATAGATGCTTAGGCTTATGCATATAAATAATCCTTGCACTTTGTGCAGGTTTAATGTTAAACAGATGCAAAATGTTTACAGGACAAGGGTCTCAAATCCTTTAAACAAAGTTGTGCTGAGCGACGATAGCCATTAGAATAAGTGGTCAGAAACTCCCTTAGCAGTGTGAAATGCAGCATTCCTACTTTCTTGTGCATAAATAAAGCAAACGTCACTGGAATTTAGTGAAAGGCTGCTATGTTTTCACTTGGGTCCAAAGCTGTGACTGCAGCTCGTGTGGAAGCTAGCTCTCTTAGACACTCGTCACAGCAGGTGTGGCTTCAGCTGCTGGGTGCTGAACCATGCCTGTGTCATAGCCCGTGCTGCCACATCCGTACCTGTACTGGTGCTGGGGCTGAATCCTGCTTGCTCATGTCCAAGTGAGCTGCAGCCAGTGCTCTGGATTGCAGAGGAGAGAAAATCTCTGTACAGAACCCTTGAGGTTGCCTATAAATATCTAAGCGATTTGGCTTACTATAATTCTTCTTTTACACGCCTCTGTCTGTCTGTCTCTTATAGTTATAAACCTCTACAAACTGGTGGAATTACCATTTCTACCCCAGAGGCTGCAGCTATGTTTCCTTTGCATTGACGACAAATATTCTGGAAGTCAAGAGTTAATAAGTTAATTTGCCAAATGCAAAAAGCTGTTTCATCAGCTGGTATGATTAGCAGAGCTCAAAGGAGGATGAAAGGAGATGAGGCAAGGAGCTCTGCTAGATTGTGCCAGCTGAGAGCCTGCTCCAATGAGTTTTTCAGAAATCCAGAAAGCAAGCTGCTGGTGTGCTGCATCTTCTTTGCTCAGGGATTCTCCAGCGTACAGTGATTATTTGTCTGGCCTCATGTGGCTTGAAAGAGAAGCATTAGTATAAACAAGAGAGAAAGTATCAGTAATCCCAAATATCCCTTGTCTTGGTTTGGGCTATAATTTAGTCTTAGATGTTACAGTAATGTCAGCTGTGCTAATTACAGAAAATGCCTTTCCTGCAAAAAAAACAAAAGTCCACATTACCATGGGAACAAGTCCATACCCATTGAAANACTATAATTTAGTCTTAGATGTTACACTAATGTCAGCTGGGCTAATTACAGAAAATGCCTTTCCTGCAAAAAACCAAAAGTCCACATTACCATGGGAACAAGTCCATACCCATTGAAACATGGCATCTTGATTGATTCCTGGGTTATTCGCATTCTCAATGGAATTCTACCTTTTAAATGAAAAACCTCTAATGCTGCACAGCACGTGCAGGTAAGCAGGGTGGGTAGCTTCATCCAGGCAGATGGCTGCGCTCCCGCATCTTCAATCCTCTGTCTCCCCTGGATGCACTTGCACCGGGCGAGCTGTGAAGAAACAGCTGAGGGAAACATAAAACCTTTCAGATTTGTGAACTCTGCAAAGATTCACCCTTTTCGATACATCTATATACCATTTTCCCTCCAGCTGGAAATTGCAGTGGTTTGCCCTTTTCAGAGCTATTATTTAAAATCCAGCGAGTGGGCACAAGCTTGCTGAGGGATGTCAGCTCCCATGGAGGGTCCCCTGCCTCGCCTCTGCCACCCACAACCAGCCAGGGGGACATGGGGGGGCATGTGGGTGCTGGAGGGGCATGCTGAGGCTGTGCCTCCTGCCCTGCCAGGTACCCTTTGCTCCTGAGAGCAAGCTCAGATGTCCCTGTCAGGGAGTACTGGCACAGCTACATTGTCCAGTATCTACAGCCACTGCAATTCCCAAATGGCGCCATGTTCAGCAATACCTTCCTCACACAGAAATGCTCTTGCTACAGATTTCAGGCGGGATTTGGATTTCTGTGATGCTGAGATCCCAGACTGTAATAGATCTTTACCCAGTTCTGTTTGCTAAAACTTTTGACCCAAATATTCAGATCTGTCGGTTTGGGTGTGGTTTTTTTCCCTCTAGCTGTCATGCCTTGCTAGTGGAGTTTACCTTCTCTCGGGAATAGCTGCATCCCCACATGAGAATTGCATGTGTAGTTAACTAGTCAATGTTCAAGTCAGTCCTTGATTCATAATGCGTAAAAAGCCTTTAAAGGTTGCACTCAGGGAGCAGGTGGCATTTAATGTCCAAGGCTAGCTATGCTCAATACCCCTCTGCACGACTGCTGCTCTTGAGCAGGGCCCATCCTTGAGGAGGCCCCTCAGGAAGGGGAGAATCGAAGCCGAAGGGGGATGACGAAGCAGTGATGCTCAAACAACAAGGGCAGCATTCAGAGCAACGAGGGGAACAGGGAAAAGTGAGAAGAGGAGAAAGTTACCAATGTTGCTTGTTTCAATGTGGAGCCAACAGGCTGCAAGAGGCAGCAATATATTGAACGGGCGGTATTACAGCTGTGCCTTACCTTGAGCTGTCTGAAACCCTGTCAGCTAGAGACTCCTTCTTTTTAATATCCTGCTTTCTTTTTAAAAGCCTCTACCAGGCTGTAGCAGTCAGGTTCTGGGAGGAAATATTCCAGGAGTGGTGAAAGACGGTCTTCTGGAGACCCCCACAGCTAAGGGCTGGGACTGGCTCCCTTTGCTTGTCACAGCACGTTTATGCTGCCACGTAATTTGGGTCCCTGCTTCAGTTCTGGGCTACGGTCCCCACCTTGCACATGGTTGCTAAAATCCCAGCCTGCTCCTAGGGTCCCCTCGGGTGCGGTGATCACCTTTCTCTGAAGCAAAACCCATGTGCAGTCTGCAGGGGGCTGCCCCATTCCCAGTATGGATGAGCAGGTGCCAGGTTTTGCTCCCTGTGCCCCAAAGAGCCCTCCAACGCCATCCCCACTGTTTCATCACCAGGGTATGCAACCCACAGCGTTTTGCTATAAAAATCCTATTCAGCTCACGAGTTAATAGTGTCTTCCCCTCGTTTTGGACACTGCAAACTGAAGAAAACACATACACATAAGAGCTGGGGCCGAAAGGAGACCGTGTGCCCGCTGTTAGCAGCAGAGACAGCTCGGGCAGCAGGGCCGGAGCAGCAAGCAGGGCCAGAGTCCCCGGAGCAGGTATTGTCCAGCAGCAGAGGGGTAGCTGGGATTTCAAAGCCAGCTCTGTGCCGGTCCCCCACATGCTCAGCCACGGGGCTGTGCAGCAGCATGGCAGGATGGGTGTCTGGGCAGAAGCAGATGTGGAGCTGGCACCTGCCAGGTTCCTGTGCAAAGCCTGCCCGTGTTATTTGCCTTTCTTTGAATTGTGCTTTTGCTTGTTTGGTCTATTTAGTTTTTGGTTGGGTTTTTTTTGCCAGAAAATGTGGTGTTTATTTTTCCCAGTGCCTTCAGAAACTCTTGTATCTTACCTCTCCCTCCATAGCAGGCAAGAACTGTAATGCTTCCCCCCGCCCCACTTTTTCTTTTTTGGCTTAGTTTCTGCAGCAGAGGACCCATTATTGATTGTTGTGAAAATATGGGTCTCCTTCAGTGATGCAGCAAAACATAGATGGGGGGGTGGAGGGAAACAGAGAAGCCTGACTGAGAAGTCCAAGACTGCGCTGAAGCAAAAACCCCAGCCAGATATGAGGTAGAAGTGCCGAAAAAACGAAAGACGATACGAAGAAGGAAAGACACCATGTAGAAGTCCTGTGCAGCCATTCATATTCCAGCTGTGGTGTGTGTGTGTGAGTAACCCCGGGCCTGGCCCCTCCTGCAGCGGCAGAACCAAGGCCAGGTTGGATGGGGCTTTGAGCAACCTGGTCTAGTGGGAGGTGTCCCTGCCCAGGGCAGGAGGGTTGGANNGTGCCGGCAGGACCGCCGTGCCACCGTGCTCCTGGAGGGGAGGCTTGGGCAGGAGGTGGTGTCCACGCTGTCACCTACACCCAGGCTTGAGCGCAGCCTCCTGCCCAGCCTCGTGTAACTTCTCCATGGCTTGGGCAGGAGCTGAGGTGCAGGTGGGAGGGATGGGCACCCAACCCCTGCATGGCAGAGGTGGTGGGCAGGCCGGGACTGCCTGTGCCCGCCCGGGGCTGAACACCCACCCCACAGGCGTGGGGCAGCTGAACCCCCCCCGGGGGCAGAGGGACCGGCTCACAGCTCGTCGTCTCCCCGGGGAGAAGTTTTCTGAAGGCGCCAGGTGAGCGCACGCAAAGGGCAGGGGGTGCTGCGGGGACCGACAGCCGGGGCGGGTGTGCCGGGGCGGGCAGCGGGGGCCGGGCGGGCCGGGCCCGGGGCGGCGGGGCTCCGCGGAGGCGGGTGGGGGGCGGAGGGCCGGCTCCCGCCTCCGCGGGGCCGCCCCGCTGCAGTCTCCCGGCAGCCCGGGAGGAGGAGACGGCGGGGCGCGCAGGAAGCAGCGGGGCAGCCCCGCGGAGACGGACGCCGGGCGGGCGGCAGCTCCGCGCCCCGCCGCTCCCGCCGCCCGCGCCCCGCGACCCCCCGGCCCCATGGCGGGGCCCGCCGCCCCCCGCGCCCCGCCGCGGCCCTGGGCCGCCCTGCTGCTCCTCCTCGCCGCCCTGCTGCCCGCCGCCGCGCCAGGTAGGCAGCCGACCCGGGGACAGGCGCCCGCACCGGGGCCGCCTCCCGTGGCCCGGCGCCGCGGCAGAGGCACCTGCCGCTGCCCCGTGTCTGTGCCGGTCCCTCCGCCGGGGCCGGGGCCGGGGCCGGGGGGCTGCAGCGCTGCCCTCCCGCAGGCTGGGAGGGAGACCCGGGCGGGGTTGGGGGGTGTGTGTGGTGTGTGCAATGCCGGGGCAAGCCCCGGCGCCGAGGGTCTGGGGGGGACCCCCGCGGCTGTGGGAGAGCGGGACCCGCCGCAGGTGAGCCCGCCGCTGCCCTGGCTGCAACCCGCAGGGGCCAAACGTGAGCTGAGGGCAACGGAGGGCTGCTCCCCTCTCGCCTCCAGCCCGTGGCCGCCTCGTTGGCGCCGGCAGCGGGTGCTGGTGGTCCCTTCGCCCCGCCGGCGCTCGGCTGAAGAGCCCCTCTCGCTCGGTTAACGGCGTTGACAGCGCGCAGCCCCCGCGCGGAGCATCTCCGCCGCGGGTCCGGCGGGATCCCCTTTTCTCGTCCTTCCCGCCGGCGGAGCCCCGTGGATCGGACCCTGCATCAGCACGGGCGAGGCCGGGGCTGCTGTCGGGATTCCCCCGACGCTCAACCTCTGCTTTCAGCTGCTCTGGAGGTCGGGTCGTGGCGTGGCGTGGGGTGGTAGATCTTCCCCGTCCTGTCCCGCGTGGAAGCGATGTGCGTTACCTGCAGCCCCCGCGGCACCGTCTGCACCGCGGGCAGTGCTGCCTCCCGGGTCTGTCTCAGCTGGTGCCCGCAAGGTCTTTGCAGCAGAGCAGGGCTGCAGGCAGGGTATAGAGGCACATATGGAGGCATTTCAGCACCAGGTTTTAACTGCCGGGGTTGCGGTGGCCGGGGCGGTAGGGGGACACCTGCTCCCTGGCTCTGGATGCAGCGGCTGCCCCATCTCCAGCCCGATGCTGTGGCTGCAGAGGAGCCAGTCAGGGACGGTAGCATCTCACCCCGCGGCAGCTCAGGGCTGGGCACGACCTAATGTCACCCGCGGCTCCTGGTGCGTTTCAGTGTGCAGCAAAACAAACTGGAAAGATCTGCCTAACCTGGAACTAGGAAAAGATCTTCAAGCCTTGTTTGAAGACCCTGCGCAGCCCTCTCTCTGTGGGCTGCCGGAGGTGTGTGGCTCACAGGGTGCACCGTCGCAGAGTAGCGGCAGACTGAATTTGCGGGAGGCTGAGCGCAGCGCAGCTTTGCTGGCAGGTGCCCATATATCCACTGCTGTCTCTCTTTCCGTGACGTGCTGTGCCCGTCTAGGTTAAGCCTGGGATCGCTCTCCTGGAAGTGGGTTTGCGGTAGCGCTTCTTTGTGGCGGTGGGGAACGGAGGGGGAACTGGATCTGCTGTCCCTGGGGCTGCCTGCTGGCAAGCGAGAGGAGAAGAGGGAAGGGAGCGAGGGAGTTTGTGTGCCAATAGCATGGGAAACATCTATGGGAAATGTCATAGCCTGTGAGGAAAAGTGTTAGCTCTTGAGGACAGGCAGGCTTTTGCCTCTCTGACAGTGTAATGCCTAAAGTGATTCTAGGGGAGTCAAACTTTATGGATGTCACATCCAAAATTTTCAGGACAGTCTTTCTTCGTTTGCAATCCCGCACCAATATGCTGTTAAACCAAGCCAATTTCTGAACAAACCCAAATGTCTTGGCATAACATTGCACAGAGCGCTGTGTGCTTCCCAGCTACGGACCTCTGAAGCACACCAAAACCTNTGTGTAATGCCTAAAGTGATTCTAGAGGAGTCAAACTTTATGGATGTCAACATCCAAAATTTTCAGGACAGTCTTTCTTCGTTTGCAATCCCACACCAATATGCTGTTAAACCAAGCCAATTTCTGAACAAACCCAAATGTCTTGGCATAACATTGCACAGAGCGCTGTGTGCTTCCCAGCTACGGACCTCTGAAGCACACCAAAACCTGCTGGAGTGGGAACACTGCACTGTTTACGCCCAGAGGGGCCATACAGGACTTGGGTGTGGGCTGCACATGTGCTCCTTTTCCCTGGTGGTGTGCTGACCACCCTGAGTGGGCACCACTTTCCTTCTCCAGTCCAGGGAGTGGTTTATATGCCACTAAACCCAGACTGTGCCCCAAAGAAGTGCAGTCTCAGGCAGGAGGGCTAGTGGGTGCTGGAGTCCTTTCTCAGGGGTTAAAAGCTATTGTTGAGTGCCTTTGCTGCCCTTGGCCCTGCTTCCTCATCTTCTAGCCATGTTTGAAATGGTCCCTTCCCGTTCTCCTTTTCTCTGTCTAGGTGACCCATCCCAAACTCACTCTGCACTTTGGAACCTTTGCCCAAGCGCTGTGTCTGGGAGATGGGGAGGGTGCCTTGGCTCAGTGGAGGGGCTCTGACAAACGAAATGAAAGAGCCCTTCATTTTTTGTCTGTGGAAAGAAAGAAAAGACTTTTTCCCCAGTGAGGGTCTGGCACTGGGCTGGTGCTCTCATTGACTTTGCTTCTGTTTATCAAAATGGAAAGGCAGCGTGGAGCCTGTGCCCGGGGTTGCTATGTGCAGTCTCTCACTCCAAGGAAGCGTAAGCAAAGGGTGTTGTGCTGGAGCCAGTTTAGGGGCAAATCCCATTTGTGTTTTGCCAAGAGAGACTTTTGTTGTTTGCAGCCGGATCCCGTGTGTGGAAGGATGTAGAGCACATACTGACAGCAGAAAGCAGACCTCCTGTAGAAACCCTCCTTGGTTGCTTTTATACAAACAATATTCAAGCACCACCTGTGGCCAGTGGGAGAAATTTGGGAGGGACGTTAGGAAGATACTGAGCTCAGAACAAGAGCCTTGCTGACAGCAGCAGTAACTCTCATTTTCCCTCCTTGTCTAGACTGTGTGACATAAACAGAGAAAGCAGAAGGATCTCCAAGGAAATTTTCCACTTCATTTAGCTCTAAGGAATGTATCTTCTCAGTTATTTAGGACAGCTCTGTAATGGTCTTAACTGTATAGCTCTGTACCAGCCTCTGGTCGTGTCAGAGGTATGAAAGCCCTTGTGCTGTCCAAGTCTGTAATTCCAGCTCTTCGGACAGCACACGGACCAAGGTTGGCCGGATATGTGGTTAAGGAGATGCTTTCCGAAGCTGAGCTATACAGAAAGAAAGTAGAGGGGGGGCTGAGTAGATCATGGAGCAAAATAAAGCCATGGCATGCTTTCTGTCTGCTTGCAGAGGGAATGGGATCTTCTCTGTATGATCCAGTGCATTGAGTGAACATTCATATGCCCAAAAAATATAGCTCTTTCCTCAAACACATTCAGTGCTCAAGTGACAGACATTTCTCATGCAGGACACTGAAATGGTAAACGTGGCTTCTGAGTCTCAAGATAACTGAGGTTGGACTTCATGTCTGCTACAAGTTGTCTGTAGCCACCTGCAGGTGGCCCCTTATCTTCAGATCAATGAAGCAAAGCAGTATTTTCACCAGGCTCAAATTCTGGTGCTCTTCTAGGACCCATGGTTTTTCCAGCTGGCAGCTGTGCCACTATGTCACCCAGCTCTCTCCATCACTGGGGAAGTGCTCAGGTGTGTGTCTAAGGTGGCATCGGGATGTGCTGGCATCAGGTATTGGGTCTTTTAAATTTACACTGCCGCAGTTCAGGTATGACCAGGACTGGAACCGTTTCCTGACCAAAGACCTCCAAAGTGAGCCTGTGTTTGGTAGCCTGAGTGTGATCCCAAATATTCAACAACCTGCAGCCAAACCAGCACCTTTTTTTTTTTCCCCTAGTTTTGAAATGTCAGGATCCACTTACCTCTCTTCGCAAGTCAGCGTTGCGTGCATGTGTCAGGGGAACGTTTCCCACTTGCTGTGTGTGTGATATCTGCTGAGGGGCAGGAGGGAGTGTGGATGTTTAGCGGTGCCTCCCGTAGACTGCCAATGCACTCAGCAGGTGTGGTGGTCACTTCTCCAGAGGCAATGGTGTAGACATTGATGTGCCTTCCTCTCAGGAAGCCCTGTGCTGATCTTTTCTCCCCAAAGCTGCAGGCAGACTGGGCTCTTCAGCAGCCTTGAGAGGGCACTCCCAGCCCTGCAGCCACTGCCCTGATCCCTCGGGCAGGTACCAGCGCTCCCTCTTGTGCTTTTCTACCCCCCAAATTGTCACTTGTCTTTTCTGGTTTACAGCCCCCTAAAGCAGCAAGGGTTTCATCGGTGTGTTGCACTACAGGATTGCTTTTATTACTTTGGGTGCAGTTGAAATTTTATTTGCTTGGAACTGTGTGTTTTTGTTATTCCCCAGATGAGAGCTCACTTCACCTCGGCAGCCCGTGCCCCTGCCTAGCACGGGAGAGAGGGGTGGCCTACCTGGGTGTGAGGCAGTGAAATCCTGAGGGGAGCAGCAGGGCTTGAAGCTGGGGAGATCTTTTCTCTCTGGCTGATGGGGAGGCCAAATATTTTGCTTCCATGTGGGCTGAGAACATGTATTTTCACTATGTTTGCACTGATACCGTAGCTTCTAAGGAGAGGTAAGGCTTCTGTCTTCAGGGCAGTAAAGGAGTGATGGGGATGGGTCTCCTGAAGAAATGGGAGGTCTGGAAGATCCTTTGCTATGTGTGACCCAGTATAAAGCCTTTGAACTCAGATTTACATTTTCTTATATGTGTTTGCTATATTGCCGCTTATTCTGCTGCGCTGTTGGCTGCAAAACCTACAGTCTGTGTTGAATGTTCACAAACTGCAGTGCCAAAATAAGCACTGCCAAGATCAAGACAGTGGCTTAAAAAGCACAAGATTTAAAAAACAAGAACTGCTGAGCTATTTTGCTTTGCTGTCTGTTCTCTGAGTCTCTGGGAAACACGTTTCTAAGCTTCCCTCCACACCCTGGATGTCTAGGGATTTAGACGGACAGTATGGTTTAGCCTGCATCTCCACTGCCTGCCTCTTACCAAAGGGGCACTTAAGCCAGTGGAGGGATTTTGCGCTGACTCTGTACCTGAATAGATGGACTCCCGATGCTCTCATCCCAGCTCTCCCATTTATTTGTAAATTTATTTGTTCTTACCAGCCGTGTTTGCCTGCAGCACCTCCTTAGCTGGATTCATTTCCTTTGGGGATGTGCAAGCACCTGAAAAGTGTCGGGTTTCCCTGGTTCCTCTTTAAACTTTAGACAAGCTTGTAATGAAAAGGAACTTTTTCTACAGTGGACCACATGGTTAAGTGCTTAACTATCACACTGGTAGCAGAGTTAACAAGACCAACATCAAACAGTGTTTCCATGGTGGCTCCTCCATTGCATGGTCTCGGCTTGCCGGGGGAGATGGGAGGTTGTGCTGACAGCTCATGTGCCTCTCGTCCCCAGCAAGACCTGTGCAGGCTGCTGAGCTCCCTCCGTCTCCTTCATCCTGGAGGGGATCCTGGTACCAACCTCTCTCCACACCTCTCATCCCATGTCCTGCCCTCCTAAGGCACGTGGCTTCTGGGTTTCTGACACACGTTGCTCTGCAGACACCAATTCCTCCTCCCCCATTCCCCAGGGCTGCTCTTTGGGATGTAATGTAAGGTCTTCTCTCCTCCTCTGCCCCTCAGAGCTTCTGCAAATGTATGTTCCAGATTCAGCGCTTTTGTACTGTTCACAGCATTTTCAGGATGGTTAAAATATATGTAGAATATATTGTACGTTTCCCGAGCAGCAGTCACCAGACCTCAGTCTTACCAAACTTGTAACCTCTGGCCTGCTGTTAACTCTGCATAAATTACATCTGCGCCGTGGGAGCTCTTCCCGTGTGCCAGGTCAGGGTGCATACTCTGGTGGTGTCACACCCCCGTGCTGCAGTAAGAGCTGAACGTGCTCCGGTGCCGCTGAAAGCAGTCTCTGTGTGTGGCTCTGTTTTGGTGTAGGTGCTTGCATTTGGCAGAGTTGGTCTATACTTAAGGCAAATAGGCCCAAGGAGTGGAGAAGCAAGGAAAGGTGGAAGAAAGACCTAAGTCATGTAGAAATTGTGTGCTCTAAACAGAGAGGTTTTGCTAAACGAAGAGAAATTGTTAGTTACATCAGATGAAATAACTAAAATCCTCTTGTAAGGAAGTCAGTCCAAGCTTCTCCTTGCCCTGGAAGAAAACCTAAAAGGTACATCCAAATTTAACTACGTATGTATTAGAAAGTGGTCTGGAGAAGTGTGCGTTTTAAATCACCCCTCTTCAGTGAGTAACTTGATCATCAAATCAGCTCTTCATTAAACAGAGTAAATTACCCTTTGAGGACTGTGGAGTGTGTTCATATTTCGTTGTTCCAGTGCAGCTATTTCGCTCTTAGTCAGTCATCAAGTCCTCTTGGGCATCTTGCAATGGTCCTGGTTCCAGCAAATCTTTCCGACCGTTGTACTCTTCTGGCGTTAAACTGATTATTTTTCCACTGGAGGAGTTGGTCGTTCTTAATATATACAACTGCTGTAAAATAAGAGGCAACTCTTCAAATGGCTATTTGTCGTCATGTTTACTGTATAGTTGGCTGCAATATTTTGGCTGAAACTCTTTTTTGGGAAAAAGCGCAGAACTGCCGGTGGAGCTGGAATGTTAGTTTTTCCTTGTCTCTGAAAAGAAGACAAAAATATGAGAAATTTAGTAGCATAATTTGTTGTGCTATTCTGTAATGAAGTGCTTTGTCCCTCCTCTCACAGTGTCATCCTTGGAAGGGCATATGCGGTGGGACAGGGTTTAGTTAGCAACAGGCAACAACTACTGAGTTTACCTTAAAACTCCCACAATATAAAGCAGCAGATGTGACTGACAAACCATGCTGCCGTGGCTGGTGGCTTGCGATGCCCAGTGGCCAGCCTGAGCTCTGCCACCTGCCTGGCCAGCCCTTGCAGAGCCCCCGGATGCTCCCGCTGCCGAGGGAGGGGAGCGTGGGAGCAACACCCCGTGCCCACCCCTGCCGCCCCTCCGGCAGCCTGAGGAGTAGCCAGAACTCGTGTTTTCAGCCTCGGCCCGCCAGCGTTTAGTTTCACCTGTGCTGCTGAGGTCCTTGGGCCAGCTCTGAGAGCACCGCAGCATGAAGCCTGCGGCCAGATAGGTGGAAGNAATGTCTTGCTTCACGTGGCAGCACCGCTGAAATACCTAACGGCATCAGAATCCCGCCCTGCATGAGCAGCTGAGCTGCACTTTTGCATAGTCTGAATGTTTTTCCCTTTCATCACCTCTTGAAGCCATGCCGTTTGGTGACATAATCGTGTGGTCTTTAGCATCGGATGCTTTGCAGATGGCCCCGCAGCTCACGCATGGAGAGGCTGCAGCGGCGTGAAAGCTGACGGTGGTGCGGGGACTTGGCAGAAGGCTTGCTGCACTTTGGAGGAGTGGGTGCTCTGGGTTATGTGTTCGCAGCCTTACTGTCTGTGTCAGCTGAGCTTCACGTCGGCCCTCTCCTAGCTGTGCCATTGATTTGACATTTCTGCTCTCCCAAAGTAAATGTATTATAAACAATTTAAGAGCAAATGGCAGTGATGGAAAGGCTCCATCTGGCTCGGCTGGACTGAGACTTCAGCCTGATGTCAGGTTGCATGTATGTTTAATATGTGTATTTGCTATTTGCTCCTGGGGAGGTGTGCTGGGCATCAGAAGACCTAGTTTCATTCATAGGTCTGACAAATGTTCAAAGTGACATCTCAGCTTTCCTGGGCTCCATTGGCCCTGTTTTAAAAATGGGTTGAGTGCTTCTTCCACGCTATGGTGCTGGAGAACTGCCCAACCTAAGCTGCTGTTCTCTTCTACTTGAAACTTTCCAAACAAGAAGTTATGGCTGAAATCTTTTGTGAGATGCTCAGTAATACCTTGGCAGAGCTTTATCAAACTTCAGTAAGAGACTATTGAGTTTGTACTGTCGTCGCACGTGACTGTGCCCTGAGGTGGAAAGGGGTGTGCGGGCTCAAGTTCCCCTCTGCGACTCAGGACACAGGTTCTGATGCTGTCCCTGCTGTAGACCCCCTCTTGTTTATTGTGTATTGTGCTGTGATTTGCAATAGGCTTACACACACGCTTATCTGCTGTGCGTGGTGGCACTCCCTGGAATCACTGGACACAGCTGAAGGAAGTACATGCATATTATTTTGCTGGATCAAACCTGCAGACTGATGTGGCTTGGTGTCTGCCTCTCTAGTCTGGGAATGTTAATCCAGCTGTACCAGAGAGAGGTGATTGAGGATAAATTCAGCTTTGTGATCAGGTCACGTTTCTCTGGTAAAAGAGACTGTGAGCGCAGGCTTGGAGAGCCTGAAAATGTGGAATATCCCAGCTTTCCATTTATTCCAGTCATTAAACTTCAGAGTCTGCTTGGGACTGTTTAGAGGATTACTTTTAATTCCTGCTTTTTGTTGACTTCTATGTCCTTAGCTTTGGGAGTGCAATGATGTACTATCCATGTAGATACTTGCTATGTAGGACCTTAGAACACCCTCGATGATGCTGGAGCCCTGCTCCTGAGTCTCAGGTCCAAAGCTGTATGTACACAGAGGAGAGGGGAAGAGCTGCACTTGGAGTGCGTCGTTGTAAAGACCTGAATATCTTTTCCCACCACGATGCCCCACCAAGAAAGCATTTGAAATATCTGGTGCTTGCAGACACAGAAGAAATTTCTCTCTACCCGAAAAAACAAACCCACCAAAAAATTAAATAAAACAGAAAAATAAGCTCTTCTGTGATGGCACAGCTACAGTATTGAAAATCTAGGAAGTCTATACCTTAAACAGCAATACTAGCAAGCCAAATTTCCTTGTAAGGTGTGTATATTAATGTACTTTTTTGTTTGCAATGCAATGATTGCTGTGCCAGAGCACCGAGATCCTGTTCTTCACTCTTTATGGCTACCGTAAGGCAAGTTGGCCCTCCGAGATCAGGAGTGCATTCTTAAATCGGTGTCAGGGGAGAGCTCAGTGGGCACTGGGTGCGTCTTCATGAAAGACCTTCCCAGTCTGGATCAGAGCTGCTGGGTTTCAGTTGCTGAGTGCAAGGTAATACCTGTTTATTGCCACCAGATGTCTCAGACTGTACGTGCTCCTCGGCTGCCCTCGCAGCAGTTCAGTCCCCAGCGCAGGACGCACCATGGCCATGGAAGTGCTGACTGCTGAGGGCCAGACACCTCCGCAGACACGCTCGCTTTCCTTTGCAAGAACAGCTGTTTAAGTTACTCTTAGGGAGCTATGATGAATGGTATGAGACATTGTGCGGTTCTGCTTGTGTTTGGTACCACGCTGTGCAGGTCGGGCTGGAAACCTGCAGCTGATGATGTGACGTGGGAATGGGAATGAGTGTAAAACCTTGGAGGGGTGGAAACAGATTTCAGACCACCACTTCAGTAAAGCTAGAAAAGAAATGGCTCTGTATTGGCCTAAGTCTTTCCTTGCAGTGGTGCCAGACCAGCCGTCCTGCGCTGCGCTAGCACAGTGCCACGCAGGAAGGTTGGTGTGGGCATGGCTGCGGCTGCACAGCGATGCAGTGGGAGCACGTCTGGGAGAGGATGGTTTCCACGCTCCCCACTGGGAACGGAGGGAAGCAACCATCCATGTATGTGTCAGGGGGCAGGAGGAAATGAAAGAGAAAAGGGAGTTTTTCTCTAGCACCAGCAGGGAGAGGGGGAGGACATCAGCCCAGTGGAGACAGCTGAAGCGAGAGCTCACATAGCTGATGGACGTCAGGGTCTGGTAGGGTTAAGCATCAGAGTAGCTGATGAGTTAGTATGGATGTTTCCAAAAGAAGAAGGGGTTCCTTAAGAGAGGGGGGATTCTTTCTAGCATCTTCCCACCATTTTACCTGCTGCAAGTTTTTTCTTAAGACCAGAACAAGCCACTGATAACTGCAGTAAGGGTGGCAGAAACAGACCCTATGAATCCAAACATAAAAGCTTCCATAAAATTAGCCATAGGGTTTGCAAGACTTTTGGCAATGAGAAAGGAGCCATTTAGCTTTTGCAGCCAGAGGGGCCTCTTGCAAATATATATTTTAAGCTGCTTGTGCTGTATAAATATATATATATTTAAAAAACCCACTTTTATTATGGTTACAAGCAGTCCTTGTAAAAACTGAGGAGGCAAACAGTGAAACTTTGAAATGTCTGCAGGAGCTTTTGAGTAATTTGGGGCCCCTTCGTATGGAAGGAAATCACTGTGTTTCAGGAAGCTTTGCTGCTCTAACAAAACGTTTGCGCTTCTGAACGGTAGCAGATGGCCAACCCAGAAGATGGTAGCAAGTTGCTTAAGCTACTTGTAAAGCAGTGCAAATTTCTGTGCCTTGCTAGTAACAGCTAGCCTTGGGTTGAGGGATCCAAGCTAGGGCTTTGTCTGCTGTCACTGTAGGGTTGCTTCCCCAGTGTTGGCCATACAGGTCATCCAGATCCAGGCTGCCCATAATTATGTTGAGCAACATCTCCTTGTATGCTATGCAGGTCTAGTCGAAGCACTGTGATAGTAGATGATACTGTCATAGAAATAAGGGTTGATTTTCAGCGGGACCTCATTATAGGGACTGGCCAATGGTGGTGACAGGATGTTCAGAGCTCGCAAGCAAAGCGGGCAATGCCAAATGGGTGTTTTACCATTTGAAAACTTCACTGCGTCTGAACAGCACTGGTGCCATCTCAGTGTCAGAGGGTCACCTAGCAGCAGTCAGAGAGCATATGGTATCAGTAGACCCTTTCACTCCACCTCTCCTTCCAAATTTCCCACTTCGGGTGTTCAACCAAGGATACATGAATAACACAAAATAGGAGTCCATGCGCATTGGTAATGTATGGCTCCGGCAGGCTGCTAGGTATGGTGTGTGAAAGATTCTGGAAGTCTACCGTGGTCCTTCCTGAGACTTGCTCTCCTGATTTTTGCAGAGGCTTTGTTGACACAAAGGGTTGATTTTCTTCCCCAGATGTCTCTCTTGCTGTGTATCCCACTGGTCAGGGGTGCTCTGTGCTGCGTGGGGAAAAGCTGCAAGTTTTGCACCTCGACATCAGAGGCCAAACCATCAGTTGCTTTGTAGATGTTTGTATTTTCAGTTCTCGATATCCCTGGGCTAAACCAAGGAGGATGGCATGGGTTCTCTTTTACAGAATTGCAGAGCTGTAAGTGCATCTTTTCAATATGTTCAGCTGCTTTTCAGGGGTATTAATTGGGTAAAATCTTTGCTGACCGTCCCAGCTAATAGTTGACAGACCACGATGAGTACACTGATGTGGTGATTGCAAGTAGCTGCTGCCATTTGCCTCAGTCGTGTCTGCTCAGCTGTGATAGAACTGGTTATAGAGTAATGTGTAAGGGCTTTGCATGAAGACATTGCTTTGACTATGACTGCAGAGGTTTCATTTTCGAAAATGAAATTAAGTAAGAAGGTTGTTTATCAGTAATGAAGATCTGTGTCTATCCATTTCTTATCTGACCCCAACCTAGTGCAGAGCTCCCAAGAATAGCAATACTATTCTGGCCATTTCCTTGGCATGTGTTTTATCTACTGTCTATGAGTTTTGACCTTTGGAAGATGTGGAATGTGTGCCGCCAGCTTCCCTTTCCAGGGTACAAAGCTACGTATGTACTTGCTGAAATATCTTAAATAAATAATACTTATTTAACAGTAAATAATCTACAATAAATAATGTGAAATAAAGTTATTTAGAAGAATCAGGGCTGGTGTTGTTTCAAGACATGAGTTGTGAACAGTTTTATGTTACAGGTAGATAAATAATGTTTTATTGTTTTTTATTTGCATTTTTTTTTTTGTGAAGAGGAAGAAGCGAAGACTGTGTTACTTAAGGATGTACTTTTTCCAGTCCCTATGAAGAAACTTAATCTCTGAAAGCTGCTAATGAAAGAGCAGAGACTAACGATGAGCCAGCGCTCTGTTCTTAGCAACCTGTACCTTGGGAAAGTCTCAAACTTTTCTGATTTATGAAAGGTTTGTAATGTGAAATAAAAATGGAGAATTTTAACTTTTTTTTTTTTTTGTTCAATGTGTGATGAAACCTGAATTCCTACTCCCTGACTTTGCAAGTCTGAGGCATTTTTGGCAGTTTCTAGTGGAAAGTTAAGCGTGCATTTCAGCTAGAGATGGAATGGAAAGACTTTACATAAACATGTGAATCTCCAGTAGATTAAAAAATATGTGCTACTTTACAGGGTAAGGGAGCAGGTTTAGATATATTGAGGTGGTTATAGAGAGACGTGTAAACCAACACCCCCTCCCACCCACCCCCGCAAGTAATCCAGAGCCCTTAGGGACGATGATTTGGTTAAGTCTGTGATATGCTAAAGGAATGAACCAAAAACAGAGCCACACCATCTCCAAATTGCCAACACTTTGGATCCAAAGCCATTCTTTGCTTCAGATGTCTCACTGACACACACCTTTTTTTTTTTTTTTTTTTTTTTTAAGATAATATNAAATCACAGTTTAGGTACCTAAAGGACATTTGAAACCATGAGTTTTTGGCTAGTTGTGGCTTCGTTACCAGTTGTCACTGTTTCCACAAATGACTGAAGCAATCCATTTGGTGGGTGTTAAAGTGCCCAAGATGGATGGGTTTTTCAGAAGCTCTGAACAGTGGGGATGTAAAGGTGGCTGAGATTTGTCAGTTCCCCCCAGCAACCCAGCACCCCGAATCAGTACAGAGAAGGTTAGCATTTGTTTCCTGCTTTGAGGATCTGCCATAAAGTGTCCCAGCAGCCAAAAGCTGAGCAGGGTTTGGAAGGAAATTAGGTGTTTGAATAGGAGTATTTCATTAAATGAAACTAAGCATATGAAGTGAATAATATGAACTAAGCATATAAAGCTTTGTGCTTTATGGATGTGGGTAACCACTGCTTGATGAGGTTGGAGTGAACACTGGTGCAGATAGAGAACTGCGCTGCCTGCTGTGACTTTCCATAAGCCTAGTCCATATTTCCCATCAGGATAATTACGGACAATGTTTTCTTCAGCCTTTGAGGGATGCAGGGCCTCCTTCTTCACTTGACTGCCTCTGTAATGTGCCATTGGTTTTTATAAGATTGCGCTAATGTGAAAGCAGAGCAATGGAGTGAAGATTTAGGTTCATAACAAGTAATCCAGGTGCACAGCATAAAGACACTGTCACGGTTTAGTTAGCCTCCTAACGAGCAGTGCAATTTTAGTAGGTGTGTTTTCCTCCTGGAGATCTGTGGCCATACCTGCAGGGAGCAGGACGGAGGTTGGCTCACAGGAGTGCATGCTCTAACTCTGACTTGCGTCCCCTGCCAACCCACTTCAAAGCTAGCTCAGGCCGCTGGGACACGGGGAGGGGCAGCAGTGGTGGAGAGGATGCATGACAGCCTAGAAACAATACTCTCTCTTTTTTACTACCTTGCCTGTGGACATCATTTGAGGCCCATCTAGAGGGGAATAGGCTGATTCCCCTGCAAGCCATCCCTACAGGGGTGAGAATAAATGTGGGTAGGCTGCAATGTGGTGACTCCCAGACACAGGTCCCATGTCTAGACTGGGCAGAGCAGTATCATGTAAACTCCATGCTGGTGTCAGTGCTGGAGAGAAGAACATCCATGGGCTTGGGATCCTGCACAGAGCTGGGTCACAACCATACCTGTGTGGGCATCACCTGTGGGTGGAGAAATGCTGTTTTCATCTTTAACTTAAAGAAAGCTCTGCATATGTTCCCTCACGTGGAAATCTCTAAAGAAAGCTTTTCCTTGGTGGCAGCTTCACAGAATATGAGAAAGCCACTGAGATTAAGTCAGTCAGAGCAAATTCTTTATTTCATGTTTTCAGGATGATACCATCAGAAATTTCAGATAAATGGAGCAGTGCTAGCAGGTGATGCCATTTCTTCCTACTGCAATGGTGTATTTCACCATGTGCATGTGTACCAGGGGTGAGTTATTTCCCGTAGAAACACATGGAGAGATTATGGCTCAGAAGTGTCAGCTCTCAGCATGGGAGTCAGTCTATTTTACAAGAGGGACAAAAGCCATCCTGGTGCAAGCTTTGCCTTAGCTAAATGCCTTCTTTTCCTGTTGTTGGGGACAAAAATGCCATGTTGTTAGAGGAGAACGAGAGAGTTGCTGCTCATCACAGGTTGTGCAGCCAAAATCGTGCCTGGGCTCCAAGGGGCACATCCAGTAGCCCCATGCCTCTGACAGCCTTTGAACTCTTTGGGGGACAAGCAGCAGACTGGGGCAGTGGAGAGTGAAGGGTAGACCTGCTTTTCAGGAGCTTGCAGTGGAAGGGCCTGTTGAAATCCAGGGGTTTACCCTGGGCACCAGTGGCAGATGGATCCTGCCCATGCAGGCAGATACATTGATGCGTACGTGCCCTTGGGTCTGCCCAGGAGTTGCTCAGGGGGGTCCTGCTGCCTTGGGAGTCTCTCAGGGGGTTGTTTCTTCTCCTACCTTCTTCTCCTGCACTCAGAGAGAAAAATGCAAAGTGGGCTTAAAGCCACTTTCTCTCCACCCAGGAAAGTGTTACCTCTTGTGTTACCAACGGGCTGCTTTAACATCAAGTAAACTGTGCATCCAGGGCCAGTGCAGTTAAAGACCCCAGGCTTTGTAGAGGCAGCTGTGAGAAGTGCGTAATGACGGTCCGTGTGTGCAGGTGGAATTAAGGGATGTCCCAGGAAAGACATGGCTTCCAAGTATTCATCACTGTTTGGTGGATTTCTCTTCTGTGGTGTACACCTCTTCTCTTCACTGAGCAGTGCCTGATTTGACAGCAAAATATGCATAAAAAAGCAGTATGAGTCAGGTGACCCTGATTTTAAAGAGGAGACTAACCAAAATTGTAGGTCTGTTAGCTTTGTGGCAATGTATGTCTGCTGTTTAGTTTCCTGACAGGGTTTTGAGGTACTGTATGCTTCGACTGTCAGAAACATTGAAGTTACCTCACTTCTGAGTAAATAAAGGATACAAATATAAAAACAAGAACAAATTGAAGGTGAAAATAGCGTGGAGACTACATTCATGAACACAGCATGGAAGGACACAAGCTTTGAAAAGGGTGTGTTTTGTTCCAGATCATGTCTTGCCACAGCATGAGTTTCTTGGTGTGGTTTCACATTCTGATTTTCTCAGGCAGGTTTCCTTCACATCACTGAACTTCTGACCAGGGCTACAGAACAGCCTATATAAAGATTATCTAGAGGAAAACAAGCTCAGTTAACTTTATCCTGTGCTTTTGTTATGTTTGTGATTGCAATCAAATTAAATTTAGACTTCACCACTTAAAGCACCCTTTGGCTCTGATTTATCTCAGAAACGGGGCTTAAGATGTTGTAAGTTGATACTTGTGCTATTTCTGCAGTTGTATATCCACCAAAGCCAAGGAATGTGAGTTTCTTGCCCACAAGGATGGGTCTGAGCGTCACGGGAGCCGCCAGCTGAGACAGCCAGGAGTCCTGCGGGGCGGTGCAGTGTCAGCACTGGGAAAACTCAGGTGCATCTTGGGCAAGAAGTGCTAGTATTCCCTCCTTCCTGAGGACAAGGGACTGAACAGATGTACATGGAGGAATCGGTTGGGCTTTATCATGGCCCATTGACAGCTCATATTATTGCTCTTTGTCATATGGATGGTGTAAAAGAAATAGGTTAGCTTTGCCATAAACTTGTTTTTCTGTTAAATCAGTGAGTCCCCATTTTTGCAAACCAAATTCCAGTGACAGGCATGATAAAGGAGAGGTCCCCAGCTGAAGCCAGGGAGCTTTGGGTCAAACCTGGAGTACCACAGAGGTCTAGTCCCTCCTTACCCCTTTCCGTTTTTAAGCCCAGAAAACGTTAGACTTAAGTCAGTAAACAAAGATTTAAAGGATACCTGCATATACAACTGAAACTCACTCAAATCTGATAGGTTTGACATTTATTTGTTATCAAAAGCTTAAAGGCTGTAAACCTAATTCTGCTGATAGTGCCACCTAATCCAGCTGTGCTGTCATCCTGCAACTGTTTGCTGGACTCCCAAGGAATAGGAGAAGTCAGAGTTGTGGCTCTGTCCTGCATGGGAAGCCAAATCCTTACACTGTCAGTGGTTCTGGCAGGACCTCTGGCTGATACGGTTGAGTCATGTCAGAGAGAACAGTACACCGGAAATAAAACTGGTTTTGCCAGATGAAGAACTTCAAGTACTTCAAATGTGAGCAAGCTGATAATATTAGGACCTGGAAAGATGCATTGAAGAGAATCCCAAAGCAAAATTAGAAAGAGCAGCTCTAGCAAGAAAAACATAGAGTAATACCACTGTGAATTAGTATTAGACAGACAGGTGGAGGAGGTATATCTAGGCAAAGGGATAGTTCGAGTGGCAGGTTTAAAAGCCACCTTCCAATGCTGCTTTTGAAGTAGCCAGTTTTAAAAACACTTCCGAAATGGGTCTGCCAAATGTTCAGCTTTTTCCATTTTTTGTTTATTAGGGAGTGGAGAATAATTAAAATTTTTAAAACATGCAAAGTACATTCTTCACTAAATGTCACTCCATTTTCTCTTAGCAATTGAAGATTTTATTGTAGAAGGGTTACAGCTGTACATACCGTACCTGATTTTACAGTCTATGCTATATCCATCCACCTCCATTTCGCTGCCTTATGCTTGGAAATTTTCAGGAGGCCTGGTGTTGGACTGGGTTTCATGTTTTATTTTCCCAGAAGTGGCTGCTGAGTCAAACGGCAGGCTGTAGTTCTCCAGGAACTGAAACAGTGGCCTGATGTAAACCATGTGTTTTGGAGCCCGGGCTGTCCGCTTTGTGTGGGTGGCAGCAGGGAGCCCCGGGTGCCGGAGCCGTGCAGCCAGGAGAGCTTGTGACCCTCCTGCTCAGTTCTTCTGGACGGGTGGGTTTTTTGTTGTCTCGATGGACCTGAAGGAGCAATAACTTGCTGCCTCCTCCTCTCCCTCCAGAGTGGGTGTAGGTTTCAAAATAAGCTGGAGATAGAGGGTGCTGTCAAGGTTTCAGCTGGGAGTGCACCAAAGAGCCTTGGATGAAGTCTTGAATCAAAGAACTCAAATGCATGTGGTGAGGGATATTTTTAAGTGCTTGTGAGACAAACGTCAGTCTGCAAGGGATGGTCATAAATGCAAAATACATCCTGTAGTGAAACAATTACGTAAAAGAAATCAGAGGGGCTTTTTTTAAGCATAGCTCTCTGTAGCATCTCTTGAGAAGAGTATGGAAAGAGAAAGGTTGAAAAAACAAGCTTTCCTTTTTTAAAATTAAAACAGTGGTGAATCCGGGAGCTGTATGGCGCAGAATGGATGGCTTTTACTGTTACTGCTCTGGGCCCAATTGGAGGAACTGTTTCTATGAAATTTTCATTGCTTAGTTTAGGCATGCAACAAAGCACAACTTATTGAGTCTCAGTTCTCCCCCGTCGACTATCATGTTTTTACCCTGTTGTCACTGGCTATGTGTGAGACATTATCAATGCCTTTTGTACTTGCCATTCTGCATGGAACTGTTGGTGGGCTTTAATCCATTCCTGTGTTTCTGTGCTTGGTACATCATTGTTTTTGTCCGGGAGTCTTGGCTGACAAGCCCTTCCCAAGGGGTATGGTTCGGATGGCCACACTGATACAAATGAAGCTTTTCCATCTCCTGCGGTGAGAGTTCAAGCCAACCAGTCAGACCTACAAGGCAGCAGGTTTAGAGGGCAGCTCCGTCCTCATGGCTACTGACAAGAAGAGGACATCCTGCCAAGGAGTATGCAAACCAGATACCTGTTGTCTCTGGTGTGGTCGCAGTGACTGTGCACTTCATTGTTTTGATGCTGGTGTTCTTTGTAGTGCCCGTACCTGCATGATCAGCGATGCAGTCACTGGTTTCTTCTTGCAGTTTAAAGTTTTTGGCTACACAGATATACTAGCAGAATAAGGTGAGCGGCATTATGATTTGGAGCAAAATACCAAGGGTGCAGTCTTCAGGGAGAACAGACAGACAAAGCCCATAAGTCAATGGAAAGGAGTGACTTCTCTGCCACCGTGTATGAGTCAGTTCCAAGTCCGTGTAGGGCATAGGATGGAAAAGTAATCTGAAACCTTCTGTGCTTGTCCCTTGGGATCCAGCTTGGTTCTGCTAGCTCAGAGAGGCGCTAGGAGTTAATCATGAGGCAATCATGTTCAGCTTGATACAGACCATCTTCAGTAAGCCCAGAAAGCTATAATCTTTAAGCAG
The DNA here is from genome assembly GCA_003993805.1 of Himantopus leucocephalus. Lineage (NCBI taxonomy): Eukaryota > Metazoa > Chordata > Aves > Charadriiformes > Recurvirostridae > Himantopus > Himantopus leucocephalus. The sequence goes on along the minus strand of RSEF01000003.1, from coordinate 51,084,910 downwards.
AAAATTTCCAGAGGAAAAAGGGCAAATCTCCCCCAAAATTGCCAAGGAAAGAAATGAAGAGGCTTAGAGTCACCAGTAGCAGATATGGTAAAGGGCATAACTAAATAATTTGTATTTAACCTCCCCTGTACAACACAAGGGAGAAGACCAGCTCTTTAAGTGGAAAACTGTATTTTTGGAACCCATGAGAAGACTTAGGCTTTTATACAGTGCGTAGTGTATCTGTGGAACTTATTGTTGGTAGATAATATGGAATCAAAACACGAGGAGTTGAAGAAGAAAGATATTTTTGTAACTTCCTGAATACATTGCATTGCCTAGGAGATCTAAGGAACAGGTTGTGTTGTATAGAGTAGAAAACTGCTGGTAACTCCTCAGAAAATACGTGGATTCAATAGGAAGTGCCCTTTGCAAAAATTTTACCAGTGCTCCTTGTGGGAACTCCAGCATCCATTTGGCGTTACGTTTTCAGAGACAGCCCATAGTGCCTCAGTCCCTGGGTGCTGTGAAGTTTCTCCTTCCTTCTAGCTCCAAGGTCATGTTTTCTAGATCTGTTTCCATGTTTATAACTCTCCTCTTGACTTTCCTCAGTGGGCCTGTATCTTTCTTAAAACAAAGTGATTGGCACAGTTCTTACAGCAGTGAGTTTTCACTGCACAGTAGTGTAGAATAATCTCCAAACAATCCAGCCAGAATTATATCGATTTTTTTTTTTGGATGACATCACTTTGTGATTTTGGTTAACCTGCAAGCAACTACAACCACCAGATCGAGTCCTTCGCCTGCGTTGGAGGGAGCAGCCCCGTGCTGTTTCTGCAGCGGAGCTCATGGAAGCCTGTTCATGTGGTCAGTTAGTTAAGTAAAAATTCAGTTGAGGGTAAATGTTAAATTGTTATTATGATTTATGGACCAGCTACTAGGCTCTTTTTCGTGGTCTGGAATAGTATTTGGAATGATTTTTGCTGTTAGATGCTATCATAGTAAAAGTATGTACATCTATCATTTTGGATTTGTCAGGAAAGGCAGGGATGAAGCTGTTGTCTGTCCCACAGAGCTGCACCATGTGCAGGTCTTCTGCCTTGTCCTCCAAGCTTACTGATGTTGAGCCATTAGGAAAACATCTCGGTTTAGGACATGTATTTGACAATGGAGATGTGAAGCTTGCAGAGGAGGACACAGACTAGTTTTGACTTTGAACATGATTACTCTGCCATGCATGGGATGAATAGAGGTAGTGACAGGGGTTGGGGTGTGAGAAGGGGATTTGCGATGGAAAGTATTTTGAAATAAACTGGTTGCAGCCCCTTTGCTCTCCTGCCCCTGTGGCAGAAGTGCTTCTTAAGCCCATGGTTCAGCCCAGTGGTGAGGTCGGCCATGGTCAGGGAATCCCTGCACCTTTGCCAGCTGGTTTTGCCTTCCCTGACCTCTCAAGGAGACCCCAAAGGTGACATCCCTCCAGTACCACCTTTCTTCCAACTTAGTGAAGAGGCAGGTGTTGGACAATACCCAGGCTGTCCACTTGCAGACCAGGGCCACAGCTGTGGTGTGCTCTCACAGCCCCTTCAGGGTTGCTGGGGATTTTTACCACCACAGTGGTTTGGTCACTGGAGAAGCCTGGACGGGACGTGTCCAAAGGCAGTTGGCATGAGAGAGGAGGGTAGCCCAGGCCCAGTGGGCTTCCTTCAAAGGGTGCTGATGCAGAAGGAAAGCTGTGCGTGGACATCAGTGGGAGAATGTGAAGCCTTCAGTTACTCACTGTTGGTTGTTCTTAAGTCATAATAGATGCATTAAACATCTAGAAATACGTTGTTGAGTTTGGAAAATGCCCTAGTCCTACTGTACTTAGCATTCAGAGGGCTCTTCAAAGGGAGCACTGGAAACTTCTGTTAATGCTGTCAATTTAAAGAATGTCCTCCGGATGCCAGGTAACTCCTCTACAGATGTATAATGAATCGCTTTGCTTAAATCAGGCATTACCATTGGATACTGGTCCGCGGCCTAAAACTCCTGGCTGGAGCCTGGTGAATTATGGCACACTTTCCATTGTGCTTTGCAGGAACTGAAGCGTTCCAGTCCCCACTTTCTGCGCCAAGCAGGAGTGTGTGGAAATGTGCTGAGCGTTTTTTTTTTCTGCAAGAAACAAAGGATTTATGTGTCACTTGTCTCCACTGCGTTAACTGATTGGCTTATTTCCAGCAGATCTGATGCTGAGTGTATAAATTAGTGGTATTAAAAAAGTTGATCAGCCCACACAGGGACAAGGTTGACAGTGCATTTTAAATTGCTAGGGGACCTACCGACCTGGTAAGCCTGAGGCTGGACTTGTTCTCCCATTTCAGTCCTACTTTCTCTGATCGTATTCTTGCGCTTTTACATGTGTTAACTGCTGCAATGCTACAAAGAGCCCCTTTAGACTTAGTGCTGTGCTCTGTGCCACAGCTGGTCTGAAGTAAATCATTGAGCCCAGAGTTTTCTGGAGTTAGAGCAGTCAGCACATCTCGATTTAGAGGGCCACATCAGCACTGTTTGAGCTGGCTCACTGACTGCAGGAAATATCTTTGCAGAGTGAACTCTTCTCAGGATGGCCCTGATCCAGCCCTCATTGAAGCTGGTGGAACTGCTCCCATTTTCTCAACGGAGGTTGGCTCAAACCATCGACTTAAAAAAACCCAACAAAATCCAGTAATACTTTGCCAAAGTGACACGGTGCATTAATTTTTGGGTGGAAAACAAGTATCTTCCTGTGGTATTTTGTCTGTCCTCTTTCTTCTTTACTTTCCTGCTGATGTGGCTTTGGGATAGCTGTATGGAGATAGGTAACAGTGAGAGTATGTGAAGGCAAGGAGCAAAGCAGCTGCCCCTGTGTGGATTGTTGGATGAGAAAGGGGGGATGTTCTCTTTCCCTTGTGCCTCTAAGTGATGGTAAAATGCCATTTTTCTTTTGCTGTTCATGAATAACAACTGGATTGAAAATCGTGAGTTGCACAAAGGACTACAGAGCTTTAGACACCTGGCTCCGCTAGTAAAGCTCTGCTTTCTCCTTTTTCAAATATGCTCTGTTTCATAATCTATTTCAAATCGGGTGAAAAAATAAAATGGTGTATCAGAATTGTTCCAATTAAAGCCAGTGCACAAAGTGATTTACCTGCTGGAAGATTGTAGAGCTCCATGTGGAAAACAATGCCCATTGTGGGCATGAAGAAGGGATGGATGATCACGTTGCAAAGTATTTTTGAAACCAATAAACTCTTTTTCCTTGCAAAGGTCTGAGCATGGTACAGCCCTTGGTGCATGAACACTGCCATCTGAGCAGTGGGCTTTCCCCTCTGGCTTCCCTGGTGCCTCCTGAGGGGTTCCTTCAGTTTTTCTGCACCCCTGGGCAGGTGCCTGTCTTGGTTTCACAAGCTGCCAAACAAGGGCAATTGTAGAGGGGCCCTGGGATGTATTTGCCACACGTGCTATGAACTTGAGCGTCATCACTCAAGCAGTTGCATTTAGGAGAGGCCGATGCAATAATTTTTAGGAGTGTGGATGTTTTACAAAAGGTCTTACCTCACAAATGGAATTGATTTTAGAGTTGAGAGCTGAAGAATCAAGTGTAGTGTCTCTTTTTTTCTGTTCACTTATTCACTATCATCTTTTTGCTGTAAGTACAGCTGATACCTCCGTGGTGGTAGGCGCTTATGAGAGTGCATGGTATACAAGAGTGTTACATCCCAAAGAAATAGATTGGAGATCTGGGAACCACAGTGGGCTGAGGTACTTCTCTAGGCCTGGTGGTGGGTTTTGGGAGGGAAGCTGCAGGGCATTCATAAACTGAGTTGCTCAGCTCTGAAACTGGGTTGCTCTTGAAGGTTGGCAGTGGTGCAAGGTTATTATCTCAGAGGACGGTTGGTTGTGGTTAGGGAGCAGTTAAACACCTCTTAAGACTTAACGATCTACTCTTAGAGGAGAGTGAATGGACTGAGCAGTTTGGCACATTTTATTTAATCTTCCATACTGTTTTGTCTGGTAAAGGAGCAGAAATCTCAAATCCAGGGTTTAGAGTCAATCAGTCTCATTTGATGATGGTTTTTGATCAAGTTGCCCATGACAAGATTTCATTTGCCAGCTGGCATCTTTGGCCTTTTCTAATGAAGGCATTTGATCCCTTTTTGATGAGTTTGTTATCTCTAAGCAGCTACAACTTGTCTCTTCAAATTGTTACTTTGCCCTTGGCTGGGTCACTGTGCTTAGCTTCCCAACCTGCTGCCTGAAGTGAAAAGAGAGGTTGGTAGATGTTTATAGACTATATGACTGTGCCAAATATGCATCCTCTCTGCAGCAGAACACATTTTATAGGTCCAGTTTTCCAGTCCTGAAGTAATGGCACATAGAAGGAAAATGCAGACAAGTTTTTGCTGCCTAGGGAAAGCAAAAGCAAACATTTTGTACCCAAACTTGTGGTGGTAAATCGAAGTGCCTGATTTTTGGTGACCTCATATTTCAACTACTTTTTTGCTCTTGCATCTTAATAGGTTTGAGTTGCTTGGGATATTTTCCCCCACAGTTATAGATTGATTACTAGGGGTCAGTACTTCCCTTTTCGTCTGTGTTTTCCTTTGTTAGATAATTGATGAGGCCCTCTGAAGAATCTGTGTGATTTGGCAAGTGCAGGCTGCCTCCTTGTGTGGTTGTTTAGAGGATGTTTTACCCTCAGCTTAGACCTCATGCTCGGGGCTTACATCATTTGTAAAATGTTCTCTCACAGTCCTGATACACGCAGAAACTTTGGCAATACTAGTGGACGTTTCAACTGTGAAAAGTCAATACCGAGGCTTTAATCAGCCCTGCATTTTTGGGACCAAGATACTATACACAAATTCCTGCAGCTGTAGGTAATGTTGGATTTCTACTCTGAAGAGAACGCAAGGGAGTGACTCTTTCTTATTTTCCAAAACATAGAAAAGGATTTGATTTTATTTGAATTACAGGTAGCTCTTTAGATGAGGTCTGAGGATGTTTACCTGTTGGTTTAGTTTGGCCAGAGTGGAGGTCCAGAAAACTGTTAAATCAGTTTTGGAACCAAAAGTGAAAAAAAACCTTAGTGATATTTACTGGGGCAAATAGTGGGGAGATAGGGAAAAGTGAACCTTCAGTTTGATCAAGCACTTGGTAGCTGTTCCCAAAATTTATTAGAAAAAAAGTGGGTGGGAGCAAATGCATCTGAAGACTTAGCTTTTTCATTGCTACTGATTTGGGACCTCATCCAGAGTTTGCTGAAATCCAGTTGAGTTCCTGTTGTGCCAGAGTCGGTGTTAAATGGGGAACAGACAGCTGTAGTCTCCTGTGCGCTTTCATAAAGGTCATTATCTACTGTCTCTGATAGGAGAAGCCGCAGACACTGTAGTAGCTGCCAGCTATGCAGCTTTCAGGCTGATCCGAAGTCTTGTCTTGGGACCTGTTAGGGCCATCTTCTGCTAAGGATTCAGGCAACCTGCCCAAGTTTAGACCACTGCAAAAGGTAGGGGGAGATGCCTGACAGGATCAGACTGCAGCCCAGAGAAGTGGTGGAAATGTTCCCCACTACTCAGGAGCCCTAGAAGTGACTGATGTCTTGGGCCATTTCTGGATGCCCATTTATCTAGGTTGGACTCAGCTGACGTGGATGGAGCTGTGGTATTGATGCTGGGAGTGAGTAGCAGTGTGATGTATCCATCCTGTGACATGGGGACGTGTTATGCCAGGTAGCGAGCAAGATATTGGGGTTTCTCTTTGTGCTTCGTCCTCCTGTTGGTAAGTCTACCACTTCCTGCATTACCGGGAGTGCTAACTCCCAGATATAATCGGAATCACGGAATTTTCAGAGTTGGAAGGGACCTCTAGAGATCATCTAGTCCAACTCCCCTGCCAAAGCAGGATTGCCTAGAGCACATTACTCAGGACTGCATCCAGGCGAGACTTGAAGATCTCCAGAGAAGGGGACTCCACAACCTCCCTGGGCAGCCTGTTCCAGTGCTCTGTCACCCTGACCGTAAAGAAGTTTTTCCGTATATTTGAACGGAACCTCCTATTCCAATGTGTCTTTTCTCCCTCTGGGAGGATGATGTTTTATTTACAGATCTCTGTACCACTGTTGCTGAGATTGGTGTACTGGTATACCTGGTAGATATTTGTGCTTAAGTGAGGCAATTTTTATTGTCACATTGATCTGTTTGGAGGAGGCTGGAGTATTTGTGCAAGGTCCTGTTGAAGGTGTTTGAAGCCCAGCATCCAGTGGATACAGCTCTGTCTAGTCATAGAGTCATAGAATGGTTTAGGTTGGAAGGGACCTTAGAGATCATCTAGTTCCAACCCCTCTGCCATGGGCAGGGACACCTCCCACTAGTCCTTCCCTCATTTCCACCCATGCTACTTCACTCTTACCCTTTTCTCAGTTTCAACACTACGTTTCTTCCCTGACTGCATCAGGTTTCCATGTGTGTTCCTATTTCCATGTCACCTTTAATATTATTATAGTAGTTATTTCACTGACTTTTGTCTCCCTTGTTTCAACTCCTCCTTTCCATGTCCCTTTTCTTCGACCTATTCTTGTCTCCCTTGGTCTAGGATTGAAATGGTGCTTTGGTTTCTCAAAAGGTTTTGCTTTCATTAGCCCAGCATGGCAGAAAATCCACTGCATCGTCTCTTGAGCAGGTTCAGATCTTGCCATCTCCAGGTTCACATCCAGCACCTAGATGTGCAGTGAGTGGGATCCTAGTGATGCAGGAGGAAGGTCATGGGATGTGTCTTTATAGTGCTTGACCTGCGGTGACAGCATCATCTAATTCCTTTTTCATTAGCTGTGAGCTGTTCAAGACTATTGTTCCTGGGAAGTTCAGTGTCCTCACAGGAAGGGGCTACTTTGGGAACTGAATGGTTTAAATGATGCACTAGATTCATTTCTTCCTCCTCTCACCTGTCCTGACAAGTGTAGCTTGTTTAGGACAATGTTTTTGTCCTGGTTGGGTTTGGGTTTTTTTGTTTGGTTGTTTTGTTTGGGTTTTTTTTAAGATGAATGAGCCTGGCCAGCAGGACCAAACTTTGGTCCTTAGGGCACAGTAAGGCTGTCTCCTAAGCTCAGAGTCTGCAGTCCCAGGGTTATCCTCCCTGTGGAAATCCAAGCTATTTCCTGGAGCCAGGTTGAGAGGAGGAGACCAGAACACGATGGGGCTCAGGTGCAGGGGCTGTGACAGCAGGAGGCAGTGACTTGCTGTCCCATGGGGGGCTTAAAGAGTGGGAAATGTCCTGACCGGGGAGGAACGCTGACCTTCTGGTGTGCCTGAGCCTGAACCTGATGGCCAGCAGCCCTACAGGTGCTTGTACAAGGTGGCATGAGCCCAGATTCACCTTCTTCCTATGTGTGGTTGAGGTCAGGGCCTTCAGCCTTATCCCTGGTGGGTCCTGGGCTGTGGGCTGGAGTAGTATGGGTGAGTTCCTTCTGTTGCTCTTTGTTTTTAATGAGAAATGCCTTTCTTGTCAAGCCTGGTACATACTACACACAAAAATACAGGTTTTGGTGGGTCAGCATTTACCAGCAAAGGCATTTAAACCATTCTCTGATAGCACCATCCTGGATGCCTTCAGATTCGTGCTGGTCAAACTGGGACAAGGATAAATAGAAACTGGAGCTAAATAGTGAAAAGGGAACAATGGGCAGTAAAGTGAGGAAAGTAATCGAAGCCTTACAAAGCCCTGGTTTTAAAATCTCAGTTGATCCCTTGCATTCAGCATTAGGATTGATAAACTTCTCTTTGCCTAAGCCACATTTGTTTTAAATTGAGTACTTTCCATATGGCTCTCTGGCTGGGCTGGTTCCTTTTGTATCCTTTGTCCCTTACAACTCTCTATTTTAATTCGAGTTGGAAGCTGCGGCTTTGACTGGGGGAGCAGAGCTCATGGCTGCAGCATCCTTCCTGGCCACCCTGGGCCAGTGGGCTGACGGCACTCAGTGACACACAGGGCCACTGAGAGGAAACACAAACGGTGTGCTTGGACCACAGCCAGGCAATCCACAGGTGCCCGGGGGAGCGTGGCTGGTCGAGGGGAGGTGTTACTCCAGTCCAGCCAGGGTTGGCCTGCCCAGGAGAGATGTTGAGATCTGGTAAGGTGGTGGATGCCTACGTGGGTTACAAGGAGAGGCTGTGGGAGCAGGGCTTGTCCAGTCTGGCAAAGAGGAGGATAAGGGGACATCCCACAGCAGCCAGCTGCTACTTGATTGAGGGCTGCAAGGAAGCCACTTCTTGGTGATGGCTGGCCACATGTGATGCTGGGCAGCAGCCACATGTTGCTATTTGGGGTGTTTGGGTTGGACATTAGGAAAAGCTTTCACCCTAGGCAGCTGGTGCAGCACTGGAAGAGGTCCACAGGGAAGCTGTGCCATCTCCATCCTGGGAGGTTTTGAAGACTGAGCTGGGGAAAACCAGGGCTGGCCTCATGCAGTGTTGGAGATAGTTTGCCTTTGAGCAGGAGGTTGAGAAGAGACCTCCAGGGGTCCAACTTGAATTTTGCCCTCTTTCAGTTCTCCATGGTGGTGCTGTGAATGAAGGCTGTGTGCCTACATGGTCAGTGACTAACAGGCTTTTGAAATGTGTTGAGCAACTGCTCAGGAGAGCAAGAAAAATAAATTGTGTGGGAGCAGGATTTTTTTTTTTAATAGAGTGTATGACTGAGAACGTTCCTTGAAAAGTGGTCAGGGAGCCTCATCAAAGCAACCATATTTATTGTATAGCGAAAAGCATTTCTTGTTTGTTAAACACTTACAACCAGATCCACTGGTGTGATCCAGCTAGTATACACTGCTCTGGCAACACGAAGTGCTGTAAAATCAGCTTAATGGGTTGATTAATCTGGTTTTATAGCTCCTTCATTTTGCTGAGGTGGTGAGGAGCAGCTAGAAGAGAGAAGCTGCTGAAGTCCATGTGTTTAAACTGATCTCTTTGTAGGCAAAATAAAAAGGTAAGGTTTACCATGCTGAGCTGCTACCCATTGTTCCAGTAGAAAAGCAGAGTTCCCTGGGAGTGTGCTGTTCTCTGCATATGTTATACACCTCATCAGCACTGAAACCTTGCATTTCTCACAGGGATTTCAAAAGAAACTCTGCAAACAGCTTTGAGAGTCACTATGATCCCATCCAAAGAGTAATTTAATAGAAGAACATTTGTTGGGAGTGTGTAAGAAGATGCAACCTTGTCAGCAAATCAAGACCAGTGAGCAGTTTGGTTATAGAAGGTGTCACTGAGCAGAAATATTGGAAAAGGACCTGCTTGTGGTGTATATAGGGACATGCAGACATCCATGCATACTTAAAGTAACATATTTAAGTGCTGTCGTGAATAAATATGAGCTCCTGAACTGGTGCTGGAAAGAAGATCTCACCATTGCTCTGACAGGGGGTACTTTGGTGCGTTGTCTTTTGTTGCCTGTCGCTGTGTCTGGCAGCTGTTGCTGTCCCAGCCTCTTGTTCTGGTGACATTGCTGTGATTGCAATGACTGGCTCAGCCAGCGAGTGAGACGGTTCCAATTCAACATGTAACCTCGGTGCTGGCAGGCTCACACAACCTTGTGCTTGGTGGAATGGCATTGCTAGAAGAGACTGAGGGAGATCTGCTTTGAGTCCGAAATGTGAAAGAGAAGAGGCAAAAAATCGCTACAAGCGTGGGAGATCTCAGTCCTGGCTGGTGCTGCCAGCACCTTTCTTCCTGCTGTCTGCTCTGCTTGCAGCCTGCGCGGTAGCATAGTGCAGGTCATACGCAATGGCGAATGCCACGAAAACTGGAGATGCTGTTCAGAGCCACCAGGCTGGTTGCTTGAGTAATCCGTGCATCAGTGTCACTTCTTAAAGAGCGCTGCTAACTTGCCAGCAAATGTAAAAATAAATGACTCGCATACGGTACCTGTTACAGTGGTGGATGCTCAAGGGATCATATAATGGGAGTTTGGGAAGTCAAGAGTTGAAGCATGTGCAGAACAGACCTGTTAAATACGAGGCTGTCAGAGAGCAGAACTGTTGCTGATGGGTTTAGAAGAAGAGAACCTGCTTTTAATGTGGATTACTTTCTAAAAGAAAGTTTAAAAATAGTGAAACAGTTCTGTGCTTCACTTTACACTGACCTTTAGCGCTTGCCAAAAAAATAATGTACTGGTGTGCCTGAACTAAGGAAAGGGGATTTTTTAAAAAAAGGAAAAGATTAAACAGGAAAGCTGCAAGACATCCCCTGTTTCTGGCAGGAGTCCTTGTATTGCGATATGTTTTCACTTTCGGTGTCTTGCACCAGGCTGTCTGAAGAGCCTGGGAAAAGATGCTATTGAGTATTGTACATCCTTCTTGGAAAACTTGTTGTTACTGAAGTTGGGTTTTATAGCAAAATTAAAAAACTATAAAATTATGCCCTTTATTCTAATGTAATTTAATAGGTGTGCTAGCAATAGACATGTGGGCTGCTGTTCGTCATATGCTTCATAATAACTGTGACAGATTTTGTGTGTGTGTTTGCTTATTTTTTGAAGAGAAGGACATGCCAAACAGACCTCTGAGAGTGCGCGCCCAGTCTCCAGATGGCAAGTTGTCTTTTCGGTGGAAGCCACCTTACGGAGCAGGCTTCAGGGGTCCACGCAGCAGATCCCAAGGTTACCTCCGTGGGTATGGAGAGAGCAGCCGAAGGATGAGCTATGCTCCGCTGCTGCAAGAGCGACAAAACCAGGAAGCAAGAAAACTAGGTGAGTCAGATTTCCCTGACAGCATCTAGCTGAGCTAGCACACTTCGCTAATCCCCTGTGGCTGCTAGGTGATCACAGATCGTGTGTTGTTGTAGCCATCAAAATGACTTCTTACTTTAAATGAAATGCTTGCTATAATTGCATTCTGTAATGTGTCCTTAACAGAAAAAATACGATGACCAGGGTAGAAAGTGCAGCAGACCTTGATGCTGTGTTGAAGAGACACTGTGTGCAAGTTATTCANTGGCTGCTAGGTGATCACAGATCGTGTGGTGTTGTAGCCATCAAAATGACTTCTTACTTTAAATGAAAATGCTTGCTATAATTGCATTCTGTAATGTGTTCTTAACAGAAAAAATACGATGACCAGGGTAGAAAGTGCAGCAGACCTTGATGCTGTGTTGAAGAGACACTGTGTGCAAGTTATTCATATTAATAGCAGGGGGAATGGCTGGGGAGAAGAGGAGGCTTAGGTCAGATTCTCCTTGCATGCGGTGGGGCCGCATTGTTCCTTGTCATATTCATTTTTCCTTGTGTTGTCTTCTTCTTACACTTTGTGGGCCTACATTATTTCGAGCCAGTGGAGAAAAAGTTAATGCTTTAAATAAATGTGTCCACGCTTACCACTGGAACTGTTTCATGGGCTCTGTACTAGAGTGTTACACCCGTGTGCCCATGTTCCTTCATGAGGTCCTGGTCACTAAGGGCTCCTGAGGCAGTCAGGTTGGCCTCTTCTGTGCTCTCTGTCCTGCTGTGCTGTGATAGTTTGTAATCATGCCCTGTATCACCTGCCCTTGATTTAAAGGATTTCCCATCTAACAGTAGCAATGGGGTTTCTAACAGTTTTATTTCCCCAGAGGCTGAGCGTTCCCCTTTGCGCTGTTTGTGTCACTTGCCTGTGTCATGGATGACCTGTCCCTGTCCTGCTGCCTGAGCTCCTCTCACCCAAGCGGGCACTAGGTCTGCGCTCAAGAGCCTTACTTTGATCCTCTTCCTGCAAGGTTTAGCTGATTTTTGCCGTTTGGGCATGTTTGCTCAAGGTTAGGCTTCTTCCTCTCAAAATTTCTCCTGTAGGCTGGAAGCCCATCCCACAGATGGTCTGGTCTTGGGTTACAAAGTGGGTGATGATTCCAAAATCACACGTGGCTGCCAGAATTCCTGGCTTTGCAATGTAAATGTCTATTTCCCCTTCTACTTTGTGGGTTTTGTATTAAATGCACATCTTTATCTCCATGTGTCCAAAGAGAGAGAATTCCTCAGTCAACTTTAGCAGTTACTCTGCCTTTTCCTAACAAGAATCTCTTGCTATGTCTCATCCCTTCTCTAGTATCCCTTTACTTTTTTACCTTTCTTTGTACCGCTCACGGAGGGGCCGGCCACTCTGGCATCTGTGCCAGGGTGGCAGGATTGAGACACGGACGTGTGGAGGACGCTTCCCCATTTCCTTGATGCTCAGCATGTACCGCGACTCTGCAGGCTGAGAGCTTGTCCAGGCAGTACATGGACTTAGTGGGAGTTCAGTAACAAACTTAATCTCAATGAGAAATACTGTGTAACGTGGTTTTCAGCATCTATTTCTTGTTTTCATTACTTTTATACTATGTTTTTTTAAGAAGGAGAACAAACGCTTTTTAAATAATCAAATTATCAGGAGAAGAACTCAAGCCTAGAATATAAGACTCTTGTAATGAGCTTTTCATGTTAATAATTTACTTTCCTACTTCTAAAATACCAACTTTACTGTTCTTGCTGCATGCATATTGAACCCTCTTACATAAATGGTATGTCTCTAAATAAATTACCTTTCAAGGAAGTTTCTCCTTTTGTATCTCAGAAAAGAATAAAACAGAGTTCTGCCTGAAAAGACTGAATTCTTTCTGCAATGAAAAAGGTTACAGGAAAGCTCTGTTTTTCCCCCACATGTACAGCTTCTGAATCAGTTCACGTGGTTTCGCTGCCATCAAGGAGCTCCCAAGGACGGAGTCAACCTGTCTATAGGTCATCTTTAACTAAAAGGAAAGTCACAGGTATGTTTCTTTCACATCTGCTGACAATTCTTGCAGACATTTGAATGCAATGAGATAGCTTTGTGATTTTTAGACTTCAAGTCTTTTGGTGCTGGAGCTGCTAAGTTTTTCTCCGTGTATTAAAGAGCTTGACGGATTTCTCTGATCGCTTCTCTAATTCAAGCAGTGTGAATAAAATGATACAACTCTGCAACATGGTTGGTTGGGTTGAGTTTTTTTGTTTTGTTTTGTTTTTTAAATCTCCTCCTCTGTAGCTATTGGCAAATGTTATGCAGTGCAATATCCCCATGAAAAGACTGATTAAATCAAAGCCAGGATCTCCACAACAGTATGCCTTCTTGTCCGATCTCTGCACCCTTTTCTGAAGGGTTGATTTCCAGAAGCCTAAACCTGATCAGCAAACGTTTTCACTTTCTTTTGGAAAGAAGGCATTGCATACTGCTGTCAAGGTTAAAAAGGATGAGTGAGATTCTGAGTCATCTCCATGCCAGTGCCGCTTTCTCACCCCCTTGCACTGCAATGACAATGCCGTGGGGGTGGCATAGTGTCTCAGATATTTTGGCGGTGCTGGAGAACACCTTCATCACAACTGGGAACTGTGGTGTATTGAAATCCCACCTCACACCTTTTCAGGGAGGTGATGCCATCCAGTTCTCGTGCTCACTTTCTCTCTTCAGGTTCTCCCATTGCAAAACTCTGTGAATAGGTCCCCTAAACCACTTGTGAGTAGTAGATGGGTCCTCTCAGCCACTTCTGTGTTGTAGCTGTTTGGCTTGGAAAACCTAGAATCGTCTGAGAACCCTCTGCATTAAAGGCCCGACTGGAAGAAGTGAGATGTGCTTCCCTGCTGCCTGCCTTCTGTGCGGGCAGTGCTGGGTTTCAGGGCAGCGTGCCACCCGCTGAAGAGAAGGGCAGTCTTTCCCTGGACTTCATTCATACATGATTCCCTAGAGAATGAAATTGTGCTCCAGTTTACTGGCCCTTTTCCTTTCCTGAGACATCAATATTTTTCCAATGTTACTCTTCTGTAAAACTTGGGCTGGAAAGTTGCACCTTGTGCGTTCTGTCCCTCTGGGAGACTTGGGAATGGTCGCTGTGACACTAATAGGAAGAGCAATAAGTCTTTCTTGGAGCGGTAAGTAGACTAGACTGGAAAAACTGATTGACAGATTGAAAAAGGAGCCTCATCAAAATTAAAAACCTGAAAAAAATCCAATTAATTTCACTTACTTTGAAAGTTTTGTAAGTCATTTGCAAAAGATATTCTGATATGTNGGTAAGTAGACTAGACTGGAAAAACTGATTGACAGATAGAATTAAAAATTAAAAAATTAAAAATTAAAAACCTGAAAAAAATCCAATTAATTTCACTTAATTTGAAAGTTTTGTAAGTCATTTGCAAAAGATATTCTGATATGTCAAAACAGCAAACTTCAATTATTTTTTTTCTTTTAATGTTTTTTTAGTTTTGCCTTATATGCCATAAAAAAATGAAAAGCCAAATTCAAACAACCTGTTCGAAGCACTCAAAAATGTAAAATATGCAGGAATTCTCCCTTGTGAAGAATTTTTGACAGTCCCTGGTTTTATTGCCCTTCAAAATGAACCCAAATTTTAAAATTTCAAGGTTTTTCATAAGGCAAAATTTCTGCTCTCCAGGCAGCTCCAGCGGTGAGTTTTCCAGAGACGATGAATGTCAGTATGTTAATAAGACATTTGCTGCAAGTAACATTTTGGGGACTGATAGAATATTGAAGGACTGTAGAATGTATTAGTACTCCGGTCTTGTAAGCAGACAACTAACAGAAGAAATGATGTTTCCATGGGGTACCATCAGTAATCAATACTTGGTTTTCCACGACCACTGTATTTGTTATTCATCTCTGCTGTGTGCGTATTATAATGTCAGTTGAAAACAGTAACTGTTTTTTATGAGAACTCTGATGTTGTTATTGATATGCTATTTTGTTTTGCTGTTTCAGAGGAAGAAGAGGTGGAGGTGGCACAAGACATAACTGTTCGAGTTATGTCCTCTCAGTCTGTGCTCGTTGCTTGGACAGACCCGCTGTATGAAAAACAGAAGGTTGCAGCAAATAGGTAGTTAGCCCTGTGTTTTCTTTTCTGAATGCATACTGTAGGTGAACTGCTGCCAACGCACACTACTGGTTGCTTTTGCATTTATTTAATTGCAGTTGGTTATAAGAACGATTTAGCTTAGGGCATAGGAATTTGTATATCCCTACCTATGACAGTGGCTGGTAGAGGATGCTTCAGAGAAGCTGTTAGAAACCTGACATGGGTGGATGTGGAGTCATGTACCCTCCTTGCTTCCCTGCACCCTGATCTCTAGTATTCAGAGATCTATAGGTGTTTAGATCCCTTCTGAAATGTTGTCAGCACCAACCTGGGACATTTTGCTTTGAAATGACCATACCGTGGGTGAAGAAAGCATCACTCTGCAACGTGAAAGATGCCCATCGATGCCCCCTGCATCCACTGACCCTCCAGAAAGCCTGTGCAGCTGAGGCTGAGCAGGTCAGGGTCTCCCGTGAGCAGGAGAGCTCGGCTCGCAGCAGTGTACCACAGCGGTAGGAGACTGAAATAAACAGAGAAATGGGTTGGAATATGCCAAAGGTCTGAAAGCACTCGACTGTGTTGCTCAGCCTGGGAACAGAAAAGGGCTGTGCAACCTGGCACTGAAACACCCGAGGGGCAGAGCAGGAGAAGTGATAATGTTAGAAGTTCTCCATTTCCCTGTGGAAGCGGTTATCATGTGAATCTTTATTTTCATGTGTTTCTGGTCTCAGGCAGTACAGTGTTCGCTATCGGGAAAAGGGGGAGTCGGCAAGGTGGGATTACAAGCAGGTGTCCAACCGGCGGGCGCTAGTGGAGAATCTGCTGCCGGACACCATGTACGAGTTTGCCGTCCAAATCTTGGAGGGAGAAAAGGAAGGCAAATGGAGCGTGTCTGTTTACCAACGGACTCCAGAGGCGGGTATGTATTAAAAAGCTCCTTGGGGTGATGCAAGTTTTAGGGTTTAAGCTGTGAAATATGGCTGACTTGAGGGAAAGCCAGAATAAGTGTTTGCCTGGGGCAGCAGAGGGTGGGGAACCTGGGAAAACCCTTGGTCCTGCTGCCCGCATCCCTGCAGCAGTGCCCTGGAGAGCACATCGGGGCTGCTCTTGCAGCAGGATGAGAACAGGGGGAGATGGTTTGGGTATTTTTGGGGGATGGGTCAGCAACTTGGACCCCTGCAGCTGGATTTTCCCCTTCCTTTGGGAGGAGCAGCCTCTCTGTGCGTAGCAAATCTAAACCCTGCCTCCCCCATGGAGAAGCCATGGGGCCCCTTTGGTACAGGGAAGTGGTCCATAACAACTGAATTACCACGTCGTTCCAGCTAAGCCACAGTAGCAGTCTCATGCAGGCAGCCTGCCTAAAAGTATGGAATAAAATTTCACGACAGGAGTCTGATACAGAGATGTAGTACAGGCACACATGGACCTCAGCCATGTGTGCTCTTCACATTTATCTTCGAAATGGCCGTATTGGGATTTCTGCTATGAGAAGGAGCAGAAGGTATATGCTGTGTAGGTCAACTTTTCTTACTTGCCTCTTCTGCATATGGATGTTTCACAGCTCCTGCTACCGCGCCTGAAAATTTGGATGTTTGGCCATTAAAGGGCAAACCAACCTCTGTAGCAGCATCCTGGGATGCTCTCCCAGAGAGTGAAGGAAAAGTCAAAGGTAAGTCATCACTGTTGGGTTTTAACCCCCTCAAGGAGCTGGTCTTCTCGAAGCCAGACTGCTGCTCTACGGCAAGCTGAAACTGCTTACTGTGCCAGGATTTTTTTCATTAGTTAATGGCTTGTACCCGAGCAAGATTTTCTTGTTTCCAGCCCCACATCGCCACACTGCTTCTGGGAAGCCGTCATCACCACGTGCCTGGGATGTCACAGAGCTTCCCGGGGTGTCATGCATGCACACATACCTCCTCTTCTGTCAATAAGCAGGTCGAAACAGAGCTCAAGAAGGAAGTTTCCCAAAGGATTTGTAACAGTTAGGCAAAGAAGGAAAAGTTGTGTAGTTGCGAAGAAAGTGAGTGGGTTTATGTTGTGTTTTATCTCTTGTTTATTGCAGAAGTAAAGCCTCAGCTTAAGAAGCAAGTACAAATAGCCTTGTGTACTATAGCATTATTGTACATGGTCATAAAACTAATTTGCCAGTGGCTATTTACTCGCATAGGATTTTAGGGAAAAGCTTTCTGGGATTTTTTTTTTTCCTTTCTCCCTCTGAAAATGAACAGGCTGATTTTTTGGCTGCTCCAGTTCTCCAGTGGTTGATGGGATTGTGTTCTCAAGTTACACAAATTTCTGAAGGTGCCTTATCAGCACTGTAACATCTCAGGATTTAAAAAACCTTTGGCCTGGAGGGAAGTCTACCGTGTCTGCATACAAGACCTACTTTATATGTGTTCTTCGGGGCAGTGGTGGAATTCCTTCCTCTTTGAAGTCAGTAGGAGTCTTGCCAATTGCTTCAATGGAAATGCAATTGTGTCCAAGAATTATTATTTCTTAAAGTAAGGTCATGCAGGGACAGTATCTGAAAATTCAAATCTGCTCCTA
Source organism: Himantopus leucocephalus (assembly GCA_003993805.1). Lineage (NCBI taxonomy): Eukaryota > Metazoa > Chordata > Aves > Charadriiformes > Recurvirostridae > Himantopus > Himantopus leucocephalus. The sequence goes on along the minus strand of RSEF01000003.1, from coordinate 51,067,523 downwards.
ATTTTGAGCAGTCTGTAGCCCTTTGTCCGTTTTTGTCTGCTGATCTTGAGATGTTTCATCCAAGGCAATCATTTTAATGATACCTGATATTCAAGGGCTGAACGCTTACATATGTCTAATATATCATTATTTTCCTTGAATATGAAGTATTACAGGAGAGGTCTTATTTTTACACTAAATAAATGACACAAATGACAGTTATACTGGCTAAATGAAACCACTGAATTAGCACTCCATAGCTGTTTTGCTAGCACATGGTAATCAGGAATTTTTGTCTTTTGGTCCTTTTGTTTTTCAACCCTGTCATTTTATATATTTATACCACATACTAAAGTAATGGGAGAAAATGTCCTGCAGTAGCCATTTGAGAGTTACCAGAAGTAACATCAATGCCTCTGCAATTAAAACAACTCCTGTGTATCTTAAAACAAAAAAAACCCAAACCCAAAGCTTACTATGCCTTCTAATACATTGATTTTTTTCTTTTTTTTTACATTTTTACATTTGCATATAAAATATTGATGATTTTTTTTCTTGATTTTGATGACCTATGCGTCTCTTATTTCTTAATGCATGAGGTCTCATTTTCAGAAAAAAAAAACAAACTAAGTTTCCTGTTTTAAAATGTATAACTATGTTCTAGAGGTTTCCTGTCATGGCACTGTGACTCCTCAAGTGATACAGTGTTTCTTGGAGAAAATTGGCAGCCCTTGGAATTTATTTTCAAAGTCCTGCTTTGGTCCAATACCTGTGCCTCTTACAGAGGACTGAAAAGAAAAGGAAGCCTGCACATGGCTGAGATCTTACCTACACTCCTTGGGAGTGTAACAGAAAGACTCCTCTTCACGCCTACAATTATTCCTATGGGGGTGAAATTTCTCTCGATACAGAAAGCTAATACAGAGCACAGGTACCGCAGTAATCCTAAGCTGAAAGGTGAGAGCAGGGTGAGTTTCATACGTGGCAACAAGACCTTGTGTTGCTCTCTCTGCAGAGGTGTTTGGCCCCAGCTGTAGTTAAGCACGGTGTGTCCGATTTTGGTTTTGTTGGACAGGCGTGCTATTGCTACCATTTAGCAATATGCAGTGCTGTTATTTCCTGATAGAAGTATATTTTCTGAATAAGAACCTCAGTCATCCGGGCATGAGTTCTACCTACTGGCCTGTAGATTACAGCTAAAACCCCTCTAAGCAAAGACTCAGCTGGAAACACTTATATTTGACTGCAGTAATATTGTTCCCAAGATTAGAGTAAGTGCTTTGGTGTTTTCATGGGTATCCCCCTCAGGCTCCAGCACTGCTGAAGAATGAGTATATGGCCTTTGGAGCTGGTAGAGTTTCATCACAGTGGACTGGCAGAGCTGCTTTTGCATGATTAGGGTCTTAAAGTACAGTGCAGTTCTAGCTGTGTCAAGGCTCTGTTGGAAATGTAAGATAAGAAAGCAATTATTATTAATGAATAGTGTCACCTGATTTTAATACTGATGTCTTGAATGATAATTATGTGAATACACCATTTTATTCTTCTTCCAAATAATTTCTGTGGGAAAGAAATTTTTTAATGTTGTTATTTGCTGTGGACCCAGCTACAGTCAGCAACGCAGTTGTGTGTTGTCCAATATTGTGGGCAAGTTACATTTTGGAATAATGTTCTCTGGGTCATGTGTTGTTTATTGCAAATATCTTGGTAGGTAATCAGTAAGTTCAAAATTTCACTTTCTCTTGAGAAGTCTAAAATCTACTTGCATTCCATCAGCTGTAACAGCACAGGTATTCTGATTTTAGCGATATGTACTACCTAACATTTGCACAGTCTTTCAGACTAGATTTCCACAAGTAGTAGAATAGTGCATATTTTCCTGGCAATGTTCATACATGTTTTCTGCTTACAGTGCATTTTCTCTTTGTAGATTTCCTCTGTTGTTTCTGATTTAGGGCAGTTAATTTTTTCAGAGGACTCAGGTTTTTTTCCGTTATTAGTTGGTGTCTGGAAGCAAAAAAAGGTCTCCTGGTGCAGCACACCAAAGCACGCAGTAGTTGGTGCTGTAACTTTCTCATGTCCCCGCACCTCTGGAATGCACAGCTGTCATCTGGCTCCTGTTGGTGACTCTGCACTCTGATGGGCATTGTTGCTTATGTATTTTTACAGAGGTATAAGTTAACGTATTCTGTCTCGGTCATTAGGTCATCGATGTGATTTGTTTTCATCTGTTAACATGAACAAATGTTCAACTTACCTACATATATATGTATATATATATCTCTCTCTCATGTCTTTGTACTCCAGCTGTTGACTCAGCGTGCATTGCTAGTGTATTAATTTTAGTAATGCACGTTCTAATTCATCCTACCCATACAGTCTGTCCGCTGGAAACAGGACTGTTTTCAGTTTCCTCCTTCCAACCGTCTGCCAAATCATTTCAGAATACATTCTTTCATACGCCCCGGCTCTCAAGCCATTTGGAGCAAAGTCCATCACCTACTCTGGAGCTACAACATCAGCCATAATAGATGGTCTACAGGCCGGGGAGCGCTATATTTTCAAAATTCGTGCAGCAAACAGGAGGGGACCAGGTCCTCAGTCTAAAGCCTTCAGTGTCGCCATCCCAGCAGGTGAGCACCACACCGTGCACCGATTGCGTAGTGTGCCCATTCTTGCCTTGGTCCCACTTATGTTCATTCTTACTGACTTTTCTTAACTTCCTCTGTGCTCCATCTAACCCATGAGATTTTACTTCCTTAATATTGTTTCTGTTACTGCAGCATATAAAAGGACATTTTATGGACATTTGAACATTTTAAATAAGTGAATACCATACTCTATTTCTTGTACGAAAGCACTACGTGCTCTTGTTATCCGAAGGCCAAACAACACAATGCTTTGAGTCTTCAGTTGTGCTATTCCTGACAATTCCCACTCTTGAAAATCAGTTAGACTGGCTTACGCGGGTACTACTCCTTGCGTTTGCTTCTTGCCAAAAAGATGCTGTTGTGGGGACAGAAGATTTGCTGAGTTAATTAAGAATGTGGGCCACAGCCTCAGATGGGATAATGCAGCACCATGCCATCACCGTGACTAAGCTCTGCTGAAGATTTGGTTCCACTGATACGATGTTGCAGTCCCTGCTTTTAAATGTTTTATTCTAATCGCTCTAAGTTTTACCCAAGTTACAATAATTCCACATAGGCTGGTTAATACAGAAATAATTATTGTCTTATATTCTCATAAATTGTCTTGTTCTTGCTACCTGGCTGGTTTCTTCTCTTAGTTTTTTGTGCTGCTTCTAATGTTATGAATAAACACTTTTTTTCCCCCCAGCTGCTCATGAGGATTCTGTTGCTCAGCAAAAAAAAAATCTTCAAGATAATTCAGAGACTAAAAAACCTGGGAATACTGGCTCATCTTCTTCTCAGGCTTCCTCTGTTTCTTCAAAAGTCCAGCCGTCACTTTCCTCTAAGCGGTCATCTGTTCGTTCACCTAATGTTAGTGATAAAAAGAGTCTTCTTTCTGAAGATAAGAATAAAATATTGACTCGAGGAGGGGTCCTGAGTAAATCTCAGTTACCTTCTAGAAAGGCAGTTGAGCTGGAACCTGAGCTCCAATCCACCGAAGTGACAGACGATCATGATTCCTCCCAGGAAGCTCCAACGATGCCCCCGAAAGCCCAGGATCAGGGGAGAATTGTTAGACCCTTGTCCCCTAATCGGCCGGTCCACCCTGTCCTTGCCTCAGGGAGGACCTCTGTTCGAACTCACACATCAGAGGTGTCACGGCAGACGAGCACAGAGAAACACGAGTCACCAGCACTGTTACCATCATCAGCACAACACTCTTCTGCCTCGTCTGTTCCTAAATACACAGATAATGAAACAAAGCAAACAAGGCAAAGCAACACTAATGTGCCTTCTAAAACCTCTTCCCATCCTCTGCCTGCCAAAAATAATGATCTTGCAGGTAATGTGGAAGGAAAGCCAGACCCCATGCTGGTGAAGGTGTCTTCTAAAACTTCAGACCCTAATCGCCTGGCTTTGCCATCAAATCGGAAGTCTGCTATCTCTCATGAGGTTGTCCCGAGCCATCCCAGTAGGTCTGGCTCTCTAGGTCATTCACATCAACCCTCTTCCAAATCAGCAGATTCCCATGCTCGTGATAGCCATAATGAGTTTGACAGCGAAGAAGAAGAGGACAGAGCAAGACAGCCCAGTTCTAGATCACAGCAAACAAGGCTGCACTCAGGCGCCAGTTCTCACACATGGAAGGATTCAAAATTAGCTGCGGTGGCAGTCTCATCAAGGTCTCCTGTTTCTGGTCACACTTCACCTCACTCTCGCTCCTCCAGCAGTGCCAAATCTGACGGAAAGGATGTTGATAAGAATTATAGGGAGGACTCACAACATGCAAACCCCTTATTTCCTTCTCTACCCTCTTCCAGGCAGTCTTCTTCAGCAATGTCTTCCAAGAGAAGAAATCCTCAGGTCGATTCTGATTCTCACCTCAGAGAGCCACATGGTGAAAAGTCACCCCACTCTGACTCAGCAGAACAACAGAGTAGAGCAGCTGCTGCAGAAAAGCATTCTCTTTTGCAATCTTCTCTTTCTAAACATAAGCCTGAAGACCAGGACAGTGGAGAGGTAAAAGAATCTCTTGCTCGATCAAAACCAAGTGTGTCTTTGCCTAAAAAGATGTTCCCCTCTCATCTTCCTATGGAGAAGACCTCCCGCTCAGAACCCCCACAGAGGGCACAAACAAGTCCTTCCTTACTGCATTCAAGGGGTCGGCGCCTCCCATCTCATGTCCCATCCCAGAGTAACGAAGAATTGCAGGAAGATGATGATGATGAGGATGTAACAGAAGGCAGTGACAGAGCAATCAGCCACTCTGTGTTTCCTAAAGATGTGTCCTCTTCTAGGGGATTACCTGCATCTTTCTCTCAGGGAAGCTCAAGTCCATCTCTATCAAAGCAACAGCAGCCAGGTTCTCAGGTAGCTTCCTACAAACCAAAACTTACTCAACCAGACTCCAGTTCTGCCAGTGATACAGCAAAAGACAACCAGTATAATCCAAGGCTGTCATCCACTTCTTTGAGACAAGCTCGTCCTTCATCACCTACTCGCTCACTGGTCGCTACAAGAACAGTGTCCCAAACAGAGAAAAAATATGGCCTGTTGCCCTCAAAAATGTCCACACCTGAACTTTCTCAAAAAGTTCCTTCCTCCTCTTCATCTAAATCTCGTCAGTCAGTTTCTGATGAAGAGGATGATTATTACAGTGAATATGATCAGAAAGAAGTGAAAGAGAAACCCACATCTTTGGCAGCAAAATGGTCCCCTTCTGTTTCTAGAGGTAACAAAAACACATATGATGACACTACTAGCAATAAAAGGAAATCTATGGACACTCTTCTACCTCACAAAGTAAGCTCTGAAGAGGAAGAGAAAGAAAAAACTCCAACATTAAAACTATCTTCTCCCGAATCACCAGGAAGCTCTTCCATAGCATCACGGATTACTCATTCCTCTAACAAGCATACCCCATCTAAACCAAGCTTTGTCTGGCCACGTTCTTCTGCATCTACCACCACACACACTGTTTCTCCAACAGTTTCTTCTTCCACTTTATCCTCTCGCCAGCGACTATTGAACTCCAGGCTACGGAGCCCTTCCCAACGGCAATTTGTTAGACCTCCTTATAGACAAGGTATCTTATCTTTGTTGTAGTAATCTCACTGAATTGTGTTTTTCTGAAGAGCAGCAGTTAGATGAATGCCCTCCATCAGAATGCAGGTTCAGTCATTTAGTATAGTGTATTACTTTTTATTTTGGTGGTTCTCAGGGAGCCCAATTCTTGAGGACATTGCCTAATCAGTGTAATGTGGTGCCCCAGACCTTTGGTCCTGTGGTCTGATCTGCGCAGCATCCCACGATCCACAGAGGAGATGACAGAGTTACGTACTAAACTGGAAAAAGGGCTATGTTCCTTAGTGAGCAGTGACTTCACTGACAGCATATTTCTACTCAGAGTATGACAGCCCCTCAGGTATATTGATCTTCTCCATATGGATTACTAAAGGCTTTTAAATAGTGCTACCTTGCCCCTGCCTAGGCAGTAAGATGTTTGCTCATGCTGTCCAGGCATTCTGTGTTTTCTTTAATTAATTTTTAAGCCACTTTCCTCTTTTTTTAAGTGACAGCTCAGGGTTGCATATTCCTGTTGAGGACTGCTCATGTCACAGTCAGACCCTCTAATACCTTTATGGCTGTGATTTACCCCAAATGTTAGAGGCTTGATTTCTGCTAGAATATCTGCTGATGCTGGGCAGTGGAACAGTGGGTCCACCACACATCAAGGTGTGTCACCCATTGATTCCCCATGTCACCTATGGAGAATCCCAGACAGTCTCAGTGACTTTGCTAGGTAGAAATGTTTTTTCTCCCTCCAGTGCATGGACATCCAAAATAATATTGCGTGACCTGAGTGTTTTAGTAAATACCTTCTGTGCTATATGTAGATAACAATGTTTTGTTCAATGTGGCCTCACTGATAGACAGTGAGGACCATGCAATTGGGCTATTGTATTTGCTATGCTTTAGCCACACTCAATGTTGTGTAGAGGTCCACCAGCTTGCAGAGCTTTAGGATGGGAGTGGACCTTAAATAATACCATGGAGAATGAGGTGCACTACATGAAATAATAACAGATTTCTCTATGGAGGTTGTATACCAGCTTACTGTTAACCATGCAATTGGGAAGTTAATAGCCGAGGAGAGTTCAGTTGATGTATTTTTTTTTCCAGTTAATATATGTATATATTCTCATATATATTTTTCTGGAGGTAAGTCTCTGAGCTAGGATGTGAAAATTGCTGCCCTTTCTGAGCTGGGGTGCTTGCAGCTCAGTGTCACTGCTTCTCCACTTTTGAGCTGAGTGTGCCTCTGCGTAGCAGTGTTTTTTTCAGCTAGAGGACAATCCTTCCTTTTACAGGTTAAAAAAGAAAAAGAAGGGAAATCCCATCCCCTCTCCTTTTACAGGTTAAAAAAGAAAAAGAAGGAAAATCCCATCCCCTTTCAGTTTCTCACTACAACTTTGTATAAGGATAGGACTGAATGAGTGGTTGTGTTGAATAATGGCTTCTTCTCTCACCCCACTCCTCAAATATTTACGAAGATCACAAACATTTTAATGGCTGTAGTGCCATCTAGAAATGTTGCCATACTTTCTTAAAAAAACAAGAGGCCAAATAAACAAAGAGACCATATAAAGATGGCAGAAACAAACCATGAGTGCTTAACCTCTTCAGAAGAAACCATTTCACATGCTTGCGTCAGCCACGGGGATCTGACAGTGTCACAACAGTTGCTCCAAGCAGAAATGAAATGCCTGGTTTTCTGAGTGTGGTGAGGGCTCCTTCTGGTCTTATTTATGTCCAGATCAGTCAGAAAATGCATTTCTTTGCATGTGGTTTGTAGTATGCACAGCTTTCTTCAGAACAGTGTGTTTTCTTCTCTGTTTCAGGTTACAATGGCAGACCTAATCTTACAACGAAAAATGGAAATGGAAATGGAAAAATAATACCCGGTAATAATGGAAAACCAAGTGGACAGAGAGTAATCAATGGCCCTCAAGGAACAAAGTGGGTAGGGTGACCTCTCCAAATTCAAGATGCTTTGGCCTTTTATTGTACTTACATTTTCATTAAGAAAAGAGAGAATAGTGCCCTCAGTCAATTAAGCTGTAAAGTGAGGTTATCTTTAGTGATCTAGTTTCCACTGTTCCATTGAAATCTAATGAAAAATTGTGCGTTTCATTATTGGAACATTTTAAATGTCTGATTTAAAGCCTGATGGCTTGAATTTTCAACTATAGTGTGACTCCCATAGATTTAGTGAATAGTTTTTTCCTCAAAGTCAGAGGGATTTAAGCTCCGCAGTGACTTGGGGTTTGTCTGCTGTGCAGTGTGAGTGGGGACTGCCCGGGATAGCTGCTGTGAAGGATGTGTTCAGCAATGCTTCTCCCAGACTTACACTCCAGGGAGAAGCTCATGAGCAAGAATATCGAAATGTAAAGTTACTCCATAAATGTCACAATGCTTTAAATGTACATACATAGGTATCTTTAAGCATTTTGCTGTTCATACAGACATGTTTCCAGTGGTATTTTCAGAAGAGTTCAGATGCCATTGATAGGAAAGCCCCACTAGGTGCCTACAAGCCCAGACCTTGTCTTTTAGAATCCTTTCCGGTGAGTTTATAACCAACCAATGCAGCGAAGGAACTGGTGTTTCCTATGTGTTTGCCCAAACTCTGAGCAGGAGGAGACAGTGACCAGCCTCCCTAGCATCAGTAGAGCTGCTCACATGCTGCATGACACATGGAGACATTTATTTTATGGCCACTTCAATCTTACTGTTTGCATTAGAAGAACATAAAAAGCTGCATCAGGTATGTTCAAGGGAGGCATTTTCAAAAGCATGCCCAAAGCCCTTTAAATAGATTGCAGAAAGTGGGCTAGAAAGGTCCTTGGGAGGCCGTGGGCCATCTCTCTCCGTGCCATGAGAGGATGGCAATGCTGCAAGCAGGGTGAACACGTTGTAAAGCAACAGGTTCTGTGTGAACATCTGGGGCCTGGAGGCCTTCAGAGACNGGTGAACACCTTGTAAAGCAACAGGTTCTGTGTGAACATCTGGGGCCTGGAGGCCTTCAGAGACTGATCTCACGATCTGCTGTCCCTCCTGCTACATTCTTTTCCCCAGCACCAAATTTAAGTCTGTCTTGCCAACCTGGAACTGCTGCTCACATCCTCTTCACAGTTTCCTCCCAGCGCTTAACACCTTTTACATTTTTGTATTCTGTGGCTCGGTGTCTGTTACCTCAGGTTCGAACANTGCTTAACACCTTTTGCATTTTTGTATTCTGTGGCTCAGTGTCTGTTACCTCAGGTTCAAACAGCATGCAGTTCAGCTATTTTGGGTTGAAATAGCAACGAGGACTAGATGTTATTGGCAGTTACCTTTTGAATTCAATCCAAACTCTCAGACAGGTTTGTTTTAAGAGACAGAGGCTTTTCTTCAGTCTCCTACCCCAATTAAAATCTTAGCTACTTTGTTTTCACTGCCATTTCAATCTAAATTAACTAGTTTAATTTTCCCTTTTTTTTTTTCTTTAATTAGTAGACATACTTTTAAATCCTGTCTTCAAAAGGACTCAGGGTCATACTCGAATCAGTATTACAGGAATCCACCTTAGGAGTTGCACAGCTGAAGAAAATCAAGGGAGTTGCTCCTTTGCATGAGAGCTACAGTAGGCAACATGAATATGGTTGCTGTGCAACTCTGGAGCCCACCTCCTGGGGATTTGCTTTCTTCAGCAGGGATTTTTCAGTGATTACTCTACAATTAGTGACTCGCTTTTAAAAGTCTGTGGGTGTTGTAGCTATTCCTGAACATCCCGCTTAGCATCTGAATTTCCCCAGGATTTCTGCTGCTGTGAAATTTTGTTTCACCTCCTCTTGTGTTAGCTAAACTTGAGTCCATCTGTTGTTTTTAGATTGTAGATCTTGACCGAGGGCTAGTGTTAAATGTTGAAGGAAAATACCTCCAAGATTCCCAAGGCAACCCTCTCCGTGTGAAATTAGGAGGGGATGGACGTACAATTGTTGGTAAGTGACATCTTCCTTCTTACAGAAAAAAATCTACCAGTTTTGTGCACATGGTGCAAGCCTTTGAGCTGTTGAATGCTTCAGGCTTCCTCAGGTCCCATGCAAGCCATTTGGAGTTGCTTATACCTCAGGTCTCCATCAGGCAGTCAGCACATTTCAGGACCTGGGGAAGCTTTGGGGCATCCTGTGGGGGTCCTGAGTACGAGGTGGCAAGAATCACTGGAATCCATCTTACTTGTATTAACATTAGAAAGGACTGCAGAACTGAGCCAGAATAAGGACTGGTGCTTGTTTATATCTCTGTATACATAGAAATAATTATTCCCCACCACTAGCACTATACCAGCCATATGCATGTGATTTATTTTATTTTTCCTTCTGAAACTGACCACAAATAGTAAAAAACGCTGTGTGTGATCTGTGAAAACACTGCTGTTTGCATATCAGTCCACCTGTGTAGATCTCTTGAATGCAAATTCAGTTCCTGCTGTTAAACTGGTCACCATGAATATTTGCAGTACCCAGAATTGGGCACAAAAATTTATCTGCACCTCACCAGCTCATCCCAGTTTTACTTTGCACATGATTGACATTAGGGAGCAGAATATGGATTCCTCATACCTTTCATCAACAGTTATGAGACTGACTTAGATTAAATGCAGCCATGGTCTGCACGTTGTGATTCTGCAGTGAAGCCTCCCTGCAGTCTTCCCAAGAAATGTTTATCAAACAGCTGATAAAAGTGAACAGCACTGTAGTTTATCTGAAGTTCTTCTGAACCATTTTGCAGCTTCCGTAGCCATGGCTCATTCCTAGATAACAACCACCTTCTCTGCCAGCGTAGTTACAGGAGGCTGTAATCTCACTCTCAGTGCTCTTGTAGTATCTACTGTTGATAAATACCATACTATGAGCTTGAAATTGATTAATGGTGAGATTTTTTGGTTTTATTCTTCTCTCCTAGATGAAAAGGGTGCCCCAATGGTGAGTCCCGATGGATTACCTTTGTTTGGACACGGCAGATTTAGTAAACCTGTAGCAAGTGCACAGGATAAACCAATAATAAGCCTTGGAGGGAAACCTCTGATTGGTCTTGAAATGATTAAGAAAACAACCACTCCCTCAACTACTACTACAACAACACCCCCAACAACTACCACAACAACTACTACAACCACTACAACAACTGTTGCTACAACTACCACCACCACTCCTGAACCAACCACCACTGAACCACCCACTGAGAAACCACCCCCAACCTGTCCTCCAGGCACCTACGCACAGTATGATGACGAGGGCAACTTGCTGTTGGGGTTCGATGGCCTGCCAGAGTGCAATGCAGAAGGTAACTTCCTTTTGTGCTCTTTGAACTTCCTTGGTTGCGCTGTTCGTACAACGCAGCTGCACAAGTGTGAAGCAGGAAAGAATCTGCCTCTGAAGATTTCTGTCGATGTGATAAGGTAGGAGCTGAGGTTAGAACAGATGAAGAAGGGTTTGGGCATTAAATGGTTTTCATTGGAAAATGTCAGCTTTCCTCAAAGCTGAAGTTTTTCATGGAAATATGTTGATCTCGGCAGAATTCTCAAGTCACCTATATTCATGCACATGAGCACAAGTATAGGTAGTAGTTTTGTGGTCAAAGCACGCACCTATAATGAAGTCCTCACTCCAGTTCAGACCAGGGAAGGACCTAAAGGCACTGTACATTTTGTCTTTTTTGTGTTTATTTCTCACAATAAATTCTGAAAAGTCTCTCTTTTGAGCCATAGTGGAACCGGCTTTTGCAAAATGAAATTCTTGTTGTCTTGCCAGCCCTCAGAGATAGAGATTGTCTGGCAGGAATGTAGCACAGCACAGATGATGCTGGGGAAAGACAACTCTGGCTCTGCACAGATAAGGCAGAGAGTTGTACACTAGTATCTTTCTCGTCTGAAAATAAAAAACAGGGTCGGTATATGTCATTATTTCCCTGTTGCAGTATACAAGCTTAGGACATGGTGCCAAACTGAAATCCAAAGCAAACAAATATAAATGCACTAGAGTCTTTGGGTGTTGACCCAGTTCCTACCATGGTTTACCCTTTCATAACCTGGATGTTGTATTGCAAATGAGTCACCTGCTTATTTTGCAAAACTGGATCAGGGGGTGTCATGGTAGTCCTTATCCTTTCCATTTCTAGGTAATCCCCAACTCAGTGTACAAACAGGCAGTAGAAGCATGGCCATAACCTAAACAAAGGGATGGCAGTCAGACATCTGCAGTGGCCTGTTTTAGTGGGTGATTAAACCCCCTTACCTTGACCCCACGCACCTGTATCTCTGAAGCCTAAGTACGTTTACAAGTAGGTCATGTAACCATGGCCTGAGAAGCTGAACTATCACTTTTGAAGAGTGCAGAAGATATGGAAAGATGTGGCTTCAGCAACTCACAGTGAGTCTAAGGATGGCATCTTTGGAAAGGATCTCAGATGCAGAAGACTGAAAATTCCCTTACCAGCTATCCTGAGTAAGTCACAGATGTTATTGCCTTGTACAGGTGGAATTACAATGGTTTATAGTATTAATATTTATCTAACAATTAGCCCCCTGTTTGAGTATGTGTTTATGGAGGTGTGCATGCATATATACACATGCATGGATGTGTGTATACACACACACACACAAACTTATGTACTTATAAATTGCCACCGTCATTAAATAGTTCTTTGAAGATTTTTCATTTTCCCTTTGGTGCTTTCATTGTTCTTAATTGTATTTAGAAAAGTGTTACAAATATTGCTTTATATGGTCAGCCTGGTATTTTCAAAGTTGCCTAAAGGGCACCATGGTTTTTGGTACGGTTAGCGGCGTTCACACTCCCACCAGCTCCTTTTGCTTACCTTAGATGCTGCTTATATCCTGAAATGTTTCCTCTCTTTGGCCTGTGCTATTTCATACCTGAAGGACAGCTTCTGAGAGTGCATGTTATAAGAACAATAAGAGTTTATGAAATATGGCTGGGCTTAATCTGAGTGTAGGCTCCAGAAGCTGAACAACCAAAAGCTTTGCAGTATTCTTTTTAGCACAGTTGTGGGCTGGGGAATTTTCGTGTGATTTTATGAACATTTAAAAACATTCTGTTTGGGTTTTTTTTTTCCCTCTACCAGATGAGCTTGCTGGATCCTTGAGCTTTCCTAGAGGCATGAATGAAAACAAGTCTTTTCACACAGGCTGCGTGTTCCATGAGAATGGCTCTTAAGTCACTCCTAAACTGTCTGGCATTTCGACAGTATGCCTGCAAATGCATTGAAGTGGAAGACTGAAAGAACAAGATGGTGCTGGATTTCTACTTCTTACCTGCTATATAGCTTGAGCAATATTAATCCCTACCTGGCAATTATGAAAGTTTCTTTGAAGAGTAATTATTTGGATCATCTTTTTTTTTTTTTTTTTTAATCCTTCTGACCTGCCTCAACATTTGACAAATGCAGCAAAACAACCTGCCCGTTCCACAGAGGAACTTGCTTGAAAAGAGACCACCTTTATGGTATTTATTTAATGATGGCTGTATTTGTTAAACAAGTGCAGTGCCTATTTCAAGAGGGATAAACAACTACTACTTGAACTATCAAAACATTTAATGCAGTTTTCCCTTGACCATTTCCAAATCATATTTTTATGTTGTCTTTCCCTTTAATCTGGGTCTGGAAAATACCCCAGATCATTTAATGAAATACTCATTCTGCCAAAGCTTGATATTTTGTTGCTAAGTGCTTTACTCCCAAACAGCCAGGGGCTGCAAGTGCCAAAACCCACTGCCAAACGTTCTCCTTAAGCTTTGGCAAATTTGCATACTCTCTGGCAGGATTTTTGCTTGACCCAGCAGAATTTATTGTCAACGTTTCAGTAGATTCAGCAGTCTTTAACTTTCAAGAAGGACTTTGACAACACAAGCGTGATTTGTCAGTGAAATCAGCTGAACTTTTTTCATGAACTCAAACGGAAAAAAAAAGGTGGAATCTTAACCACTTGTTACATGTGATAAAATCAAGCAGTGGTTGCACAATCCACTGTCCTTACAGATGCCAAAAGGCTATGGCAAGCGGTTATAGTAAGACTTCACCTCATCTGGTACTGGCAGGGTTCACGGAAGACCTGCAGTGAAGGGTGGTGGAGCCAACTGGAGAACTTCAGCTGGTATATGTGGAGAAAATTATAAAGCGAGAGGCCTTTTGGAAAGTACCCCCATCATCTTCATGCCACAGCTATTGCTAAAGAAGCACAGAAGGTGAAGTAGAAGAGACTGAACAAGCACAAAAATAGAAAATAAAATTTCTTTGTGCTGGATTGTACATAAGAAAAAGGCTGACTAGCCAGTAGGTGTGTAGTTAAATCCTGCCTGTGAAGGACTTCAAATTTCTGCATGTCTGAGCCTCTTGTTTATTTGGATGTCGTCAAAGATAAGTGCATATATTGTAAACATTGGTTGATACTGGCCAACTGTGGTGAGAAGATCTGCAGAATTCAACAAAGGATCTACTTTGTCAGTGACTACTCTCAGAGAAGTCAAGTGGCCTCCAAGTGGGTGATCTCCTGAAGAGTGGCTGCAGAAGTCTACCATGAGAAAATGTCAGATTTTGTTATATGAAAGTCTGACAAGAATTAACCCATCTCCTGTGTTTTCAAAACTTACTTTTGCATTAAAATCACTACTATGTATTTAAAAGATACTTATTGTAGTAGAAAAAAAGTCTTGTACAATAATTGTTGGTTCTAAATAAAAAAATCCCTGCAAATGAAAACGTATCATTCAGATTATATTTGTGATCTGTTTGACATTGGCAGTTGAAATTTTGCATTGTTCGTATTACTGGCTTAGTGAAAATAACATTGTTGCTTCCATATCAAGTTTTACAGGAACATTATCAGTTTCTGTGTACTATCCTGAGGTCAAAGCTGTCTTTCTCTTGTCTTTGTTCACACACTGGCCTCTCCCCAGCCCCAGGATTTCATTCAAGACTTCTGATTGTAGCTGCAGTGGGTTCCAGCACAATGCTTTTGCTTTGTTTGCCTTGCTTTTCATGGCTAATCTGAGCCTTGTGTACTCTTTGGCTTCCCTGTACAACATGTGGAGAAACGCATGTCTCAGAGCTGGCAGGGAAGCCTCCAGGATTCACAAGATGGATGCATGACCTGCAGAGATATTGAGATATATATTGATAATATATAGGCATAGGCATCTGGGAAGTCTGTGGGCGCATTTGCATTGGCTTTTGGGGGGGATTGGGAAAGTGTTTTTGATGTGCACCTCACAATCATCTCTTCTTGCCATGCTTTCGTTTGCATTGTGGAGCACTCTCGTTGTGCACAAACGGAATTCATGTTGGATGAAACTAAAGCAGAAGCAGTGCTTCGGGATGACACGTATGTGCCCCAACCTCTAATGGGCATTCAGTCCACAGGATCAGACTAGAGCTAGCGCAAAGTAAAACCCTGCGAAATCCAGCACCACTTACTTTATTCTACAAATCCTTTTGGGCTGCATTACTTCCTAGCATAGACACAGTCTGTAAATATCATGCTCTGTGGGTTGTTTGATTTTTATTCCCTGGCAAAATATTTGAATAGAAGTTTTCAGTTTATTTGAATTGCTTAGATGGTGGGGGTTTTGTTTTGGGGTTGGGTTTTTTTTTTTTTTTTTTTTTCCTGAATTTTTATGATGGACACCGGGATTTTTTTACTAAACANGCTCCTGAGACTATAAAACATTGTCAAATCCTGACCTGAGGGTTACGTGGTTGCTGGCAGCCTGCCTTTGCTCCAGAGCTCCCAGGGCAGGGGCAGAGCTCCTGGAAGGTGTATTACTCTCAGTTTTGAGTAGCAGCCCTGAACCCATTTTCCCCCAGCAGAACTCCTGGCTGCTGCAGTTAGCTCCTCAGCTGTTATTCTAAATATGCAGAAAGATTGTCACTGTGTTATGTGGAAACTAGGCAGTTGTCTTATTTCTTTACAAATCAACTGGCTCAAGATTTTTATTTTAGATTTTATTTCAGAAGTCTTACTAGGAGGGTGGGGATGAGACTATTGAATTCTTACAGCATTTTTTTCTTTCTCCCTCAATAGATACATTCTCAGGACTGGATGCAGATGTGACAGCTACTCCAGAAGCATATGTTATATATGATGATGGTACTGTTTAAATGTAAAAGTCTATTGCAAGTGGCATGGTTTGGGTTGGGTTTTTTCCACTCTTCTTTCTTTGGAATTGGGTTTGAGGGGGCAGGTTGGTGAATGGGAGCTTAAGCAAGCAGAGGTGAGCTGGAAAGGCTTTCCAGAGTCCTGCGTCACATGTGAAGTTCAAGGGTGCGAAGGCAATCTGAGCATGAAGGTCCCTTTCTATCGGTCCTGCAGTCTAACAGGAAGCTATTGTGGAAATAAATTGCTTTCAGATCTGGGTCATACAGTCACTGCTTCAATCTTAGACTTAATTTCTCTGGTACAACTTCTAACTCCAGCCTACTCAAAGTCAATGAACTCTTCTAAAACAGAAAACTGAAATATCGTCTGAGCCCTGGAAACTGGAAATACCTTAGTGAGTTTTTAGCACTCTACAGCACTGTAAATATATTTTTTTGTCTTTTTTTGATGCATAGTGTGCATTTAGACTATAAAACATGCTCATACTGAATGAGATCATCTACATATAAAATAATTAATCTGCTGAATTCATGTGGAATTTAAATTAAAGAAATTTGAAATCAGAAAAAGGGAGAAGAGGGAAATATTTTTGCAGTTATATTCATGCCATCTTGATACTATAATTCAGGACACACAAAACTTAGCTGAAGAGGAAGCCTCAAGACCCAGCATTTAATTTTAAGTTTTCACAGGGAATGCAGATTCTCAGTTACTGGAACTAGCACTCACTTTCTGCCATCACTGACTTCTGATGTTTTGCTGCTTTTAATCCTCAGACTCCTTCTCCTACCCCGACATATTAGAGCAGATAAGTACAGAACTCTGTTAAACTCAGTGTTCTAGTATTAGCTTTTTAGTAGAATTTATGGTTCTAGAATAATAAAAGGTTTTTTCTTTGTGGATGCAGTGCTGGCATCTTAAGTCAAATGACCAACAACAAAAAAAGACATTTAAAAAGAGAGTGCAGCAACTGAGAGGGAGATATCATAGACTTTTTTGCTTTTTATTCTGATCGTTTCATCCTGAGTCCAACTAAGAATGTGGGGAGGAGAGGATCAACTAACAACTGCACAAGTCCTATACCCCATGTTCCTAAAATCCCCATGAAAGCGGAATGTCCTCAGTGCACAGGTCTTTTGCCAGGCCTCCCCTTAGGGGCAGGTCACCTGCAGAAAACAGATGCTTTAGCAGTTTAAGCAGAAAGCACTCAAAAGCCATGAGCAGAGTCCCACAGCCTGTGTAAGGACCCAGCAAGGATGCAAAATGCCTCTTTCCCTTCATTTTGTATGTCAGTCTGGTAGCACAGTAGCTTTTCAAAGAGAGATACATATATATCTTTGGGTATAATGAGACTGAGTATCAAGGAGGACTGAATCAGGAGATTCACATGTGCCAGTTTGCCTTCCCTTATGGCCCTAATGGGACCACGAATGGCAAGTGCAAGACTCCACAAAGTTGCAGGAAGGTTTAAGAGCAGTATGAACCAGTTCTAGCATTTTAGAATAATAAGACAGAGTTTTCTTACAAAGCCATTTTTTCACTCCCTTATCTCCTTCCTGTGGCCAGGGATTCAATTACTGTGCTATCTTTGGGGACTATCAGGGGAGGTGGCAGACAGAGTGCATTCAGGATGTTGCTGTATGAATACATTTGTTTATTGTCACCCTTTTTACCAGTGTGAGCAAGGTCTAAATCAGCAACAACACTAGTATTCTGAGGCAAAGGCTTTATGCTCACTGTCCATCAGTTTGGTAGAAACTCTTGCAAGGCTGAGGTGTGACCAACCCTGACTTAGAGGCCCATATGGAGTGTGCGGCAGCTAGGGGAGGGTGCGTGGCACTCCTTTGGGACTGTGGCTGGTGACAGAAATGTTTTCCTTCTCATAGTTAAGCCAAAATAACATGAAGCAAGCTAACATTTTTGTCTTTTGTTTCCTCTGAAGACTACGAGTTTTTTGAGAGCACTTTGCCACCAACCACCACCACTGTCAGAACCACCACTGCTTCTACAACGACAGAATCGGAAGTTGTCTATCCNGGGGAGGGTGCATGGCACTCCTTTGGGACTGTGGCTGGTGACAGAAATGTTTTCCTTCTCATAGTTAAGCCAAAATAACATGAAGCAAGCTAACATTTTTATCTTTTGTTTCCTCTGAAGACTACGAGTTTTTTGAGAGCACTTTGCCACCAACCACCACCACTGTCAGAACCACCACTGCTTCTACAACGACAGAATCGGAAGTTGTCTATCCAGAGACTAGTGTTGTTGGCACCGGCCCTGTGTCAGAATATGATATTGCTGGGAAGAAACGGTTCACTGGTAAGGATGTCCTTTGGTTTATGTAGCTTACTACTTGGGCTGCAAAGAATTCTTCTTCTAGCAAGGTCAGCCCTTAAGCTGAGACCATTGCACAAATATGTCCAACAGACTAGTGTGTCGTCCTGGTAAGGACTGTGACCTGGGAAACCCAAACAGCAGTACTTTGTTCATAGCTTCGATGCTTGCATGTCTACGTGTGGACCGACACCAGTTTTGTTGAAGCCGTGCAAACCTCTTTGTAGTTGCAAGAGAGCAAGAGTGTCTTCTCTGGTGCTCAGTTCAGCTCAGCTGCATCATTTTAAGTTTACACCAGTAGTTCAATCAGTGCAAGTAGGTATGAGTCTTCCTGTGGGGGACCTAATTCTTTTCCACTGACCCATGCAACCCCAGTGATTTCACCCACCTTGCACAAGCATGTCTGTCAAAGGTGTGCTTCAAAGTCAAGGAATGAATGGTATTTTGGATATGAACTTTCCAAAAAGTAAAACCAACAGAGATAAATTTGACCTTGCTGTTTGTATTTTTGCTCTGTAGAAGGAACTTGGTGAGGGAACCCCCAATACATTGACATGAGCCATGAAGCTGGCTCCTGTGTATGTGAGCCATTCAAGTGTGTAGGTGGGTGTTGCAGCTCTGACTTCAGAGCTGCTCTGCTTCTTTGTCGGAGAAGCAACTGGGGGGCCAGACCGGACAGATTTGGAGGTGGTAGGGTACTGCATTCCAGCCTCCACCCCAGACTGGTGACCCCCCCGCAGCCCTTTACAAACCTCTGGCATTTGAACTGAGGTCAGGTCAGCTGCTGGCTCACCTGATGTTTCAGATGGGAGTTCAGGGCATGGACAGTCAGCTTTGACTTATGTCTTGCCTTTCCTTCCAATATCCACAAGCCTCACGTGGCTTAGAGTGGAACTCTGCTGCTGGAGTAAAATATTTGGTTTTATATATGCCAAGACTTTTTCCAGTGCATCTTCGGTTTCCCTGTCCAAACAATTTCATGATGTTTCTATTCGGCTCTCTCACTGACAGTGCTTCTTGATTCATTTAGCTAGAGAGGCTAAAATTAACTTCATTGCAAAATCTGGAAAAAATCCCTTTAGGGCATGAAATCCAACAAGATAAACCAAGAAAAGTTGGTTTATGAACATTTCAAGGCACTAGGGAAATAATATTACCATTTCAATGAATTGTATTATTGCAACTGAATAAACATTTCCAAAGCAAGTTTTATAGTCCTTCGAATGTTACAGTGACTTTTAAGGTAATAAAAAGATGGTTTAATCTTTTCCTGAACTGAAGTGCAATTCCAGTCAGTATGACGCTTTTGAAAATGGAAGTTACAGGTTGGGATCGCTTGCCAGGAAGGTAGGGACTCCTGACTCCTGGTCCCTTAGCACCCAGGGAACCACAGCAATAATCCCTTCCTTTAACCTGGTCAGACTTCGCCTTGGAATGACTCTTATTCTCTCTGTTGTTTGTCCCCAGCTTCAGGATGTTTGTGTAAGAACCAGCCACTAAGACCTGGTAGTCTTAGACGATCTAAGGCCCTGGCAGGGATCTGTTCCCACATGTGGAAAGGCAGAGAGTTTGGGTGACATTTCCACCCCACCTCCAGAGCACCTGGAGGTAGCGTGCAGGGGGTCCTGCAGTCAGAGCGCTCTCTTCTGCCTCTTGTAGCAAATGCGATCCTTCTGTCTTTGCATAACTGGGTACAGTTGTGAGTGTGGGCTAGACCTGAACATTGGCATCCCATTCCCCCTGCACTCAAATTGAGTGCGAGCCGTGCTTTGTTGGCAGCAGGGAACTGTCTCTGGGCTGGGAGAGAAGGAATTTTAAAATGCATCACAAAATGTGACTCTCTTCAGGAAATTGCCAGCCTGTGTGCTACTCTGTGGTACCTACAAACTGCGAACTAAACGCCACCTTTCCCTGTCTCTTCCAGCTCCTTATGTGACCTATCTCAATAAAGATCCAGCAGCCCCCTGCTCCTTGACAGAGGCACTGGAGCACTTCCAAGTGGAGAGCCTCGATGAAATCATCCCCAATGACCTCAGAGAGAAAGATCTGCGTCCCCTGAAAGCCCCTCACAACATCACTGTCGTGGCAGTTGAAGGCTGTCACTCCTTTGTCATCGTGGACTGGGCCAAACCTGCTCGAGGAGACATGGTGACAGGTACTGTCCGGAGGGTTGCTCTCCTCATGGAGTAGTGGGGAAGGGGAAGGTTTTCTTAAAGGAACATTTTTGCCTTAAACTGAGCCAATGGCTCATGAAGTTCTCACTCCTCTGCAATTTTCTGAGGGAGGTTAGCTACTTTCTGAGGAGCGAGAAACATCCCTCTATCATCCCTCAGTGCCAGACCAACCAGTTCATGCTGGTCCAGGTATTTCAAAGATTTTGCTGCTGCTTTTGTGCCAGCAGTTCCAAAGCCAGTGCTTCTCACCTGGATGGTAACTGTGATAGCACTTTGCTCGACTGAGCACTTCTGCCTTCAGGTAGTGCCCTCAGCACTGCCACGGGCACCTCCCAAGCCTGCCTTTGGAGCATCTTTCACACTCAGCTTCAGTTCGCGCTGAGCTGAGATGACTGGCTGGAACCAGTCTGGGTCCTGGCTGGCTGTGAGCATGCAACTGACTTCAAGAAAAAATCACAAAAGTCTCTGGAAAGACACTAGTGTAAATAAATAGCCAAAATAATTTAGAAATTAATCAACCCCTGTTTGTCAGTGGACCCAAAAGATCTGAAGTAAGCTTTAGTAAAGGCCACTGCTTTGGTGCTAGCGTCCAGTTTTCGAGGAGCCTGGCCCAGCTCTGCGGCTGACAGCAACAACAGAGGGGTGGGAGCTGGTGGAACTGAAGCAGTGATAATGGTTGGGAAGCGAGAAGGTGGCACTTGAACAGGCTGTGTGGTATCTGTCCCACAGCATTTCATTCTTCAAGGCTGTTGATCTAGTACCTTACCGAGCACAGTTTGCATAACGTTTTTTTTAAAAAAACCCACAGTATTTCTAAGTATATTAGTTTCTGCACAGTCAGTGTATCACTTAAAACAGTGAACGTGTTGCCTCTGTCATCTTTTCGCCTTCATGGGTTTAATTCAGTATTTGCACGTGGGTACCATCCTCTGATGTAACGCTCCATCATTATTAGCTAATGACAGGAAATTCTTGTAGCCTGGAATTTTCCGGGTGAGTTAGGCATCAAATCACTTGCATGTTCAAAGATGCTTTCACTCCTTTTAACCCATAAAATCTACCATGACACCTAGAGATATCATTTATTTAAAATTTATTTAGAATCCTCACAACTATGCGTCGTTCCCATTTACAGGCTATCTGGTTTACAGTGCATCCTATGATGACTTTTTAAAGAATAAGTGGTCAACCAGGACTGCAGGGACTACTCATTTGCCAATTGAGAACCTGAAGCCCAACACACGGTAAGGATTTGATCCACTCTGTTTCAGTTCTGTTAGGGAAGTAAAACAAATTTTGAGAATTGTCACTCGTTTTTCTTGGCCTTAGTGTAAATGTTTACGTCTGATCTAGATTTTACTCATTCTGTTTGGCAGCAAATTGTTTTATAAACTGCACAGCTACTTGTGTGGTATCTTTACCATATTAACTCTGGAGCAGATGACTGTGTGTACATGCATATATGTTTATGTATATAAAAACATGTATCAGTAACAGAGAAAATGTTATTTTTAAAATGCATTTTATAGTCTTATGTGTAACTGAATCAAATTTTGGGGGGAAGAGTATACTAAAGTATACCCTTGGTGTGATATGATGTGGCCATTCCCACATACTGGCCTGGCTAAGATTTGGTACCTCAGGGCCGGTGAGGAGAGGTGCCGCGTATGTTCATGTGAGTTGTGCTGGAAGAGAAGGTTTGGTGGTATATAACGAGGCTGTGGCAGTTGCTCAGAAGCCAGTTTGGCAAGAGCTTTAGGTCTTTATCTTGCAAAAAATCTCACTGAAATGGCAGAACAAAAACGCATGCTTTGCGTGATATTGGAATAATTCATGACAGTTGGGTGGGAAGTAAATGGCCACAAAGGGACCTCATTAAAATTACTTCTTTTGACAGATGCTCAGTGGCTCTCATACTTTTCTCTCAAATTATGAGTCCAAAATACTTTTGGTGCTGCCTTGGGCTAGGTGGTCGCTCTTCACTTGCTGATGCCTTCAGTCTCTCAGACACTGGTGGCAGGTGTTGCTCCTGTGTTTGGTAACATGGGAGATGCACTGGGATTGTGGGCTAGGACTAGCACACCTCGCTTCATGACGAGCTGCAGAACAGAGCATCCACTCCTCGGACAGGCATATAGGGTTTGTGCCAGGGCAACACAGAAGAGAGAAATGGTGTCACCTATTATATCTTTTCTTTCCAAGATGATTTATAGACAAAAGTTCTGTGGGTTAAAAGCAGTTAATTGAGCACCTCAACCTAGAAAACAGAGAAGAATTGTTTGAGCATGGCCTTAATCTAAAATCTTAATAGATTAAATAATAAAATAAGAATAAATAAATAAATTATGACAAGTCAATGCAGTGTAGCATTTGGGTCTCAAATATGACCAGGCATATTTTTTCTGACCACTTTACAGTGCTTCTGCGCACAGCCCTGACTTTAGCGTACACTCACACACACCTTGCCCCTGCAGCTGCTACTTCTGGCCCTGAAACATCCATGCACTGAGACATCACAGTATGTGTTAGGAAGGATGTGCTGCTCCCCTCTCTCCTCCCTAGAGATTTCCCTCCAACCAAAGGGTTGTCTGGGGACATGGCATCTCTTTGGAAGAGCCAGCACTGGAGCAACTTCAGCAGCAGCTCTTTAGGCAGGTGCACCAGGGACACATCCACCAGAGGACATTTGCAGCACCAGAGACCTGGGAAATTAGCAAGCAAAAGGTGTATGGAGAGGCAGGATAAGCATACACAGGAAACACAAAGAGTTAAACAAAAACCCAGAAATACGATGTTACAGGAAATGTGTTGTGCCATTTTATCCTCTGCTTTTCTGTCTACAGCACTGTCAGTCACACACTTCATGAGACTTTTTCTCACATATCCAAGAGATAAAAAAAGGCAACCTATTCTGAAGATTAATAATCTACACCATCCAGAGTGGTGGATGGTGGATTAAAGCAATATTACTTGCACAGCAGAGAGCTGCAGTTGTCTTCTCTGCATCTGCTAGTGCCCTTGTTATAAAACATCTTTGTAACAAAAGTATGGAGGGAAGTGTGGGGTACAGTTTATCTGTGGGTTTAACCCGTTATAACAAGATGGAAGAGGCCTGAGATCTCCTATGCTCTGTTCCTAGATAGTGAGAGAAACGGGTGCAGACCCTCCTGCCTTTGTATGTCCACGTCCTTGTGCCTTGGGGACATCCTTTCCCTAAACCTCTCTCCTCCTGCCACTAGTCCCAGTTCCTGCCTCCACGTCCCAGACTCCTGTACATCCCCAGCCCTTTTCCCCATCACCAGTTTTCCGTAGCCTCTCCTCTGCTCCCCCACTCTCACCCTGTCCCCCACACAGGCCAGGGAGGCATTGCCTGTATGCCCCAGCTTCCCCTGGCTGGGCTCCTCCATCCCTTGCTTCTCTGCCATTTCCAGCTTCCAGCCCCAGCTCCTCACCTCTTCATTGTCTTTCAGTCAAGCATCCCTCTCCTGCTGCCCCAAGGACAGTGTTGAAGGCCAGCGATAGCTCTCTGCTTCTTGTGCCCAACATCTCAAGGGCTCCAGGTCACCAGGAAGAGGGGTTGCAGTGAAAGCCCCCAGGAGTCCTGCAGCCGCCGTCCTGGCTGTGCTTGGTGCAGTGGAATTGATGGGAATTGAGCTGCCAACCTGTGATACATCTGCCAAGACGTACATTAACTCCAGGCTTCAGAAGGTCACAATTTAGCTGTATTTGAATGGAGTTTTGTGGGAACAGCAAGGTTATAGGTTCACGCGTCTCCATGAACCTAGTAACTCCCCTGTTACGTATTAAGGTTCTGTTTCAAAGTAGGGAGATTCAAGCAAGTGCTATTTGTCTTAAGAATATTATTTCCCCAGCATCTTACTGAAGAATAGTATAATCCATTGGCCTCTGTTATACGCTCTGTGGAGGCAGTAAAGGCCTTATGTGGGGTCTGTGGTGGAGAAGGAGGGTTCTTTACAACAGGAAAATTGTGTGTATGAGCCAATCTCATTTACATTCTCCAAATCCACAGACTGAATTGATTGCATATTTTTTTTTGTCTTAAAAATAACTCCCTAGCCACTGGGAAAAGACCCCATGCCTAACTAAGAAAACATGGCATGAAATCTGAAGTTAGTCTAAAAATCTTGTGTTTGCATGGTTAGTGCCTTTTGTGAGAAATCTCTGATTAAGTCAGATTCACTTTATGCAGATGCTATTGACTGCTCGGCATCCCATGAGGGTGCTATTGGTGGTGCAATCTTGTGGCCTCCACAGTGTATCAGAAACGGGTTGGCATCTTGGCAGAAGTCAGCCCCAGAGAAGATTTGAAGCTGTCAACACATCCTGGAAAACATCTGCCTGGTGTTTAGGTTTTACAAACAAAACGGAAGTCTATGTTTAACCCGTGTCATAAGTTTTCTTCCAAGGCCTGGTCTAACCTCCATTTGAGAAGTGGAAGTTTTTCCATTAGCAAAACTCTGGTCAGCTTCAGTGGGCACAGGAGCTGCTTCCTTGTGACATGTGAATGTAAACACTAAAATTACTTTAAACCTTATTAAATCTTAAAAACAGCAGCCTTGACAATGTCCCTTCCCTATCCTTAATTCTCAGCCGTGACAGAAGACTGATGCGAAGGGCTGAACAGCATCTGCTCAACTGCTGAATCCCGTCTCCTGCAGTCACAAACATTATAATCCTTGTCATAAACACTTCAGTCTCTTTCTTGAGCATGGTTAGGCTTTTTCCTGCCTTTCTGCGGCAAAGCTGTGTCAGTGCCTGATGGGAGTGGCTAGATAGTCTCATGATTTAAAACACCATCCTTTACCGCCATGTGTCCAAGTCTCATCAAATCTTCCTCCCTGTCCACTTGGTCTTTGTTCCTTCCAGGGACATTCTGATCCCACAGTGCCTGCTACAAATTCCAGCATTGTACAGAGCATTTCATAGGAGGCTCTCAAACATTTACTCAGGGCTCACAACTGCAAACAGAGCCTGGATCTTCTGGCTCTGGGGGCCAGATGCAGTGAAAATTTCTGTTTCCTTTCTGTATCCCCATTAAAGCAAAGCCGCAGTATGTCCAACAAGTAGCATCAGCCACAGCTGGCTGCTGTGCATCACCAGACAGCACAAGAGGTCAGATGTCAATGAAACCCTTGTCCTGTGCAAGAGGTAGACCTGTGTGGCACATACCTACCTCATACCAGCTGTGTAAGAAGCTCTTCTTCCAGCTCTGCTCAAGTGTCTTATTATAACATTTGTTGTAAATATTCATGGTGGATGTAGTGCTAGGCCATTTTTGATGGAGGGAGACACTTTGCACGAGCCTGTGAACATGCAGGCAGCTGATTTACATGTTTTTCTTCTGGAGGGACGGTGCAGTTGCAGGAGGAGGGTTTCAGCCCCTGCTGCCCTCTCCACATGCTCATGGGAGGAAACCTGTGGGTCCTTCCTGACCCCCTTCCATCCTCTTTTCCCCCCTCTTCCACCAATCCTGATGGGCAGTGGGTCTGTGGGGTGCTGTCACATTGGCTTATCCCCTCCCCTTCCCGGGCAGCGCATGGCTCTCCCTCCCAGACACCTGCATGTACCCTCTGCACACCCACCCTCGCGTTGACCCAGGAGGTCCGGCAGCAGCCATCCCACCGTCCCCGTGGCTGGCATGTGGTCACGGTGCTATGGACCCGCCCTGCCACCTACAGCACCTGCGGACGGCGCTGCTGGGCGTCCCACGGCTGGCTGGTGTCCCCCCATCTCAGCCTGCTGCTGGACGGGGTGCGGGTCTGGGGGGGGGCATGCAGGCATGCCTTTGGAGAGGCAGGAAAAAGGATTTTATGGCTAATGAATTTTTTTTAAAACAGCCGTTTCCCTAATTAGCATGCTGAGCGATTATCTCACTTGGTGGCTGCGAGTGCCAGCTATTTAATGTGAACAGAAGGGAGACACCTTGAATTAAGTCATAAAATGATTTTTTTCAAAGTGACAGGTATGGTGATACGATTAGTCATATAGTCTAAATGAATAAAAATATTACATATTCAATGCCCCATTACAATTTATGATGTCCTTTTTTGACATGTCAGTAGAAGCAATATATAAAATCTCTAAGGAGGTTTATCCTTAGGAGGAAAAGCTTTTTTCTTGACTGTATTGAAAATAAACAACAAACGGTGTTGCATCTCTTGCAGTTGTGATTTTTCTGTGCTTGTTGGTAACAATTCATTGCAGTTCTGCCTAAGCAAAGTGTAATCAAAGTACAATCAACTTGTATATTACAAATTTTGTTCATGTATTTATGTGATGAAGAACAGTTGAGTTATACTGGTTTGAGATTTCCTGGCAAATTCATCAGCTGAAGGATTCTGACTAATGAAAATGTCAGATGCCTGGACCTAGGAGGGCTTTGCCAATTCCTATTTTATTTGTCATGTCTGAGAAAGAAATATATCCTGACTGCATTATTTTATTGACGTTCTTAATACAGCAATCATAGCATCGTCTATGTTTAAATCACAGGTCAGCAAGTCATGAGACCTGGCTCTCTTTCTGGCACTACTAAAGGCTTCTTGTATATATAAAGGCTTAGGAACTAATTTTCCAATTTAGCGAAGGAAAATGTACTCATAACTTCATCGCTGCTTTTTCCAGACAGTCAGGCAGGCATCTTAAACAATGATGTGTCCCAGACGGGCTTTTATGTATGTAACAGGATACCTGAATGCACAGTTGCCCTGATTGCATAGGTAATCAGTTTCTGCATTACACATTAGATACAAAACTGCATGCTTTTCCTCACTTAAAAAGATGTGTTTTGAGCACGAGGTTCTTGGGCTGCTCTCTGCTATATCAGATGTGGATCATGGCACTTAGTTTTCTCATGGGAATGTTTTGGAGCTAGCATTAATACACGCATATTAAGGGCATTTAAAGGGTTGCTCAGAAGGTGCCACTGTGTTGCAAAGGTGGTATCTAATTATACCTCTTTGGAAGCAGCGGGAAGTCAGGCATCTGTACAGATGTTTTCACCATGCGTTGAAGCACTGTGGAAAAGATGCAGTCTGGAAAACATTTTTCTCCTGCTTTTCTGAAGTAGTTACACCAAGTGCAGGGCTAAGCCAGCACAGCTTGGTGCTGCGTTGCGGCGGGTTCGGGAGCCAGTGTGAGGAATCGCTGCCCTCTGTCCTGTCCCTCTGCTCAGCCTTGCGCCGCCAGCCCCTGCCCCAACCTGAGTGGAGAAGGTGCGAGTAGGTGAAGGAGGTGTGGATGGATGTAGGTGTCCTGTGAGAGCATTGGCAACTCAGGGGATTAGAGTGGTACTCAGGCTGCCGTGTTTGCTCAGGTGGCCACAGTAGAGGAGCACACAGGAGGCTTTTCACCTCCCCTCTCCTCTTTCTCTCGCCACGCTAAACACTCACAGGCTGCGGTCAAGAAATCAAGGGCAATAGTTAAAACCCCTGGCAAATATTTCTGCCAGCAGGAGGATTGTGCTAGGACTGAGCAAAAGACACAGCCTTGCTAAATTTCACTGTTTAACATGGTGACTTTTTGCCATGGTGTCTTTTAAAAGAAAGCTGCGGGTGCTTTGTGACCATCCTATAGTTGTTAATTACAGGGCAGAACTGGCTGCAGAAAGCAGGAGTGGAGCCGGTTTCTGGCATCACCTGTGGGACGCAGCAGGGACAGGGGGCACGTCCCCCATGCAGGGGTGGGAACGTGTCCCACAGAGCATCTGACCATGCGTGTGCTCCAGGTCTGGCACAGATACAAGGTAAAGCTTGTGCCACGGATGAAGCCCAGAACGTTTCCTGGAGCTTCCACATTGATATTGCCTAGAAGACCTGCTTGTAATTTTCACAGAGAGAAGAAGAAGGTGACCTGGCATGTACCCTGGAGATATGCAGGTTGCTTCACAGCAAAATCCTGTGTTCACATGACTGCCACCCTTCTGCTGAAGAAGTGATGTTATTGGCACATCTTTTCAGTCTTTTCATAGGGATCAGTTTGATTTTGAGGTGAAGCAGTTCACTTTGCATGAAAAAATACATTCTTTTTAATGAAAAAAGGGATTCACCTTTGCCAAAGGGCTGGTTCAACTAGGTCACCTCTGGTTTCTCAGTGTGCTTTGCTGGTGCTTAGGCCAGAGAGGTTCCTTTCAGGAGCAACCTCCAGGCCCTGCTCTGTGGCTAAGTCCTCGAGGAAGAGATACATCTCATGGTACAGGAAAGCGCACACAGTAAAAATTGAGTGGCAGACTAAAAACAGGATTGTGTTGAATTTGCCTGCTGCCTGGTCGGCTGTAAAGTGTGAGCATCTTACGTGGCATTAAACTACATTACGCTCTTACGTTGCAAACGCTACTGTCATCTCTCGTGGACAGAAGGGAAGGAAAGGGAGTAAAGTTTGTAATGTGGACAGTGTCCACGCTTAGAGCATAAACTGTGCCAGGTGGCAAGAGCTTCCAGGGGATGTCACACCATGTTTGCCATGAGCCACGCTGTCTCAGGCCAGCGTGGGCCGTGCAAGCAGGGCAGCCCTGGCAGGTTTCTGTGCAGGATGGGGAGAGCTTTGCCATCAAGAGCAGCCTGATGTTTTTAATGGGGCAGGCTCACTTTCACCAGGAGCATCAGGCCTGCCGCTCAGGGACATTGCTGTGGGGGGTAATTCAGCGCTCTGTGGCACCTGTCCCCGTGAGTAAGCGCTTGTCCCGTTATATGGGTCATGTATGGCAATTTTGGAGATGTCTGCTTTTGGATGAGAGGCTAAATCAAGATCCAAATGCTATGCGGGTATTACAGAGGTGTAATCATTTTTTTATTAACTTCTTTACAAGAATGAAATTGAGCAAGCAGGCAAGGAAGGAAAACCTAAACTCAGGCACTTCAGAAATGCCGTGCTGGAACTTTTTACAGTAATCTTCCGTTCTAATTGGTTTCTGCTGGACTGGATACAAAGAAGAAAGGGAAAGAAGAAAACATTAATCTGGGGAAAAAATGTCAGGATAGGCATCAAATAAAAATTATTGTATTTGGAAATGAAATAAAAATGTGCTTACACATATTCTTCTCTAAGAGTGACAATAATTTTGCTTCTATCAAGCAAAGAATGGAGTTCTAGTGGTGAGTCATGTGCTTCGAGTTAAGCATGTGATTTAAATACTTTGGGGAATCAATAAGGCAACACAAAACTTTCTCATATTATTGAAGTATTGTGATCTTAATGCTGGTAGAGTTTTTACAGACAGGTCAAAAGCTTAGCTTCTGATCTCTTATAAATCTGATCTAGTTTTAGTTTGCAGTTCACACCACTGCTTTTGTAGGAGTTAATCTGGTTTAAAACTGATCCTGAGATCAGAATTTAATTTCCTTGTAACTTTTCCTTGTAGTCTATCGCTATTGGTTATTTTATATAAAGTGGATGTAGTTGTGTGTATTTTTTGGGAGGGGGGTGATAAAAATAAATGATCCAAAAATATGCCTGTGAGCAATTGCAAAAAGGAGAAATTTGTCTGTACCAGCCAGCTCATACCCTGGCTGAGTATCCAGCTCCATTTAATGCAAAGGACACCTGAACTCAGCGGAATTCTGCTGGTTTGATTCTCACCCTGTTTTAGTATTATTTACAATAAAGCAATTGTAGTGAAATCAATGTTTTAACCTTATTTTCCCTCTCTTTTTGTTTCAGGTATTATTTTAAAGTCCAAGCAAAGAATCCCTTTGGTTATGGACCTGTTAGCTCTTCAGTCTCGTTTATCACAGAATCTGGTATGCTTTGCTTTTTATTTTCATCTCAAACCTGAATTCTTAATAACAGATGTGGCAGGGCAATGACTGAAACCAGCACAGTGATAATGGTGATTATCCTGAACTTGCTGCTTTTGAGGTATTTATTTACTTTTAGGTTAATTATTTGTTTTCAGTAAAGCTAGGAAAATAATATGCACTCCTAATGCCATTATGACAATATAAGTCACATTAAAGTGAGCTTCAGGGGAACAGGAAGTTGAATTTAAAATACAAAAGGCTACTAATGTTCAACAATACAGAAGCAATGGGAAGTTTAATGTCTTTGATAGATTGACCAAACATTTACTAAATTAGCTTCCTAATTGTGAACAGCTGAACAGTTGGAAGCGGTTGCCTCTGGAAGAAATATAGGAAACAATTGTTCCCTCAGACAGGCAGAGTTCTGTGTTCTTTTTTTTGACAAGGCATGCTGCTCTTTCACAGGGCTGATAGTGTGTTCAAGAGCAACCCCCTTCTAAAAATAGTATGTTAAATGAGCTATTTTTACCCATTTCTTCTTCTTCCATTGAACCAGAGGTCAATGACTCCACTGAATAATAAAAGGCAAATTATTGAGTCTTCACTTGCACGAAAGGTCTGTTGTCTCTTGCAAATTTTGCCCTTTTGACGACATGGGGGTTACACAATCTCTGCCTTTGCTCGTTTGACTTCAACTTGTAGTGCTCCCTTCAGAAGCTCCATTAAGAACCATGGAAATAAGTCTTCACAGAAGGGAGACAAAGACGCAAGATAAGTAAATGGTCCTGCATAACATACTCAGATTTCTTTTAAAGGAGTAAGAAGCTCAAGTATAAATCCAAGCATAATGTTTAACACTGGACAAATACAGCATGCTATATCTCGCAGGGAGTTGTGCTGATTAGCTGGCTGCCAGTATATGAGCCTGAATGCCTAGTTTTCCTATCCAAAATCAGCTACCTTGTGAGCTTTATTTAACAGGTTAAATCCACCAGATTTAAAGTTTTATTTGCAGCACTGATCTTTCGTTTGTCATATGGCCAAAGGTGACTTTCCAGCTGGCACAAGTACAAAAGCAGTTGCTAAATCTAAAGCCAGATGGTAGAGTTACAGTGATGGGAGGAGGTCAGAAGAGACAGAAATTGTTTATTCAGAGTGCTCTTCTAGTCCAATTGAAAGATTTCAGCTGATGAGAATATTCAGTAAAGAATGCCGTCGTAGAATCAAGCAGCTTATTGAAAACGTTCAGTCTTACCCCTGGTAACCCACTGAAGAGAACACAAAACCGTTGTTCCCTTTCATCAAACTGGAAAAACTCCCTGGAATTTTTCTTCCCCGCCGGCAGACAAGCACCATACTTTTTCTTCAGGTATTTTGTGTACAATAAGGGCTAGTTAAGAGGTGACAGAAACTGCAACATAATGCATACAGACAAGGTAATGCATTAGATCATGTTGGTTTGTTATCCTTACTCCGCACCTATTCCACCCTTCTTTCTTGAAAAAAGAGAGTATTTCAAGTGAGCGGAAGCTTCTGAGGTAGCGGACAGTGCTCCCTGCACTGCCCAGGGGGCTTCTGCAACAATTCTGTCACTATAGCAAAAAGAATTAAAATTATGCGTTTCACATATTAATGAATACCACTAAACAACTGTACTAAACACAACTGATATCTGAGACCGAGATTTTCGTACAAGAGGTAGGTTACATTTCCCTTCGGAAGTTATGCCTGCAGGTGTAACTGACATTATATAGTCAGAAGCTTACAGGGAAACTGTCCTGCTCTGAGGACCTTCTGAGAGGAGGAAATCTGTTTCAAAGTTGGCTTTGAACTTTGATACTATTCTCAATAGATTTTTTACAGTATCAGAATAAATATACAATCCTGTGG
Source organism: Himantopus leucocephalus (assembly GCA_003993805.1). NCBI lineage: Eukaryota > Metazoa > Chordata > Aves > Charadriiformes > Recurvirostridae > Himantopus > Himantopus leucocephalus. Next base: position 51,035,536 of record RSEF01000003.1, on the reverse strand, counting down.
CAAGTTTCATCAATGGAGAAAAACAGTGGAGTAACAAACGCTCATTAGCTCTGCAAATCAACAAGACATATAAATCCCGCATTCATAATGTAGCTAAAGGTAGTTACTCTGCAACTGACATTTTCTTGAGTGACACTGTAACTTTCATATTATAGAACAAGGTTTGCAACAAAATATTAATTTATTTTTTTTTATTTTTTTCATTCTTCTAGACAATCCCCTCCTCATTGTCAGACCACCTGGTAAGTCTTATTCTGCTATTTCTTTCATGACGTGCATAAACCCTGTGCAAAACAGTTATAATATAGGTGTTAGAAGCGTATTAACAGGCAGTTTGAGTTACAGTTTTAAGTAAGAACAGGCAGTAATTCATTGTGCTAATTCAAAAAGCATTTTCTGTCTTAAGATCCCGTATTCTGGTCTTTGAAAAGAAACCTTGTAAAGATGTGTTAGATTAAGCCCATCTTTTACCTGGTACAACAGCTTTAATTGCTTAGTAATAAGCACTAAACTGTTTTGCTTTCTGCATCTGTGTCTCTTCGTTACCTGAGCATAGCTGGGACAGTGGGATCAGTTTTTCCTGTCTCTGCTTGTTAGGCTCATCTATACTGATCATCATGCCCTTATAAATAATTAAAAAAAAATCAAGGATTTGTGGCTGACCTGGATGACAGGGATATACCACGAAGCCGTTGAGCCTGCTTTGCATTTCCAAGCCTACTGACTTTGCAATAAGCCAGTTCAGCCCCTCCTCAGAAGAGCTGATGTCCTGGTGCTGGGACCGACCTTGCTGACGTGTACATTGGTAGGGTAACCCCAGGCAGCGCGTGCTTTGGGGAGAGAAGCAGGAAAAAAGACCTCATGGTTATTACGTTCTGTCAGCTTTCCTAAGCAGTTCAAATGGTTGGTTCTGGGGCTTTTGGACTACATTGTTCATGAAAACAATGTCCAGTGTTTCCCTCCCTGCTATGTTTTATTACGCTTGTTAGTCTGTTTTTTTCCGTGTCCTCTCAGATGTCTCTGATGATGCACAGAATTTGGAGAGCACAAGCACGCTGTGTCTCTGGCAGTCAGTGTGGGAGGCCTCTGAGAGCAGTGGCCTTCCTGTGTCACCGGTCACCTTCAAGTTTTTTGCTGTCAGTTATTTTGTGGGTCTCTTCATGGAAGGGAGGTTTTGGAAGGTGATGGCTTTTGCACTTGTAGTTTCTGCTTTGACTGGACAAAGAGGAAATATTTTTGTGTAGCTGCAGTGGTAGGGATAAGATAGACCAAAAAGAGGTGTCAGAGCTCTGGGAACCTGTGGAAATGAAGAGCTCCTGAACATCCAGCACAGCTCTTGCAGAACATGCTAAGTTTATCCTTCAGGATTTTCAGAGGTAGGCAGAAGTGATGGACAAAAGCAGACCGTTCACAGCAATAAAACTGCATTCTAGAAATAGTTAGTTTATTGCTTTATTCTGAAGCCAAAATCCTGCAATTCTTTCACTGTGTGACTAATTGCATAAAGTCAGTCCAGTTACGTTCGTGTCCATACTGGTGGTGTTTTGATGATTGCTGATCAGCGATTGCTTCTCACGTGCAAGTGTTTGCAGGATTTGGTCCATGTGCCTGGTGACAGGGAGGAAGAACGACTAACAGAAAAAACTTTCAATCTCATTTGTAAACCACCTCAAAAGAGCACAGCAAAAACGGGGCTCTGTGCTGTAGCTAGAGAGAAAAATATCAGTTATCACTTTGGAAGCTTTTCATGTAATTATATACACATTACTGCAACAACAATTTCAAAGGATACTTGTTTAGTATAAGCATAAAGCAAATGTTTAGGCAAGCCAGTAGGAATATTTAGTCTTTTGCAACACAGTTAAGCAGTCTCCTCTGCAGCAGCGCTCTGGACAGAGTTCCCCAGGAAGGGTCTCGCTTGTCTGTTGTTGAAACTTCATCTGTTTTGATGTAATGTGGGAAAACAAAACAGAAAAGTATGTTTCTGATTTGATATTTTTAACCAAATAGCAAGAATAGACTTTAATTCACATCACAGGCTGTTACGCACTACAGAATTTTTAACATCTGTCTTTTAGCAAAAGGTTTAAGTCTTGTACTTAGTGTTAAAATGCACATGACTATTTAGACAGTGTCACTATCAGACCTAGGATCAGGCTTTGTTTAGAAAAGAAAATCAGTATCACTAGGTAGAGAAGATGTCTTACTAAAACCAGAGACTATTTGTTTACTTAAAACTGTGGTTGAGTACATGAAATCATATTTTTTTATCATTTTAACAGTTATTGTTGTCTACTACATAGAAGGGATTTAATCAAGTCCATTGCTTTTCAAATTTTTTTTATATTTGTTCTTGAAGTAGTATTTGTGGATATAGAAAAGTGATGCATTAATCTGCAGCAGCATATTACATATGTAAAACATATTATCAGATGTTAACCTCAACAAAACTCAGACTGAAATGCCTGTCCTTAATGTTAAACCTTTTTTCTTCTCCGAGGTGGTGAGCCTATCTGGATCCCCTTCACTTTTAAATATGACCCCACCTATTCAGACTGCAGTGGCAAGCAGTACGTGAAACGAACTTGGTACCGCAAGTTTGTAGGAGTGGTTCTGTGCAACTCCTTAAGGTACAAGATTTACCTCAGCGATGACCTGAAAGGTAGGCACTGAGATTAATGTCCTGATATATGATTACTTGCCATTTCCATCTTCTCACCTTTTTCACCTTGTCTGTGAAGGAATTGTGTGATGGCTATCTGGGAGTCCTTCTCTCACGAATCATAGAATCATAGAATGGTTTACGTTGGAAGGGACCTTGAAGATCATCAAGTTCCAACCCCCCTGCCATAGGCAGGGACACCTCCCACTAGACCAGGTTGCTCAAAGCCCCATCCAACCTGGCCTTAATCACCTCCTGGGATGGGACATCCACAACTTCTCTGGGCAACCTGTTCCAGTGCCTCACCACCCTCAGAGTGAAAAATTTCTTCCTAATATCTAATCTAAACCTACCTTCTTCCAGTTTGAAGCCATTCCCCCTCATCCTATCACTACATGCCCTTGTAAAAAGTCCTTCCCCAGCTCTCCTGTAGGCTCCCTTTAGGTACTGGAAGGCTGCAATAAGGTGGGAGAAGGTGGGATGTGATAGCTGAGCTGCCGTGCTTTTGCATTGCGCTCAGGCTCTGGCCCTAGCTTTCAAGCAGAGCTCTTTAGACAGAGGACAGGAGGAAGTTTCCCTTGAAAAGCCTGTGTGGTTTTGTATCCTGAGAAAGCAATATGCTTTGTACTGTGAGAACTGCTCCCCACACGTCTCCCTGCGAAGTCCCACGCTTGCTCTGTGGGCGGGTGAGCCCTAGCTGCACAGGGTCAGACAGAGCAATACACCCTAGAGAGCCCCAGGGCAGATGGAAGTGGGGAACGGGGGAGGAAAGACTGGTATTACAGTGACTGGGTGGGCAGTACTCCCAGGCATTAACAGCAGCTCTTACATGGGTGTATTTGATGAGAGTTAATGAAGAAAACTTTCCATGTTGTTGATCTGGGGTACTGGGATTATCTCAATGGCTTTTCAGATTATGCTGATGTGTTATTTTTATTGCAATGTATTTGTATAGTTTAAAGGCAGTGTTTGAATATATGGTAAGAAACAATCAGGTTGGCAGGACCCACCTCATCTGCTAGAGAGAGAGCTCCACAGTTTTTAGTTTTCATTTGAGACCGCAGTCAAACCGATGGTATTGACAAATGGAGTGGTTTTTACTTTCTCATGACATACTGAAATGACTGGTTCGGTTGAAATTCCCTCCACCTGTTACCTGTAGTGCAGTGTCCATGGACTTGCAAAATGGGAAATATTCCTCACTGAGCTATAACCCATTACTCTTTTCCATAGTATCTTCTTCCATACCGTGAAGGTGGCGTTCTCCCTCTTTTCAGCCACCATTTGTTCATTGGTACTACTGTGTTTGTTACTGTAGTACTTCTGCTTTCACCCACATCTGTTTTCCTGGTCGTAAAGAGCATCCCAAACAAAAACAATTCACAGTCAAATAATCTGTCTGTATTACCCCTCAGACACCTTCTACAGCATTGGGGATAGCTGGGGAAGGGGCGAGGACCACTGCCAGTTTGTGGATTCACACCTGGACGGAAGAACGGGACCTCAGTCATACATTGAAGCCCTGCCCACCATCCGAGGTATGACAACGCGGGAGTGGGGTGCTGGCCAGATGCCTGTTGTCCCATCCGTAGGTTTAAGGAGTAGGGAGCAGGGCACAGAGCAGGGCTCTTTTGTCCCTGGCTGCTGGCAGCTCTCTGAGGAGTCCTGCTGATGCAATAGGTGATGAGATGGTGTTGTACTCAGGCCCAGCTGAACAGGTTACGATAGTCCCAGAAGGACTTATGTGTGTTGAGAGAGAGAGAGAGAGACAGAAAGAAAGAGAGGGGCATATGTTGTGGATAATTTACAGGAACAAAATGCAGAAACAGAAAGAAAAAAGGTCTATGAAACCTTTCTCCCAATTATACGACACGCCTCATTGAACAGAGGTGCAAACTCTTCCACAAAGGACCAGCTGCATCTTTGCAAATACGGCTTTTGCAAATGGTTTCTGACCAGTTCGTTCAATGCAAAACACATAGGAGTATGTCTGGTGATTAAAGGTAGGAGTGCGGGACGTTTATTCTGGCTTGGTGGATATCTCCTTCCGAGTGAAAATTCTCACCTTGAAGGAGTTCCTCTGAGTAAACCGCTTGGCTCACATAGCCAAGAGGGTGAGGGCTTTCTCCACAAAATGAACCCAGTCATGAAAGCCCTCCAATCTTTTCAATAAGTCAGTTGATTTAAATTATTCAGTTGGCTTTAATGGTTTCCATGTTGTTTGTTGATATTCTTTTCATGGTGGTGTTACCAGGAAGAAACTAAAATAGCCCGTGATATATATCACTGGGAAGTACTGCTTTTCTCAGTTCAAAAGAGGGACGATTAATCCAGATGCGTATTACTAGGTCTAGGAGACAGAGATAGAGAGCACACAGAAATTATATTATTGGCACAAAACATGAGTGTTTCAGATGTTCCAGTGCACGAGCTATGCGGAGAAGAATGCCGCACCTCTCCTAATGCTTTAAGCAGTCACAATCTTTCTGCAGATGAAGAAAAAGACTATCGGAAGGGGGAGAAAGGGCTTAATTCCACATTTACTGCATGAAATACCTTTTTGTTTTGTGAAAAGCTGATGTTTATTGATAGTCTCTTGAGCCCTATGAGATAATAGGATTTGATGGTATGTTTTGCCCCAGAGTCCTTCATATATTTAAACTGACTTGCAAACTTCATAAACACAGCTGAAATATAGCCACCTTTTGCAGCAAAATGCAGAAGCGCTTTGGCAGACTACAGCATTACACAATAGTTCAAGAGATTTTGGACAGTAAAACCAATGAAAACTACAAGGAATATGAAGGACCAGAGTGAAATCATTCAAGAAAGATCTAAAGCAAATACCAGGGCTGGCAAATACCTTTTTGACAAAACTCCCTACCCGACAGCTTCTAATTTTTCATTTGGGCTGTGGGATTGACTCTCGTTGCCTCTGTTACTTTTGTTAAATTATTATGGCTCTGTTTTGAAATGCAAATGGGCGTTTTTCTCCCAACAGGGTATTACCGCCAGTACCGCCAGGAGCCTGTATCATTTGGACGCATTGGATACACAACACCCTACTACTACGTGGGGTGGTATGAGTGCGGCGTGCCTATCCCAGGGAAATGGTAGCAGTCTGCTTTCCTGTCTTAGGCAGGGCAGGCTGACCGTGCTTTTCAAAAGATTTCTACCAGCGGACTGTGAGCAACTGATTTGGAAAATAAAAAAAATAAAATAAAAAAAAAGAGAAATGAGGCAAACCAGTGAAGACCAGCTGCTCAAGAAACCCTCGTGAAGCCAAACATGGTCCCCAATTTACCAGCCTAAGTCTGTGGTGCTGCTTGATTTCTGCTTGGAAGCAGGGACAAGATATAAGTTTGGTGTCCTACCTTCTTCCTCTGGGTCTTTAAGGCACAGAGAAGTGGTTACAATGTGCATGACCTGTGAAAACTAGAACTGTATTAGCCATGAAAATTTGGAAGTTTCTTATATCTTGCAGGAACGACCTAAGCATGCTGTGCTTGCTTAATGGGATGCTAAACTGTCCTTTGCTGCCCGATGGGGCTCTCCTATGCAATCATGCCATGTAACCAGCCGCCCACCAAAGGCAATAAATATATGCTCCTGAAGACTTAGCCTGTGGGTTTGCCCACTGCTGGACTAATCACAGCGTCACAGTGTAAATTCACTTTGAGGTATCTATATCTATATCTATATAAATACAGTACTGTACATCTGCAGAAGTACTGCATAGAGATGCTGAGTTTTTCTTGTTCACTAGATAAATATGTTTGGAATTTTTATGTAAAAGGTGCTGTTAATTCTTTGAGATACTGCTATGCACAATATATTAACCAAGGAAAGAGCTGTATTCTTCTTGTGAGTACTGTTGATTTAACATTTGAAATATTGGTCAAAGATCTGTGTCCCGCTTCCTTGGCAGCCTTTGGACTGGACGTTCAATGGGAAACTACCCCTCTATCCATGTTAGAATGGCACTGTATAGTCCAGCAAAAACACACATTCAGCAGTTTATCAGCATCAGTTAAGCTTTCTGTCCTTTGCTATTTAAAAGTTTTGGTGCAACTTTTCTTCAATCTATTCTCATCTTATTTGGTATGTTATTTATTCCATGTCAGAATCTTTCACGTCACTGTGCAGATGCATGGGATGAGTAACTTGCAAATTAGAAACTGCTTTTAACTTATTTGCCCTACAAAAAGAAGCCCAAGCCACCAATACAATTGTCAATTAGCAGGAAACTCCTTTGACTTTGATCCATCCTGGGGACAGACTGGGATACAGTTTGTTTAAAATACTAACAAAATCTCTTACATCCAGACCAGAAAGCAAAAGCTGACATGGATGAAAGGTATAATCATGATTTTTTTAGCTGGCATTTGGAAGCTTGCAATAACGTAGGATTTTAGTAGTCCTTCTGGGAAATCTAGCATTAATGGTTTACTCAGTAACTTTAATGGCCTTACCGTTTCATCTCAACAGCCTTTGCTTGTGTTAGTACGACTCCACCAATCTGACAGCCTGGGAGAGGAGCAGCATATCTGGGGGGTGGATCCAGTCTCTGGTCCACCTCTCGCTCTCATTCCAACTTACATGTAGTGTAGGTCTAATACCTTATCAGTTGCTTCCCGTAGTTATTGTAAATTGTATGGGGACAAAAAAGGGAATAAGTGATTAAAAGAACATTTTATTTCTCGTGGTGATTTGGGTTTTAATATTTTAATTGTTCTCACATGCTTTTGCTTCAGTACAGTGCCGAATATATGGTCTTGAAGTATAACTTTTTTCCCTAATAAACCTATGATACATGGTTCCATTTTTATTTCATCCTTTCTTGTCATCTGTGTCAAGTAATCTGACAAAGTGACAAAGCTTTCAAAAAGTCTTCCTTGGGAGAGGAGTAGATGTCAACTTTTTCAAAGGAACTGGAAGCATGTGATCATGGTGTTCCCTTTCGAAGGTAGTTAGCAGCTGGCATGGAGTTACCAAGGGCAATTCATGCTTGGCCAGCCTGATCATATTCTCTGTTGAGATGACTCGCTCTGTGCACAAGGAGAGGAAAGTTGATGTCATTTACTTTGGCTTTTGTAAGGTGCTTGGCATGGTCTCCCACTGTGTGCTTGTAGCCAGACTGGTGGAATATGGCTTGGATAGTTGGACTTTAAAGTAGACATGAAATTAGCTGTGTTGTGAGGCTCAAAGGGTTGTGATCAAAAATAGTGCAACGTCCAAATGACAGGTGGTTGCAACTGCAACCTTCAGGAGCCACTACTGTCTAATGACCTGGACGATGGGATGGAACACGTGGATGGAGTGCACGGATGGAGTGCACCATCTGCAAGCTTGCAGCTGATACTAAACTGGGACTGGGGAGCGGTTGATGTGCTGGAGGGCAGAGCTGCTCATCAGAGGGACTTTTATGGGCTGGAGAAATGAGCTGTCAGGAACCTCATGCAGTTCAACAAATGGAAGTGAGAAGTCCCACATGTGGGATGGGGTAGCCCCTTGCAGCTATACAGGCTGGGGTGACTGTTGAGAGAGCAGCTGTGCAGAAGCAGACTTGGGGGTCCTTGTGGACAACAGATTGAATGTGAGAACTTCAGAGATCCATTCCAATCTAAATTATTCAGTGACTTTTTATAATTCTAGAGGAAGCATCCAATAATAAAATGTATTTTTTTTGTTTTATTGAATCAAAGCCATGCCTTGGTCTGGAGCCCAGTCTGCAGCACGTGTGAGTGGGACTTATGCCACTGACTCTAAAGAGCGGGGCCTGGTTTCACCAGTCATAGTTTGGCCTACTACTTAAAGATGGATGTTCCCTCCCCACAGCCAGTGCATTCTGCATTTTCACCATCAGAGACCACAGGGGTTTGATTTGTTCATCTGTAGAGATGTGGTTCCTTCATTCCCTGCTGGAAATACCCTTGGGGTGGGACATCCCATTCAGAGATGTTATCATGGGTGAAGAGCTGAGGCCATTGTTTTTTCTGCAGCCTCAGCTAGGGAGGAACTGAGGGGTGCTGGGGACAGGGGTGAAGGGCACTGTGCTCTGCTCCCCTCAAGTGTAAATCTTCTCTGAGGCTAAACCAGCCAGGGTGGAGTCAGCAGTAGGACACAACAGGGAAACACATGAAGTGCGATGATACGCAGTCTGTTCCCTTCACTTTGACGTCTGGGTAAGTCCTCTGTGCTTTATGAGGTGATCTGCTTGACACATTTTCATCCTTTGCCCCATGTGTAGAGATGATACTATTTTTGCTCTTTGTTTACCTAAGAGGTGGTGGGATTAAAGAGGCAACTAAAGCCCTGTGGGTCAGGAAAGCCACTTCCCATCCAGATCCTTTCTCCAAGGCCCTGGCAGTGCCCTGACTGATGGGCCAACCTTCCCTTTCCGTGCCTCCTTCCCGTGACACACTGGTCCTGCTGTGCCACCAGGGGAGAAGCAACATGCCTGCTTCGAGGTAAACCCCGTCTCCATCGAAATAGCTGTACAGATTTGTGACTGCGCTGTGTGACAGGGGACATCTTACGGCGCCAGATGGTGCTAATGGGAGAGGGACGGGTCTTTTCCTCCATCAGCTCTCCTGCCATGCCCCCCTTGCTGGCGAAGCCACATCTGCATCTGTTCACCAAGCCCTTGGCGCCAGCTTGGAGAATACTGTGTCCCTTCAGAGGCTCTGAGGGATGTTGCACCAACCCTGCCTTCTTGTTGGAGTGATTCTTGAGGGCACAGGATGGAGGAGAGGGAGGATCCCCACAGAGAGAAAATATGCACAGCTTGTGCCTGCATCGCCTCTGGTCCAAGTCTCTCCGGGGCAGAGGGACGCCAGGGCCCTGCCTGGTGGGGAATTGTACAGAGCTGGAAAAGAAAGGGAGAAAACCACCATGGGGGAAGGGGTGGGGAGGAAAAGACAGGCAAAGAAGTCACTCAAAGCATTGTCTGGCCCTGGTCAGTTCCAGATGCTAATCTCTGATCGCTGTACCATATTTTTGTGAGAATTGGGACTTCTGCCTCAAAGGCATCAGGAACAATTGCCAGCATGTGAGAAATGCCAAGGGCTCTCGGGGGCAGCCAAAGCCCAGCATGTGGACCCAGGATACGAACAGAAGAGCTCTTTGGTAATGAAGGAAGCATTGGGCGTCACTTGGAAAGATAACTGAAGGCCTTCGCAGGAGGTAACCCAACCCACTGAACAATGTGAAATGCTCTTTGTGGTTCCTCCCTACAAGAAACTGCACAGTTTTCTGTCCCCAAAACCCAGGCCCTTTTTTCTAGCCAGGCAGATAGATGTTATTCATGTGAAGAGCTGTCTTCCTCCGGCAGAAGAGAATGAGGTAAATGCAGAAAGGAATGAGGTCAACGCTGCAGCAGCCTGGCTCGGCTTCCCAAGGCGAGACTGGTATCCATGGATGTATAAAAAAATCCCACCCCTGGAGAGCTGCCAGTCTGCCTGAGGACCCTTAGCTGGTAACATTTGAAAACAAAGCCATGCCTTGTACTGCTGCTGCCTTTCTCATCGTGCTGCTGTGTCCCATAAAGCAGGAAGCACTCCCACAGGACTTGTGCCACATTGCTGTGCCAGCTGCACCACAACAGCGGGTGAGAAGTAAGGCCCTGGTGGGAATGAGCACTCAGAGCAGAATAACTCCAGAATTGTAGCTGAGTGCGAGAATCGCTGTGTCAATATCAGGATGTCAAGTGTTGGTAACAAGCCTGGGGGCCAGGTCCTTGGGTGCAAACAGTTGCCATAACTCCTCAGTGCCAGTTGTGTTGCTCCTCAGTGCCAGTTGTGTCACGCAGCTCCAAACACAGCCTGATCAGCAGAATAAGAGCTGGGGGAACCTCCACATGGCACAGGCCAAGGAAGCACATACTTGTGGCCATGAAGGTCAGCCACAGACTGAGCTGCGTTAGCAAGGACAGTCAGTGGGTTCACTGATGTACTGCTCCTCTCTTGAGCACCAGTGAGCCTGCACGTGGAGTACCATTGCCCCTCCAGTACAAGGCAAACAGGAGTGGATCAAGGAGAGGGTGACCACAATGGTTAGCGTGCTGGTGCACAGGATGTACAAGGAGAGGCTGAGCACTGGGTTTGTTCAGCCTCGGGGAGGGAAGGCTTGGCTGGCGGTATTGGATCAAATTGATCTTCAACAGCCTAATGGGATTGTAAAGAAGATGGAACCACACTTTTCTGAGGGACACACAGTGAAAGGATGAAGGGCAGTGAGCATAAACTGCAACATGGGATATTCCAATGAAGTATTACGAAAATATTTTTATCATGGGGGTGATCAAGTACAGGGACAGCACCCCGGAGAGGTGGGGGAAACTCCATCCCTGAAGGTGTTCATAACTGGCCTGGAGAGGGCCATGAGTAACCTGATCTAGCTTTGATGTTGGCCTTGCTTTAAGCAGTGTGTTGGACCTGATTCCAAAGGTTACTTCCAACCTGAAGAAGCGTACAGTCTATGAATGATATCAAACACTACATCATGCAGCCAGATAAAACTATAACCAAAATTTCACAGAAGCAAAACTCAAACTCCAGGAATTTTTCACAGTGGATTTATTTATTGGGCAAAAATGATCATAGAATCTCAGAATGGCTGAGGTAGGAAGGGAACTCTGAGGATCATCTAGTCCAATCCCCTCTGCTGGAAGCAGAATCAGCTATAGCAGGTTACTCAGGACCATGTCCTCTCACCTTTTAAATACCTCCAAGAATGGAAACGCCATAGTCTCTCTCGGCAAACTGTGCCAATGTTTAACCACCATCACATAATAAAGAGTATTTTTCTTTTGTTTGAATGGTATTTCCTGTATTGTGCCAATTGACTTCTGTCCTGTCACTGGACACCGCTGAGAAGAGCCTGGCTCCATCTTCTTTACTCCCTGCATTAGGTATAAAATCCCACTGAGCCTTCTCTTCTCCAGGCTGAAAATTCCCAGCTCTCATAGCCTTTCCTTGTATCAGAGATGCTCCGGTCCCTTCATCATCTTTGTGGCCCTTTGTTGGACTCTCTCCATTATCTCTCTAGTACTGGAGAGCCCAGGACTGAACACAGAGTGCTCCAGGTGTGGCCTCACCAGTGCTGAATAAAGAGGAAGGATCACCTTTTTTGGAAATAAACATCTTCATTAAAATAAAAAGCTTTTTATTTTATTTTATTTTGCAATGAAGTTGCAAGCTGGTTCCCAGAGGAAAGCATGACCATTTGTGAGGGAGGCTGTGAGGGCAAGAGAAGGAAGGAGTGTAGCCTCCTAGACTCCCATGAAGAATTTCCAGTTTTGGTTTCTTGCTGCTAGTAGTTCCTGCACGTGCTTTCCAAATGTGACTTGTGCAAACTCACAGCTGCGCCTGGGGATCAGGTAAAATGTGAGCATTGGAGATACCCTCATGCTTATGCAAAAAGCCTCTAGATGGCAGGAGATGCTATTTGGCTAGGCCTTGCAGCAGGCCCCTACAGCAGGGGATGAGTGGCAGGAGTGCAGATGGCATGTACATTCAGCATTGTGCACACATAGCAAGAAAATTGTTTTAATGAGAGCACAGTTTTGATTCAGGAGCAGCAAAGTCCATTCCCAGGTCTTAGAGAGAATCTCTAAGAAAGAGCCCATCCCTCACAAGGCAAAACTTGCAGTCTGTTATGTCTTTTCCGTGTGACTCCTTGTAAAAAGGGAGTCTCCATCTTCTTTGTAGCCACCCTGTAAGTACTGGAACATGATGATGAGGTCTCCTCTAAGCCTTCCTTTCTCAAGGCTGAACAAACCCAGTTCTCTCCGCCTTTCCTCATATGGCAGGCTTCCCAGTCCTTTGATCAGCTTTGTGACCCTCTCCAGTCTGTCCACATCTTTATTGTATTGTGGGGACCAAAACTGAACACAGTATTCCAGGTGTGGCCTCACAAGCGCTGCATAGAGGAAAGAGGCTGCTCCAGATGGCTCCTGGCTGCCCTGCTTTTTGGTTGGGACAGCCTCGAGAAAGGCAGAGGCCATCTGCATGAGCTGCATCCCTCATCCCACCAGGCCTCCTTGGGCAGACTCTGGGAGCCCCATCCCCTAGGAAGAGGCAGGGTGAGAGCCAAAACTCATGTGACGTGGTCACCCGTACAGGCAGAGCTGCCTAAAAGCACCAGCATAGAGATGAGGGAGGTCCACAGGCTGCAAAGAGCAGATACACTCTTGTGTTTTTGTGTTCTCTACCCAAACAGCAGAGTATGTAAACACAAGTCAGCTGAGGTCATGTTTACTTTATGCTGCTATTCAGCAGTGAACAAACAATAGAAAATGGTTCCAAGCTGTGAATATGTTACCATTTCCTCTCCCTGAATGTGAGAAAAAACAAAACCTATAAAGTGAATAGTATTGTCAACATCGGCTTTAGGCAGCGGAACCTAAACAAAACAGAAATAACTAACCAGAATGAGGACTCGTCCATTAATTTCAAGTAGCACTAAGGGTTATTATTGTTATCTCTGCAGTTCATTTTTTGATACTTTCCTGCTCTGAATGTTTACCTTTCAAAACTGCACACTGATAATCTCATCTGCCGTACTGCATCAGCCTGGGCTTCTGCACGGAATGTCCACGGTCATGCTGCAGCCCACCAGGTCTCCTGCCAGGTGCTAGGTCCTCTGCAGCAGGTTAAAACTGATCTTTCCAACAAACACGGCATGACTTTCAAGGTGATGCGGAATCTTCCTCTGGTGGGAAGGCTGGTGATTTCCAGCTTTCCTGCTTGCTTTTTGCACAGAAACGGTCTAGGCTAGGTCAGAGATTCTTATAACTGACCAGCCATTTCCCTGTTGCCTTTACTGCTGCCACAGCTCTCATTTTACATTTAACGCTTAGACTATTTTTCTGGATTTTTCAACTCTCCTGCTATAAATATGCTTTAAGATTTTTTTGTTCCAAGCAGAAATCTGCTTAGGTTTCTTCCTCTTGAAATTTTCTTTTGAAAAATTATTCTGGAAATATATGTGCTGAGAAATCTGCTTGGACTGGTTTTCTTTAGAAGCCCAAAGGTTCAGAAACAAAAAAAAATGTGTTGTTCAGAGTAACTGAAATGCCATTTATTCATACAGTTATTGAATTCTCATGTGTATCTGAAGTATATTATAATATTGTATACATCAATTGATATATTATATTACATTTGATTAGCCTGTACCAAAACCAGGATTGCTTCAAAGAAGCATCATACAAGATATAGAGACAAAAACGTTAATAAGGATGGTTTGAATTGCATCTGAGGAGAAAAATGTATGGCACTGAAGTATATAGCAGATGTACAACACATGATAGTATATAGCAAATTCTTAGTGAGTCTTAGTGAGAATGTTTCTAACAAGGCGATTATGTATGTATTAGAAGAGTTATGATGCTTATGCATTTTGCCCAAGACTGAGTTTGTGTCACTGGACAGAGTGAGGGCACGGGGTTGCTGTCATGCTGAAGACCCACCACAACACACTTCTGGAGACTTTGCAAGGTTATTGGACCTGCTTTATAATCCCAGCAGCAGGAGGAAAAAAATATCCTCCTTCGATAAGGGAAACACATAAGTGCCAACAGTGGGGGAGTGACTTAGTGCATGTGAAACCCATGTGCAAGGTGCAAGAACTTGGAAAATTCTGAAAACATCTGGAAATCTTTCACTGGTCCACCTGCTGCAGCACTCTCAACAGGTTGCACAATGTCCCTTGCTACTGCCAGTGACCCCAAACAGCTTGGGGTCAGTTCAGCTGAGTGATCAAAATGTGATGCGCTTCTTGTAATCCTTCAAAATTCTGAGATTCCCAGGCATTGGCTTCCTTTGCAAAAAGGAAGAGATGAACCATGGGCTGCCAACAAAAGCATGTTTCCTTCAGAGATCTTTGCTCTGTCATCAGCAAAAGCAAGCTGCTGAAGATGGGTGTCTAGTTTCTCCACCCTGAGGGGTGTTCCTATCATCTCAGTGCCTAATTGCAGTTTTCCATTCTTGTCATCCAAATTTTCATTTGTACAAAGATTCTGTGCACCTGAGGCGTTGCAGCTCCAAAGAAAAGCTTCAGGCTTATGAAAAACATTTTCTTTAAATAATCGTGAATGTATCAGTTGGAAGGTAAAAATACTGTAATGTGGGTTAATATCTGCAGCATATAGAATATTGGGATTTTTATAGCTGTTGTGTAAAACAAGCAAGATTGCTTAATTTGCTTCTCTCCATTCAAGGCTTTATTTGTTGGCTCTGTTACTGTGGAGGGGAGCGTGCTTCTCCACAGTATACATTCATTTTTCTATAGCTATCAGCTGCTGTCAGCCACATCAAACACAACACATTTGTTTTCCAAACAGAAAAAAAGGCAAGAGGTGGTATGATAGCAAGTTGTCCTCTGGGTTTTTGCTGACTCTGCCATGTCTTCCTCGTTCATCCTTTTATGATGATAATATATGTCTTTGGCATGCAACTAAACCTGAGGTCCTCTTACATTCAACACCTGGCATTTCATTCAATAGCAGTACACCAAACGAAGGCTGTTTTGGTCCTCTTGGATCTCACCCTGCCAAGGAATAACAGGATAGGAGATTGTAAGAGTGTCAATGGTGCCATCTCTGAGGGTTTTCCTGTATCAGAGGATCCCCTGATAAATATTATCCTTATCTTAATGTTGCTTTATGCAATTACAGAAACATAAAGAGTACCTTCTGGAGTCCCCACTGACTCCTGATGCTTCACAGGACTGGACTCAGATATCTTGGAGATCCCTCAGCATGGGTCAAAATCTGGCCATGGATTTCTCCAAGTTTCACTGCTCCTGGGAGACTTGTGCATTGTTTAGGAAGCCCAGTTACAGGGAAAACTCCTCTGTATGGGGCCTTGTTTTCAGTCTTGGTCTTTTGCACCACCTTTTGTTTCTGTTGTCACTGAGCCTGAAAAACTTTGTGAAAAGCCACTTTGGTACAGGACCCACACTTTGTACACACATGGGTCTCTAGTCCTTTTTCAGGGCCTCAACTGACAGCCAGAATTGCAGGTTCCTCTGTCATTTGGATACCCAGGGTGTGGGTTAGCCAGCTGCTAACAGCTGCAAAGAAACAGACTGGAGCTGGAGGCTCCAGACCAGCTGATTCATCTCCACCTTCTTCCCTAGATTGCAGTAGGAAACCTTTTCACTTCTTGATAATGCAAAATCTGCCTTCTGAAAGCTGAGGTTCCTATAAAAAACGGCATTAATAAGCAGTAGTTGTGGCCTCAGTACTGGATTGGACACAAGTTACGGTTTCACATCAGTTGTCAGCCTCAGGAGAAGAACATTTAGCGGTCTTGAATTTGAATAGGTATATAAAATTGGACAATGTCTGTTTGCAGATGCAATAAACTAAATGCTTTTATTTGGGCTCACGTTGCCATTTCTGCCTCCCTGTGCTGCCAGGAGGAATATATACCCATGCCATGTGTCAGCAGAGTTGTGTTTGCTGTGCTTCACCTGTGAGGCTCATTACTTCTAGGGTTGGAAGTGATTATAGAAAACTTAGTATTTTAGAAAGCACAAACAGTGCTGTGTGAGGTTGTTTGCCATTTCCCCCATTCCTGACTGATTCTAGGAGTCTGTTCTAGTCGCACAGCAAATGTGGCTTTCTTTACATGCATATTATCGCTGTGTTTCCCTATTTTATGAGAAATGTTTATTTGGCTACTGTATGTTGCCTTGTGTTTTATGATGTTGAACTGGGAAGTGGTTCTCCCCCAAGATCTAAGGAGATCTAATGGGAAATAATACACACCAGAGCATGCAGAAATGGTTCGACAGAGACAGTCAAACCTCAGACAAATTGAAATTCTTCCACTTAGGTAGGAAATGGGGATCTTAATATCTGGAATAAGCACAGTGAAGCCAACAGAGCAGTGCCAGGTTTACATTTGGCTCCCTTGCTGTGCAGATGCTCCAGTTGTTGGCTGTGTCGACATGTACAGCTTAACCCACTCATGAACTCCAGAAAGCGTCTCAAGGAATGGTGCATCTGCATCTGAACATGTCTTGCTTGCTTAGGCTTGTCTTCCAGAGCTTTCAGCTTTTTATATAGAGCTTAAATAGGCCACATTCAGACACGTGTATTTGCTTATCCAGTTTGTCCCTGTGAGACTAGCAGGAGCTAGCCAGCTGCAGGGGGCTGGGAGCCAGCTATAGAAGAGACATTGCTGTTTCTGAAAACAGTCAGTCAATTAGTCACATGCTTTTTGCAATGTCGTATGATGAATACTTCATATGAACTAGCTACAGGGGGAACTCTGTATAATAAATGTTGGCACGGTTACCAGCATTTGATATTTCGCTCTTGCAAATGGTCTTTAAAACAAACTGCACTGTACATCCAGAGGTTCTGAGCAAACAGGCTCAGACAGTAATTATAATCTACAATTGTAGTAGAAGGAAATGGAGAATAGAAGTGATTTCTCATCCTCCAGAAAATAAACAGGGCAAAAAACGCTTAAGGCGGCTAATGTGGGTGTTCAAAGAGACCTTTTGCAGGTCTGCCATCAACAGGGAAGGAGGGATGTGAACTAGGACAGTGCTGGGGTTGTGTCACAGGGAGATGTGGGTGTTACCTGAGACCACGGGGGCTTTGTTTTACTGTAACATCTCTGTGCTCCTGGCACAAGGTAAAAGAGCTGCCAAACTCCAAGACCTTCACCAGAACTTTGCTTTCAGGAGCCAGAGTGTTTCTTTCTAAGTCTGTAGCATAGATGGTAGTAAGAGGTGAAAGCATATAGGTATGGGCAAGAAACGTTCCCATATGAGAAATGATTGAAAATGAGGAGATTTGAGTGTCCCTTGATGGCCAAGAAAATTGAGACAGGCCCATAGCAGACTGCAGCTGTCCCAGGAGAGACCTGGAAGGAAGATGAGAAGGACCCAGCAGAGCCTAAGGACAGGATGCTTAAAAATCCCTTTCCCTTCTCTTGGGGTTCGTGTGAAAGAAAAATAACAGAAAACTTGGCATTCAGTGTGTGGGAAGCCAACTTCTATGTAAGCGGGAGGAAGAAGAGTTAATTGCTGAGTGGGAGGGAGGCAGAACTTCACACTGGGAGGTTTTACTTATTTTATGGGGCTTGCTCTGGGCTGTAGAGCTTTTACGAGTCTCTGAGGAAACATCTGAGCTGGCTAAAAGTTCTGCCTAGCTGGAAAAAGGACAAAACTACAGTGAGCAGGAGATAAGAAAAAATACTTAACCCAATTTATATTTACCCTTTTTGTAATCCACACATTATTCATATGCCAACGTTTACTTCCCCCCCCCCCCACTAATAAAGCTTTCAAAAACTGAAGTGTCATAAAAATTTTTTTCTAAAGAACACTGCAAAAGTCCCTGGAAATCTTAAACTGGAAAAAAATGTTACATTCCTAAGCCCTGCCATTTCCAGGATGTTGGGGACAGGGACAGAAATCCCTCAAGAAATGAAAAGTCATAAGCTTGGTTTGGTGTTTCAGTGGTTTCACTGTTTGGCCTGTGCTGAGAAGGCATTCCAAAATACACAGCTCCTGATAATGCCACTGCCAGAGCACTGCTCCCTCACCCATGTTTTATAGAGTCTTCTCAAACATATGGAGTAGAAGAAAGGGCCAAGAGTGGAAAGCCTGAAGACCTAACAGAGCCAGAACATTTCTGAGGTGGGTACCTACATTTTGCGTGGAGACCGTGGCTGGCCAGGATGAGTTTATGTCTGCTCTGTACTGCCAGTATAACACAGACTGGTACATGGCAGCTCTAACCTTGTGCTTTTCAAGCCAAATCACTTCCCTTTGCAATTGAGACATCCTATTCCAGGTCCAGGTCTCCTGTGCCTCCTGGAAGCCACAGGTAATTTTTCTGAAGTAAGCAGTTTCTACAACTGTAACTCATTTTCCACTTTATAAATACAATTCCAAAACTAGAATGCCATTGAAATGTAGACTCACATTAAATACCCTGTTTGGCACTTTGAGGTACTATAACAAGCCCTTTAGAACTTCACAGAGTGCAGTGACCACCAGCAGATCCCCAGCACTCCCATCTCTATTACGTGAATCCATGATGAATCCACTGGTAACCAAAGACACGATCCGAGTTCATCATCTTCTGATGGGGAAATGCTGAGCTATCTGAAAACTTTTGAAATATGATGTTTCCTTCAGAGCAGGGGTGAGGAACATCTTCCTTGCTGGCAGCTGAATAGGCCCAAGAATTTGGCAGGCCAGGTCCCTTAACGATAGCCAGTAATGTAATAACATGAGCATGGAGGGCAGTCAGATGGCTGGGGACCATAAGAACAGCATCACAGGTCGTAGCTGTTCCCTGGCCAACCTGGTCACCCATGCCCTCCTCCACAAATTAGACCAGAAGATTGCTGCTGTTGTTCCTCTAGAGATCAGTGTTATCCCTGCTTCCCAGCATCATACGGACCAGGCAAATTTTAAAAGCTTAGTCTATAAAGTATTTTCTGATATGTAATTATATTAAATTAATAGGGGATAAAAAACTCAATCCCTTTTGTGAACATAAGGCAAAATTTTATTTACTCTGTAACTATTTGCTGGCCCAAGCTTGTATTACTCTGCACTCAGGTCTGCGTCAGAAGTCTTTGTTCCCACAGGGAGGGAAGGTACGTATCCTGCAAATGCCAGAAGAGAAATATCTGCAAAAGGAGCAACAACAACACTGACGTATGTGATGTATGTATGTGCCATATGTCAACTATGGGCATGTGATCAGATGCATATGGCTCATGGTACCGTCTTTTTGCCTTCCACTGAAGCTTAAGTGAAGTTGCACAGACATGAAATTGGTGTAGACACAGAGCTGGAGAGTGTTTGCTTATTTACCCAGCTCATTAAAGGAACATTGAAAGCAGTTGGCTTTTCATAATCACTGATTAATTATCTAGCCTAATTCAAAATGATCCCCCCAAAAAATAGTAATAGTGATAATAAAAGTTTTGCTGCTGTACCTGAGATGGACATTGCCTCAGTGTACAGGCACTGCACAGATGTAGAGTGAAGGACTCCATCTGTGTCCAAGCCTTTAGCAATATGCCTGTCTGTCAGCCCATAAGTCTGTCAGTCCATTGACAGAACGCCCTCTGTCCTCAACCTGCTTTGGACTACACAGCATCTCTGGGCAACCTGTTTGCCTCCCACACACTGTCCTCAGAGTGAAAAAGCTTCTCCTCATATCCAAACTGAATCTCTTGTATTTCAGCTTACACCCGTTGTCTCTCATCCTCCCACTGTGCACCACGGTGAAGAACCTGGCTCCATCCTCGATGGAGGATGCTGTCCTTGTAGGTACCGGGGGCTGCTGTTCAGGTCTCACTGAAACTGTCTCTTCTCCAGGCTGAGCAGGCCGAGCTCCCTCAGCCTCTCCTCACAAGGCAAGTGCTTCAGCCCTGACCATACAGGTGGCCCTCTGCTGAAATTTTGCCAGTTTATTGATGTCTTCTGAGTATTGGGGCACCCAAAAATGGACACAGTATTCTGGATGTGATCTATCAAGTGCTGAGTAGAAGGAGCTTCACTTCTCTCAATCTGCTGGCTGTGCTCCATGCAGCCCAGGGAGCTGCTGGCCACCTCTGCTGCCTTTGGACAGAAAAGGCAGAGAGAACAGTCCAGACTGCTCACACTTAAATTAGTCACTAATTTTATCCTGGTGGACTCCAAGGAGAATTTGGACCAGATTAAATAGCTTTCAGCCTCAGTACTTGAGCTTTGTCTTCCATCACAAGCTGAGGAGGAGAGCAACAGAGGGATGCAGAAACCAATTTAAAAAAGAACTAAAATACATTGAACCACAAAGCCCAATGAATTTTTAAACTGCTAACTACTAATACTCCAAGGGATGAAAGAAGAGGAAACTGCTGTCTATCTGATCCACACAACTAAATTCGATTCCCAGCCACACATTAAGACCTTGCTGGGCAGGCACCTCCTCCCACCTACCATCAGACCAAAGTTCACGGTGCTCTCAGCCTGGATCTTTACCTGCTCATCTATTTTCCTACACCCATATGACTAATGCACACTACACCAGCCATGAGTTTGCTGGGGCTCAAGGGACCTGTACCACCCCTCTAGGTTTCCTTGAAAGTGCTGCCCATGCTCCCTTGTGAGTGGGTGATGTCCCCAGATGCATGACTGTAGAGAGTCCCTGGTCATACTAGAGCTGTATCCATTATTGCAAAATGTGAAACTGTTATGGAAATTCAGAGATGTGGTGAAATGCTGGCTTTATGAAGTCAGTGAGAGCCAAAGGAAAATGTTTGTATTCCTTCATCAAGCTGAGCCGCCTGTTTAGATCTGTGATTCCTTATGCACTTACGGTCATGGTACTGACTGTGAAACATCTGCACCGGCTTGAGGTCAGCTGCCCACAGCATCCTGGAGACCTGGGAGGACAGATGCCACCAGCCAGCAGGACACTGACAGCGGCGTTACTCTGATCAGGGGCCTGGAGTGGCAACATGTTGCATTTCAGAAAACAAGAAGGTTCAAGTTACATATCCACTGAAGCGTTGACTGGCACGGACCTGGAAAGGCTAGCATCATATTCTTTCCATCTGCAACAAGCTTTTATTGCCACTTCAGCAAAGTTTAGTTAATTTCATTTCCAGTATTTTTTCTTCTCCATGATGCTCTTCTGCTCTTCAGCGGTCTGACTAATAGTGCTACAATTCTTTCCACTGTCTTACACCTTGTATTTGCAGCCAAGTGTTGCTGATCCAGAAGGTTTACATAAGTATAATCAGCATCCAAATCTCTGCACTGGACCCCTAACCATCAGGGATTTTTCTGATCATTGCTAAAAAGATCCTTTTTGGGGACCCAGTTCTGCAAATACTTACGTGCATGAGCAACTTCCATAGATTTATTGACTCATGGGCATTTGCAGGATCAGATCATGAAATATTTTATTTGCATTCAAGAAATTTCCCACTTAAGCCCAGCAGTTATGTCTTCATGGATCCAGGAAAAGGTCTGGGGTCATTCAAGATTAATATTTTGAACTCTTGTCAGGGATGAGAATCCATTGCTGGACAAGGAGGCAACAAGTACATGGGAGATAAAAGAGGTTGAAAAGAGAGAAGCGTTTAGCTAGCCCTTAGCCTTAGAGTATGCTGCTTAATTATTGCAACTCACACAAAACCACCAAGTGTACTTATCACCCCAAAGATAGCCGTATCAATTAGGCATTTTTTAAACAGCAAATTTAGACTTCTTTTCATTTCCATTCTTGAGTTGGAGCATTTTGCTCTCACAAGGTTTCCTCTGAGATCGCAAAAGCTGGGCTCAAGAAATAGAATACCTTTGGTACACTTCTTTCTGCTACTTTGATTTCGGAAGTTACAGGGCAAGCAGAATGCCAAGCACTGCAAGAATTACCCTCAAAGATGGGCAAATTTGCCCTTAGGAGCTGACAGTGCTGCATCTGGGCAGCACTATGCTCTTGCAGAACACCTCAGGGTTGCACTGTGCTAACTGCATCTGTCACCCTTGCAGGGCTAGAGGGGGGGGTCAGCCATCACAGAGAGGTGGGGGGTTCAGTGCTTTCCCTCTTTGCTGCCTGCTCCTCTAAGCAGGAACAATCATACAAAAGACAATTAAAATGAGCCTGAATTAGCGACTCCCTTCAAGCGCAGTCCAGAGATTAAGTGATTTATGTTTTTGCAGGCTGGATGAACTGCAAGCAGCCCGGCAGGCGTTACTCACATCCCAACAGATAGCTGTCAGCACCTGAGCGCAGCCTGAGCTGGTGCATTTTAGCCCAGCTTATTAGCACCGGTTAGGAAAAGATGACTGGAAAGGAGCTTCCTCCCTCTCCCTTTCTTAATAATGTCAGCTGAGTGTTTAACTCCCCATTAACCACTTCCTACACACTCATTTCTGTACCCCCAGGTGTTCTGGATGGGTTGGATCAGCGTGATTTGCTGTGGCTTGGGGGAAAAATAGTTGGAGCTGCCTATAGTTAATGTCTTGGTAGCAGCCACGTCCGGCCTTGCAGGCTCATTTCCCATCTGGTGCCACACCGGCACTTCCCAAACAGCATTGCTGTAGCTAGGAGCACCGTGGTTCAGTCTGCTCTGATGGGGCCAAAGAGGGGAGCTCTTCTGCTGTCCCTGCATTACAGCTACCTGGGGCTGTGCTGACACCACACTTGGTTGGAGCAGGAGTGCGCTTTTAAAGGGAGCATCTGCCTTCCCCATGCACAGCCTGCAAGGATTTGTACTGCAGGTTGGCCTCAGGGAGCTCAAGCTGACCTCCTGCCAGGTGAGACCAGGGTGAGAGTGGTCCCTGGGAACGCTTGTAGTGTGTGCCACTTCCTCGTGGGCACCCAGTCCAGGCTGGAGCTGGGCTGAAGAAAACCCCAAGGTGACGAGTAGTGTGAGGCAGGTCCTCAGCACTGACTCACTCTGCAGGTCTGCTCCAACTGTGCTGCACTACTTGTCGGTGTAGACGAAGCCGTGGCCTCCTCCAAAATCCACTTCAGTTATGAAGCGCAGAGTTTTGAAAACAGCTAAAGATTCCTCGGAGTGATTACATACAGCAACAGGAAAGCTAGGAAATAATAACCAAAAAAATAATCCTGGACACAGAGAGTGAAGCTAGGAAATCTGGTTTGGATAAAGGCAGCACAGCCCTGAACTTTCACCCAGTTTCAAACTGCACTTTCATGCAGTTCAAAGAAAAATCTTCACCTTGCCTTCCACTGACCTCCTCCCAAGCCACTTCCACTCCTGACAGACTCCTCTGGCTCTTCATTGCTCTGCTGCTTTTGAATCCCCTTGTAGTATCCCCGTGCAAGTGCATGGCATTTGAGGGTATTTCTGCTCCACTTTGAGATCTCAGAGCTACTTGTCTGAATTTTCCCTGTGGTGGCCTGAGCCACCTCAGCTGGGGATCCTATGCTGGGGAAGAACTGTGGAAATACTCTGACCGTCAAAAATTATGGGCAAAATCTTGCCCTTACTGAAGTTCATAGGAGACTTTCCATCATTTTTGGCTGGACAAGATTTCATCGCAGAGCACAGTTTGCCTTTAGCATCACTGTGAGGCATCAGTGTGCAGCCACAATATTTTCAGTAGGCTTCAAACCTGAAATAGGCAAGAAACGCATGTTAGTCAGCATTGAAGAAATCTGTCAACCTGGTATTTATTTTAGAACAAATAAAATAGTTTTCCTCCCTTACCCCT
>RSEF01000003.1:50989250-51011634 GCA_003993805.1 Himantopus leucocephalus | reverse complement strand
AATTCTTAAAACATTTCACTGGAAAGAAGTCTACACTTCCAAAGTATTTTTTCACACAAACATGAAGGGCCCCTAAATGCTCACCTGGTGTGGTGGTGGTCATGACATGCCCCTAGATGCGGGGTATCCAGCATCCGCAGCACAGCTGCTGACGCCTGCCCAGCTGGGCGGATGGATTTCCCCTACAGCCAAAGAAGAGAAATAGGCACGTTTATGTTTATGAGACTCAGCTCATCCTGAAGCAGGGATCTAGCTCTAGCCAAACGCCTGAGTGTTGGTGGCAACATGCTCTCCAGCAGTGGGACTTAGTTGCCTAAACACAGGCCTCTCCCTGAGATGCAATAGTGTATCTTGTGTGGTCCCTAGACACACCCTGGAAGGCTGTGGGTCACCCATAGGTCTTGTATTGTACCTGCCAGCCCCACAGGATGCCAACCCTTAGACACCTATGTTTAGGCAAGGGAATAAAGGTGAACTGCACAGCTCCGTAGGCTCTGCTAGCTCCACTCAAGCTCTTCACTCAAGGCTTTAAAGGTTACCACAGGCACTTACATGGGGACACAAACATAGAGGTGCCCATAACTGGAGATAAATCCCATTGTAGATGCCTGAGTTGGTCAGATGGCTCTTATCCTAAGGTTTCCCGCTGCTTTCTATTGCCCTATGCAGGGAGGTTATGTTGCGCAAAATTACTTTTAGGCAGCAGCATAGCAGATGGCTCAAGTTAGGTGAGATGAGTGCCCTTTGAGGTCAACCTGAGTTCAGACTCTTTCTATATCTGGTCCTGATCCAGGCCTGGAGCAATGCAGACTACATGGAGAAGGTAGCTCTTCTGGGGCGCCTTGCCCTCAGCCCCTTTCCACAGCTGGAGAAAGGCCCAGGATGCAGCCTCAGGGACTGGGACCTAACCTGGGCACGGCCCCTCTCAGCAGCTGCTGCCAGATAACTGCACAGCCTGCAGCTGGCTTCCCTTCAGTCCATTTTTTGTCTTAGCCACCACCTCAGAATGAGGCAAGATCGTAGCCTCCATGCTTGGGGATCAGAGCTTGGCGATTCAAAATGAATGGCTTGGGCTGCCAGAGGCTGGCCACGCAGAAGGACCCTCATGTTTACTATTTGAGAAGAGTTCATGCATTCTGAGCAAAGCCAATACCTTGTAGGGCCCTTTGAACTGTCAGGGTGGGGGATGCAGGATACCTGCCTCTGGGGAGGGACACTGGGCATTCAGTGCAGCTCTGAAACCCTGCCACGTGGCACAGATTCAGAAAGTCTCGTAATATTAGCAGAGGCAAGAGAACAAGTGATCTGAGAAGACAAAGTTCTGCCTGGCAGCACCACTAGTGCACAGGGAGCGTTGCTGGGAATTTGGAAACCTGCGCTATAGTGGGAGCAAAGCATTTGCCATGGCTTCATTGCATTTAGGATAGCAGATGCACAGTGAGAATAAATGTAGGGTAAGTGAGTCTGTACTCACCGATAGCCCCATGAGTGAAACCTAGAGATGTCGCAGCCGTCTCACGCGGTTGCCTTAACAAGGTCAGAGAGAGGGCACCGTCAATACCTCAGAAATCCCCACTTGTCAGAAGATAACTTTTGAAATAGAGATGTTTTAAAAATAACGCCAAGGACAACAAACACGTTAAGGCTGAAGGACAAATTCAAGATGACTGCAGATGCACTCATTCTTTTTTATTTCAGAATCCAAATGCCGTAAGGTTTTTTACCAGTTTCAGACTTCAGTTATTTGATTTTTTCTTGACTGGGAGAGGAATGATGAAAAACAAGAAACTAGTAATAATGTTCTACATCTGTTTGGCAAACAATTTCTCCTTCTTGCTTTAAGCGTGATCAGCAGCTCTACATCTCTGCTGATCTGAGAATATTTAGTGAGCAGCAAGGGTGAAATATATTGACTTCTAAATAACTACATTAAAATTGCAATGAGAAAAACAGAAAGAGAGAAAACTTCAAAGTTACATTTCTTGTATGGCTTGGCACATTCCTCTTTATTTATTATCTGTACTGGTGCAGTGCCTGCATCGGGGAGCAGGAGCCCGCTGTGCATTGGAAAGCGGGTAATAAATGTATCCCTGCCCTGTGGACCTGACAAGCAAAGTCAGAGAAACAACAGGGAGAGTAAAATTCACAGAATCCAAGTGACACTTAACTGGCAGAAAGATAAGCTTTAGGTCAAGCTTGTGGAGGAGAGAGAGTGGGATCTTTGTTTTCGAATGACAAAGCTGTAGGAAACGGGATACAGTGGAAGCTGTTTTCAACAGTGATTTCCTTTATCACATTAAACAATAACTTTTGTTCTCAACATCTTTTTCTACTCTGGTGGTGGTTTCCTTTTGGAAGCAAATTGCTCAACTGGTTTACAGTCCAAGGGCCCATTTTTCATATGAATGATGCATGCACAGAAGAGCCGAGTGGGAGAGGCTCCTCCAGCCCCACAAGGACAGACAGGATCTGACATTCTTTTCTGACCAGAAAAAAAGAAATGCTGAAGCCCTGGAAAAAAAAATAAAAATGTGCAGCAAATCCAAAGGAAATGAACATTTCAGACTGGGTGAGCGGATTCTCTATTTTCCAAATGTTTATTTTGATTTTGACCTTTTAAAAATGTTTCCAAATGTTTTTTCTTCTCAAATAACTTACCAAACCTTTAAAGAGGAAATACCATTTCAAATGTTAGAAAGCGAATCTTTGGGATGCCAGAGTGTCCAAATATTCCAACTACCCCCAAACTTTTGTCTTTGCACCAGGACACTGCATGAGTGTGAGAGCTTTGAGCAGCAGCAGGTCCTCAGTGAGGTGTGGGGATGTCTAGAGGCAGAGAGTGGCAAGGGTTTGCCCATGGCATGGCTCTGGTGGCCAGGCTGGTGCTGGCTGTTTCTGCAGAGGCCAGCCCCAGAAGGACCCCCACCCGAGTGGCCTCCCATGCCATACAGAAGGTATGTGTGAGTGAGGTTTTGACCTAAAGCCGTACGTACTCGTCTTCCTTCCAGCGGCTGTGTGTCAGCAGAGACAGCTGGAGGTACTTGTGGTCATCAATGGTCCTGTCCTGCTTCAGTTTGCTTCTGATCACATCAATCCATCTTAAAAGATGGGTATTGCCTCCTGTCCCTTTCAGCCATGACCCAGATATTCACTCAATGTATACATAGGGGCTTCTCTGCTCTCTACTCACATGGCCTGCCACTGTATAATTTGAGAGAAAATTGGCAAGGGATGGTCTGGCAGCCTGCAGGACCACGTGGAGCTGCTGTGGAAAGGTTCTCAGTTCTTCAGCAAAAAGCCACCTGATGGATTTTAATGATATGAAAGACTTTCTGAACTGATCCTAGGACAAGATTCCTTAGCTTTAGGACTCCATCTCAGACTGACATTTAAAAGAAACAGTTTTGTCAGTTTTATCCACCTGCCTATCAGAAACAACAATTCTCCAGCTTTCCTCCTCTGGAGCACAATTCATGATAGCTTGAAAGCCCTACGCTGAGTTGCATCACATTCCCAGCACCTTCCAGGCATCCCAGACCTGAGTTCCCAGAACCTCTCTCCCCTAAATCCTTCCAAGCCAGGCTCCCTTACACAGTGGTTTTGGCTGCCATAGGGAATTTATGGCTTGAACTTTGATGGAGCCTGAGTTCTGCTATCAATCAAAGGAATATTTTCCTGACACCAAAAAAAAAAAAAGGGGTATGTCATGTTAAGTCTGGAAAGTTCTGTGACTTGGAAAGCAAGCCTAAGCATTTAAGGAGAGCCCACCTAGTCTTTATCACAATACCCCACCCTTCTGAACTGCAAGGGACAATAACGACAGAATGAATCTCATCAAGAGCTACTGACTCAGAGGTATCTTTTCCCATTTCATCAAACAAGTGAAATCATGGACTGCAGACATTTCCATGCCAGAAGGACTGAGCCTATCTCTGCAAGTTAATGGGAGAAACTCAAGTCAGCCAAAGGAGGATGAGTCCTTATGGTAATCAGCAGTCTTGTAGCTCATTATCTCTTTCTTTCAACTCATAAGACTCTTTTCCCCATAAATATTTCAACATCCAGCAGAATGTGGTGGGAAGCCAGAAGCACAGCATGCATTCAAACCTGCTTTCATAAATTTGTCTCACACTGAAGCTGTCCTGAAGCCTGACCCAGCTGTGAGTATCATCTTACACAGCTGGAAGAAGGGGCGGAGAGCTAGCCACCTTGCTCCTTCAGTTGCCCAGTGTAACTGGTCTGCCTTAATCATATAGTCTGATGCACAGAGATGTCGGGTAAACCTGGCTCCGATCCCTCCATCCTGGCAGCAGAAGTGAAGCCAGGCATATGGTCTGTTGCTGCTGCTCATAAATGGAAATAATATCATACCCTTTCACATTCTCTTGATGTGGCCACTGAGAAGCAACTCCCTCAAACAGACTACTTCAAATGCTTAGAAAGAAGCTCCACAGGGAAAAGGCCAGCACATTTTTGCATGGAAAGAATTGCTGTGCTTGCTCCCTTTCCCTGCATTGGATACACTGCTCCTAATGATCACTTATAATTGTTAAACACGTAGACTTAGGATGTATAAAGAGGTTCTGTATGTCTTATAGCTCTTCAAAATATTCTTCCTCTCTTTTACTTTTTGCTCTGACAGTCTATATTATGCTTATCTTTTTATTTTGCACAAGTATCTGAGTTTCTGATCTTGCGATTGGCTCTGAGCTCCTGTTTCCTCTGTGTATTCCTCTAAATCTTTACACTCTTTGTTTAGTCAGTTGCTTCCGTCTCTTCTTGCTTTCATCTTATTTAGTAAGTCTTTCAGCCCCACTCCAGTCTTTCAAAGAAGGACCTACACAGAGAAAAGCTCTGATGCTTATGAGCTCTTACAGCGCCCAGTGGTAGGAGGCTGTCTAGGTCTGGAAAGTGAATATTGAAAGTACCGCCCTTGGAGGATGCCATGCGCCACTTACTGGCAATTTGGGATCCATTCTTGGGATACCTGACCCTCTATGCACTATACACAGTATGTATGGGGAGTCTGAAATCCAGATCCACCCTGGGGCCTCAGATCAACTGGTTATGGGGACTGATCTTCTTCACCTGTGGTAAACTGACCTAACTGTGCTGAAGGTGGTGCAGCCATATGAACTTACATCCCTTCTTTTGCCTGTGAGTTGGTTGATAACTGAGTTATTTCGCGCTATCACTTATTCTACGTGGTAAAAAGCCTCATTTTCTCCAGGAAACATTGCCCCCATTGCTCCTGCCATTTCTTTGCCACAGAACCTTAGAGACTGGGAGACTACCAGAGATGTGTAACATTGAGCAGAAACATCAAGAAAGAGGCAGCAGAGTCGCCTGTTAATGGCGAGGCAGGGGAATGTGGTGGGGCTGGAGGGGGCACAACATACAGTCAGCAAACAATGCAAAAGATACACAAAGAAGAGTCAAAGAAGATTCAGAAAAATCCCTGACATCCATGTTGACTCCATGGGGGCTTTGGGATCAGTTCCTGCATGGGCAGGAGGCAAGTAGGCTACGCAAAGCACATGGCACAGCCCGTGGCAGCCATGCCTTCACAGGGATCGCAGGGACAGTAAACTGCTAATAGGCAACATAATGATACGCATCACATAATAACAAACAGGTTATCAGATTTCAAGCTGGATGAGAAAGGAGCACAGGCTCCTTGTGGGGTTGGGTTGGGGGCCACAACACCCTCACCCTGCAGTTTGGGGCAGCTGCTGGCAAGAGGCAGGGCAGAGGCAAAGCCTGAGGGTCTGTCCCTGGCTGGGGACAGTGCTGGGCAGGCTTGTGCCCTCCCGGGGCTCGCATCTGCCTGCCGAGAGAGGCACAGCACGTGGCAGGGCTTGGGGTGTAGCCCAGCTGGATGCCGAGCAGATGTGTGGGCTGGTCTGGCCAGGACATTTCGCGCTGTCGCGTCAAACATTTTGACAACGGCCCCGCAGAGACTCGGCAACGTCAGGTTGTTTTTACAGCAGCAGCCCCTGCGTGCTGAGTAAGTTGATACTTCGCTAACCCTGTGGTATTTGGATTAAAAAGAAAGGAAGGGAATCAAAAAACCAAACCCTGAGCATGCCTGAAGTGCAGTGCTTTGGGATTTCGGTCAGATGCTGGGCACAAAGTGGCCTGGCCCCAGTGATGGCCTGCCCCACGGTCCGGGTTAAGACCCCAGCCATGTCCCGCCCTGCCTGCCCCATGGACCTAGGTGAGACCCCATCCCAGAGCTGCCCACCCACATCACGGGGGACCCTGGTGCTGCTCAGGCCAGGAGGACACTTGGGTTGCTCCTGGCTCCGAGCAGCCCCTGGGGAAGGCTAGTGAGCCCACAGGAGTGCAGCAGGAGCTTCTATCAGCCAGGGCACAGAGAACCCACATTTTAGTTCATTTTGATGCATGCACCAGGCACAGAGAGATTAAATGTGCCTCGTGGCCCAGAGACACTGGGGCATTGGTGGCCACACGACCCATGGCTGGGTCTCCCTGCTTATGGTAGGAGATGCAGCTCCTTGTGGTGTTCCTGCTCCTGTGCTCCAGGAAACAGGACATCAGTGAATACAAAACCTTTGGGTGAAGCTTTTTACCTGTTCAGAGCGTGGCCAGCTTCCCCGAGTCCCTCCAGCCAACTGGATGGTGCGCAGCAGGCTTGGGGAAAGACATGGGACAGGCAAGTCAAGACATGAAGGCTTAGTTAGTGGCTATGGTTAGTCAATCTGAGTGCCACCCCTCCCAGTTTCCTGCTCCCCAGCAGTGGCAAGGCCTAAAGGTCTATGTGCCACATGGCCCCCTCCGCTGCGTCAGCTCAAGGAGGTATCCTGAGGGTGAGGAGCTGGTGACCTGGAGAGAGATGAACCTGTGCAAACAAGGTGCATCCATTGCTCATACAAAGTCCCGTTGGCTGCCTTGATGGAAGGGACAACCCATCTGCTCTGGGTCTGCCTCCAAAGGGGGAAGATAAAACCTACCCCTGGTACACTGGGAATCAGCTGGTCATATCCAGCTTGGTTTTACAGCCAGGACATCATTCTGTGCTGATGTGCACCCTGTCCCCTGCCTTTACAGAGCAGAGGGGAATGCAAAGCAAGAGCATCTGGCGAGGAGGGTCAGAGTTTGCCTCTGACTTTCGGAGGTGCAGGACAATAGAGGAACAGTAGCTGTCCTAAAGCCACACAGGGGTTGTTCCTGCATCACTCCAGATCCAAAGCTGCAGCTACAAACTCATAAATGGTGTGGGGCACAGTGAGGGGCAGAGAGTACAGAGCTATGGTGTGTGTGTGCCCCAACACGAGCTTGCAGACTAGCCTGAAGGGCTCCTAGCAAACACAGGTAAATGAGAGTGGTCTGAAGGCTGCCCTGTTTTGACCAGTTTGAGGTCAAGCCAGGCCAGCAATGGAAATGGGAAGGCTACAAGGATCATACATCCCCTTTTAACTGTTTCCCATTTGATTTTATGGAGAACCCAGTTCTACTGGGCAGCAGGATGTCAGCATGGGGCACAGGGCTGTAACAAGACATCGTGGTTTTAAATCAGCTTGTAGCAAGACTGGTCTAACCTCAGCTTGCAGCCTGCTGTCAAGTACCCCGGTTTGAAGACACACAACACTTTGAATGCCAAGTGCTGGATGCAGTGTGATTCCCTAGTCCAGACCAGGAGCCGAGGCTGGTTTGCATTTATCTTTGGCTGCTTCCATGCTGTCTGAACTCATACACGTCCATGTTTATGATATATTATCAGGCTGTTTGTTTGCTCCATGCGTCTCAAGATTCATATTTATAGATCAAAAATACATCTTATTTTCATATGAGAAATGTTGTTTGGAAAACTGACCAAAGTAACAGAGGGCTGTGAGGCTGCAAAGGGGAAAAGTATCTCCAGAAGCAGCTGAAAAGAAGTGAAAGCCAAATCCACTTCTCATTGAGAAGGTGATTATAGTTAGTAGAGAGGGGTTCTGCTCAGTTCTGGGCTGTTTATGACCACACCTAATCATGACAACCTTCTTCATTACTTTTGGAAAGCTCTTCTAATATCTCTGAGCATTTTCCCATTCTTCTGGTTTACAACTACTGGTCAACAGCTTGAGGTGATATTTGTGTATATAACACTAGAAAACAATAAACCACTCATGGATTTGGTGGTCACATCCCAGTTACCATTACATCTTCTTCTCCTTGGTATTTTATCCAAACTTCAAGGATGAGCAAGTGTTTCCCAAGGGCTGGAAGAGAGGATACAGCAACTGTGTTACCTGTTGGCACAAAACTAGGAATAGGAATTGCAGTGGATGCGGCAGTAGGAGGTGGTGGGGTGGCAATTGATGCGGATTTCTGCACATTCAGTCCAGTATATGGAGAATAAGCTCTCAAAGTTACTCTGGAAGGCTGTTTAAGCTGTTACTCATTAAGACTCGTGCTCCATTTTACTAGGTTGCTCCATGCTCTCTTTTCCAGATTGCAAAGTCCTTTCATGCCAGAATTTAGCTCTCATGGGAACTTAATGCCTAGAAAGAGCATGCTGGGATTGTATATAGTGAGGCCATGAACGCTGGGTCAGGACTTGAAGTCACAGCTTAATTTAAAGACAGATTTGAGCCAGGTTTTCGCTGCAGCCAACAGCACCTGGCAGAGGAGTTACACAGAAATATTGCAGGAGAGGAAGCCACAGCTTCTTGGGCGAGGGAGAGGTGCAGGGCATTCATACCATACAACTTTGGGCATCTGACTTGGAAATAAGACAGGAACCTCTTCACGGAGTTTCCAGAAGACAATCAAGGCTACCTTGATGCCTCACTTAATACCACCATCTGTCCTCACACAACGTATCCTTAAAGCTGTGTCACTGGTATGGGAATTATCCTTGCAATAAAGGATCATAGTAAGTAAATGAAACCCGGCACTCCAATTGTATCATTCATCCTATGGCACCACGTTTTACCTGGGACAATGCAGAGCATGCTGAGCCCAGCGTGGCTTGTGACTTGGATAAGGTAAAACCCTTTATCTAAGAGTTGTTTTCTTTGCTGTCAAGTATGGAGCAGCTCTATGCTGGCCAGCTGTGTGTGGAATTGGAAGACAGTGTAAAGAACTGTCAGGCTGGGCTGGCTAGACCCTGCACAGGGTGCTAGAGACTAGGGTGCAAGTGTAAACACCCATGAGAGCTCAGGGGTGTTGTACAGATAGATGAGAGCCAGAGTCAAGGGGCAAGAGCGCCAGTGTTACACAGTGGGGATGTACTCGCTGTTCACTCCATTCTACAGCATTCAATCACCAGTCAGAATTCATAGAGACTGTCAGAATTCAAAGTTAGTGACTGTGCTCCAGACCTTGCAAAGCAGATATGTGTTGAGTTTTGCACCCGTTACAGGATCAGTTCTGGCATTCTTGTTCACCACAAGCAACACGCTCCTGCCCATGCTGAAGAGATGATCTCACAGAGAATATCACTGCCCAGGATGAACCAGGCAGGGAAGCCCCCTTGCATGTCAACTGTCTGGTGCAGGAGGACTGCACAGGACAAAAACTGTACTGCAGCCTTAGACAGAGCCTCACTCTTCTTTCACTCCCTTCCAAACCTTGATTTTTCACATATCTGTACAAGCAGTATTAGTCCTCACATGCACCAACAGGGCAATGAGCAAAGGAACCTCAGTTATGACCAGGCGCCCTGCCAGGGAAGAAGAAAATGAACCACTGTGGCTCCAAAAGTTGGGAGGGCTTTGTTGAACAGATGGCTGCGGTACACAGAAATTTCCAGACCTCGGTAAAACACCTTCCTTCTTATAACAGTGATGGAATTACGGGGAACTAACTGTGCTTGGTAATCGATCAAGCTGTTTAAAATAGTAAGAGAAAACATCAGTTGCAATGTCAGTGAAAAACATTTACAAAAGTGCTGATGAATATGATTTTAATCCCATATAAAACTGTGGTGAGAAGAAGGAAATTTCTATTGGATGCTCTCCACAGTAAACCTTCCTTTTTAGCTGGTATTAATCCTCCCTGAATAGCTTCTGGTCTGATTATATTTTACAATAATGTGGAGAGGAACACCAGGCCAGTCATGTACTGTGCTTTGTCCAGGTACCTTTTCACGTGAAAGGAGAACAGGAAATTAACGCTGGAAAAATAACTAAAAATCTTGATATTAATTGGACTTTCCTCATCCTTTTAAACCTTCCACAGTCCTAGAGGAGAAGATAGTAATGAGTGAGCTGACCCCCACTGGGAGACGGTTACATTTCACAAGCAAGACATAGCCCTGCCAAACCCTTGAAGGGCCAGAAATTTCAAAGGATAGTTTAAGGTTCTGGTTTGGTTTCTTTTCCTTGGGGGGTGGGGGCGGGTAATGGGGAGTAATTGAAGTTTCAACTGAGTTTTTGCAAAGCTTATGCAGAACTAAATACAGCCAGGGAGTAAACTTCAAAAAAGTTTTAGTCTGGCTTCCATTTTGTTCTCCTAAGTCAGGAAATTAGATTTCCAGGGGAACATCTACATGGACCACAGTATGGTGCAGAGATTCATAAGCTTGCCTTGAACAAGGTGACCTGAGTGCCAGAAACAGTACAGACATTGCAGCACGAAGTTCCCCATTGACTGCTTTGCAGATGCCTGGCTCAGCCGAGGTGAAGCTAGCTGAGATGTCTCCCCCTTCCCCTTAGGCTGTGGGGCAAACATACTCCACTTCAGTCCCATCAGCCTTTTCCCCAAAAGCCGAGGCCAGTATGTGGACATCAGTCTTTTCTGTGCAAAGGCCCCTGGGGACCTTACATTGAAGTCTGCAGTTCCTGGGAAGTGTTGTAATTACAAGATGCAAAGACACAGCAGACACGTTCCTTGCTGCTAGGACTGCTCTTTAGACCAGTTCATCTGCACTAAACTCCAGCTACCCCGAACTGTTCATTCCCCTTCAAAGCGCTGTATTATTTAGGGGCCTTTAATTGGCCGGGCTGGATCTTTCAGAAGGCTCACCTCATGTCAAACCAGGGTCCTGACATAACTGTAAAATACATGCCAACACCAAGGAAGTAATACAGAAAACAGAACAATAATGACATGCTGGAATTTTGTTACATATTTGGTGAATATTGGGGGAAGAGTCATCCCTGACGAAATACTTTGCCTTTCCACTGAGTCCATGTCCATACACCATAGATGTCTGATTTGCAGAGCTGTCAATGGACTACAAAAAACCTGTTGTAAGACAGGCCAATGATATTAGTCAAGTTTAGTCAAATCCACACAGTGTTTTGCATGGATATTTTCTGACATGGCTGCCAGGAATTGTACTGGACTCAAACTGACACAAGCCGGATTTAAACCAATGTTAGAGACTGAGCTGGGAACTACGGTCTTGGTCCCATTTGATCTAAATGGGGCACATTAGTGAGCAGATGAGGTCTACAGAGCAGACTGCAATTTTTCTGTTCTTTTCTCCAAACATTTGTGGCTTAACCTCTTTCTAACCTGGTTAGTACTCAAAGCCACTTACAAATCAAGCAGCTGCTCCTAGAATATTAGGCACAAGCTGCTGGATTTGTGCAGCGTATTATGTATATCTGTCCTTTACTTTTAAATGCAGAGCAAGGAAATGTCTTGCTCAAACTTACACCATGGTCATACACATCAAAAATGTTTTCTGCCATGAGAAACATTTGTCAGCAGTGACTTAAAGCTTTTTCTTGTGAAGCTGAGATCACCAAGTCACTTACTTAAGCACTTTTGAATACTGGTCATCACCTCTCATTTTTTTGTGTCATTCACATTAGAAACAGCATCATTTAGTTCACAAAGTTATGGGTCCCACTTGTTTTAATGATGCAAGAAACTCCATTTGCAAAGCAGTTACGATTTGGGTCCCTAAAGCAAAGATGAGAAAGATAAGTACACAAAATAAAAGAAACTCAGCTTTGCCAGATTTAAATCCTTCCCACTTTATGCTTTGGGTATGAAAAGAAAACTTGGAGGAGATTTGATTGGAAATGACAGTGCTCTTTTGAATTACAAGTTACGTTTTGTTACAGGGGCACCGGAAAGACATTATCAGCAGGGTGTCTATAATTTGTTGACATGTGCAACAATTTGGAATTATGCACATTTTAATATAGATACTCACTTTGATCACAGTGTGCTATCAAGGATTTTCAGGCTGGGATCTGACCTCTTCTTCCTGAGAGCTCTGTGTTCCCTAATGCCAAAATGGCTTGTAAACACTTTTAGCTGCCCTCGTGGGTGGAGCTGATGATTCTACATGTTGGTGGGTGGAAGATCTGTGAAAAGCCATGCAGCCCTGGGAAAGGCTCTTTGGCTCCAGGTACCTGTTTCCCTTAGATTTGTTTCTTCACCTATTTGTGCAAAGTTTCAGTTTTTTCTTTATTCCCCATTTGCAATGGCTTTTCTGTTGGGAAACAACAGAGTAGAAAAAAAATGTCCTTCATAATACCTCATTTAATTGTGTCCTGTACTGTCCCTCTGCAAAGCAGTTTGTGACCACTTTAAATCCCTAGGACAAGCTGCAGTTTATCAGGTGAAACCACAGGTGTTTCTCTTATTATTTAAAAGCTTGTAAGGGAAGCTGAGAGAGAGGCATGTGCAAAGCTGCAGCTCAGATTTGGCCTTGTTATTAGTATACATCTGTGGGGAGCTTTTGGTTTCTGCTGTCTGTGGTTGTTTCATATTTTCACACACCACATCCAGCATTAGATCTAGTACTGGAAAGAGTACACAGTGACCTATTTCACTGACAATTGAACAGGGTTTATCTTCTACACTTGTGCAATATCTGTTAAAATGTGCCTAGCACCGTCCAAGCAGTAGGCACTGTGAGAGTTACGACTNTAGGCACTGCGAGAGTTACGACTCTGCTCCGGGAAAAGACAGACATTCAGAAAGTCAGGTATGTGGGGGCACCTGCTCTCCGTGACATGCTCCCAAAGTGCCAATTCACACGAAATGAAGTGAAATACACTACCAGTCCACACATCTGGCACGGCTATGAATGATCACAAAATCAGCAGGCAAAAGCCAAGCAAAAGCATTGCCTCGAGATGATACCTCATTGAAAAGATTTTCTTAGAAATAGGCAGGAGAGCAAAGGGGGAAATCTACTGGGGGCAGCAAAAATCCCTGCCTCAGCTGTCCAAGTTTGGCTCAATGCAAACCAACCTTCTTCATACTCCCCCAATGGGGCAGAAGAGTCTGAAAACAAAAAGATGAATTCTGGGTGTTCCTAAACTACTTGAAATGTGAAATTGCTTTAAGGGACATTTATAACGAAAGCTGTGGGAGAGCAACAATGCCCTTATAAAATTGTCTTCTTTTTCCCAAACTGGGATGTCAATAGTCAACTTGATTTGCCTTGCTAAATCTCTGGGGCACCCTGAGTCAGTGAAACCCGCATCTGCTCTTAGCTTGGACAATCATGCTGCACTGAGTCAGAAAAAAAACCCTGGGCTGTTGGGTCCTGTCCCTGGGGCTGGCTGGTGTCCAAGGCCGAGATGCTTGTGCTGGGAGGGCTGGCAGACCCCACATGCCACACACGGACAGCCACAGCATACTGCCCAACACCTTACAGCAAAGCCCAGGCCTTCAGCAGGTGAAACCAGAAGTCAAAAATTGATCCTGTGCCTCAGGAAAGCAGAAGGCAAGATCAAAG
Organism: Himantopus leucocephalus; assembly: GCA_003993805.1. Classification (NCBI taxonomy): domain Eukaryota; kingdom Metazoa; phylum Chordata; class Aves; order Charadriiformes; family Recurvirostridae; genus Himantopus; species Himantopus leucocephalus. The sequence continues at coordinate 50,997,977 of RSEF01000003.1, read as the reverse complement.
GTACCATCGGTTTCCTCAGTCCATGCAACAGCAGAGAATTTATGAAGTTAAAATAGAGATGGGCATTTCCCTTTGCTCCGGAGTTGTAAGGAAACTGTCAAACAACTGGACTTGCCCTTCTGCCATCTCTAAGTTTGAAACCTGGAGGATAGAAATGTGTGTTACTGATGCTCACGGAGCTGCCTGCCACATCGGTATGTTCAGAAGGGGGCTTGTTTCCCTTTCTGCACTTCAGAAGTTAGAAATAGTTGGCAGGGCTGTCCTACAGAGACCAGGAACAAGACTTTCTTACACATTAGGGTGCTCCAGGGCAGGGTATGGCACACACTGCACGTCTGCACACATGCCAGGCTGTGGCTACCCAGGGATGGTGCAAATTTGTCACACACACCTGAACCTGCCCAGAGTCCCCCTAGCTGGATGAACTGGGGGGTGAAGACATGCACATGCACAGCCCATCCCCAGCCTGCTCCCCATGGCTTTCTGCTTGCCAAAGGCATGCCGCATCTGCGTCCCTTGCTGCATTCAAGCTCTCCAGGTGCCAGAAGTGAAGCGGGAGCTGCCGCTGCCTGACGTAGCTGGCTGGCAGCCCCTCGGCCTTCTGCTGTGGGGCCAGTGGGTGAAGTCATGCAATTGTCTGCAGCAGAGAGGAATTCAAGATACCAGCCCAGTTCTAGTCTGTAAACACATTTATCTTAGTGCTGTTGTCAGTAGTGTGATTAAAAGTGGAAAAATGGAGAGCGACAAAATGTCTGAGGAAGAATAACTTGATGAAAAGGGAAAAAAAGAAGAAAAAAAAAGAGCTTGATTAATGGACTTGAATGCAGGCCGAGGGATAGATACACTGAAAAGCCCTTTGATTCATTGCTATTCACTTCCCATTTTGCTGCACATTCAGTTCATTGAGGAGGAGCTTGACCGGTTTATGCCATGTGCACATTGCTGCAGTGCCAAGGGTGACAAGAAGGTGGTTACACTGACACATGTCGTTCTGCCACCTCTCCTCCCATGGCTTTCTCAAAAGATAGCCGCACAGGGATGGGAAAGGGGCCCTGATAAACCTTAAGGTTATGTCCTCATTCCCAACATACTAGCTTCCTGTTCCTTATGTCCCTGAAATGACTGTGGCCCAGGATGAACAGGCGACAACGCCACAGCAAACAATGAAATGAAAACTGGTTCACAGTCACTGAAAACTGCTTCACAGTCACATTTAGGCATCATAGTGTGGCTTTCCCAGACGTTAGTATGAAAAAATGACATGCCCCACAATGCCTCAGCAGTGACAAAATTGCAGAGCTCTGTGCATGGCTTGGGAAAACCTTCAACACCACTGTCCAGAAGAAATGCTGAACCTTCATTTGGAGAAGCTTAGCAATAGATAATTTCTCTGTGCGGGCTCTCCTGCCTGCCTGGATATTAACAGAGATGGATAAGGTGTGCTCTTTCCTATGTGAGAGTCACTAAAGACTGAAAGCAATACCATTGAAAAGCTCCATGGGCAAAACTTGGCCGGATAGTGAAGGAGTGACAATCTTTGTCACAAAACTTTGGCTTGGTTCCCAGACATCTGTTGAATACTTCTCCTTCCGGCCATAAAATATAAGTTTCTAGCATTACTAGCTGGAAAATGCCATCAGGGTTTTATCGAGAGATTTTCCTTGCAGTTTTGCCTTGTTAAAAGTTTGATTTGTTTTCCACTTCAGGAGACTTTGTTCTAACACAGGTTTAAAGAGCAGTTAGGCTGTCAGCAGTATTCAAAACTATTTTTCCAACTTGCTGTTTACTAGAAGGACTGACTTCTCCACTCCCTTTCCAGTGCCTAGGGGAACTCTGCTGCTTGGGTTAGCACGGGAGAAGGCTGTGGTAGCCTTAGAGAGAATGGACAAGCCCTCAACCTCCTCTTCTTGCAACATCATGTCAGCAATATATTGAGGGCCTGTTTCACTAATTGACTCCAACCATGGGAGACATCCAGTCATTTTACAAAAACAGTTTTTCATGACTTTTGCTTTTAAAGAATCTGCAAATGGCCTGGATGTCCAGAAAAACAGATGCTGAGGCTCATCAGTAGCTTGAAAGCAAGGAGCTACAACTGGCAGGCAGAGCTGAGAAGTTAGTGTAATGGAAAAAACAACACATTTTCCATGTAAAATTTATTTTTTAAGTAGAACATGGATTTTTTAAGCATTAAATAGTCTTCAAATCCCATTCCATGTCCCAGAGAAGAGTTAGTACAGCAGGCCAAATTCTGGGAAGAGGGAGGCGATGGAACTGGTGACTTGCAGTCTGGTTGCAAGGAGTTGTTCGCACCCTGGGCGACCAGAGATACTGTGTTGAGTACACACTGTTGAATGCCTTATCTGGCAGGTGCAGCCTCTGGGACCGATTTCTGGCTGATGTGAGACTGGCTGAACCAGATCATGTTCGTGCCAATGTGCAGAGCTATCTCTTTGCACATCTCAGTTATCCTTGGCATAGTATGTGTGATCAGTCCTGTCTTCCCCTCCCCACCCCAAGGTGCAAAAAGCTATTCTTGTAGGCTGAATCGCATCCAAAGGGCATTGGCTTGCATTGCCCAGCCAGCAACACTGTCCAGCTGGTGACTGGAGGAAGTCACCTGGAGGACAGTTTCCATTAGGGTGAGAATCAGTTATGCAAATGGAGGCTATCTGACGTGACCTCGCCATGCATCCCTAGGGAAGTATGGCAGCCCCATCTCCCAAGGAGGCAGGGGCGGCAGCAGTGCCTGCCAACATAGCTGTTCCTAAACATGCCGGCCCAGCAGCTTGTCAAGCTCGAGCTGCCACCCACGTTGGGCACAAATCCTCCTGGCTTTGCCTTTCCAATGCACACCCCCAGCCTGTCACCAGAGAAAAACCCTGCCTGTTTGCTGGGGCTGCTTGCAGCATGGCCTGCAGCAGTCTGAGCCTCCCGCTCTTTTCCTTAGACAACAGGGCTTGACAGCTCTTCAGTCTGACAGCTCATTCTCCCATGGCTTTAATGAAGCCTGTAATTGTCTTGGACTACAGTAGTTAATTTTGGACTGTAAAAGCAACCAGTAATTGGATAGGAAAAGAAAGGATCTTTATATTGCCTGCCAAAGTGACCTTCCTTTCTCAGACACACTCTCTTCTCCCACAGCGTCTCAGTTGCAACTTTCTTCTACTACTTCTCTCCTCACTGGCTCCAGGCACCTCCTTGTCCTCCCACAGAGGTCCACATGGCTCTCCCTTCCCTGCCTCCCCGTAATGCTTTCCTCCTCTGCCCTTCCCAGGTGGTGCCAGACACCATCTCTCTCCCTGTCCCAGTCCGCTCTCCTCCCAGCACAGCCCCAGTCTGGGGCATGCAGTGGTGGCAGGGTGCTGGTCGTGCCACAGCTGATGGCGCTGCCTGCAGAGCCTGCTGGAGCTGGGTTCAACTGGTCAGCCAAATGGGAGATGTCAGGCTAAGTGCATTTTTAAATTGCCTTCATTTTTAAATCTGACAGAATTACACAGGCACAGCTCCATAGCAGAGAAGACTCATGCTGTTAAGCAAGCAACGGCCCAAGGAAGGCCAGGAGCCTTTCCAAGTGCAGAAAATGGTTTGAGCTCAGTGAAGCCACCTACCAAGGCTCAGTACAGCACTGCACAGGTGCTTCGAGTTTGGGAACTGATTAAGTACTCTGCTGTCTCAGAGCCTCAAACCGTGCAACTTCATGACAGCAAAGAAAGATGTCTCAGCAAAATGGAGCCAACTTTCTTTTGCAAAACTTGTGACATCTTGGATACCATCTCAGGGAAAAGCTGCTAGGTATTGGGGCGTACATGACTGCCTGTTGATACAAATGTTGAGCACATTCCCTCATGGGGTTTGCTTGCCTTGCGATGACTTTGATAAATGAGAACTCCTCACAGGAAAGACAACTTTTGATCCTGTTTGAGGCAGTTTATCAGAGCAGAAAAGGTAATTTCGCATGCAGGGCCAGCTGTCAAGCTGTGCTTTACTCTGCTCAGGGGTGGCAAAACAAAGCAGGTCTGTGCCAAGTTCATGGCTGCCTTGCACCAAAAGCCATCAGGAAAGCAGTCGGGGCAGCGCCGAGGCATGGGGCGGTTGGCAGAGCTGAGCAGGAGGGTCTGCTCTGCTGTCAAAGGCTGCAGGCACCTGCAGCTCTCAGGGGGGGCGGGGGCCTACTGGTCCTGTTGCTTGTTTTAGTCTGGGAAGTGCTGGTTTCTGCTCCTTTCCCATGGGACTAGTGTTGTATTTTGCTGGGCATGACGGCATTTTAAGGGATTCTGCAGATTTCTTTGTTAAATCAGGCCCTGGCAATCTCAGCGCTAAGAGCCGTTGCTGGTTGGTTTGCTGAGGCACACTGAACTCATCAATAACGATTGCAAATGCATCGAAAGGTTACTGCTCGCCACAGGCCTGCAGAGACCTCCAGCGTCTACGGGGCTCATGCAGGGTGCCTAATTTTGCCTTTTTCTTCTGGGTCTTTTGTATTGCAACAGTGTAATGGAAACACCCCTGTGGGGTCCAAGCCCCCGGCAAGCTTTTTGTGTTACAGCTCCTTCACTTTTGGAGCAAGTGGATCTGTGGGGGCTTTGAGATGAAAGGGGCCGGCTGAGCTGCCAGGTGCAGAGTTAATGCTGTTCAGGCCCCTGGGACTTCAAAGAACGGAGATGATCTGGGAGTCGGGGAGAAAGATGGGGGTGTGGAAAGGGGCTTACAAGCTGTCTCACTTGGCAAGGCATTTTACATGCGGCGTCACGAACGAGCCCGGCCGGTACGAGGCAGCCAGGATTTCACTGCTGTCCCATGCAGAACTTGTGCGAGTGACAGGGTGGCTGTTTCTGGGGTGTCCTGTTGGTGCCCCTGAGGATCGTGGGATTTCCCAGGCTGGCACTCCTGGCAAAGCACAGAAGTGCCTCACTTTGGAAGTGCCAGCCATCCCGCCGACTGGGAACAGACCACACTTCTGGAAACAAGCCCTTTCCACACCTGCCCAGTTCCGCTTCGGTGGGTAAGGCTAAACGCTCTGTCCACATGCCAAAGCCATGAGCTCTTTGCATGCACGGCAGTCGCACTGTGGGCTGGAGCTGCCCCATACCAGGCAGGGTTGGAGCAAACCCCTCGGCCCTGGTTTCACCAGTCTGTGCAAGCAGGTTTTTTTGCAGTTCTCCCTCTGAACAGCTGCCTTGTTAGCACTCCCAGAAAACTGAGATGGGGGATGTACTTTGAGGGGGGAGCAGAAAGTCGCCTCCAGTTTCGGTCTGCCGGCTGCTGCAGTGGCCCTGGGGCAGGGGTGCACCGGGGATCAAAGTCAGCCCCGGTGAGCCGGGCAGCGGGGGCTTCCCACGCTGAGCTGTGGCTGATGCTGAAACCCAGCGCAGTGAGATGCTCTGCCCCTCCGCCTGCCACAGCCAGCAAACACCTCGGCTCTGCAGGCTTGCACCGCTCCTTGGGCATTATTACAGGGGTGATACGGGAGATGATCTTTCCTTCTGTTTTTAATTTGCTGACAGATATGTTGTTACCTGTCAACAGGACTTGTTTCAGAAAGCATTTAAGTGACTAGCTTTGCCTCCTAGTGACAGTCATTTATCACAAAGCAGTGTCATTTATGAGGCCTGCTGCAGCACTCCCATACGCTCTCTCAGTGCTGCATAACCACATGGCCTTCGATGGCAGTATTGGAGTCAGACCCCCAGTTTCCAAGGCAAATCTCATGCATGGGTATGTCTGTTTAACCTGATTTCTTCTCAACATAGCTGGTGCATAGCAAGCACTTTCATGCCTCCGCCGTGTCATGTCAGCGGCTTCATTGTGCTCAGCTCTGGAGAGCATAATCAGATTTTATCTTTGCATTTTTCACGGTCATTTTCCAAATGGCCTAGAGTGGAGTAATAGGACTTCTTCCAGTTTTTCTCACAAGTACGTTTTGTTGGCCACATTTGATTATGGGCCAGTAGTTATCCCAGCAAGACATCCATGGATCAGGGACACAGGGCTTGGATTCCTCACTAACAAAGGACGCTTGTTTTTGCAGAGGTGTTTCAGCATGGAGACAATCAATATCCAGCTCTTAACGTTGAGGAATGGCTGGTTTCTGGATAAACCTCACTTTTTCCTGTATGCTGTATTCTCATAGCTCCCGAGCAGACAGGAAAGTTTGGATGCCAGAAGTGGAATTTTTTGCTCTGAGAAGTAGATTTCTAGAGACGCATGACATTGGATCGCAACATGCAAAGGGTAAATCATTAATTTCTGTTTTAAAAATGTGCCGTTAGAAATTGCTCTCCTAGCAACAAAGCACCTTTGTTTGCCAAGTGCTGAACCTTAACAACACCATATTTGTGTTAATTCCATCTGTTTCAGTTCAAGACCAGAGTTACTAAATGAATCAACAGCAAGCAATGTGCCAGTTTCAGAGATTTAATAAGAAGTATAATATCATTGCCATGTAACCTGTCATCTCTTTGAAAAACTGAATTATAGCGATTGTCCCAAAGCTTCTGGATTATGTGGAAGAAGCATGCAAAGGAGGGGAAACACTGGTATGAAGTGTTAATAACTTTATGCTGCTCGCTGATACACTGTTGGACTTAATGCAGTTATAAACCTCCATTTTTAGGTATTTCCCCAAAGTCTTGGCTAATGTAAACAGAAGAAGCTGGATGGATAGGTGCACGGGATAAATGTTTTCCTCCTTATTATATAGTGTTTCTTTAAATAACTTTGGATCTCTGCTGCCTACACATGCTTCCCTCAAAGAGAAGAGACAGGGCTAGAGTTTCTAAAGCCTGCAGAAGTGAATGCCACTGCAATTAGCTTCAGCTGTGGGTGAGGGTACATCGCCTACCTCAGTGGGAACCTCCCTGCAGCTGAGGCAGATTGGGTCTCACCAGAGGCAATTCACGTTTCTTCTGGAAACTCCTTCCGTCTTCTCCCAATTTCCATTGCTAATTTCAGCTAACAACAAGCAGCTTCCTTTTCTTGCTCTGCAGTGGTTGGTGTCCTTTCTTAAACTGTAACACATATTGCTCTGAAAAGAAATGGGGATGGAATAGGAAGTCACTTAGTAGTGCAAATTCAAATATTGGCATGGTACCCTCTAAAGCCTTGGGTACATCTTTTAATGCCTCTCTTCAAATTTCCTGTCTGCTGGATGGTTTCTGGCACACAAAGGCCTAATGAGGAATATGCTGGAAAAAGTTTTGAAGAGAAGTGCCAAGCATCAAGATGGATCCATTGAGAATATCAAGGGTCTCCTCCTAGGGCTGCTCTACCCAGCTGCAGATTTTTCTCCTTGCAGTGAACATACGGGACCAGAGACACATTTGTTGAGGAAGGTCTTGGGAATTTAGCTTGGGTACAACACAAAGCACCTATGGCTGTACCTTCCCCCCAGTGAGGGACAGCCTCGCTGACTTCGGCAGGCTCCTTCTTGATCTCTTCTTCTGCAACCAGCCAGTGGGACCGACGGGCGCGCGCCATGCGCCTGGGCAGCCCCCTGTCACCAGCACATGGCCAGATAAGAGAGGCAGAAAGTCCCTGAGCACTTGCAGAGCTGGGGAAGGGAGCACATGCCTGTGGCATCTCTAGAGGAGCAGATTTCACTGATGCTGTCAATTATAAGCTTATGTTTGTTATTGTTGTTTGTTTCCTTTTAAAAGATAGACTACAGGGTGATATTAAGAAGCAGCAGGAAATTATTATAAGCTTAAGAAGCCTCCTTTTGCAAGTGTCAGCNGAAGAAGCCTCCTTTTACAAGTGTCAGCCTGGCACAAGCAGGTTCTAATATTCCGCCTTCTGTCTGCTCTGTCATTCCCCTTCTGGAAGAAGTGACTGTTTTTCGTACAGCTGAGTGCGTGTCCATTCAGTGTGACTGGCCTCATATAAGCTGTAGAAGAAGGTGCTAGGATCAACTCTAAACTCTATTCTCTTATCCTCACTAAAAATGTTACTGTTAAAATTTCTTAAGAACTATTTGTAAAAGTACAGAGAGAAAGTAATAAGTCAGGGGATGATTTTCTAATGCTCACACATTAAATAAAGTGAAGATCTTTGAAAATCCAAATGTTAAGAAGTGTTTTTTTCCATAGGAAGGCATGGTCTTGGGGTTATTTATTTATTTATATTTAGAATTGACATTTAGAAATACACACAGCAGAAAATGTCAAGACTTATGGGACTGCGTGATCTAATGTTGGTCATGACAGAAGAATCGGTAAACACATCCACCCAGCAGGAATAGACTGCGACTGGCATAGTAAAACAACCACGTTTAATCTCATTCCAGATGAAGCTCAGTTTAGTCATATTGTTAGCTGAGCCTTCCATCGTATGGGCGCTAATGGCTCCAAAAGAATATTTGCAGAGAAATAAAGAAAGCATTTGGGTACAAGGAAATTGATTCATATGTTGTCTGGGCAGATAAACATATGCACCCTTCACAGACTCAAAGACTAAACAAGCAAAATGCGCAGCCTTTGCTCCAGCCTCTAGTAGATACTTTCAGTGCAGTAGTCAGCCACGGATTAATTCATCTGAGCGAGGGTCCCCACAGGGCTGGCTCAAACGGTGCCTCATCATGTAACAGGCAGAGAGGAATCTCCCACCTGGGTGCTCCCAGCCTGCGGCATCAGGGTACAGACCCCTGTCACCCGCCGTAAAGCGGAGTCACCACTCATGTTGTTAATAACAGGTAGTCACTTCTCCTGTGAGGTGTCCGTACAAACAGGG
>RSEF01000003.1:50951986-50989150 GCA_003993805.1 Himantopus leucocephalus | reverse complement strand
AATAGTCAAGAGCTCTGGGTCTTCAAGAGACATATGTACCCAGGGCAGCTGCGGGATCCACAGCTGCTCTCTTAAAGTTAACCGTAGGAACGTAGGACTGGTTCAGTGCTGGGAGGCCAGGCCTGACAGATGTTCATCACATCTGCTTTTCAGAGCTTCCAGTGGACAAGAGCCCACCACCTCTCCATCACTGAAGGGAGCGTTTACTCATCCCAGCAGTCACAATCTTCCCTCATATTGATCCCAAACCTCCTTTGCCACAAATTATGCAGATTTCTTGCCCTTAAGCTATGTAGAGAAACCAGTAAAAGAGAAATGAAAAGTGCTATAAGGCAGAAATGAAAGGCACAGATATAAAGAGAAAAACAGTCAGCCAGACAAGAATGTTACAGAGAAAGGTCAAATAGCTATGCACAATAAAAAATAAAATGAGTAATTTATGTAATGTAATTTTGGAATCATCTCTCAGTTTTATTAAAATAATTTTAGATTTAGTGCCTGCTCTCACCTGTCTTCCCAATAAATTTTACAGGAGTCCTCTCTATGCCTAGGTCCAAATTGTAAATAGAAAAAGTTATGGAGCAGATCTTTGGATTTACTTGCTGGACATATCTGCTGGGCTGGGCAGCATGACATACTGCTCCTTGCATGTGATTATACAACCAATTGTGCACAGTGGTTCCACAGACACTATTTCACTTTGTTGCACAAAAGAAAATCAGGGTGGAGAGTGTAAATACCTCAAGTCAAGATAATCTTGCTTGCTTTCCCATTACTCTCCAGGTGAATTATCCCTTCAGAGGAAGAAACAAGATTGGTCTGAGGCAGTCAGTTCTTGACAAGATCGTGCTGATGTTTTTTTATCCCCTCATTCTCTTTCAATCCTTATTAATTGTTTTGTTAACAGCCATGGTGCCATGGACATCATGCTGATGTCTGAGTCATTAAAAGAGCATATGACTGTCTGCTTCCTGCTGCTCTCTTTTGATGAAGGGGTCTGGGTCCTCTGGGGCTAAGACAACAGATGCTAGTGAAACACCTGCCAAAAGAGCAGGAGGGGACAGAATGATGCATGTGGTGGCATCCAGCACCAGAAAAATAATAAAAACCAAAGCTTGACTGTTTCATCACTTCAACAGAAAGCCACAACTTAAATGGAGATCAGAGAGTATCATAACACATTCTTGTGTGGCATCCCAGGCTTACTGCAAGTGTCCTTCCAAACCAGGGACTTCTCTCTAGAAGGATGCTGGTTTGGGCAGTGTCTCTCAGTAAACACAATTTTCAGTGCTACAGACAACACGTGCTCTGAGTCACCCAAGTACAGCACACTCACCTGCCTCATCGTAAAGATTGTTGTGTTCTGTGTCCTGATCCGTGGGGAAGGCTCGGCATGCTCGTGGACCCCACGCTGAGAAGGAAGGTGAGGAGCAGCCAGGCTGGGGCTGGGCTCACCCAGGCAGACAGGCTGTCCCTTGGGTGACTTTCCCTTCCCATCCCACCGGGGTGTCTGGAGGAGCTGGCAGGGCAGGAGCTACCAAACACATGTAAACGTGGCTGTGAGAGCATGTGTTGCTGCCCAGGTCCTGCCTGCCCCCTTCTCTCCGACCAAGGAGAGCAGAAACAGCAAATACCAGGTTTTCAGATGCCCTTGGCAAGGCCCCTTGAGGACACCCCAGACTGGAGGGGACTGCTGTCCCACTTGAGTCAGCAAAAGATGTGAGCAATCTGTAACACTTTTTTTTATGCCATGCAACAAAAACCTGTCTTGGTCCCCACAATTTCCCTGCTTTTGTGCTCTTCTTAAAGAGAGCGGGCTCCCTGCCATGAGTGGTTTGGGCTCCCATAGGCTTATAGGTGGAAAATACTCTCCGACGCTTGCAGTTGGCTGAGCCTGAACAGCAGTGTGGAGTTAAATAGCTGGCGTACAGGCTGCCAGCACCTTGGCAAAGCTCTCAGAGGATAAAGAACAGAAACTTTTAAGAACTGAAATCCAGACTTTTCGAAACGTCTCAGAGGCAACTACCCTCATGGGTGTGGAGAGAATGGGAAGCGGACCTAGAAAAAATAAAAACAAAACAAAACAAAAAAGATGTCTCTAGGGGAAATGTAAAGTTCTGCTACTGCAGGCTTCTGGAGACATGTCTCTGCCGAGTTCCCCAAGGTTTGCTCCAGATTTATACATTCTCCAGGTAAATGCAACGGACCCAGTGTCTTTCTGAGAGAAATGCTAAAATGAGGAGAATTTCCAAAATAAAATTGCTCACATTTCAAACAGTAGTTTTACTAATGGTCACTCCTAATTACTTAGTCATGAAGAAGCTGGAGGTCCAATTTATACTTAGAGATTTTTAAAACCATTGTCCTGGAAATGTTGCAGTATCTTTTCCCTCAAATGCTAACATCAGCATATACATTTTCCTGCATAACTCTAGTAGAATATTCCTAGAAGGTGCTGCCTCGATATGATTTGTGTAACAATGTTTTAAACATATCGGCTACCTTCTTCCCAAAATAGTTTGCTGAATGTGTGGATTCTGGGCCGAATTCTTCTCTTATTTATATCATTAACTGTCCTATTAGCTTTAATGGATTGGAATGGGCACAGTTCTGTCCCCTGTAAACCAAATTAAACTCTTGTTTTCAGAACATAGACTCGAAGGACAGAGAAATCCAAGCCTGCGGTACTGGCAGTTCTAGGTAGTTCAAGTCCTATCTGAAGATGTATATGCCTTATTAGCACCACAAGCATGTTAAAAAGCGTGTTAGTATTCAAAGAAGACTGGGAATCTGGGAAAGCAGATTTCAACATGAAACTTGAAAAGTCCTTAAAGGCAACAATTAACAATGAAGAATGTTCAACAGTTGTTTCATAGGTCATGAGGCCCTGAGATTTGTGTAATTACCAAAAAGTTGTTTCATGTTTGTGGGTAAACTGGAGTGATATAAAGTAACACTGTAAAAATCTGGGTGAGGTTTTCAAAAATACTTGAACTGGGTCTAACAGAGTTCCTTCCTGCACTGCATTGCATCTCGATGCAAGACGAGTCAGAGACAGACAAGGCTTTTGAAAACCCCTTCATCTTTTCTCCAGCATTCAGTTTCAGTCCTCCCATGTAGGAAAATAATAAGTTTTCTTACCTTCAGTCTATAAAATTATGTATTTCAATCATGATGATTGAAAATAAGTCTAGTTAGGCTGTCAATAAAGGCTGACTTACACCTCCTGCCACAAAAAAAAAAAAAAAAAANAGCAAACAGATGATAGTTACTCAACATTTTACTCCAAACCTTTAGCACAATTTCTGAAACATAGCTTGGTCCCACCCATACTCCAAGACCACAGTGGGTTCATACCTGTGCTCCTTCAACTTCTGCTTGTAGCACTTGAAAGGACCACAAAGACAAGTCTCTAGTCTTCAGAAAGGCTTTTATTACAAGGTTGTTGACGGTGCATTGCTGAAAGCCTGTAAATGAGAGGGAGCGTGTGAGGTTGACAAAGGAGATTGACTTGAAAAAAACTATGTAAAGACTGGGCCATACTCAAAAAGGACAAAAAAAAGTGAAACAGAACATTTTTCCCTCTTCTAAATGAAGTCCACCAAGGTTCCACCTATTTTGTATGCTGCAAATCAAGATAATTCATGAGTTGGTGGGTAATAGTGCCTTGGAGTTTCTGGGCTCTGAACTCTAGTAAGGGAAAGGCTATGCTGAAGTCTTTCCTTAACTGGTGGCACTAATAGGCTCAGCAGCTTCGGCACAGCCATCTCTTTCCCTTACACATGGAGCATCTTAGGAACTTAATGTCCATGTCTCTCCTCTGTCAAATCTGAGGAAAACTGGCTAGAAGATTCAAAAGTTACTAGCGATACATATGCAAAGGTATACACATATATGCCTATATACTATGATTACAGAAACCTCAGTTCTTTATGAACACTGGTTAAAGGTACAGCAAATTAGGCTGAAATCAGAGTTGAATGAAGAATTCTTCAAAGATGTTGGTCAATCTTAAATCTATTATGATTTTATTATGTTTGCAAATATTTAAGTCACTGATTGGGCGGGGGACACTTCTATTTTTGACAGCATTTGCTGCAAGGCAGTGGTGAATAATCATGTAAATTCAGTATTTTCAACAAGCACTGTGCTGAAGCTGCTCCTGTAGGCATTCAGATGTGGCTGAAAAGATATGCAATACCATATGACTGGCTAACTAATCGTGTAGCTCCAGTGTCTCAGATACGAGACGTGTAGCTCCAGTGTCTCAGCTCCAGATCTCAGATACGTGAACAAATAGTTGTGGTGAACAACTCTTCAGTCAGTCACAGGCAGATGTTTGCTTGTGGAAAACATTCAGCTAATAGTAAGTATTTCTGGAGAAGTCGTGGTCTGTTTACAGGCAAGTTCTGGCATGAAGGAACTATATTCATCAATTAAAATGTTTAGTCTGAATTGGTTTCCAACTCTAATTGAAATGAAGAACTAGCTAATCTGGGTTGTAACATTTTCTTTTAAAAAGCTCCAAGACATATGCCTCTTCTTGATGTATTGGTAACTATGCATGAGTTTATTCAACTTCATCTTTTCTCAAGGGTGTGGTAAGCATGCTGCTTTTCTTGATCTTCTGTGCTGGTTGACAGCTTCTTGGTGAAGTCTCTCTTAAAACTTAAGAAAGAAGGAAATTAGTAAGAGCAGGAAATTGTAGCATGTCCAAATAATGTTACTGATAGCACATAGGTCTGCCAAACCATGGCAACTCATAGCCGGTTGCAAAGTGGGTGCTCAGTTTAAGAAGGAGCATCCTCACCTTTTGCCTTTCCATGGAAGCTTTGTGCTATCAGGAGCCTGGCTGGGGCTCCTCGGCAGGCTGCACCACTCGCTCTGCTGGCAGTAGCTGTCACCCAGCCAGGGAGACCCTAGTTTCCCTGGCATGTTTCTCCAGTCTCTGTTGCTGCTTCATGTTGGGAAGGAGAAACCTCATGTCTGGCTGCAGCTATGTAACAGAAATAATCCACTGTAGACGTCAGGATGCTGGTTGGCTGCAAAACCACTCTAAGCCAAAAACCTTTGCTGACAACAAGAGCCTTGGGGTAGGAGGGCAGAAGGACTCTGCAGCTCATGTATGCTGCCAAAACTCATGGCAATCTGTGAAATGAGAAGCCCTTTGAAAGGTCTGCCTTAAAAGAGAAAAGGCATTTGGGTTATGGGTTAAACCTCAAATTCAGGTTAGAGGCGAGAACACGGATCACTGCTGTTGCAGTCTGGGATATGCCTTGAAAACAGTGTGTGATGTAAACTCTGCTGTTCCTTCCCCAGGGATGTGAACCCAGGATCACATCAGCACACACTGCATGCCTTCCTGGATCTCAGGGGTCACCCAAAATCTTGGCGCACCACAGGGTGTTCTTCACCAGGGAAGTCCAAAAGCACTTCCCAGGTGGGGCTGTCCATAGACGAATGCCAGACCGGGGCAAAATAAATGGGTGCTCATTGCTCCCTAACCTTGTTTTCATGCAAGAGACACACGGGTTGGGTGGGAGATAAAACGTGCACTCTCAAGACAGTTTAGGTCACTGCTCCTCAGTTCGCTGTTGCCTGCCTGTAAAATAGAGCTACCAAAGGTTCGTATAGACTGGTTCTGGCAGCCAAATGACTAGTGTTGATGAAATAACTATTGTGGCTGCTCACCCTTGTGATTTTCCAGGCATTTGAGAAAAGCTGGATTTGTCTATACTGGAAATGCGACACACTGTCTCTTAGTATTATTGTTGTTTTTGGCAATGTGGAAATATCTTCAGCATGCTCCATTACCCAATACCAGAAGACACACAGCCTTCTCATAGAGAATACAGTTTCAGCTTGTATCTTACAGCATAATGAGCAAGACAGATTTGAAAAATATTACATTTAATGGCTGTTTAACTGTATATACAGCCTTTGGAAAGCATCAACAGCTAAAGAGAAAACCAATATTGATACTCAAATGTCTCTAAAACCACAGATCCTGTGACTGGAGCGAACAAATAAAGCCAGTATTCGTACTCTATGAGGATTAAAAGAATAGTCATTTGGGAACCGGAGGTGTTGACCGGGCTGCACGAACTGTTGGAATGATAGCGTGTGCTGGAATAGTCACAGACAAGCTAATGTCTCATAAAGGGAAAACTAGTTGGTGCTTTTTGGATAAACTTGTTACTGAAATGCTGGAAATTTCTTTGTCTTTTGTTTTAGTAGGAAAGCCAGATGCAGTAAATTAGGTAGGTTTGCTGGGTGCAGATCTCAGAATAAAGATTTTCCTTTTTGCCAACTTTATTCAGGTTTTCTACTACACAAATGATGACAAATATCAGAGGTCTCAGATGACTAAAAGAATGTGACTAACCTTCCACAAATGTCTCCCCCAACTCCACTGTGGAAAATAAATAGAGAAAGCAGAAAGAGCAGTCACTACGTTAGTGCAGTATCCAATGTCACTTCTTCAAGACACTGTTCCATGACAGTGAGGGAATGCTGGCCTTGATCTTTGTTAAAAAATGATCCAGAACAACGCAGGCTAGTAAAACAGTGTCTTGAAGGCTCAAAAACCTGGAGGCAAGAAAAAAACCCCAAACATATAAATTATTTTTGAAATCCCATGATTTCCTAAAACTAACCTGACTTATGATTTCTGGGCACTGGGCCTTGGCTGCACAGCAGGCTTGGACACGTCACAGCAATGGGAGAAAGGGGAGAAGAATGGGTGGCAGAAAGTGGCTCAGTTCCCTTGCTGGAGTTGCAGCAGTGCTGGCTGGGCTGCTAAAGCAAACAGAAAGCAAAAAACTCACCGAGCCTCTGCTGGTAAATGGTGTTGACTTATGTCAGTGGAAAGAGCGGCCCTGAGTTCAGTGAGCACTTGGTGAAGACAAAAGCCTGAGCTTTCCAGGCAGAACTAGTAAATGAAGGAAAGTCCAAAGGGAAATTCCTGTGGGAGTACTGTCAGCATTACCGTGACAGATGCTGGTTGCAGTCCCAGGCACGGGCCCATACAGCCTGGACACAAACACCCTTCAGCCAAATACTGTCCAAGTGGAGATGCCCTGTGCCCCTAGAGAGCCCCAGCAGCTGTCCATGCAGGCGTTTGGCTCCATTGGTGTCCCAGTCAAACATCTCCGTATCTGCTGGTTTGTGTAGCCACCAAAACACTGCCGTAACCCAGAACTGGCCAGGGGTCTGGCCGATTTGGAAGCAGGCTCTCAGGGGCTAGAAGAGCACGAGTGAAACATCAGCTCTTGGAAACCTGATCAACATTTCTCAGCTTGTCGGCGGCTCTCTGAGAGAAATGCCAATTTCTGAGGCTCAATATCTTCTAAATGATACAAAATAATTGTGAGATTGGAGAGCCAAGCCAAAACTGTAGCGGCACAGAGCTCTTTCCCAGACGGCTGGAAGTGTGTGTGCATGCATGTTAGAGACCTTCAGCCCCTTCACAGCCCCAACACCTGCTTCCTCCTCTGGCTTGGCAGGAGAGGACAAGCAGGGCTGAACTCAGCTCAGGTACAGCCTGTCCCTTGAAGGTATCTGCAGAGTGTGCCTGCCAGGGGAGCGCTGCAAACCCTGCGCTCCTGGTGCGCTTTCCCGTCTGGCACCAAACTTCCTCATTAGTTTGAGCGACAGGGGCTGCGCTGCCAAAAGGAGATAGTTTAATTACTGTTTCCCTCCCTCCTCCCTTATGAAGTGGCTGTAAAACTGCTCACTGCTGAACCTGAGCCATCCCAAGGAACTAAGTGAAATATTTAAGAGGGCTATTTATTTAGGCATCAGCCCCACAGGCTTCCTTTGTAGCTGTCTGTACAACTCTGAAGCCACTGAGTATTTCCATCGCAAATAATACAACTTATTAGGACTGTCTTGGGTTCCTATGCACAAACTGTCCCAACCATCTCCATGGACAGGTGGTGCAAAATGAAATCAAATACCAGAGGAGCTGGTTCAAATCAAGGGACATCAACATGAGACCACCCCAGACTGGAAGGCACTCAGACCAGGCTTTCTGGACTCCCTCATTCTTCAACACAACAGCTTGCATAGAATCTTCAAGGGTTGGACAAGATGGGATTAGTTTATTGGGAAACAAGGAAGTCAGCTTGCATGTAATTGCTCAGAGCGCTAGCTTGATCATAGCATCTCTGGAAACTTTTTCTCTCAGTAAAAAGCCAGTGTAGCTCTTGCCAGATTGTAATTCTCTTGCACTATCTGCCAGCACACAGTCTACGGACCATGCTGGCAGCCATTAGGCTGGTGAGCCCCACAGCCCCACAGTGTGTGTGATTAATAGACAAACAAAGCGGCAGATGGGAATAGACAGCATGAGATGCTCAGACCACCAAGAAAGCTGGCTGTCCAGATAAAATAAATCTGAAGCGTGAACACAATGAGAGCCAGAATTGGGTCTACTTATTGAACTTACTTTGGGGGGCCTGGTAAAGAAAATAAAAGGAAAGCATTTTTCTATCTCCTATCTGGGGTGAGCGAGTCAGGGAAGTGAATGAAATATTGATGCTTGCAGAAATGCTTGAAACACCTTGAAAGAGAAGATAGGAGCACTGGAGTACAGTGACTCAAAACAGAATTCAGAGATGCAATATCAGAATATTCTAAAATACTTTAAAAAAAAAATGAAAGCAAGAAACAGAGAGGAATCAAGTGTTCAGAAATCATCATTATACTTTGGCTATCATCTCCATGCATATTTTGAGATATTAAAGCAAGATCATATATGGGAGTGGGATTCCAGCCTCCAGATGAAAGAAAATAAATCTAGCCCCATAGACAGGCTTCCAAATGGCAAGAATACCAATGACAATGGCCATATCATGCACAAGGCCAGGAGCAACCGAGGAAGCAAGACAGAGACACACCAAACTAAAAGAACCTGAGGGGGACAGACTATGTTGCTGGAGTTTGAGGAAGAGCAAACACAGTGCCCTTCCTTTAGAGGAAGAGGTAAGACGTAACCAACATAATTTTAGTTAACCAGAGAAATATCAAAGAAGTAATCAAACGATTTATTTTTGGGCTCCTAGAAGGTGAAAAAGAGATGAAGAGCAATTAACGCAGATATCTCCATGACAGATCATTTCAAATCACTCCTCATCCCTTCAAGGACAGAGTAACAGGTGTTGAGAATGAGGTGAAGAAGAGATGCAATACATCATAACTTTATAAGGCTTTCTCCCGTTTTTTTACAAGATACCCTTACAAGACAGCTTGGGAAACAGCAACCAAGTGGGTACAAAACTGGTTGCAAAGCCATGTACAAAGAGTAGCTGTCACTGGTGCAGCATTGCATTGGAAGTTGGGTATGAATAGACCTCTCCTGGGGACAGCAGTATTCACTGTTTTCCTCAATGACTGAAAAGATGAAAGAAAGAGCATGCTTATTAAATTCAGATCTGCTGCCAAGTTTCCAAAATGCTGGAAGACAGGGTGAGAGTTCAAAATGATCTCGACAAGTTGGAGCAGCGGTCTGAACTGATGGGAAAAGGGAACAATTCGGGAAGCAAAATGTAAAATGCCATGCTTGGATAGAAAAAAAAATGCATGGTTTAGTACAAGATTGGATAAGCTGGCAAGGTCGTAGGCATGTAGAAGAAGACCTGGGGATTACACATGATGTCAGGCTGCTTGAATCAACAGTGTCAGACTGCTGCAGAAAAAAAAAAACCAGGTATTTTACTGGGATGTGTAGGCAGAATTGTTGCAAGGCAGGCAAAATTAGACAAGGTTGAAAGAAAGGCGGGAGCCTTGCCAGAAGACTGAAAGGAGATGCTCTAGCAGTATTCAGACATGTAAAACTGCATAGAGGAAAATAATTAGCTCTTTTCCATGCCCCCTCTAAGTAAGATACGGAGTATTGGATGAAACTGAAGGACAAGAGGTTTGAGGTTAGTTGGATATTAGGAAATGTTTTCTCAAAGCAAGGCCAGCAGCCACTGAAAAAGATTCCCTAGGAGGGCTGTGAAATCTCCACCCTGATGAGAGGCCAGAAGTAGATGGAGTTGATCCTGCCCTGAGCAAAGGGGACAGATACATGGTTTTACAGAAATGCCTCTTCAGCTTTGTTTTATGTCCTTCTGGGGCCAATAAAACAATGACCCAAAACAGTGGCAAAAACAACCGTCCAAGCTGAAGTGCGGTAGATACGGTGTGAGATAACTGCAGGCTCAGGATTGTGAAACTCGTGGAACCGAAGACAGCAGCAGTGGCGTGAAGGCAAAGAGCGCACAAGCCTGGGAAGGTGGGATAAGGGGCACTGGTAGCACTCAAAAGGCTTGTGGGCGGGGGTGCAGCCCACCACCCTGGCCCATGGGTACACCATGCCAACCTGCCCGCTTGGCACCCAGCAAGGATCTGGGGGTGCCCCAGCCCTGCTGCCCAGCTGGCCCCCAGGATGTCTGGAGGAAACCTGGCCCTGTTGGCAGGGAGGGCTGTGGTGTGCACAATGGCAGAGGGCTGGGACTGCAGAGGATAGCAGGGAGCAGGGCATGACCACCCCTTGTGGTGCCAGCGAATCTCTTAACATTTGTTTCAATGGGTTGTCTCAGGTTGTCTGAGCTTTTCTACTCCAGAGAGATCTTCTCCAGTGGCCTGTAACTTTCCAAAGTTATTATTTGGGAAAAAAAACTTTACAGTCCTGAGGTCAGATAAGAGCAAATTCTCAGTGACCCTTTCTGAATATTGAGGGAATGAGGACAAAGAGTATTTTCATTACTATGCAAGTTTAATAGTCTGCTTCGAAAACATGTATCGATCTGCAATGCAGGCCATATTTTTGAAATTTGTCAGGAAGACACGGAATAATAGAGATCCTTGAAAGTCTACTGATAAATGGTATTTAGTTTTCAGGCTGTGATGTATGTGGTCACTTAGGATTTTAATGGAATCATAGTGTCATAGAATAGTTTCGGTTGGAAGGGACCTTTAAAGGTCATCTAGTCCAACCCCCCCTGCAATAAGCAGGGACTTCTTCAACTAGATGAGGTTGCTCAGAGCTCAGTCCAACCTGACCTTGAATGTTTCCAGGGATGGGGCATTTGCCACCTCTCTGGGCAAACTGGGCCAGTGTTTCACCACTCTCACTGTAAAAAAATTCTTCCTTTTATCTACTCGAAATCTACCCTCTTTTAGTTTAAAACCATTACCCCTTGTCCTATCGCAACATGCCCTGCTAAAACATTTGTCTCCATCTTTCTTATAAGCCCCTTTTAAGTACTGAATGGCTCTCCCCGGAGCCTTCTCTTCTCCAGGCTGAACAACCCCAACTCTCTTATAGGAGAGGTGCTCCAGCCCTCTGAGCATCTTTGTGGCCCTCCTCTGGACCTGCTTCAACAGGTCCATGTCCTTCTTATGTTGGGGGCCCCAGAGCTGGACACAGTACTCCAGGCCGGGTCTCAAGAGAGCAGAGTAGAGGGGCAGAATCACCTCCCTTGACTTGCTGGCCACACTTCTTTTGATGCAGCACAGGATACGGTTGGCTTTCTGAGCTGTGAACACACATTGCCTGCCTATGTCTAGCTTTTCATCCACCAGTATGCCCAAGTCCTTCTCGGCAGGGCTTCTCACAATCCTTTCATCCCCCAGCCTGTATTGATACCAAAGACAGCCCTGACCCAGGTGTAGGACCCTGCACTTGGCCTTGTTGAACCCTGTGAGGTTCACACGGGCCCGTTTCTTGAGCTTAAATAGCATTAAGCCAGAAAAAAATTTTCAGGACCTTACCAAAACAGCACTTATGTGCAGGTGTAACATTGCTCAGATCAGCTTTTGAATGTCTTATTACACAGTCTCACCCTCAAGATACCTGTCATGGTTGACAGAGTGCTTTTGTGTGTGATGAGGAGTCAGTGACACTACAGTTGGGTCAGCGGCTGGGACCAACAGAGATTTGAGCTGGCACTGAGGAGCTACAGGGCTTTTAAAAATAAACTTAGCACGAGACACCAGTTAAGTTTACCAGCGGTGCTTTACTCATTTCACTCTCTGTCTGTGCTCAAACTGTAGGGATGGACACAAGTTTCCTGTTGCTGCAGGGTTAGTAACAATTAATCAGCACCTTTCTGAATGCCAGCCTTCCTGTAGCTCCTAAAAGCATTGGCAAGGATTAGCACACATCATATAGGGCTTGCTGTCATAGATAGCTGTATGATCGATGACTTCTCCATCCGACAGCTGCATATAGCAAAAAGTACCTTCTGATAAAGCAATTGCTGTAGGAAAGAAGTTGAGGTGATTTAGGTCTTCAGTACTTTGTTTTGTAAAAGCAGCACGGCAGGACTCCCCTGGGAGGTCAAAGGTAGGCTGCTAATTTGTGAAAGAAGTCAGAGGCTGAGGCGGGAAGGCAATAACGAACGGTTGTATGATACGGATCACTGCAAATAGGAAAGAATTAGCATGGTTATGGTCCCTTCCCTTCCCTGCTGGTCAAGCAGCCCAGAGCAGCGCTGACACGATCAGCGAAATCAGGTGAAAAGCTTGCAGGAGTTCAAGAGGTGCTGGGCCAGACTGTGTGCATGTTGTTGTGGGCACCCATATGACAGGGAGTTACTAAAATGAGGGATAAACACAAGTCATTCATGTGTGTGCAATTTCTCTGATTTCCCTTAGGAGATCCAGAAAACATTTTGGTTTGTGTTTTAAAATTTTCTTTTCATGAGGGTCAGATGTGCTTATCAATGTTCCTCCATTCATGATGTTTCTCATGAAAACTGAACGAGAACTTTCCTATCTCAGACAACCAACAGTGAGCTGGGTGTTCCCCTCCCATACAACAAAGTTGGAGGGTCATTTGGGACAAGGGCATCCAGGAGCCCCTGCCAGGGCACCCTGCCACATCTGTGTGTTGGCATTGCAGAAATGGGAACAGACACCAGGTGATCCATGGTGTTGCAACTCCCTGGGCTCTGCATGTGGCCACAGCGGCACCCACAGCATCCCTCCTCCATTGTGCCACCAGCTGAGATGCAGCTTCCTGATGTGAGATATGTCCAAAGCATCCCTGAGAGAAGGAAGCAAAAACAGGGCAGAGAGCTACAGAAGTCAGCTGAGGGCTGGACAGTGATACTTGTGGTGGGACATCAGTGTATACATCCTTTCTGATGGGGCACAACAAGGTCCAATGGCTGGAAGTTGGAAGCAGACAAATTCATAACTGAAAGAAGTCCCTACTTTTCCAAGCAGGGAGGGAACTATAGTGCAGATTCATTAGCGCCTGGGCTCTTGAAGGAGAGATTGGATATCTTTCTGCTTTCGTGCAGGATAATCACTTGCCGAGTGTGCAGCTGGGTCAAACCAGATGGCTGCGCTGACCATTTCTATTGTTGGCATTTTATACATTCCTCGTCCTCAAGGCCTTGAAGGCTATAGGGTTGCTCTGTTTCCTTGTTGGCCACCTTATTCTTCAGCTCCTTTTTAAGCTGATGATTGGAGTTAAAGTGCATGTTATGGGAGGTCAGATGGGATATTTGGGAAGACAATTTTTACCCTACCATTTCCTTCCGCAAGAACTGAGAAGGAGTGTAGCTGGGGATGAGCATTTAGCAGAACGTGGGGCATGAGGACTCCAGCAACCAGCAGTGTCACCAAGCTGGCACGGTCCCTTATTGGGAGGGGTGGTCTTCCTTCACCACTACCTGCTGCATTGGCCACATCTCACCCCATGGACCTTTCCCCAGGACTACTTCAGCTGTGGGGTGGGTGCAGAGCACACAGAGGTGGGGTGGCATGGCCAGCAGCTCCTGATGCATGGGCAGGTGGCTGTCCCAGCCTCCCTGCAGCCCACAGCATGCCACCCCTGCCACTGAGGGACATTTCTGCCCATCATCATGTCACCTTTTCAGTTTCCCTTGGAATATGGACCCTGCTGAAATTGCAGCCCTTGTCGTGAGATAAACAAGTGAAAGGCAATGGCCCATGAAACACGGAGGGACAGAGTATGTCCCATCTTTGTTCACTGCGCTTTGGAAAGTGTGTACCTGGGTTGTGGACAAGTCAAACATATAATGAGTGCCATCTGCTGGCAAATGCGAATAGGGTATTGGGGATAATGGAGTAAATGGTGTGGGGCTATTGCATCCTGAGTGTCTCCTCTGCTCTTTAGTGCTGCCAGGCTGTGTTTGCATCCCTTGGCTCCTGTTATGCCATGGCCATAGGGACAGCACGAGCCTTGTGTCATCTTCTGCATTCGTGAACTGCTGCTCCCTAGGGCTGCAGCAGATGGACAGCCATGAAAACAGGGGCCTTGGTTTGTGGGACCAGTACCGACACAGGGCAAAAGGGAGCCAAGGCGGCCTGGCTGGTGGGAGGGCATGTGGGAAAGTGTGGAGAATGGTGCTGAGCCACCACGGGAGAAAGTAGGCTTGGGCAACTCACTCTGCCCATGCCTGCCTTCAGAGCAGAGTCCTCATTTCTAGGTAGATCTGCCACTATCGCTCATCCAGTGAGCAAATAAGCTTCCGTTATGGTGTGCATAGGTTTGTGATATTTCTGAGTAATTCTGGGAGTTTTTAACCCTGTGGCTGCAGTGGTCGGTGGAAGGCGCACAACACCCTACAGCACGTGGTCCTTACAGCCTGTAATGTATGCACAACAGGTCAGATCTCGTAACACAGCTTCTTCACAGTGCTCACTGCTCTGTTTTAAGCCAAAACAGTAGGCAACTTTAGAGTGCATGTGTGGGTGTGTATGTCGTTTCTCTTTACTTTATTATGTAAAAAAAAAAAAAATACACAATCTAAGTAAATCCATTGTATTTATCTTTGTTGGTGAGAACCTCGGAAGATAAGAAAATAAATACTGGACACCAAATATCAATTTTTTGTGCAATTACAGAGGTATAATAAAGCAGCAAACCCCAGCCCTTTGTCAGGCAAAAGTATTTCTGTGCAGGCATTTCCAAATCAAATGCCTTTTGAACAAGTGTTCTGTAGGAAGTTTCAGCTAATAGACGTGAGGACTGAGCAGCACTTCAGAGGGGTCATTTTTGTTCACCGGTGGGATGGTGTAAATCCCAGTATCAAATAAGATAGCCATGTATTATCTACAAGATAGCTATACTCAGTGAAGGAAGACAAAAGCCTAATTATATATACCTTATCAGCTACAAAAGCTGAAGTATGATGTTGATTTGGAGGAGACTAAACTGCAAAACATTTTTTATGTTATAACACACACATATTACCCTTTTAATTTGGCAAAATAGTTGTTTCCTTTCTGCCAGTTTTTCAGGGACACTGCTGTACTTGGTCTGCCTGAGGATTCTGGAAAGTCCCTAGAGAATAAAAACACATGCAATGCATATGAAAACCCTCGTTCGCAGTTTTCAAGTGAACCTAAGTTCCTTTTCCAGAGAAAGCAATCACTAGTGGTGGTATGTGAATCCACCAGCACCACAGACCTGATGTTGAAATAGATTTTTCTTACTTCAACTACGCAATGAGATGTAATTTTTAAGACCAAAGTTGAAGAAGGTTGTCAGCCTCAAAGACAGTTGGCCTTGCAACAGCCTTTGGGTGTGAACATGAAAGCTCTAAAGAATGAAAAACATGAGCAGTATTTGTGCTGTTCTGGTTTGCAGTCTCACTTCAAATTCAGTTTGAAATGGTTGTTCCAAATTTTCCAAACCCAAACTAGTGGAGCAAGCACTTCCTGAGTTAAGGTCTGCAATGGACCTGTGAAGCTGTAATAGAGGCAAAATGGGGAAAAGGCGTTTTTGACAAAAAGTCCTCCAAATGTCAGTTTGGTCATCTGCTTTGTTAACATGTTATGGGCAGTGCCTATAAAAACAGTGTTGCCACAAACATGTTTGGATACGTGGCTTTTTTAAGAAGTTATAAAGACAATAAAAACTTGGACAGGGAAAAGTCAAGAAAAATTTATTTAAATCAACTTCCTAGGCGGGAAGCTAAGGAAGAAAAGAAAATCACATTCCAAAGAGTTATTTTCACAGGAAAAGCAACTCAATGCAGGCAAGCTGGAGGGTGTTTATTTGCCTTCTCACAGGTACAAGGAGCTAATCAAGACTGAAATATGAGACTGTCTACTACTAAACTAGACAGCAGGAAGGAAAAGTGAGAGAGGTCTTCAGAGATGCTTTGAGGATTCATTTCAATAAAATAGCAACCAGAAAAACTCCAGGTCTAACCAGGGAAATGACTGACCAAGAAGAGAGATGAATGATGAAGGGCAACATTTTGGAGTGCTGCTGAACTAGCTTGTTTAATGGACAAGATGATCCTAAGGACACTGAAGGTCCCTGGGAAAAGGTTAGGGAAGGCACCTCAGATTAAGACTACTTCTGTACAGACTTCTATAATTTGTTTTGTGATTTGCAATGAAGAATTCAGCCAGCTGCTTTCTAAACTGAATTTCCAAAAATCTCTGCTTTTTGCCAGGCTAGTGGGATGGGCACATCTGTTGTCTGCGTCTGCATGGTTGTTTGCATGCCCTCATGCTTTGGTGGGTGTGCAGTGTGATCTCAGGTGAATCTGGCAAGAGCAAGGTGTGGTGTTGCTCCAGAAGCAACAGATTTAAATAAACCAGTGTGAGCAAAAAAAGCCCTGGAGGTGCCTGCCTTGGGGAAGGGTTTGGATATTTCAAACTCTGGGCTACGTGTGCCATTAGTCTGCAAAGATAAGATTCAAGACTGGAATTACCAGATTTCAGCTACTGTAAAGAGACCTCCTCTGGCAGATATAAGGACCACCTCGCAGTGAGGCAATGGTGAAACAGCTTATGGCGCTGAGCTGTCGCATGGTGGCAGGATCCAGGCTGACACCCAGACAGTCTAGATGGCTTTAGACCTGGGGAATTGAACTCGGCCCTCTGCCCTCTCGGAGCACAGAGTGAGAAGTTGAGGTTTCAAGCCCCTTTCAACCTGTCCTTATCTTTATGGCAAATGCAAATACACTAAAACCTCGATGTTGTCCTCTCTCAGCACCTGTGTGTGTACTATAAACATTCAACTATGCTCTTGCTATACCAGCCTAGCATACTGATTTCCTTACAGCAGCCACTCTGGGTCTGAAGGTGAACGGTGTTGCAGTGTGGTACAGCAGGTATTCAAATACAAGGCTTTCTGGCTGCATTTAATCTAAATCATTCTTGTTTTGGGAACCGATCTTAAAATGGTCAAACCACCAAATTTAGTGACTCTGGGAGGAGCGCACAAAGCTGGAAAGATGATATGGCCACTGTAGTCAGCACAGATGTCTACTGAGTGGGAAAAGACAAGTTATGTACCGCCAGGCCAAGCAGAACATATAGCTCTGACCCAAGCTGAGGTCAGTAGATGTTTTTTCACTGCCTTCAGTGAGATCCAGCCTTTGCTTAAGCATCTCATGCAAGTCCATGGAGAAGAACGTGATGCAGAATATGGATATTATACGCCAGTACAGACCTTGGCTTTGCTAAGGGGGCCAGGCAAGAGCTGTTAATAAAATGTTTTTTACACAAAGGTTATATCCATGGATGTACATTAACACATGAGATCACAACTGAGAGGAAAAGCTGTCAGTGCCCCGCATCCAGCCTTGCTCTGTGAGCTCTGTGGTTATGGAAACATGATGCATTAAGTGAGCAGCTTGCCAGTTGCTAATGTAATAGCCTCTTTCAACCCGATTTATTTATACTTGAAAAAAAATAAGAATGTAAACTGCTTCCATAAATATTTACTGTTTATTTTTACAATATGTGTTTTTAAAAAATTAATTAATCTCCAAGTGTATTTCATGATTACTCCAGTAGCTAAGTATTTACGTTCATATGGTACATGCACATGCAGCAAAGGCAGATGCATTGTGAAGGGGAGTCAGTTCTTTGAGATTCATTTGTAAGCAGCTCAAAGAGAGGAACTCACAGATGCTTCTAACTGAGAAGGACAGAGAGAACCGAGCTATGTAGAGCCAATTCAATCTCTGCTAAATGGCTTTATGGTCTGTTTTTTAGAGATCATAAGTAAACAGAGATGCCTTGTTTATAAAAAAAAAAAACCTCTTTGTTTCAGAGAAACATGCATCTAGTTGTAGACAACAGTAAGGTTCCAAGAGATTTCTGCTGTTGCTCTTGTGATCTCGTGTACTTGAAGTGACACCCATATTCCTGTTTCTCCATGATTAGAATTTTAAATAACAGCACGTAACATCTGAAGTCGTTGAAAATAAGAAAGAGCAAAGTATGTTGGACTGGGGTTTTGTAACACATTCCCTCCATTTGGAGTCTGTGCTCTGTGAAAATGGACGGACTTAATCCAGTTTAACACAGATCACTGTGTGCAAATTCCAGCTACAGTTTTAGTAAACTGATGTGAAAAGCAGGACTCCTAGAGCAGGGTTCATCTCCCCTAGCCTTACAAGTCCACAATACATTTGCACAGAGTAAATCATCTCTGTTTTAGAAGGAGCTAAATTGTGCCCTTTTCTCACTGTGTAAAGGCAGCCTGACCATCTTGTTCAGCTGTTAGGTGAAGTGGATCCTACCCATACTTTGTAATGCATTGAAGGCCTCATCTTCAAAAGTACCAAGCTCCATGCTTGCTTTGGACTACTGACTGTGGTCACTGGGAACTCCTTCATCTTCCCTTCTCCGTACTCCCATGGAGCCTCTCCCCAGCGTTCAAATGCATTGCAGGGCTTTGTTCACACCATAACTATGGATTTCTATTGCACACCTACCAATTTGAGGTTTCTCATGTGAAGGTGTATTTTTCTGAAGACACCAGCATCCTGCTGCCCTCNATACTCCCATGGAGCCTCTCCCCAGTGTTCAAATGCATTGCAGGGCTTTGTTCACACCATAGCTATGGATTTCTATTGCACACCTACCAATTTGAGGTTTCTCATGTGAAGGTGTGTTTTTCTGAAGACACCAGCATGCTGCTGCCCTCCGTGGGGTTTGCACCTCCCTCCGAGCATACTTGCGATTCAGATAGCCTCACCATTGACACTAAGAGTTGCCTGTAAGTGTCAGAAGTGAAGCNCACTAAGAGTTGCCTGTAAGTGCCAGAAGTGAAGCTCTAGCACAG
This sequence comes from Himantopus leucocephalus, assembly GCA_003993805.1. Taxonomy (NCBI): domain Eukaryota; kingdom Metazoa; phylum Chordata; class Aves; order Charadriiformes; family Recurvirostridae; genus Himantopus; species Himantopus leucocephalus. Next base: position 50,970,093 of record RSEF01000003.1, on the reverse strand, counting down.
CTGGGAAATACAGTTGTCTAAGTGTACACATTTCCTAAATAGATAGCATTAGTCCAGCTAACTGAAGAGCAGTGAATGAACTGGGGGCAGAGTCTGAGGGGTCCCTCAGGAAGGCACACAGGATCCAGGAAGGTTTGTAGACCCTGTGCTAAATGCCACGCTGCCCTTATGGCCATCATCCCCTGCCCCATCATACAGCCTGGGAGCCCTGGTGGTACGTCCTGCCAGGGGAGGTGGGGTGTGGGAAGGCAGTCCAGCCCACACATGGAGAACCCTGCTCTGCACTAGCATCACACTGGAGAAGATCCCTCACAGATGGGAACACCCTGCTGCTCTTGGTCTTGGAAAGGCTTCTTTGACACATCTCTCCCTGGAAGAGTGAAAAACTGTTTACAGATATATGGCCTAAATTTCTTTCCCCACTCCTCCATTTGCATGTAGATACTCTCTACCCTCCCCTCCCTGTACCCCTCACCCTGTTCTTATTTGTGCAGTACCAAAAAGAGAAAACTAAGATGGTTTATTTAATTTTGTAATGAAAATTTTGCAAACATTGTTGGTTGGCTAGCTGGATTTTCTGGGTGGATGTGGAATGTGGGAAAGAAAAGATTGTTTTTGTTTTGGGATAAATTTTTTGGACTCTGTTACAGTTTATGTCTATTCCCTGTAACTCTTGGCAAAAAGACTTAAACAAGATGACTAGAGGAACTACAGATGAATAAGCCTGTGTGAAAGTAAAGGATTGTTGGGTTTTGTTCAACAGAAGCTAATGAATTAGTGTGTTGTAATGATCTGTTCATGGTGGACCAACTTCTGTTTTCCAGAGACTCAAATCTGGACACTGGAGAAGACCTTTGTACAGAGGTCCTTGTTTTGAGAACTCCAGTTTTCTTGGGTGATATGAAAACCGGGAATCCTGAACATATTGTGGCCATTTTCAATGTAGTTGTGCTTTTCCCAGCAGATGTCTGAATGTTTATAATGCACATATATTTATGATGCACATAAACATCCTCAGCTTACAAAAGGGAAGATACAACATAAATGGAGAGTCAGCTTATGCTGCTCCAGCAGTTCTGTGTGCAAGCCTGGCACATCACCTTCTGCATCAGCGGACAGGCTCTGCTATATTCAATAAACTACCTTTAAACGATCCTCTTGAATGTAACACCTTTTCTTTACTTAGCCTGAAGAAACATCATCCAACAAGAAACATGGATTCTAGACCTGGACGTATAAAACAGATTTTAGAACCTTAATGAGGAAGAACATGAGACAAAAGATAAGAAAAAATGTTGTAGATGAAGAGGTAAATTCAAAGAATATTTGATAAATGAGGTAAAAATAAAGCCCACATCTGGCCTTGTACTGAAACTTGAGGAGGTCTGGCAAGCAAAACTCTTAAACTGTCCTGTGTTGACTCTTGGAGATAACAAGAAGATAATGTTCATCCTTTTATCTGAACACTTTGGGTGCTGTTTGGTCGCATTAGCAGAGTTTGCAGCTAAGTTGTCCTTTAGATAGATACAAGAAACGAGAGTGCAGTTTCTAAGTTTTAAAAAAAACTGAACTTCCTTTCCTGATCCAAGGCATGGTACAGGAGGTGAGGGATAACTGAGGAATTGCCCCTGGTGGGACGCCTTTCCAAGTGCCCGTAAGTACCTCTGGTAACAGAGACTCCCTGCTCACACCCCCCCACAAAACTTCTTGTTTGCCCAGTTAGGGCCTCACCATGGTTTTCGTGGGAGTTTAAAAATTGGTTGAAACAGTCCTTGCTGAGCTGCTGCTGAGCTAATGTTGTGTGTGGGTCCATCTTCCTGAGCACAACCAGGAAGACAGAGCAGCATGAGATCAACTGGCAGTGAGAAGCTGGCTGCCTCCTGTCTCTGCTGACTCAAGTTCTTGGACTTACCCACACAAAGCAATGGAGAGTAACAGAGATACTGCTCCTACCCACTGTTTAGGTGAAGAAGTTAAAATCCCCTTACATCAGAAATTGAGAAGGTTCAAGCAGCAATGTGGAGTCGCACACCATGAAGATGGCAGTGCACAGCTGGTAAATGTTCATGGTACATAAGCAGTGGGATATGGAGCTGTTTACTGAACTGGAAAGGAAAGGTAGGGATCACGCAGGATAAAATTCAGGTCTCCTTTAAATTAGTGTTATCGAGTAGGGATGTATCTGTGCGTGTGATGGCTTGAACTGACCTTTTTAAGCAGCCTGGTAAATTTAACATTACTGGTTGGAGCCTTTTTTAATATATATTTTCCAGTTTATTCTCATTTTAACTGTGCAACTGCTGTCTTAATTTCCTAATTAATCTTAGAAGTCAAATTAATCAAAAAGAGACATGTAGTTTATTAGTGTCATTAGAGCACCAAGTTCAATAAGCAGAGGATTTAGCAGGGGGCACCTGGAATAAGATTTCGTTTCAGTGAAGGTCTGTTCGTGTGCACCAGGTTTGTAAGGTCCCCTTATAGTCCACAGTGTTGAATGAGTCAGCAGCACATTGCCAGCACGTCAGCTAACCAGCCACCACCAGCAGGTTTCAATTGACAAAGCACAAGCATCTAATGGCACCTGAGACACCGTAAGGCACGTGAGAAATCTGCACAGGGCTGATGCAGAACCTACAGGAGACCCACACCTTGCTGGAGTGGCACATGGGGACCAGAAGGGATATATGAGGGCACATAAAACGGCACAAGTATAGACAATCCTAGATCTCCATTGACTAGCTTATAGCCATGCCAGGGCAAGAAAATCTCTGTGAACAGTGTGTTTCCATGAAAACAGGCAGTCTTCAGACGTCCATGAACCCATGTGTTTCCAGCAAGTTGCATTCAGGGTGTGCACAAAGCTACTCACAGACCGCTGAACGGATATTACATACAGGTACTTGAAAGCAGAATTGAGATCAAGCAGTTTCTATCTTCGGCTGGCAGTTTCTGATTTTTAACTTCTCAAAGACAGACAAAATTGAGGATCTTGGTGGGATGAATTCCCTGAGCAAGGAATTACTGTGGGGTGAAAGTGTTCTGTATTCTCACCCTGCTTTTGTGTCCTTCCCAGCCACCTGCCATTGGACATGGGCACATAATAGTTCATCTGTGTAGGTGGATTTTGGGTCTGATCCAGCATGTCTACTCATATTTTTTCTATCACAATTGAGCAAGGAAATTCTCTTATTAACTTCAGACACTTAAAAGTACAGTGGTCTGAGACACTAAACACCCAAGCCTCTAAACACCCAAGCCTCTTTCTATCCCCAGTGAAGAGACACAGGTATCCAGGTGTCTTAAAGCAAGAAGAATTGCACCTGAAGGAGGGTTTTCTTCCCAGAAGACTCAAGGTGACTGACCTGGGATTAGATGACTAATTTCACGTACTTACGTGAGGTGATAGGACTTCCACCCATCCTATTCCCAGGCATAAAGAGAGGTCTGAGGGTCTTGGAGGAGAGGTTTTCAAGTGCTAACAGCTTCCAGTCAGATCACGAGAGCTCTTGGCACCCAATAAAAAGAATGAAGAGTATGTTTGATTCAAAGCCTTTCCCTTCCACCCCCATTCACTTGCCTTTTGATTTTGAATTTTCCTGCCAGGATCTGAATAATCTACAACACACTGACTGGCATGGTTCCCTCCAGCTGAAAGACAAATGGGAAGGAGAGGGGAGATTACTTCTTCATCTTGCCAGCAGGCTTGCTTTGAACGAAATCACTGCACTGGTTTGTTGCTGCAGCAACACTCCTGGAAACTGCTGTGCGTACAGACAGGGAGGCACAACTGGTGCACAGTACCGATGCCAGCCAAGCCATAATTAGATATGGCACTAATCAGCGAGTAGCAGTGCTGGTGATGCACTGTTCCCCTCCTATCTGTTTGCTTAGCAGGCAACACACTGCAAGATGGGCTGGAGTGAGAGTCCAACTATGTGGGTTTCCATGTAGTTAGCGCCTCTATGTACACTAACCACATAGTCCGTGCCATTGCTCACATGCTTAAAATTAAGCACGTGTTTAAGACCTGATGGCCCCTCCTTACCCATATGAGGCCCTGGACACTCCTCAGGACTGCACAACTCTTGAACTCTCTGAAGACTTCACCTTTCTGCAAACTGATGGTGCTCAGCTGCAGTGTCCAGGCCACTTCCCTGGAGTGTCCTTGTGTCTCCAGAGCCTTCAGATAGGATATTCAGTGACCCACCTCTTCCAGCATTCAACCTGGAGCACTCCATGAATTCATTTTCCTACAAGCTGTTGTGATTCCTCTCCCAGAGATCACAGCCTCCTAGCAAATCCCTATTATAAAACTGTGCCCATGATAAGGCTGCAAATCCTTGTCATCATAAAAATGTGCCCATGAGTTAACCCCTGAGTTAACCCTGCTGGCAAATCCTCTTGGGTTTTAATGAAAAGCAATACACGCACGCTCACTGAAACGGAAATCCTCCTTCAGCTTTTTGTCTTTAAGTCAAGCAGTGCTGAAGGAGGAATTAACCTCTTAATCCTCTTCTATAGACAGGTGTTTTGCATAGCTACACAGCAGGAAAAAGCTGTTATCATCAATAATACGCTGTTGTTGCTTTTGGTTAGACTTCTGCTATCCCATAGAAACATGCAGCAATTCAGCACAAAGGTCCTAACAAGTCTGGAGCAATGGCTGTTAACAGTGTCCTCAATGGATGACAAGCCAGAAATGACAAAATAGACATATGAAATCTTAGGTCAAGCCCCACCATTTCCAGGGTGCTCTTCTCTGAAGGGAGATTGTATTGGTCACACTGGTCTTTGTCCCAGTGGAGCCCAACAGGCAGCCTTCCTGGAGGAGCAGAGGAACCTCTCTGCTCAGACCCAGCAATGTAATTTGGCGTTCAGTGAGGAGAAATGCGCTCATTTAGGTAATGTTAGAGAACTTCAGGTTCTCAAGGTTTAACCCATTGTGAGACAGATGTTCAAATACAAGCGCAAAATGGCTTGTTTGGTTTTTTTTTGGTTTTTTTTGTTTTTTTACATAGTATAAACTGCACTACCTCCTTTGCTGGTGTACAATGCTATAGCTCCAATGTAAGTTATAGAGGTTTCTGGTTTTACATCATTTGAAGGTCAAAAGGTCTAAGACAGCTTTTGTGAAAGAGACAATGGCTCGTTCAGTACAGATCACGACATTATTCTATTGGCTTTTAAAATAAAGTTCACTAGCTAGGGTTGCATTCAGTATGAAAAGCCAAAAGCTGGTCTCTTACCCTCAAGATAAAGGCATACATTTTTTTTCTGTGTATAAATAATAAAGAAAAAAGGAATGTCTTTCTCATCGATCAGCATTTCTTAGAGGTGATATAAGAAAAAAATGCTTAGCTTCAGAAAGCAGCTTAAATGGCACAGAAAGCAAGATAAAATCTGAGGTGCGGAACCATGTGAAATCTGCATTAAAAGATTTTTTTAGGCAACTGCCTTCTCAGACTTGTGCACAATTTTGATTGGAGGGATGAGGAGAGGAGAGAAAAGGAAAAACGAGCTACCCATAAATAATTTTTTAAGTGCCATTATTTAATATTTCAGGTACTTAAAAATAATAGGGTATCACAAAACATTCTTTTTTAGGTATCACTGCCAATATTTGAACATTATGTTTGCCTACAAATGTCACCTACCATGCATATTTTTGTGTCAGAAAAAAGGTTCAAGTATAGCTGGCCTACATACATTTGTCTTCTTTTCTGCATGTGGTAGGGCGTGCCAGTTGATTTTTTTTGACTGAGCAGTGTGAGCAGATGAAGAGCATCCAGGGGGATAATCTGACTAGCATGCTCAATCCATCTGGATCACATCAGCTTTTTTTCCTCACATAAGGATATAGGAGAGAGGCAAAGGAAAAACCTGATTAATTGCTCCCTCAGATTAGCTGGCCACTTACGTCAACTTCATAAAATATGGCCTCAATAACTCTTCTAACTTCACCATACTTCATGATTCTCAAATCAACCCAGTCAAAAGCCTATGTAGCATCTAGGATGCTTAATCAAGCATGTGAACAGAATATCCCTGAGGATCCCATCACACAAAGTGCGTTCTCGCAACTTTTAATCAATACCTACTGACTTAGCTCAGCTACTTTAAAGTTATGTTTTACAGTCATCTAAATAATCCTCTTGCTTATTCAGGACCTTTTCAGCAATGAGATCACTGATGAGAACAACACATGAAATCTCTGTCCGATTTGTTTCTGGCCAAACATGTGTTCCTCTTGCAGAAAGAGAACAGAATGACCGTCCACTCCATTCCCCTGCCCTTGGGTAGGGACAACTAAGTACTTGCTGACTGGTGCGTGTCTAATCTCTTCCTACAGACCTGCAGTGATGGAAACTGTATGGGCTCTGCAGGAAATCTGTTCAAAAGCTTCACTGTCCATAATGCTTTAACTTTCTTCCTAATGTCTTTTCTAGTTAAGTACTGAACAGCTCAGTCAAGAAATAGACCTAATTTCTTTTGAATCATTTCAAGAATCCTCAAAGTAACCTTCCTGGGGCAGAGGAGTCAAATTTCTTCTAACAGCGAGGAATGCATAGCTACATTTTTTCAGAGATACAAAAGAGCAAGTAGATATTTGATTAAACAGGTGAAAGTGCAAAGCTTTGAAACTGTATTCCATGCACAAGCTAAATCTGTAAGGATGTCAGGAGCTCTGTCTGCAATGAATATAGTGTAGTATTTGACCCTTTCTGATTAAAACACTTTCTCCAACCATGGGTAATGTTTCCTTGATGTGCAGTATCAGTGAAAACTTTTCATTCACCAAAAGCCCTATTTATCCAACTACAGCCATACCTGTCCTCCTTTGTTTTAATGCATTGGGCTCTATTGTACCAGACTCCTGAGACACAAGCTCCTTTTTCTCAAACATTTCCCAAGAAGGGGTTAGAAAGCTCTTGCCATTAACAAACTAATTTCTGCTCTTAAAATGCTGCTATACCATGGGAGCATGTCAGGAACCTCAGGTTTGGACATAGTCACTTAAATATATCTTACTCCATCAAGATAATACTGCAACCCTAGGGTGCAGGTGCAGTCATCCCGTCCCTATGGTTGCTGCAGTAATCCTGTGCTTTGTCACACCAACAGGATTGTACATGTGGGGAATACTGCGTGGATCACAATTTAAAACCCAGCTTTGGGATATGTCACCGAATGCATTCTCCACTCTCCTTCCTGTTCTTGCACAAAAAAGAAAACCACTACATTTTCTCATTATAACGAGTAAAGCCACAGTTCCCAGTGGCTCTATCACCAGGATTTTCTTATGCAGGAACTCTTCCCCAGCAGACCAATTGCTGGTCCCTTCCTTCTCCTTCCTATCATACACAACAGCTGGGACTGATATGTCTGAACCCATCTGTAGCTGCTTTTTCTGTACAGAGCTGAAAGGAAAAAATGACCTATAGGACTTGGCTTTCTTTAAGCAGCACAACACAGCTAACCCCCAGTCTCATGAGACCAAGAGACCCGATACTCCCTGTCACAGGATGCTTCAGGAATGGAGACACTGTCAAAATTTAAGAGGTCTGGTCCAAGACGTTTCCAAGAAAGAAGAATGAAAACTGGCCTGTGTTAATGTTTTCACAAGAGTTAATAAAGCTGTACATTTCTGGCCCGATTTTCACTTGCTAACCAATACTAAGCCCTCAACAGCACGGGATCAAAACTCACCCTTAGGGATTTGGGGAGCTTGAATATGCCTGCTGACCTGCCAGCTCCATCCCTTTTTGGGGGGAAGACAGCTGCCTCCACAAGCCGCTTGCCCCTCTACTACTTCCTCCACTTTTTTACTGCCTCCCCTCCCCATGCTCTGTGGCGTAACAGTTGGGGAGCTCTGCTCTCGAAGTTGGTTAAATCACTCCCTTCCCATGGTCACCTCTACCCAAGCTCGTCTCCTTCCAGAGGGGACAGAGACAGGTTCACTGTCATACCTCTTCCCTGGCTGTGTCTCCTCAGGACCTTGCAGCCCTACCTGTGGCTTCCCACTTACTGGCTAGTCCATGCCTCCAGAACTGCAGCACATAGGGCCTCTTGTGCCTCTCCTTTCTCCATCAGGTACTGCCACGTGGGATATACTGTTCCTAGTACAACTCTGGAGTGAGATGTGTCTCAGTGACGGACCAAAACTGACTGAAATCTGTTGCTTTCTGAATGACAAATGTTGTCACGCATATGTTTGCACACAGCACCTTAACTTTCAGATTTCTATATCAACAGAAAGCAACACACAAAAAGACAGGTATTTTTCCATAACACTTTTTCCCAAAGTCCTGAACGGTCTGGAGATAAATTACCATACAAAAGTCTTTCTTTTCAGCCCATATACAGGCTAACACAGGGCTTTGAAACTCAGTGAAGCTAAGATGACCTGCATACGGCACATTCTGCCAGTAGGAAGTCATTATTGATTTAAGGCACTGTGGGAATGGGGCAGGACTTTAGCACCTACCAGTGAAATACCTTTTGAAAACAGTTTTTAAGATTTACTCCTGTCCTTTCCCAACACAGATTGTGGGGCTTCTCCCTCTCATATGGTGCACCAGTACCTATCAGTGTTTCAACTCGACCAGTGGCTGTCTGTCCAGCAATCAGATTGCCCTCTGTTAAGAGAGAAGCAGGCCAGGTAAAATCTTTGTGAGATCCTGGCACACCAGTAGACCAAGGGCTCCATCCTGGATTGAAACCACAAAACCTGTGCGAAGGGATGGCTGGAGGTTGCTTCATCACTGGCAAATCAAGGCTGTCATAACTAGCAGCATAACCAAGGCTGGTGTGCTCCAGCAGCTGCAGTTCCACGCGTGCCTACAGATGAGGAATAAGGCAGATGTGTGAGCAAAGGTCTACCAGCTCCCCTGATTAGTGCTGGCAGCCACTTTGGTCTCTGGCCGGCTCTGTGCCGGAGAGAAAAATGTGTTGCAGCACTATTTCCTATCACCTCTCAATAATTCTGTCCTTTGCAACACTCATCTTAAGCCTAGCCTGATAAGGGTTGAGCCTCGAGCATTTCTCACAAGGAAAGCTGGTTTGCTTTAATTTGTGTATTGAACAGCAGCTCTTGCTGTGCCGAAGGCTGCTTGTAGCAGTTGATGATTTCCATATGGCTATCTACAAGTTGGAGCGGCCTGTGGTGCAGCTAACTTCGCACCAGGACATGAGTGCACTGGAGGTCCCAGCCAGGCCCGGCACTGGGCTGCACAGGGAAGGTGACCAGGTCCAGAAGATTGCAGACAGGATCAGGGTGCCCAAGCAAAGCAGGGAGTCCACGAGGCTACTCATGTCGCTTTTCTATCTGCTGAGGCTGAACCCTTTCCTACAGGCAAGGTCAGCATATTTTTAAGTATAATAGTGCAGCTAAAGCAGTACAACCCCTCATATGGATGCATTTATTCCTGTATAATATATTTACAGAAAGTAAGAGGTGTAATTTATACCGCTGTAGATACTGGTAGCCCCACTGTTGTCTTTACCCCTTCAGCCACACTGACTGTACAAGCTCAAATCTCACGTTGCAGCTGCTGTCTCTCTCTCTCTCTCTCTTTTACAAATGTCAGCTAGTTGTGAACCACTTGGAGATTTCCTAAGCCTGCCTTGGACAAGTTGCCTAGTCTTTCTATTTTTTCCTTCCCAAGGCTGTCATCAGGCAGAATCTTTATTTGCTGCTACACAGCCAAAATAGTCCACTTACAAACACCTTCTTTGGGGGACTAGGGACCCCATGTCACCCCCCAGCACAAAAAGGGGGAGCCAGCCAAGCCCCAGAGCTCTGCCTGAAGCTACCCCTTGGGAGGAGATGCTCTGGCCCTAGTTCTCTGCTAGTCCATGGAAAATTTTTGCCAATACTAGTGTGGAAACTTCTGCTTCTCTCCTCTCCATGAACATGCTACAGTGCCAAAACCCAAGTTAAGAACATGCCTCTGTCAATGTGCTCTGTAAATCTATCTCAAAATAGTCATCTTGGTCAAAAGACATTTCAGTACTTTGGTTCAAATGTAGATGATCTCATAGGGGGAATTGCAACAAAATGAAGCCATTTATTGAAGACAGAAGACCTGGAAATCAGTTAAAAACCTAAAACTCAGGAAAATGTATTTATATACATCTATTCAATATAGATTTTCTTTTAATTTTTCTCAAATCCCTGGTCCCTTGCTAAGAAACCGCTCAAAATGCTGATGCTATCCCATCTCTACTCAACATAACAGAGGTCAAATATCAGAAAACGATATTTTTCCAGATACTACGTGGAAACTTAACCAGATAAGTAAAAGATGGTTGTACATATAGCTTAGCCTCTGATACTTCATATTCATCTTGGCAAGTGTTATAGGATGCACGTTGATGTCAATAATACTAACAGATTTATAAACTGTGACTTACTGCACTGACACTTCTTGGAACATGGGCTGCGCAATTTTCATATCAGAATTGCTCAATATTCACTTTAAATGACAACTATGACCAGTTGTGTAGAAAACTTTGGTTTTAAAGCAGTTGGTTACCCTACTTCTATAAAAGAATTATAAATTCTACTAGAGTAAATCCAATGCAATTCAGTCACTTTTAAAGGCTAGGAGGTGTGTTATCAACTCTCACACACGTGAGTGGGCAAAAATAGGAGATTGAAATTAAAGTAGCCTAAAAATTTTGCAAAGTCCAATACAGGTGCAATATTCACCCTCAAGCATTGAAATTATCCTTTATCCATTCACCATGGTCTAAATGAAGGACTGAAAAACATCCCAGCTGATGTGGAAACGGCAAGCAAGTAAAAACCCATGTCATACCTCTACACGTAGGCAGTCTACCCCGGGAGCAGCGTGTGCAGTAGAAGAGCCAGGCTTGCTTTTCACTTACAGCAGTCCTACCAGTTCGTGTATACCCTACAAGGAGTTCCCAACAGCACAGGTTCATTTTCAACCTGGCTATACTCTGGCCCACTTGGGACTTCACCCGGGCGGGGGTACTGCATCTGGGAAGCTGCCAACATTGCCCATGAGTGCTCTCCATGGAGGATCAGGACACTGCCCAGCCACAGACTGTTAGCCAGCACATGGTGCGCCTACGCGGCAAATCCAGGAGAGCTGGGGCACTGCCCCCACAAAGGGCACAATGCTGGCCAGGAAGACTCCTATGGCTGCTGCAGATTTCTGTTCCTTGCCAAATCCAGGCTCTCTCTGTGAAAAGGCAGTGCCCCCTTGTGAGAAGTGGGTCTCAAGATGATTGTGGAAAAACTCTTGTCAAATTTGTCAATCTGGGCATCCGTGCACCCACAACCCAGATGTATGCCCAGCTGCATAAATGTAAAGGACCACAGCTCAGAATCAAGAAAGGCTAGAAAACCTAATCACAGGCTGAGGAAATGAATTCCTGGGAATCACTTTGAAGAATATTTTCTCTCCCCGAGGGCCAGGGAGTGCTGCCTGCTGAGGAGGAAGAGTTTCTACCCCAGAACACCTGGGTTCCACTCAAATGATCTCGGTAATAAATATAATGAAAAACGATAAATTATACCTACTTGAGCTGCATGCCTTAAGCAGTTGACATTAGCAAGGCACAATGAAATCCTCGAAATGAAAGACAGCACATGTGGTGCATGAAAATAATTATACCGTTGCCTAATTTCATTCCAGAAGAAAGCTCCTGCTACCTGGAATTGCAGTGTGTGTGCTGCAAAGCGCAGATAATGTATGGACCTTTCCTTTCATGGTGAACAGATTTTTACCATAATAAAGTTTGTGAAAAGAGTATTCTGCTCTCTCTGGATCTCTGAAGCAGGACTAGGGAGACATCTCGCTCTCCAATAGAGAAAGCATAAATCCTAAAAATCATGTCTGCCTACAGATCATATGCTGGTTAACGTAAGGTAGCTGCTGTGATTTTCCTGAAATCCACCAGTCCTAAAACAGACTGAAAAAATGATCTTATAAATAGGCAATAGATCTAGGCAATGCTCATGTTTATTTCTGTGATGGAGGTTTGAGATTCCCGAAATTGTGGGAAGTCTGGAGGCTGCAGCTTCATCCACACGTGAATGTAGACAGCTTGGTGAGGTGTGGGTGTCCCTATTCCCTGTGACCTCAGGGGAGAGAGCAGTCTTCTCGACAAAGTCTGTCTCCTGCCCTGCATATGAGAGCTCTGCAGTGGCACAGGAGCACACTGGCAACTGAGACACAGCTCCTTCACCTTGCTTTTGTCCTTGGCTGGATGGAGAGTGCACATGGGAGCTTATTCCTTTACCACTTGTCTTCCCGGATTTCAAAATGGGCTGGTCAGAGAAACTCTCTCAAAGAAGTTGCCTGTAACTCTATCTGTGTGCAGAAACAACGCTGTCAAGCATCTTCTGCTCGTGCTGAAAGCAATGCCTGATGAGCCTTTACAACAGGATTGACTTGCCAGAAAATCACAGTACTTTGCTGTTGTAAATTGAGTCCCGGCAAAGAGAGGAGAAAAGCTTATCTCTGTACATGCATCATGCCAAGCCTGGGGTCAGCTCCATCATTTGACCCAGCTGAAGACTATTTCACACACTCTTAGTGGAGGCTCCAGACCCCGAGTGACTGGGCTCTTGGCTTTGCAGGAAGGGAGAGGAGCAGACAGGGGTGAGGATGGGGGACAGGGGCTCGGGGGAGCCTACTTCTCATTAACGCAGCTGTTTTACATCGCTATCCTTCTGCAGAGCTGCTGCGGGTTGGCACCCCCAGCAGTGAGAGCAGGGGGAAGCACTGGGGCTTGCCAGGGGCACTGGCCAAATGCAGCAGGCAGCCCACCTTTCTGCCTTGCCCCATTTCCACCACTGAGGGACCTGCTGCAGAATCTATGCTGGAGCTAACCCCCACGTCTCACCTGCCTTTGTAGTCAGATTGATACTGTCCTGATCATCTGTCCTGTTTGAGATACCTGTTTTAGGAAGAGGTGAATCGCACCATTTCTCTCCACTAATGGGTTGAGGATAACATGCATGGAGATGATGCGTAGACACTCACTTTTGGTCAGATGAGTCCAAGTCTCAATCCTGAACCTTCCTAGTCTATTAGTATATGTCCTATAGTCAAGCTCCTTCAACATCAACAATGGTAACCTGAAAACTATATTGGAATTGTGTTGGGGTTTTTTTCAATAGATGCTCCTAATCCCGTATATTCAGGAAGAAAAAGTTCTGATCTTCACTTGAAGGTAGCTGTTGCTCTCCTGAGTCTGAAAACAGCTTTCAACACTTGCCTGGAGGAGTTGCAAGGCCCTTGTTCCAGTGCATGGGGAGTCCTTCCAATAGCTACCAGAGGCTCTGAAGAAATGTTGCAGACATACTCTGAATCCCGCTGACCCCTGACGTAATATTATCCAGGAAGATAAGGGGTTCCTCTGCCTACATGCCCTTGAGACAGGCTTCAAGGGCTGAAAGCAGCAGGAAAAGTCTGAGGCACTTGTATATCATCAACAAAAATGCCTGTGGCACACTGGAAACAGAAGTGTCACAGCTGGGATAAAATTAATTGAACACAACACGAAAGGTGAGGGCTTCTAGGGCATTTGCACGGGCTGTGCTATTCCCTTTCATAGTCCATTCACAGTTTTCTCAAGGATCCACTGAAGTGCTAAGGAAACCAGGACACCTGGTCGGCTCTGTTATCTGACTCGGCAGGAAATGATACTGCAATGGGACAGACTTATGAGGGAGCCTAAACCTGGTTTTGTTCCAGACCAGAAAAAAGCCAAAATGCTTTCACAAAGCAGAATAAAGTCACAGCTCCTGTTTCCATATAATTCAACTTTCTCTCAGTGCCTCAGGAGCTATCCCGTCAAAAATACTTTTGCAAACACTATATCCTTGCAAAACATCTTCACCACCAAACCAATATCTGGATACAAAATAAAAGCTGCCATGAAAAAATTCAAATCAGCTCTCCACTGTAGGTTTATCTGGCTGCAGAGGCAGGATCTGCTTTATATTTTGCAAGTTTTAAACACTTTTTTCAGATATTTGACTAAAAAATGCAGAATATTTGCATACTAGAAAAGCACTTGGCACCACGGACATTTGGACACAGTGCAAAAGCACCTGACCCAAAAAAACCTTTCTTTTTTTTTTCCCCAAAAAAACTTTTTTGGTCAAAAATGCTGTTTTGTTGAAAACCAAACAGCTTTGCAGAAGCATGTCGGCATCGACCAACATTGTCTTGAGTCCAGGATGGAATTTTTGCTGGAGAAAAGCTGTAACCCCAGAATACCCTTATAATTACCACATACTCTCCTGCCTCAGCCAGAGCAGACAGGAACTTGGAGCAGACAGGATCCCACTTCTTGGGGTCCTGGTAAGGACAGCAATCACTTGGGAAAACGTCTTTGGCTCTCTTGTGGGTTTTTTTATTAAAAGTTTCAAACAGACTTGTATTTTCAGCTTATTACTGCAAAAAGTAATTTAAACCCCTTAGATTTTCCCAAAACAGGGGTATTTTCACTGCAGTACATGAGCCATTTTCTCTAGGAAAGGTCCTGGTTTCCCACCACAGTCAATGGCTGGGACAGCAAGGACCCAGCAGGTTCACACTTGCTCTCAACAGCCTTTTGAAGCAGAAAGCTTCGAGACAACAAGTAAGACCCTTGCAATTTCCTTAGCAAGCATACACACAATCTCTTGCCACTGCTGGAGGCATATTTCCAGTCCCAGCATGACTGTGTCATCTTCATTTATCTCATATGCCTTGATCAAGTTACTCTTCAATAGCCTGTAGGGGAAATGGGGCCTCACCTACTATCTGTCAGGCTGTTGACAGCAAAACAAGATCTGTTTCCTTTGGGTTTGTGGTGTTTTGGTTGGGTTCTTCTTAACTTTCACATATCAGTCAAAGATCCAGCCTCAACCATGACATTTCAGCAATTCAGTACAATAAATGAAACATCTGCTGGTGGAGATAGCCTCACACTGAGGTTGAAATCGGCCCTATAGGTCTGGGAAGGATCCTTAACTTGTTTCTCTCCTGTTAAAACAACAAAAAAGGATATTTTGGGGCATTTATGGTCAAACTTTTGAAAGATTGTCTGCCATTTCATTTTAGATTGGCAAAATTATTTTGAAAAGAAGACACAGGCTGACCTGTCAGTTAAGTGCTATTAAAAATGCTACGCCCTGGACTTCTGAGGGGCTTCTGGCATTGTGGTGCATAGAGGCATCCTGGGCAAATAATGACAACTCATTCTGGTCCAAGTCTGTGACCAGCTGTCTGTGCACGGTGAGTAAACTTGAGCCTCACGCACATGGTGACATTGCTGCAGACCAACAGGCCTCTCTGCATGGGCTGAGCAGTGGTGCTTGCCCTATGCCTATCTGCAGGAATTACAAGGTGATGACATTTATCCTGGACATTTTCCTCTAAAAGCACCTGCATGGACAGTTACCATGACACAGCTGATAGGCAAGTACCTTATTCCTCTGTATACATTTTCTTAAATGGACTGGCTGTTCATAAGAGCCTCACCTAATTAATTTTTCCAAGCAACTGCATTCTCTGAAGAGTGAAATGAATAACCTGGTTAATCTGTTGCTGCTGCCATAGTTATTATCACTGCTTTTATTACCATTATTGCTATTATTTTTTATTTATCAAAGTACTGCCAAGCAAGAAGGTTTCCTTATTCCAGTTGTTGCTATATGCCCCAGAGAGGATACTGTCTAAATAGGTAATGCAGAAGAGAAGAGTTGAAGAAATCAGTTAAATGCACAGGCAGATTCAATGGTGTGGTGGCAGCCAGCATCACATTAACCGCACAGCGTGATGGCTGTTGGGTTTCTGGAGGGAAGGCAGGGAGCTACCTGCAAGGGGTTGAGCTGAAGGGGAGGAGAGGTGATGGGAGAGAGAAGTCGCTGAGATTTGCATTGGTAGGCTTTTACTCACACAGTCTGTCTTTCCAAGGTGATGAATGCCAATTTTAATGTGAGAAAATGTAGAAGTCCCTCTTCCAATCCAAACAAAAGTGATTGAACTGAAATTTGCCAAATGGTAGTGTCAGACCAGATAAACCTACATTCCTTGTATGAAAAAAAGCATCACTAAAAATAAAAACAGATCATTTCTTATCCTTGCATGTCACCCATTCCTCAGCTATCAGGTACTGCTGAGGCACTGCGTTACAGAAATTACTGGGAGCATCTGGAAACACCATGTGCTTGCATTTACTAGCTGATTCTTTTGTCTGGGTTCATTATCACTGATCCTTTATAAAGAAGTGGTGTTCCAAAAATACTTCTGTGTAGAAAACCTCACCATTTCCTTATGGCTTGGCTTCGGAGCACATGGCTGTGCACATTCTCTCTCTGCCCCTGCTGGGACAAGCTTGGTGTCAGTCGCTCGAGGGCTGGGCCCATGGTTAGCAAACAAATTATTTTTTTCAGAGGCAGACAGGAATGTGATCCTTTGGCAGGAGGTTCTTCAGTACCAAAAGAGGGCAATCCAGCCTTAGGTGTCAAGGTCCAATGGATCAGGCAAAACCCTAGCCAAATGCACGTCAGCACCAGCTCAAGACATTTTAACGTGCCTTTGTACTGAGTGGGCTATGACTTCATTAGGGCTATCCAACAGCAATCCCAGCTACAGCTTCATGGTGGGTCACAATGTTGTTATGCAGATATACCCCGCAGTAACTGAAAATTAGCTCAGTTTCACTAGCAGAGTAGCTGTCTGCAAAACCTGCCTGGAAAGCAGTCAGTTATATCTGTGCTCTGCCGTGCCTTCCACTGCTCTGTGCTTGACTTCTGTAACCCCAAATATGAGCACAGGCTATCATTAGCTCAGAGGCTTGCCTAGTGACAGGCAGAGCAGTCACCCAGCATCAGCAGCAGAACATGGGATGGATCCCGCCACAGACATCAAGACAAGATTGTCAATTATTTCAGCTGGCCCATTAGAAACTCCCCTGAAGTTCATGGGAGTCTTTCCATAGAAGTTGCTTGCTGTTTGTTGGAGCCCAAGGAGAGAGGGCCCGGTTTGTACAGACAATTAACTTTTCCTGTACGTGGCAAAGGGCAGAGGGGAAGAGATGTGCTACTGTACTTCTTTAACTCTTTTTACTTACCAGATCCTGAGCTCAAGGCTAGGGTTTTTTTCCAGCACTTCAAGTGCCTAAGGCAATGCCCAGAAACACAAAGCTAAAGGATATGAGGGAAAGAGAAATCAACTTTACATTTCTGTAATTCCCCCTGGGTAGAGCACTTATTTATTTAGAAGAGCTGCCTTTGCTTAGTTTCCCATATGACAATTCTCTGCTCAGTCTTATCTTGGAGTGACTCATAGGATGGGTCAAAAGGTGAAGAGAAACTTTATGGTAACCTCTTCATAACCTTCTTGTAAAGTCTGTTTTCTTTGGACTCTCCATTTGTATTTGTAATCAGTGGGCAATTTCCCCTCATCTCTCTATTTTCCACCCTTCTTTTTTTTAATTGAAAACTTGGTAAGGTTTAGGTTCCTTTTGTACCAAAAGCCCTCCCCCTTCCTGCCTTGCATGTCGTGTGCTGTTCATTCAATTCCCCTTGGGCCATACCCTCAGCTACTGAAAAATGGCAAAACTCCGTTTCTTCTGTAGGGATGTCCAATGGTGTTGCAGGAGGGCTGCTGCCCTGCCCCAGGGAAAAGCAGTGCCCTGGTGTGGCTGGTGGTGGGCTGGATGGNGCCCTGGTGTGGCTGGTGGTGGGCTGGATGGAGTCCTCCGGGGCTCCTGCTCTGCCTGTGGGAGAGGTGTTTCCTAACTGCCTCCAAACACAAAATCGCTCCTCTTGAGGTAATGTATTCTGATACCCTGAAATACTTCTTAGCCTGGCTTTGGGCTGGAGAGGTTTGTAGTTAACAGCAGAGCCTTTCAAACAGTGTTCTTGGGAAAGATACCAAGAGCATCCCAGCAATGCCTTTGCCTCCATTTCCTCTTCCATCACAAGTAAGGCCTCCCCCCCAGCCACCCAGTCACCAAATACAGGTCTCAGAAGCAAAGTGCTCACCCACCACACTCTGCACATCCTTTCACTACATGGGATTGACCACCAGCCCTTCCATGTTAACAGTCATGACTGAACCATTGCCGCTGAC
>RSEF01000003.1:50921410-50951886 GCA_003993805.1 Himantopus leucocephalus | reverse complement strand
AAAAAAAAAGCAGTAGATTTTTTTCTACAGACCTAATGTCTGAGTCACAGTCAGGAAGAGGGTAATGTACCTTGTTCCAAATGGCATCAGTGTTGTGTCTTTCCAGACAGTTTTTTTTCCTCGCAGCCAGTTATAGGAAAAGTAGGATGTCAGTTAAAAATAAACAACAAGCTCTCCATACATAACTGCTCACTTCAGGCTACAGACAAACCTCCTACCAAGCTGCCCCTCTCTGAAGCTGCTATAATATTTCAAAAAGTAATTCATGGCAACTGAACCATTTCTTGGACATCAGTCAGGCCTTCATCATTTTGGCCTTGATTCAAGAAATACGGTTAATCGGGACTGCAAAAAAATTTCTATCAAGCACATGCTTTTATAGTTTTTCAGGAGTGAAACCTAAGTTGTTTTCTAGACAGGGAATATTTATGAACAGAACTGTCTCAAATGTTGACTTCTTAAGAAGACCCTCCTTTTGTAATACCTTCTCAGGTAGAAGGTCATCAACTAGTGGGCATTTCTCAGGTGCTGGATGCCATCAGAACAAATGTTTTTCTCAGAAGTATGGAAAAGTACAGTGTCTGTTCAAAGCCTGCCAAACAAATGAAGTTAAAGATCATGAGAGGTCATCAAATGGGAAACAACAGTTTGTTCCCTGCAATGGTTAACTTTGTCTTCACTGCTGTTACATCAGGAGTAACGTGAGATGACTATCTAACCTGTTACAGAGGTCTGGTATCTGTGTGCCAAACTCTTTGCTGCTCCTCTGAAAGATGATCTGAACAAATGGTTAGAGAGGTCTTGCAAAAAAAATATGCAAAAATATTCAAGTAGATAAATTAGGGAAGCTCTTGCCATCAACAAATGGAATTAACAAATCCTGGTAGTTTGGGCC
The DNA here is from genome assembly GCA_003993805.1 of Himantopus leucocephalus. NCBI lineage: Eukaryota > Metazoa > Chordata > Aves > Charadriiformes > Recurvirostridae > Himantopus > Himantopus leucocephalus. Next base: position 50,950,991 of record RSEF01000003.1, on the reverse strand, counting down.
ATATGGTTTGACTATGCAGTGCACTGTTGTAAAAGGGTAATAGCAAAAATAACGCTGTAGATCAGGAATCTCCACCAGGCCTCCTGACCTTCCGACAGGTAGCAGGTCCCACAGAAGTTATTTTCTTTTGTTTTTAAAATAAATAAACTGTTTTCTCTTGGATAAAAGCAGAGAAGCAGGTTAAAAACTAGGTAAGATAGATGCACTTTTTTTTCAATCAAGAAGGGTTCAGGAACTGTGTATATTGTAAAAAACTAAAGAAAACAGATTACAATAGAACCAGCCAGTGCCTTTATTTCTAACTGCCCTGGCTACTTTGATCTGCATATGCCTACACTGCAGTCTGTAAGGAAAAAGCTAGGTGTAGGTGGCCATCAGGTACAAACCCACCTATCTCTAAATGTCTTTTTCTGAGACTTGCCCACTCCTGACACACCGTGTTTCCACATTAGGAGGAAAACAGAGGCAGAAATAAGCAGCACTACAACATTTTTCAGTTAGCAAGTGTTTACATCTCTGGCAGCACACAGCTGAAGTATATTTGAACACGCTAGCTAGTATGCTGGAGGGACAGTGCCCTTTGATGAGATGGGATGCAGAGCCGTGCTCCTGTCCTGCTGGTGTGCCGGCAGCTGCAGGAGTGCAGTCCTGCCCTGACTGATACACCCGAAATAACGAGCATCCACCATTTGGTTTACAGCGTGGTAGTGGGAGAAGAGTGCCATGTCAGCAAATTCAAGGTTTGACCCTCCAAGCCTTTCCAGGTGACCAGTGCCTCTGGTCACCCAGGACCTGCAGAGACCTCACTGTGCAGCCTGCATTTACCTGCTTGCTGGTCCAGATCTCTCTCAGAGAGAGAAACAAGAGAGGAAACAAGCTGGGTTGTTTGTGTTACTTGGAGGAATAACAAGTGTGTTCAGGCTGACACGGCATTCGTCTCAGAAGATGGCAGGGAGAAGGTCACTGTAAGAGAAGGCTTGGGGCTGAGGGGCTAGGCATCGTTTTTAACGCTGTGGCTGTTCGGGCCAGTACAAAGTCCCTTTTAACCATACAATACCTCTGTTCCTCACCCGTGACTCTGGCGTGCTCACGTTTTCACCCTGCTGCCCTTCTTGCTGTGTATTGAAAGGGCGAGTGGTGGTGGTGGGACGGTGTGTCTGCACGCTGGAGCCCTTCCTAGCACTACACCTGCCAGGGAGGCACCAGCCCGGGCTCACGCGTGAGCAGGGCTGGCCTGCCTGCCCCTCAGCCCCATCGCTGCCCTTTCCCCGCCTGCCGCACACCACGGCCACGCTGTGCTCGGGGCCGAGCTGNCATCGCTGCCTTCTCCCCGCCTGCCGCACACCACGGCCACACTGTGCTCGGGGCCGAGCTGCAGCCTGAAGCTGCAAACAGGCTTTGGGGACAGAGCCAGCTGCAGCCTGTGTGCCCACTGTCACCTGCCGATGGGGCTTTTGGCCTCATCTCTCATGCAAACAGTTACTGCTCGCAGCACCAGCAGGGCCGGAGCAGGGTGCCGGCATCCATCACCAGCCGAGGCTCTGGCTAATGGCATTCACAGTTAAGAATAACAGTTAAGAATAACAGAAATTAAACTTTATCTGTCGCACATGTCTTGCACCTAAAACACTTGCACGGCACCATATATGTGGTCATAAAAACGATCGTCTGAATGCCTACACATTTCCCAAACCGCTGCGTAAATTCCAAAATGCTGTATAAACATACTTCGTATAGCACTCGTGGGTGACAGGCAAATTCTTCTCATAACAATGGGCCTGTTGTTTCCTGAGTAACAAATGTATGCCAGAGGGAAACAGTGAAAAAAGAGATGTTAGAAAAACCTAAGTGCAAACTGGAGGGAAAAGCATGAAGAGTAAATAAAAGAGGCCAAATTAACAACTTCAGTGACTCCACTGACAGGACTATAATTGCAACAGAAGTGAAATTTAACCCAACAAATAGCAGTGACAGACAGTGTTTAGCTAGTGCGGGGATTTATCTGACAGCTGCAGAACAGTTCCTTGAACAACTAATCATGACCGCACGTCTCCGTAAGCCAGGCTTTGGTCCCCCAGCTCTGTTCCTGCTTGCACACACCCCAACGCTGAGCTTTCACTTTGAATTGTAGGTTGGGATGAAACCCCTGACTGATGCTGGATTTAGTCCAAGAGCTCCAAAGCCAGCAGTGCTGAAAGGGCTGTGACCTCAGCAAGCTACTAAACAAGGGTTGTTTCTCTTTTTCTGAGGCAAATGGGTTTTTCATGATATTGATAATGGTTTCGATAATGGTTTCAGTAAGAATACCAGAACAATCTTTCATGTAAAACTTACCCAAAACAATCTAAAATCTCTATACTTTGGCTGCCTTAAGCAAAACTACTTTCAGCTCCTTTAAATAATTTTTTCCTTATTTTTTTCTTGCAAAAATAGGGGAGGTTTTTGATCCTTTCTAGAAATGTAGTTTTCTATATAGTGGGGAGAATGTTCCCAGTTCTGCAAACACTTGTTACCTGGTGTGCCTTACTATCAAGTCCAGTCCCATAAAAGTCCACAAAACTGTTCATAATTATATTTACAGCACCAACTTCACAGCTTTTCTGGGAGGGTTCCTAAATGTATCTGTGAGGATCACAGCTGGTCTAAAGGTAATACGGTCCCTCTAGACATGGAGGTGCGATTGTTTTTCAAATCTGGCATAACTGTTCAATGAACAACAGAAATTTCCTACATCAGAAGTGCTGCAAAGTGAATAAAAGAACTGAAAAACTAGATATATCTTTTTCATTTTCTTGGTCAGTAAAACAGAGCATACAGCACTACCTTGGGGTTTCTCATGCGCAAGGATTAGGAACACACTTTCCTGAAACTTCATATTCTGCACAGTCCAGATTTTCTTTTTGCAGTTAATCACCCTGCCATTTGTGCACGCATGGGAAAAGTGTGGGAGCCCCAAGGTGGGCAAACCCACAGCTCTAAGTTCCCAGGGATCCCAAGAAACTGCTGTGAACTTCAGGGCGAACACCCGCACCCTCTTCCAAAGGCCTCCCCAGGCTGCATTTGTGCTCATTCTTCTTGTTCTTGCCTTTCCCTCTGCCTCCGGGACAGGGTGACCACTTGACACATGTGTGTGACCAAGGAGCAGATGGGCACCCTTGACTCAAATAAAGCCACAACCGTGAGGAGCCGCTGGGTCTGTGGGCTCAGCCCTGCTCCCTGCAAAGGGCAGGACAAGGCTTCAGCCCTCCTTGGGCCATGAGCTGGAGCTCTGCAAACCCTGCGCAGACCTGCCTGCTTCGCAGGGAGCTGGGCAGCCGGTGTGGCACCACAGCGTGTGCTGCCATCTGCCCCTTGACTCCCCCAGGTCTGGCACCATGACATCCCTTCTGCTGTGCTGCCAGAGGAACCCAGTCCCACCTCTATGAGGATGAGGACAGAGAACATAAGTCACAGTGCACCTTCCATGCATCACGGTGCGCTTTCGTGTCCAGCAAAACCAGCAGAGCAGAAAAGCTTGCAGTACATTAAACACAAATGACTAATAGACTTAACAGTTTTCAACTTACATTTTTATGGCTGCAATCTCGTCCTCTAAGTTGTGGATACACAACTGTGACACTTGGATCACTACCAAGGTGAAAGCTTGACAGACTGTTGACAAAACAACAACCACAACAAAGGGGGAGTGACTGGTACTTAATGGTTTAGTACATTTAAGACATCGTCCTGGATTATTTTTCAGCCTGGTGGACATACTGAGTCCGTTTACTAATGGTTTCACATGCCTGAAAAGTAGGAAACAATTTATTACAGAGATCAGCTTTTGAAGCACATACTTCTTTTTCATAACGACGCTAGTGTTGAGCCCCAGGTGATTACTCCAGCTTTAGCTCGCATTCCCACACTGGATTCAGAAAACGTGTAGGAGTCATGACATGAATTTGTAAAATTTACACAGATGCTAGCAATGCAAAACCTTCAGCTGCATCACTTTCCACCCCAAAGATTTCCACCACCCTGAGGACCAGCAGAGGAGTGATCCGCGGCCCCAGCCTGCTTGGGAAGACCAGGCACGTTTGAGGAGCCATCTCTCCCACATGCACGTCTCACTGCCCCACTTTCAGAGGTCTCTTATCAGCCATGGCAAAAGGCTTCTGCATCGCCCTGGAGGCTGAGCTGCACTGCTCTCATGGCCCCACTGAAGGGACGGAGATTCCCCATGGAGGGGGCTGCCAGTTGTTTGCACCACACAAAAGGGCTGGGAAGGTCTCCAGACACTGGCCAGGGGATGCAGGTGAGGACAAGGTGACATGCAGTGAGCAGCGCACAAATGAGGAAAAAAGCCACATCTCCAAGCTGAAGCTGGCAAGCAGGCATGCTCCCGCAGCCACTGCCCTTCCTCCTGCTCCCCACAGAGAGGAAGACGTGCGAGGGCACTGGGCCTATGGCCACTTTCTTGCCCTTGCCATCAGCTGCATCTGGTCTTGGAAACTTGGATCTGCCCTGCACTCCTGGGGGCATTCCTAGAAGATCCTTCTACTGTTGGTGGTGTTTTCCGGAGTTGAAAGCTTAGTGCCCCGGGGGATACAGTGGGAACTGAGGGCGGTGGAGCTCTTCTGGTACACCGATGCAAGCTCCAGTTACCAGCCTGGCATGTGCAGCCATGGAGATGTCTGATGTAGCAGTCCAGGCAAGCAGCCCACGAGCGGCAGGTAAGGGTGCGTGCTGCACAGTAGCCCTCTCTGCCGGGCACAAGGGGCCGTGGGCAGTGGGAGCCTGCTCTCGGTGGGGATGCAGGTGCAACAGCATTGATAGCTTGTTTATTCATGCTGGATCATCTTAATTTCTCTGGGAGAAGCCAGATGTCCTAACAAACCATCAGTGCAGCAGTTCTCATATCAGCCATGGAATTAGCCAGGTCTAGGTTTTAGCAACCTGTACGTCACTGCAATGGACTCTCGGATGTTTTGGCAACCAGGTGCGAACAGCCAAAACCAGTAAGCAAGTCTCTGCTCTTTTCCCACCTCTTGCATCCACACTGTAGGTGTCCGGGTGCCTTTGCACAGTGAAAGGGCTCCTGCCAGCAGGGAAGCAATCTCTTCACTGGGAATCCAAGGTTGTGCTCACAAGTTTTCCCACCTACTCTGTAAACCAGCCTTGCTTGGTCTGACCTCCGGTCCTTGTGAAGGTCCTGCTAGTCTCAGAGATTATTTGGATCACAAAACTTTCATCCACAAAACTCTCCTGCGATTACCTTCCAGAAGTGTACCAGCACTTGTATCTCCTGACATACTCAGGGGCTTGCTCAGGTGCGTCGCTCCCTCCCGGTCTGCTGCAGGGAGGTCAGAGGCTTGTTCTCCACTTCTCAGTCTGAGCCTGGAAACAAGAAGAGGCAAGCAAAAAATAGTGTCAATTACTTTCAAACAGTTCAGATCAGAATATCAGCAAAGGAAAGCTGAAAGCTGCTCTTCTGCTTGTTCTGCTGCTGCTTGAAGGACTTGGAGCAGGCAATCCCAGTGCTCATCTCAGCCTGAGAAAAAGCCCCAGTGAGAAGACTGTGGAGGTAGTGATGATCCCCAGACAGGATGCAGCTTCAGAAGATTAACCCCCAAACCCTTTAGACTGTAATGGTGGGGACTTGGAATCACCTGTAGAGCTTTGGAATAGGAGTCCTGTAATGGTGTCAAACCAAACCTTGCAGTTAGCAGAGGTGAAGGTTACTGGGTTTTGCTCTTTATCATCTTGTCCTAATTGAGAGTGAAGTCCCGTGTAGCTTATCAGATGTAGCAGATGCTTCCAGCTGCCACTCAAGGATGGCTGAATACCTCAGGGATGCAACCCGGCTGGGATGCAACAAGCTTTTCCAAGTTGTGGTGTGACTAGAAGTCAGTATTGGAACATGTAAGGAAATAAAGAAAGCAAAGGATGCAGGCTAAGGGGGCATGACTTTCTACAGCCTGGTACCTCACCGTGCATCTAAGTTTAAAGAGGGTACCAAATATCACCCTATCGGCATGGCATGACTTTATACCTTTTGGGTACTGTTAAGAATGATGAAACAGGAGAAACAGAGCTGGGGAGTGGTTTACAGAAAATAAGTGTGTTTGTCTCACCTCCTTTCTGTTTCCCCCCCCCATATTTCTGTGGGCAGGATTAAGAATTTGAAGATTTTTATTCTCATCCATGTGCTAGATTCTCCTCCCAGAGTGAAGGTTACTCAGAAGGATAAAGCAGTCACAGGTAGATGGGACCTCTGATCTCTGGCCTTGTGCTGAAAGGATGGGTTATTTTCATTTTTGCATGATTTCTGGTTTACATTACAGACAGGTATTTGGTGACAACACAGTTGCAGTGAGTTATCCCATTTTGGGAAACAGATTAACAAAGAAAATGCCATCCTCAGTCACTTACAGCACATGATGTACTGCAGTGACCATCAGGAACAGAAACATTCGTTACTCCAAAAGCTCGTATTTCAGAATCAAATCACTGGTTTTATCTTGTGCCTAATGTGAATGATAACAAAAATAATAACCCCTTTTTATACTACAAATCAGCTCCACTGAAAACATCTCATGTTCATGTTCTCTTTGCAGCATTGTTTTAAAGACTGCAAGGGGAATATAAAACTGACATCCAAACCATCTGCTCATCAGCATTTAATCTCTTTTGCTCTAATCTCTTCACACATAGGAAAAGTATCCATCTGTCTGTCTGAATACATGGACATATGGGATCTCAAACATGCAAGGATTTGTGATATTCTTTCTGCTGCCAAAAAATTCCTGTGCACATTAACTGGTTAAACCTTATCCTTCTCTGCAACAGAGAAACTACCTATGCTGGGAGAGTCCGATCATGGGATTTATACTAATAAATGCTGATCCAACTTCATGTCAAGCATTTATCTTCTTCTAATAAAACTTTTTTGGATTTCAACACATAAAACCATAATAAAGCATTTTTACATGACACTAAGATATTGGTCATTCAGCCAAAGTTAACGGAAGCAAAGACTGCAGAAATAAGAAAATGTTTCTACTGAGAAAATCTATGAAAAGCATAATACAAAATGGATATGACTGCTATATGACCAGTAAGATAACAGTCAAACCTATGGTTTGTCCAGAGTCCTGTCCTGCCTACATTAAAATAGAAAAATGCTTGCATTAAAGTGATTTGTTAAGTTCTGAAATTCATTACAATGAAAAAGCCTTTCCAATAGTAACAAGTAAGCCACTCACTACCATAGGCCCCAGAACCTTATCTCTGCAGCTATTGCTACAGCAAAGGGGGAACTGTTTCTTGCCTTTCAGAGGCTCGTGTTGCATCCCCAGTGGCAGGAAAGAGTTAAAAACCAGACACTCGTGCCTCCAGTTTAGAGGCCAAAAATTACTTCACATTCTTGGGAGTAAACTAATTGCCAGATGCATATGAGAGTAGATCCATGTGTAAAAACACAGTACAGAAACATTCCTAATTAATGAAGGGTTGTACAGTCAAAGCACCCATACTGCCCAAGGTTCCTGCAGGACCTACTAAAACATGCAGCTCACCCAGCCCAGACAGTAAGTTAGCTATTTGCAGTCAGTATAAATGCAGATTTGTTAACGACAGAGATTCTTGCTCAGTGGGCAAGGCTGTGATGGCTTCGGGTTCATTTCCGAACAAACACCAGGGAGCGGGGCGAGAACAGCTGTGTCCCACTGTAGTTTTCACGACACAGTGGTACCATGGGGTCAGGCATGGAACAGGGTTCAGGTCACACCTGGAGGTTGAGTAGCAGGTCCTTAGCTAGCGCTGAGTGGCAGCAGAGCACTGCCCATGCGTGGGGGCTGCTAGCCAGTGTCTCTGCGTCCCGCTTCACTGACGGGCGTGAGCCCTCCTGCAGTGAGAACCAACATCCCCCTGTCATCTCAGGCTTCACCTTCTCGCTTTGGGCCATCCAGGTGGATGTTTGGTGACCTTCTCCAGTGGAAGGGGGAGGTTGATCTCTGCAGGGGGAGGCAGTGAGGAGGTAATGTCACGGGTGAAGGACAAACCCACCTGAGACACACTTCTAGACCCAGCACTTGTACCAAGTTGTTGGCCAGGTGCCTTTCTCCTCCATCCATGCTCCCCTCGCTTACCTGGAGGAGACCCGTAGCTTCGAGAAGGGAACAGCAAAAACTTCTCCTGCGGCTGCCTTTCCCCTCAGGCCTTGTTTTCTGCTTGATTTCATCAGCCTTTGGTTTCCAGCCTTTGGTTCCTGTATTCAACAGGATTAAATAACTCCTCATGGCCCTGGATTTCCTCCCCAAGCTGGAATTCACAGGCTACAAGCACGCCATTTTCAGATTGTTTTTCCTGTTGTTAAGTTGCACTAAATTTACCAAGCCTGAAGACTCTTGCAGTAAGGGATTTGCTCCTGTACACGAATGTCTTGTGTGTCCTTTTCCTCCAGGTATCTCAGTTTTGTCAGAACCTCTAAAAAATTTGTATGCCATCTTCCTAGATGAGTCCATTTGTCCAGTGTCCTGAGACAACCTCACTTTCTCTTTGTCATCCAAACATGTTTGAGCAAAGGAAGGAGACACAGAAAATATTTGATTTATGTTTATAGCCTTGATCGATTTAGTGCCATCCACAGGGGCACTAAATGGGACCTGGACAGGTATAAAAGAAGGACATTTAGTTTAGATTAGCATTAGATTAGCCTTAGCTTTTCTTGCCACTGTGAAAACTCTGCAAGATCTGCTGGGGCAGCTGGTCCTCTGTAGTCCTGCAATCCTCCTCCAGAAGAGCCATTTCCAGGCCCCCGCTCCAACTCAGATAAATCAGTCCTGAGTTACCCCTTCCACAGAATTTAACTGCTTTCAGACCCACTGAAATGTGACGCTCATCACCCCACTACAAGCACCAACTGCAGTGATCAGTGCTATCCAGGCAGGCAGAAATCCACCCCAGGTATGACTTGCACCAGCAATACCCTTGCTGTCACGCTTTTTGCCCTGTGCCGTTGCTTACAGCAAACTCCTGAACTAAATCCTGACGTGACGTGCAAGCATACCTTTTTCCCATGCTGGGTGTTTTATGAATGTCAACATAAACTCATCTGCTGGAGCACAGTTACAGCTGCACCACCACCATTGTTATGGCTTTGCAATAATCACAGACTTACACACTGGCAGAGGCTGGAAGGTCCCTCTGGAGATCACCCAGTCAACCCCCAGTTTGGAGCACAGTCAGCTGGAGCAGGCTGCTCACAGCGACGTCCAATCTTGAAGATCTATGAAGACGGAGACTCCACAGCCTCTCTGGAAAACTATGCTCGTGTTTGACCACCCTCCTAAGGCATCCCAGCAAGCTTTAAGGCATCCCAGCAAGCTTTTAGCCTTCTTTGCCATGAGGGCACATTTCACGATCAATTCATTGCCTACCAATGCGGTGAGTTGAAAGCCTACAGGCCTGCAGAAAATAAGTGTAAGAATAATGAAAAATGAGGCACAAACTAAAACGGTGCAGCTCCGATTCTGTTTTGGGGAAGGGTTTTGGAAGAGTCAGGAATGGAGAGTGGGAGGTGTGGACCTTTTGTAGACGTTGCTGGTTGTGACCGAGTAAATGACAAGTGGTGGCAGAGTAGCGTGTACCTAATTGTGGCCCTAACAGTCTCCTTCTGAAACAATTAAAATGCCACAGTGTTTATGGCAGAGGCCAGTCCTGAAATACAGGCAAGTCTAGTAGGGCCCGGGCAAGTCCAAACATGACTTCTTGGCCTCAGTGGCTAAAATCAATCTTCTGGGACAAGCTGGCTCCTCACACCTCTTCAGGACTCTTGGACTGCATTACTTTTTCCTATTTCTTTTAAAATAAAGCCAACTAGGCAGTTCCCAGGGGTGCAGAGCAGGAGTCAAAATGCTGAGCAAATGTAGATGTGTGCCAAGGTGTGTGCTGATCTGGCGGGATCCTGGTCCAGGATTCCCACTTCTTTCTTCTGCTTCAGCAGAACTAATGTCAATGTAACAGTCAAGATTATTCAGTTATTCCAACTTGCACAAGCTATAATGGCACCCCAAAGCTGCAGTAAGATTCTGGACTTCTCTGGGAGAAGACCTCGCTCTGGGCCCAGAAAATTTAAATAAAGAGAAACCCATGTTTGTCTCTTTGGTGACAAACTTCCCTGGCAGATTCAGCATGCAACAGCATGAATCATTGCTCAGTGTACTCTGAGCTCATGTCATTGGTAGCCAACCACATGATTTTCTTAATCTAATATAATGAAATCAATGAAATAATAGGAAACCCTTTCATTTTTGACAGCAGAAACACCAGCTGATTTCATTGTGTGCTGGCAAGCAGAGCTATTAACTGTCAAAACAAAACAAAACAAAACAAAAGAGAAGTTTGCTACAGAATAGAAAAACAGTTTTCTAATAACTTGTTCTAACATTCAGGTTGGGTGAAGATGAAGCTTTAAAATCCTCTTTTTATCTGAAGTTTCTGATGCTTTCCTCCCTCTTTTTCTCTCTTTCACACACATACATGTACTTACACATTGTGTTTCAGCCCATGACCCTGTTATTCCAAAGCGTGAACATGACACAGAAAAATTGTAAATGTAAATCAAAAACCTATCAGAAATGTGTGATGCCCTTTCTCTCAGCTGAGACACAATGGTGATCAGATGTGTAAAAATGTCTTCTCTTCACCTAAATGACTTGCTTTTTCACCAAAGTACTTAGGAGAGCAGTTTTGGTGGCTGTGGTAGGAACATTTCTGCAAGAAAAAATCTCAGTTCTTGAAAAACCATCCCGAATACTTTACTTTCTTAAACAGAAACAGCAACTCAGGTGAGGGACATGCCTGTGGGAGCCAGCAGACTGTGGGTGTCAAGTGCAGAGAAGTCCCTGCTGAAAAGGAGGAATAATTTTATTGCGCGGAGGAAACGTGGTGCTTCCATCATTCCGTCATTCCCTGCTAGCTGCAAGGAAGCAGAATGCCCCTCTGGCATGTTCTGTGCTGGGGATGACGCCGCACGCTGCACTGCTCTCCAAACCCAGAATTACATAGTCTTCCCAAGGCTCTACTGTGGGAAACTGGAAAGAAAATACCAAAGCTCTTTTCTTCCCAGACATGGGGGAAAAGACAGGAAAATCAGAGCACTTGTTGTCAGCATTCTTCTGCTTGTAGATCCTTCAAAAATATAAAAAAATCTTCTACCGCTGCCAAGGAAACAATCCAAGAAGAAACGTGGGCTGTTTTTAAAGCTTTCACACAAGTTATGTCAGTCACCTTTGCATAATGGCAGAGGAGCCAAGCCCTTCAGCTGGTTTGTTTCCCCCGGATTTCTTCGTCCCTTATGATTTCAGCCTTCAAAGGCATCCCTGAGTTCAGTTTACATCAGCGCAGGCACACTTTGAGCGAAACCAACCCCAAAGGTCCAGGCGAGAACAAGCAACCTCCACGAATCAGGCAGGCTTAACTAGATTTGTGGTACCTCTTCTCCCCACAGCCACCGCAGCCAGGAGATTTCAGTTCAGGGGGGAGCGTGGTGCAGCAAGGAAGACTTGGGTCAAAGGGAAGGTCAATGCATGTGCTGCAGAAGTGTAATTTGGCTTTGTTTCTTTCTGAGAAAGAGCAGGTTCTCTTGTGCTATGGCAGAAATGGTCCTGTACTCGTTGACTTGTGAGAGGCGATGTTCAGGGGAGAGATGAAGTTACCAGACAGAGCGGCTGGCAGTCGGCAGTGCTTAGTGCAGAGCAGTAAGAGAGCAGGGCACGCCGCGCTAGGGACACACGTGGAAGCTGCGCAATGCACCTTGCATGTGGGATTACTGAAGAGCATCTGGTTAGGATCACAGAGCCCAAGCTGTTCTGCATGAGCGGCTGTTTGAAATAAATGTGTTGTATATCCCCTCACAGTGATTGCCTCACAGGCTGTTGTTGAGAGGGAAATGTAAGCATGCTGTGTCTGAATTAGTTTTCGGAGGGTTAGCTGAGTGCTCTGGCACCAGCAGCCCAAAATACATTTGGTGTGCGTGCTTAACTTACAGCGTGGCTGTTCCAGGGCTGTGTATGTTGCTAAATAACTTTCCCATTGTTTCACTGGTTACATTGCTCTCAGTATTTGGCTTGGCTTTTGTTTTATGTCCCAGTCCCTTTAAAGCCTGTCTAATGGAAAATGCATAGCCCTTTCTTGAATCTAATTCAAAAGAACCTTTTTTGTCCATACTTCTATGAATCTCCCACCTCCCCAGTGATTTTACGTGTCCTGTCTTACCTATAGAAAAATGCTTACTCTTACGGCTTCAAAAAGAAAAGCTTAAGGAGGGGCTGTAAAATTTTATGGTTTTATATATAGAATAGCTTATATACAGGTCCTGTCTACAGGATCACTTTACAGACAGGAAAAGGAGGTTGAAAGGTCCAGCTCATGACAGCAGCAGTGCTTTGTGCAGGCTGTGCACAGAGCCGGGCACCTGGCAAGGTGCATGCCGTGGCTGATGTGGTAGGAGCCACACATCTGGGGGGGCTGCAGGACCCCAGACACGCTCCTGCAGCATTCCTGCAGGACCCTGGGAACTAACTGCTCTCAGCCCCTCACAGTCGCAAGCCGCCTGCCACCAGTGTGGGGTGTCCTGCCCCGCGGGGCTCCCAGACTGTGCTGAGGTCTGCACTTGGCAGCAATGGCCAAACACTGCTCCTGCCCGGGTTCTGCCTGCCGCTGCTGCTGGTGGCTGAGCGCAGGGGGAGATGGCACCTCTACCTCGGGCTAAGCTTGGAATTTTCATCTGCCCTGTGCCCTTGGGCACAGCTTGGAGGCTCTTATGCTCCCAGCTTCAGGGTCAGATACATCTTCAACTACCCCAAAATGGACACCCATGCTGTTGGTGTGGCAAACCAGCTCGCATGGCAGCCAAAAAACTATTTTTAGGAGTTCAGACCCTGCCTATCCTACTTGGTGACTTTCAGTGGACCTAGGGACGCAGGGACAATCCAAGTGACTTGTGAAGATTGAAGTCGAGGTCCTGTAGTTTGCAGTGTCCCAGTTCACCATCATCAAGACTGACTCGGAACTGGGGACTGGAAGCTCCAACCTCCCCTCTCTAGGGGAGCCGAGAAAGAATTTGGACATTTGGGAGCTTAGGATCCTGCAACTGCAGGAGCTTCAGCTCTCTGGAAACCACTGGGCAGGCCACCAAGAAGTGAGGAGGCCATCCAGCATCCTGACAAGAGAAGAAATTAACCCATCAACACCCCAAAGACTGTCCCAGTTATTTGCTGGGACTCCACAGTGGCACCTTGCTGCAAGTGAACTGCCTGCATAATGCATGCAGGGGTGAGCCCGGGGAGGAGCATCTGTGGGGAACTGAGGAGATGGACTCCTTCTCCCAAGCATTAGGAAGGACAGTCCTGCAGCTATCCCAAAGCAAGTCACAGGAGACACCTGAAACACAAGTCTCACAGGCTGTCATGGGGGGTGTTGTTGGGCCCTGGTCTGGGATTTGAGTTCCTTAGGACTGACTAAGGCGTAAACTAGAAAGACTTAAAATATGTTGAAGCCAATTTATTACTATATTAATTATGTTTCAGTCTTTTGATGGCTTCCTTTTCCCCATTTCTTAATATATAACTTCAGACAGAAGTTTTTATCTTTCAGTGATGCATCAGAGATGAGTTACTGGGATGTATTTGTGTCCCTAGGTACTAAAAACCTCCAAACCCTGGTGAGTGTCTTGCTCACATGGGATCAGGGGAGTAGGGGGAGAGGTTAGGAGACAGCAATTGCCTTTCTCTGGGACAGGGTATGTTTCCTAAGATCATTTGTTCTCCTGTGAATTTTTCCAGTATTCAGAGACCTAAAATTTTGGTGACCTCTTTGCTTTATCTCCTTCTCTCTTCCTGATGTACATTGCACACTTTTTTGGCTCTTGATCTTACAAGCTAAAATCGGTATGCTTGATAAACGCTATCAATAAATGTTTTTAATGTATGGGGTGTAAGAAGCAAACGCTGCACGAACCCTTCTACCACGGGGTCTGTGAGGCAGCTATCAGTAACTGCAAGGGATTGGACCCAAGAGTTTAAATGATCGTCCCTGCACTCCCACATCCAGCACAAGGCAGGGAGTTGTTTCGGAAGCATTGCAGAACAGACAAGGAGAAGTTATAGACTGACAGAGAGTTCAAGGACTTCTTACGACCTCCCCTTCAATGTGGACCACTGATTGCTGCAGACGCTTAAGCTGCTTTGCAAAAATAAACCGCCTGATTTTTCTCCCACTGAGTACTGGAGAAAGACAAGAGTCAAGGCTGACACCTTAAAAGCAAATCTATCTGTATTTTCTTATACTAAACCACAAGAAAAATTGTATGAGAGTCTTCTGTGAGATCCAGAAAAAGGACTAATTTTTGTAAAATTTTTTGCATGGGTTTTTTTTTCTATTTCTTCCACTCTATATAACAAAGAGCTTTGCTCTGGTTTAGCAAAGAACTTTTCGGGATGGTAAATACTTGTGGTGTCTCTGCATCTCTCCAGCTCCTTAGAAAAAGCCTACTGGCTCACCGTGCTGCCAAGCACATGGGCATGCCTGGTGCTGAGACAAGGTGCTCTGCACATGAGCCCATGCTGCACCTTCTAGTGCAGACCTTCTGGTGGAGGTCTGAAATGAAAGCCACCCTTTTCTCTTGAACAAGGGAAGATTCCCGTCCATGTTTCCTGTATGGAGGCAGGCCCCTTTCCCATCTTGCAGAGTGGTGCCAGGGTTGATGCTGTTACCCACCTTCATCTCCCATGGGCTCAGCGCTGCAGAGCCTGGGAGCTGCTGACCCCATTGCAGTGGTACCTGCTGCCTTGTGACTTCTGGCTGGAGAAGTGTCCAGGGTTTCTTGGAGACTTACGGTTGCAAGGTTGAGGTCAGTATGTATTTGGTGTGCTGACTTTCTCCATTCCTGAAGAGGCTGCTGTTCAACACCTCCAAATGTCAGGTCTTCCTTAGAGACACAGTGCCAGCTGGGAGACTGTTATTGTACCCAGCCCTCTTGGAACTGTAGGAGAGAGGGAATCTACTCGGTGAATGACTGAGGGTTGCTGACTGGTTGCTGAAAAGCCTCCAGGTACATTCAAACTTTCAGTAGACCTTGGAGCTGGAGACCACTCAAAAAAAAATTTCACACTGCTATTCTGCATCCATTACAAGGTGCTTGAGACCCCATTTGGACCCAGAATGATATAATCTGACATAAAACCAAGGGTCTGATTCAAATGTAGAACACACAAGGCAAAATTATTTCTGTTCCTTATTCTTAATGGCCAGTCCCTGGAAGTTTAGGCAGGAGCAGCCTGAAATTCTTACATGATGCAGACAGGTAACAGTGCCCAGAGTCTCCAGTGGTGCATTGGGTGTAGCGTGCTTGCTCTGATGCTTCTACACATCTTTGTTTCCCCAAGATAAATTTTAGTCAACCGGGTATAATGCAGCACTAGCATAATTTGACAGTGTGAAATCCACCCCAGTCCAACACGCCACTACTGTGCTTGGCACTGGTCAGGTGCCAATGGGTGACAGCCATGCGAACACTCCCTACAGACCTAACAAGGAGGTGACTTGTACAGGAACTTGTTTTGGCATGGTTGGCATTTTGTTGGAAAGAAGACTTCCTATAGTTACAGAACTCCACTGACACAAGCCTATTGGTGGTGTGTGTGAAAGCAGGGGGCAAAGAGAGAGAGAGGGTGAGAGCAAAGAATCCAACTCCAGTCCTTGAGCCACAGTGGGGATGCTGCTACTTGACAAACCATGGGTTGGAAATATTTATGGTGAAGAGTTTGGATTGCCCTCCAGTGGCCAAATGGGATTTCTGATCCCAGCATAGGTCAAAGGCAATATCAAGAGAAAAGGAATTCAGAAGAAGAAAAAATCAGCAACTGGAAGCAGCTTGTTGTATACTTTACAGGATGGTGGTATCTGTATCACCATAATGGGAGCACATCTTGTACAGACATCTAACATGCGCCTTCTTCCTTTTTAATCTGAACTCCCATACCGTCACTGTCCTGTGATCACACAGACCTTCACAGCTGTCACCAGCTGAGCATGCAGCTGCTGGGACCTTCCCTGGTGGACTAGGGTGGGACAACTGTGTACATAAGGCCGAGGTCAGCAGTTGGTTCTGTATCCAGAGACACACCAAACAGAACTGCATTCAGCAGAAAAAACAGTCCCCTTAAAAGCCCAAGGCAGATCACCAGTAACAACATTCATGTGAAAAACAGTAGAGAATACATCTGAGTCAAATCCGGAGTCAAGGGCCCTTCCTCTTCTCTCATCCCTTGACCTTGCTGGCACCAGTAGGAGGAAACATGGACGCTAATGCACCAATCCTGTTCTGGTTATGTGCCACCATTCATCTTCCTCCCTCTCTGAATGTAAACGCAGGGCCCCTGCAGGCTGACTTCACTGGGTATGAAAGAAAGACAAGTTTGGCGTGCTCAGGGTTTGAGTTTTTTTTCTCAGGGACAACACTTTGTTCCTCATCCATTTCAGTTGAAGCCTCAGCTTTTATCTTTTGGCTGCACATCTGACTCCTGAGCATTTTTCTAACTCTTGAACATCATCCCTGAACGGTATTCCAAAAACCAGGCCCTTGGCTAGAACAGTGCAGGACAGGGTGGGAAGGCCGTGTGAAGGGAAATCAGCTCCTGGGTTCATTCAATCTTCTTTGGCAAAACCTTTACAGAAATTGCCTGCTCTCTTGCCGTGCTGCTCCAGGTCCTGTTCAGCTGAATGACTAATGAGCAAGGCAGAAAACTCTGTCAGTTGTAGCTCAGAGACTTGAGTGACAGCCAGACACATACCTTCTCCTCAGAGGACAGAAAATTGTTTGACACTTGGACATCCTGTGAATCTTTCCAAACGAAGCCTTTGATATCTAGGAGTTGTTTGCACTCTAAGGCCCTGGTTCAACAGAGTTCTAAGTCACATAGGACCATAAATCACAGAAATGCATGGCTGGAAGCGATGTCAGGAGAACACCTTCTCCACCCCATGCACAAAGGCAAGATAACTATATCTTACCCTCTCCTGGCAGATGTATGTTTGATCCGTCCTTAGAAATCTCCAGTCTCAAGAGTAACAAGTCTTTTTAGGTGTTCTCCTCCAGTCCTGGAATTTCCTAACAGTAAAGGGTGTTTCCTAATGCCTAAACTAAATCACCCTTGCCATAAATTAAACCAGTTCTTCCCATATCCTTATGGGCACAATTCATCATAGTCTTTCACAGTAATGTTTTAAGTCCTGGAAGTCTTTCATTATGTCCCACCTCACGATCCTTTTTTCCCAATTAAAAAAAAAAAAAAAGTTAATATGAAAGCTAAGGAAGGGTGCAAGATTTATGAAAAGNGTTGGTCTCCTCTGGCTCTTTTCCAATTAGTCTCCCTCTTTTATCAGGTGCATGGCCCCAAAGCAGACACAGTGCGCCAGTAAAGACCTCACCCACACTGAGGAAAGCTGAAAAATTACCTCCTGTGGATTACAAAACACATCTGTTATTAAATGCCAGTACAAGACCGGCTGTGGGTTTTTTCCACTTTCTTTACAACATCCTATTGTTAGCTTATTTTTTCAAGAATTGTCGGTCCTTATAGGCCCATCATCAGCTTCACCTCCTGCCCTGTAGTGCTGCCTAAATGTGTTGCTAAATCAAGACCTAAATTGTAAGTAAACCCATGGAAATGAATGGTGTAATTGCAGCAGCAAAAATGGTATAATAAAAGCAGCAAGGACCAATGTCAAGATCAAGTCACAGGCTGAACGTCGGTGTACTCGGACTTCAGGGAGCTAATATGCTTATTAAATATTGACTTTGCTTTTGGTAGAAATCTATAGGGTTCTTATACTCCTAAATATGGCGGTTAAGTTCCTGTTTGCACTGCTGGATGATCCAACACCCACAGTGGGACACATACTTCTTACATCTCTAATTTCATATAACTTTTGTTTGGTTTATGAAAAAATAGAGTAAGATCACAAAATGTTTGAATAAATTTAGTTCCTGGCCATATCTCTAACAGAGATTATATGCATTAATATTTTTATTCATGAGCAGCTCCCTCACCTAACCTTCTGAGCATCTGTAGGAGCAGGATCCTAAACCTTGCCCCCATCTTGCACAAGTAGGGTTTAGAGCATGTATTTGTGGATCACTCAATGGTGTAGATGTGCAGATAGTTACAGCACCAAAGATTTGAAAATATAGTCCCTGGTTTTGACTTACAATGTTTTCATCTCCTAGTCATACCTAATGCACTAGGTATTCAATACACAGAGAGTAGAGATGCTGAATGCTGTGAGAGGAGACTACCTGAGGTGATTCCTGCCTGATTAAATTCCGTAAGAAGTTGCTTTCTCTTACCCAGAAAATATGTGCTGTTTTATGAAGTAATATTTAGCTGTCTAGTTGTTCAATAAATATTGTTCTGTAACTGCTTCCATCTCAGTCAGTTTGCTTCAAAATAAGATTTCTATAAACCTTGGTAATGCAGGGAGTGCCCCCAAAAATATTTGGGTACATTCTTTTTTTCACATAAAGTATGTTTTATAAGCTTCCCAGCAAAACAGCCTACAAAAGACACAGGCAGGTGTTTACAAGGACTACAGCAACCATATCAGGAAACAAAGATTCTTTGTCTTTGTTATTATATTCCTTTCACTTGTTCCCACAGAACAAAAGTAAAGCATAGATCTAGGAAAGCCCAGAAAGATAAGAGGAGCAAATGCATCTAAACTCTTCAGTTAGACCAAGGAAGGAGAAGTTTTATAAATTGGGCCAAGAGGAGGTCACTGGTGACCCTGAATATTTAGACATATGACTCATGTATAAAAGAGACATCAGGAAACAAAAGATTAATCATCTGTTGGCCTCTGTCTTTACTCTCTCTCCCCTGGCAAAAGAAAAAAAAAAAAGCACCTTGCAGTAATTTTTTTCCCCTCACATTTAATTCTTCTATTAATCTACAGTAAAGCACCAGACTTGGACTGGGAGAAATGGATAGCTTCTAGTTTACGGTAGCATATAGTAAAAGGGGTCCCTGGGCGTTGAAACAGGGGTATAGGATTCCCTTCACTGCTTCACCATTTTAGCAAGTGCTGGTGGCCTCCAAGAAACTGAGATTTCATAAACTCAGCACTGAGGGAGAACAGGGCTAGAGCTGATCTCAAGCAGAGAAGGTCTTGTAGGAGTAATTAAGCCAAGGAAAAAAGCCTGGGACTAAGCTATTTTTAAACTATTCCTTCCAAAGGCCCGAAGAAAGAGGATATCTGGGCTCCACACAACGAGCATGTAGTTGACTCAGAGGCGTCAAGCCACAGGACTACTGGATTTGATAGATGCAAAGGATCAGAAGACCAGAAGAGGTTCTACCGGATTTGATAGATGCAAAGGATCAGAAGACCAGAAGAGGTTCTACCGGATTTGATAGATGCAAAGGATCAGACGACCAGAAGAGGTTCTACCGGATTTGATAGATGCAAAGGATCAGAAGACCAGAAGAGGTTCTACCGGATTTGATAGATGCAAAGGATCAGAAGACCAGAAGAGGTTCTACCGGATTTGATAGATGCAAAGGATCAGAAGACCAGAAGAGGTTCTACCGGATTTGATAGATGCAAAGGATCAGAAGACCAGAAGAGGTTCTACCGGATTTGATAGATGCAAAGGATCAGAAGACCAGAAGAGGTTCTACCGGATTTGATAGATGCAAAGGATCAGAAGACCAGAAGAGGTTCTACCGGATTTGATAGATGCAAAGGATCAGAAGACCAGAAGAGGTTCTACCGGATTTGATAGATGCAAAGGATCAGAAGACCAGAAGAGGTTCTACCGGATTTGATAGATGCAAAGGATCAGAAGACCAGAAGAGGTTCTCCAGTTCAACAGCATTACTCAAATATCTCAACTCGTGAAATTCACCCTGGAGATCAAATGCTGGTGTCCTTGTTCCTGTACAGAGTGTGGGTTTGATCTGAAAGTCTGTGTGATCGCTAAGCGAACACCTCAGATATGTTGCAGGGTGGATTTTTTTCTAGTAGCTGGGATAACCTTCCTCACCTGCCACTTGCAAGCAGGAAAGTTCAGCACCATAAATCAAGGAGGACCCACAAGTATTTGGGAGTTTCTCTGACAACAAAGCCGTAGTGGAATGGTTCAGCACTACTGACACGGTACGTCTCCCCCAGTCACTACTGATCAAAGCCACAGCCTTTTGGAAAAATCCAAAGAAAATCATTGTATTGTGATACTGTCCATCAGCTCTGCCCCTTACTGTAAAAGAAATTTGCAACTACCTACGAATACCATTGATTTTTTCAGGAGGAAGTACTGAAAGACCTCTTGGAAATAGACTAACCCAACCATGGCACAGTGTTAAAAGAAAAAGGTAGCACATTAGTCATATCAATTGTTTCTGCTAGAAAAAGTGTAGATGCAGTATCTCTGGCAAATAAGATAAATGATGCATATAAGGTCTCATTTAAGCCACAGCAAAGTCAAAGACTTTCAGGACTCTGGCAGGCTTTGGATAAAGTCCTCACACTGCTCCACACTCAGCAGGAGAATAGCTGGAGTCCCTGCTGTGCACTGCCGTTTGCTGTGCCTCTCTCATTCAGTCACTTACAGCTGCCTTTCCTCTAGCCATGGAAAACTTTGACCCCATCAGTCTAAAGACCACGTCATGATGTTTCACCACATCTTGGGTATAATACGCTCCCTCATTTATTATTGTGACTTAGATTAAAGGCATCTAATCCCCTTGGAGCTAGTGGGAGTTTAGCCTTGGTTTGTGTTAAAAAGGGATGAAGCATCAGTGTTTCCTCACTTCTTTTTTTTTTTTTTTTTTTTTTTTTTTGTCATTAGANCGCTTGTATTTTATTTACTTTTAGTTTGTTTGGGGAGTTTGTTTGTTTCCAGGGGAATACTAAGCAAGAGAGTAATAGTCATTTACCAGCCCATTCGTACAAGAGCCACCACATCCATAGTCATAGCAAGCAATCTACCTGTACCACCACAGGACAGCGACCCTAAATGAATGCAATAATGAAATTTGTTGCTGTTGATACTTTCATGGTGTCTGTGATAATAAGGTTAATCTGCACAGGGTTAATACCACCTTTCGCAACTCAGTTTTCTTGTACTTTGCAGCATCTGTTCCTATGGTGTCCCCACTTCTACCCCACCTCCCTTTTCCCCAAAGTCGGACAGTGCTCAGTGTGTGGCTGCTCAGCAATGCTGCTGCACGTGCGGTCACAGGAAGGGAAGGGGATTTTACTAGATTAAGGAGCTGAAGCCCAGGAGATTAAGGAAGAAGTCTCTCTGCTCCCAGCATCCTCCACAAGCTGTCCCACATCCATCATGAGATCTGATCTGGGAATCCGGGTCAACGGAGAGACACTGCCCTGCCCTGCCTCTATCAGTCTCTTGGGTGCCATTGATCCCTTATCCAAAATTTTCAAGAGTGTTATGGTACATGGTGATATTGTGATACCTTCGTCAAGCATCAGTATTGTGAAAGATTCAAGCCATATCCACAGGAACACGGATGTGAAAACCAGGAGTCTGGGGAGAGTTAAAAAATATTTGTTCTCATGACCACATGTGAACTCAGGTGAGTGTCCTCTGGAAGCTGAGCTGCTTTCCTTGCAGGAGAGATTTAACACAAACCCTTCCTACACATGTGGTGGTCCAGCAGTCCAGCTCTTCGGAGCTTCTTCCATCTTTCATCCAGGGAAGACAGGAATCAGTCACTAATAACAGACTAATTGGACTCAAGTGTCACTTCATTATGTTGAGCATCTTTAAAAAGTCAGTAATGGTGTAACCAGTCGGTTCAGCCACTGAATTTCGAGCAGGTAACAAAGTTTTGGGGTCATTTACAAGTTTGACCTAGTCACCCCAGCATGAAAGACTGCATTTATTCTGCACAATCTAGCTTTCTATTTCGAATGACTTACGAAGGGCATATCCCTCTGAGTGCGTATTTGAAAGGGAGTGTTCACCATAGGTGTTGTTTATCAACATTTCTGCATTCCTGTCTTTTTACCTCCTGCTTGTAATTAAATTGACAATCAAGAAAGACAAAGAGTACTTTAATTTATGAGCTATTTACCTGTCAAGTTATTATTTTCAAACTGCGTTTTCCCACTACACTTTGTTGCCACTGAAAGATGCCAAAAACAGCTGTTTTCTGTTATGTATAGTTAGTTATTCCATTCAAACACATTTTTTTATGATGATCGCAGAAAAATAATTTTTGTAAAGTCCATATACATCAGGAAACACTGTGTTTTTAACTGCAGGTGAAAAAAAATTGTTTCCCTTCCACATTTTCAGATAATTCAGCCCAGCTACTGTCCCTGTGTAGCTGGTCTGTCGCTCAACAGCCCCTATGAATGAATCAGGAATGTTGCTTCTTTCCAACCTTTCCATGAAGAGAGTGTTTGCAATGTGAAACCCAAAGCACCCATCTCCTCAGTGAAGCCAGTGTCAGCTCACTCCAGACCACCTCAGACATCAGGCACTTCCCTCCTTCAGTTCTTCAAGTGGCTGAGTCCAGTCCCACCGCTGCTCTCCCAGAGCCTCCCAGTTCTCTCTTGAACTCAGTCCTTAACTGAAAAGTATGGCCCCAGAAAACAGAAGAGATCAGGTAGGATAACAAGGTCAGAAGCAAGTGTAACTCCACTAAAACAGAGGCTAAGATGATGATTGAAGTCTTTTACTTTCTTTTAAAGTTTTGATATGAAAGAAAACAGTATAATGACATCTTGTGTGCCTGGCTAACACTGCGTACTGTCTGGTTTATGTTACTACTCAAAGTATGAATCATATAAGTGACACCCTTACACTGAAGTGTTTACCTCAGTGCATTGCCTGTTTACTTTCACAGGGCTGGAAATTAATTTGGGCGCTGATGTTGCAGTACTTTGCATGGTTATAGCTTGAAAATGTACAGATAAATTGCAGGAAGATTTAGCAGACCTAAAAGCCTGAAAAACTGTCCCCCAAAACAGACAAGCAAATACTGAGCCTGATAGCTCAGATAACCCTCTTAATACAACTGCAAGATGTTTTATGTTTGCACTTCAGATATTTAGATACATGCCCCTCAATGGAGATCCTGTATCTTCTTTACTCTTGCTGTAAGAGGTCTCATCCAAAGTCCAGGACAGTCAGTGGAAAATCTTTAACCAACTTTGCAAACACCCTAGCTAAGCATCTAGATGCAGTGAGGGACTGCTGTACTTGTTTCAGCTATAGTCCCCTTGGCAGGACACTGAGAGCTACAAAAATGAGGCCCACAGTGGCTGTTCTGAGCCCCGTCCTTTGGCATGGCTTCTTTCACCATCACACCAGCGTGCGAGGAGGCCCGGCCTTGCACAGCCTTCGCACTCCAGCCTTGCACGCCAGCACAGCCTTTGCAAGAGAGGAGGCTCTCCTCCAAAAGTAGCAACCTTTCACAGCCTTGTTGGAAGGAATGGCTCAACACAGAAGGACAGAGCCCAGGGATTCAAGTTTGGGAGAATCAGGCAGCACTCTGATGGGGCAGGGAAGTGGCACTGCAAAGATTATTAAACCCAGCTCCTCGGGAACAGGAGTCTGAAATAGCAGGCAAGTTCACAGTGTGATGCAGGAGAGCAGGAAAGTGATCTGTGAAAGGCTTTGGGACACGTGAAAGGAGAGGGCTATTACAGCTAGGAAGGTAACTGGAAATCGGGACAAGATGCAGAAGGAACACGCTTGAATAACATGATATCATTTTTTGATAAGATGGATGTCTTTCAGACAGAGGAATATGAGTCAGCCAAATCTCTCTGGACATCTGTATGGTATCACATGGGAATTATTAACTAAAACTGCAAAAATAGGAATCAGCACAGAAATGGTTAGGAGATGAGGACATTCCTGGGGAGATGACAAAAGATTTTCCCGCAAAGTAATCTAATGAACTGGGGAAGTTTTCCCAGGAATGAGACTAAGCATCAATTCAATGTGATCACTAGCAGAGAAAATGGGAACGTCTGGTAGTATTTACTGATGTGAGAAAAGCTGGGGCCATTATCAGCATAGACAAGACTTGTGATGCCGTATGGGTCAAACCCAGTGACCTAGAGGGCCAAAGTAATGAAAGAGAATAAAGTTTAATAATTTACAAAACCCAAGCTCATGCACATGGAGACAAATTACCCAGGCTTTTGCAATCGTCAGGAGTCCTGCCAGCTGAAAAAGAGTGTGGAAGAAGACCTGTGTATACATGTCATGTGATGACCCAGAGCTCTGACCTGGCTCTTGCCACTCAGCTTCCAAAGCCAAACCAGCCACGAGAGGTGAAAAGGCAGGCATAGGATGGTGCAGGAGAGGGATTTCCAAAAAGGACAGATAAAGCGTAGTGCCCAGTGGACATGGGAGAGCCCTGGGGAGACCTCACAGGGTTGCTGCATACAATTTCCTTGGCCACGTTCATGTTGAAGAAGTAGATTAAGAGAACAGACATGACTGTCCTTTGTAAATGCAGTAGAAGAGTAAAAAGCAGAGAGGGAAAACAGCAGTTTCAGCCAAGTACAAAGCTCAAATGAGTGTAAACTAGCCATAACTACCCTTACTCTGGAAATCATGAGCCTGTTCCTCACTGCTAGGGGAGCCCTGTGCTGAAGCAGTCTCCAAATAGGTGCAGCGAAGACAAGAAGTCTCCCTGCTTCCCGGACAGACCTGGGTAAGGGCTTGGACACAGTTATGCAATGGTTGTAGATGAGAGGACTGACCTTCATGACCCAGGAAATTTTTTCCAGGCCCACTTGAGCTGCGGAGGAAGTGCCAAGAAGTCAACAAAAGTCAGAAAGATATGGATGACACGTGCTTACAGAAGGGAAAATGGAAGAAGGAAAGACCATTAAAATACAAGGAGGAAACCCTGGGGGAGTGCAGTCATCTATAAGCAGTAGTATTTGCTTATGAGAGTCTATGCAAATATAGCTACAGCCATAATTAAACTCCACACTCTTTATCGCTCAATTTTAAAATTCCTATTAAGTCAAAATATCTAATAAGACAATCAAAAATACAAGAAGTGACCCTACCTATGCCGGTTTGCATCATGGCAAGCGTGCATCCTCGCTGTGCAGTGCAGAGCCTGCGTGGCGGTACCAGCTCCCGGCATCACTTGCCTCCTGTAGGTAGCAAGCATCCCTCAGCACAGTCATCTGCAGTTCATTATCTCTGCGAAGAGGAAACGGAGTATTATGCTATGTTGAATTACAAAATGTCCCTAAGCGTCTTGTGTAAAGGAGCAGAGAGTGAATACAAATTGACTGCAAAGGAAATAAATCCCAGAGAAAGTACAAAAGCAACAGCATTGAATTTATTAAACTTGACCCCTTCTTTTTTTCAGTTTACAAAAATTTCAAAAATCTCCAGGAAAATGTAATGGGCCAGACTGCATTTGTTCCACTTGGATAACAAGCTTCCTGAAAACCCTACAAAATAGCATGGAATGCAGCTTTGGCTTTGCAGGAAAAAAGTCATCACTGGTTGATAAGGAAATCACTAAACGATCTGTGCCCAGTGCTTCAGTGTTTTGCTTAAAGTCTGCTTTGTCAAGGAGGAAGGGTAGGAGCAGAGCTGCCTGCCAGATTACACATTGCTGGCAACAGGATGGGAATCAATGTTTGCAAATCTACAGTGTGCTGAAAGGAGGTATTTACTGAACTGAAATAAAAGGTTAACTGCCAAGGACTACGATTTTTTTTTCAGAATATTTGTACGAAGTACATCATAGTCTAGGTCCGAATCTGAAAATAGTCATACATGCAATGAGTTTAGTAGGTTTAGCAGCAGTTGATCAGTTTGTGGACCTGGGATGATTATGCACAAGTTTTAAACCCAAACTCAGAATAATTTTGTTATTTTCTCGGTCAGATCTAACTGCGAGGTAAGAATTGGCTACGGTGGCAAACCTGCCCAAAGAAATGCACATTGAAGTGGAACCCAAACTGCGCTTGGCCCTTCCATGTTGTCAAGCCTTACTTTGGCAGGATTTTCCTCTGGATAAAAGCTCAGGTTCTCATATGCCACCTTTGCTCTGCTGGCTTCTGCGGTGCCATGGACATGGTGCTCACAGGGGCTGGAAGGACAGACAGGGACCTGCAGCAATGTGGTGGGAATATCGCTGTTTGACGTAATGAAACAGCTCAAACAGGGAGAGGACTGTAGCGAGGGATGAGGGAAGAATGCACTTGTTGCAAGCCCTTCTCACGAGGAGACGCGTGCTCTTTCCTATAGTATGGGGCTTACGGTGTGTAGGGAACAGCTGCCCATGGAAGGCGGTGTGCAGGCATCAGTGATGGGGAGGCAGCTGTGTGGCACCGGGCTCTGGGCTGCCGCCTCGCACAACAGCGGGACACTGCCCTCATCACTGACACCTTTGTGCTGAGAGAGGAGCATGATTTCGTCTACCTTCCTGCGACAAACAATCTGCCAGCCTGGCTGTGACAGACTGTATAATAAACCATAATTACGTGCCTGTGATTCATCACACAACGTGCTGCCTATGCCAAACACCTTGGCAGCAGTGCCAGCTATCAGGGGGTGAAGATTTGACAGCGATGAGATCAAACGAAAAATGAGTGCAACGTATCATCCAAAATAGTGAGGTTTTAAATTTCTTTTCTTTGTGTGGTCTCAGAAAAGAATAGGACTGGCTGGCTGTCCACGGAGGACAGTTGTTATTGTTTGTTTATTGAAGTCCTATGGATCACTATTTAAAGTGCACTCTGGCTTAACAAAAAAAAAAAGGTTTCTGTATTTCTAACTTTTTTTTTTCAGAATGGTTTACATTTTGCTGTTTTTTCCATCTTTTCTTTCTCTCTTTGGCAAGAGAAAACAAAATTGGGGGGGAGGGGGGGGGAGGATGGAGAGAAAAGGCAAAAACAGCAAAAAGAACTTGTCTGCTGAAATTCAAAAGACAAACCAAGGCTGCGTGTTTCATATGGCTGTTTCTTTGGAAGAAATGAACACTGAGATTTCAAGAAAATGACCAATTTCCACTGAGAAAAAGAGACTGGGGGGTTTTCCCTTTGAAAAATTTTAATTGGCTTCATCAAGTACTTCTCAAGGAGGTAAGCAGAGAAACATAAAAACCCATGCTTTCTAGTTCATATTTACAATGTCTTCTCTCTAAAACTCATGCACCACTGTAAGACTGTCTAATGCAGTAGTGCCTGGGGACAGAATGGAAATGAATGTTGGTGTGTACCTTAATCCTAGGAGGAAAATATCCCCTTCAATATTTTTCGCATTTACTCAGAAATACCTAAACCCACCTTGATTCTTTGCACTCCATGCACGCCAAGAAGAGAGCCAAGCACTCAAGGATATTCTTTTCTTCTCTCCAAACAGCATATTTCCCCACTCAAAAAAAAAAAAAAAATCATCAGTTTAACAGACTTCCAGGAAGCAGTGGGATTAATTTACAGTTGCCAGGGTCCAAGCTCTGTTTCTTTAGGCACTGGCAAGAAAGGGGCTATTTTACATCTCTGTTTACATAACTAATGAATATGGGAGACTGCTTAGCAACCTCTCGTCAAGCAGCATGAGACTCACCTTCCTAAAAACAGACTCACCAAGATGCGGTGCAATCATTTAGCTCTGTTTTAGTGTGTGTTAATAGGGGAAATTATGACTTTACTTCACATTACACAAACATATTTTTTCCATGTTTTCTAAAGGTTTCATTTTTTTAAACGTACATTTCTATTTAATGCTAATGATCTACTTTTCCCCTTTCTACTAAAGAAGCCTTTTATCAAATGTGTTGCATTTTCCCGATTCTGTTTCATCAAGGAGCTCCTAGATAATGGCAAAAGTGGTTTGGCTTGGGGGAAAGAAGGCAGAGATCAAATGCAAGAAAATTATACAGACAGGCTCTGAGACGTTGCATTAAAGTCAACTCAAATGTCACAAATGCCACCTCAAAGTTGGCCCCCCTGAAAGGATGAACCAGCAGCCACTGCTTTCTCAAGAGGGCTCGATCCAGAGATGGTTCACATGCAAAGGTCAGCGTCCTGTCACCCCAAACACGGTAACCAGTTTGCACCATATTACACCTGCTTGGTATGAAACCGGGCCCATCTTGGCATGAGACAAAAGCAGGGACAGAAAGAGGAGAGCTTGGTGGCCTCCCATACCTGACTGCAGCCACAAAGAGGAGGGCAGGGCTGGGCTCGGGGCAGCGCTCCCTGCCAGAGCGGGTTTGGTCTTGTAGGGAGCTGATGGGCAGAGAGGGGGGCAACTGGTTTGGGCTTCTGCCCCAGGGCAAACCGGTCCCTCCCAAGACACCTTGGTAGCTGCTTGCTGTTTTACAGCTGCCCACAGTGAAACCTCAGCTCTCTTTCTAACTGAGGTTTTAATTTAAAAGTGGTTCAAGCTGCTTGGAGAGGCACCTGGCTTTCCAGGCAAATTACTAAAATAGTTTCTTCACATTAATTTTTCCCTTCCCCCTGAAGCCAGCAGGTGACATCTGGAAAACATACAAAACAAAGAGCGAATTGTCATTTCAAAGAGATTAGCAACTCCACCCCATCCGTGTGGGCGCTGCAGCCCCCCTACAGGCTGCCTCTCCTCCCGTACCGCAGAGCCGGGAAGCTCTGCAGGAGCAGGGCCACCATCCCGGCAGCACACCACTTCCCCACCACAGATATCTCGGTATGCCTTGCATCAGAGGGAGCGGGAACAACTTGATCCTTCAGCGAAAGAGCATCCTGTGGGATTTTGCTAAAACAAATACAATTTAAGGTGCTGGGTGGTGTGACTCAACTCTAGGAGAGGATGTTTGTGGTATGAGAGGGAAGTCGGCATACTGCTGCAGGATACTACTCTCAATATGTTGGCACAGTGTTCTGCTGAGAGCTGAAGGTAGTCCTGCCAACACCTTATAGACACAAGAGATCCTTCTCCGCCTCATGGGGAACATGGACATCAGTGGCAGGAGGAGCATGCAGCGTGGTCTTTGCTGCTGATGCCAGCCCTCTGCATCCAGCCCTGCTGCTGGCCAGGGGCTCCGCACCGGTGCCTGTCAGAGAGACTTCAAGTGTCACAGCTCTGTGTCTGCCTGCTTCACTGCAGGGGCTTGAAATGCAGATCTGCATGCTCAAATGCTCAGGAGTGAAAGGAAAAGGATTTAAAGACGAGAAAGTGCCAGACACAGGAGTAGGCAGGAGAGTCACAAGCCCTTTGTCCCGGGTCTCTCTGTCAACACGTCCAC
This sequence comes from Himantopus leucocephalus, assembly GCA_003993805.1. Taxonomy (NCBI): domain Eukaryota; kingdom Metazoa; phylum Chordata; class Aves; order Charadriiformes; family Recurvirostridae; genus Himantopus; species Himantopus leucocephalus. The sequence continues at coordinate 50,921,706 of RSEF01000003.1, read as the reverse complement.
ACAAGCTGTGCTGCCCGCCTGCATTTTGTCAGGCATACCTGCAGTCTCACCAGCACGGTGCTTTCTTTTTCTCTGCCAACTTGTTGCACGCTGTTCAGTCAGCTTTTCTCTTCTCATCTTTTCTGTTCCCAAGTCCACCAGCCCGGGACTGGCAGGAAGAGGATTCCTCACTGCTCCATCGCCACCCCTCTCCATGGCCTCGGGCAGATCACTGCCTTCTTGTGACCCTGCGAAATGGGGGAAGGAATGCCCCTTTGCTTCACGCACATAGTAGCAGGGTAAAAAAAAAAAAAAAA
>RSEF01000003.1:50873149-50911585 GCA_003993805.1 Himantopus leucocephalus | reverse complement strand
CTTCCCAGCAGGTCTCCCCCTAACCTATACTGGTGCCTAGCAGCAGTATAGTCAGTATGTCAGCAACTGGGAGTCCATATTACTGAAAAAAGTATAGAAGCAAAACTGTTGTACAATGTAAGACCAAAGTTGTGCATCTGGAAATAACTGCTCTTCTATTGTTCAGGTAAAAACAGATTTTCTGTGAGAATTGTTCATTTAGAGAATGGTGTTACAGACTCAAACACCATTTTTGTAGTCATTTGAGACCTAGAAATACAGAGTTTTACACCTATCCTATTTGATTGTAGTAGGATCTGGTCTTCTCTACCAGTATAGACATAATAAATAGAGGAAGAACAAACAGATAAGAGTTAACAATGTTCAGAGTTGGAGCCTTAAAAATATTGTCAATGGTCTTCAGCATCTTTGGTGGGTTTTTTTAATGCTTTATTCTGTCATAGTTCCTTATCTTCCTTTTTATTTTCTTTTGCTTAACTTCAGAAGCTGCAACTTCATAACTTAAGCTTTTCAAAGATCAGAATTCTATTCTAATTCCCTCAGTTAATGATCTGTGCTACTACTGTAAAAAGGGGGAAATGATCAGAGTGAAATAAGCTGGAAAGACAGTATTTAGGAAAATAGATTATTAAAGGCACTGAACAAGAAAAGTTACAACAAAGATGAGACTTAGAAATTATTAAAGTCTTAGTTAATAGACACTTAAGTGAAAACTAAACTATCAGGGCAAATAAACAAAACTGTTTTAGAAATACCTAAAACTAGTCAAAGTATATCTGTATTAAAAAAAAAAATCTTTGTTTTTCTTCCTTTAACTTCATTTCATGAATGTTTCTGAGAAACTGTCTTGTTGATATATTTGGTAAATATTTTGACATGTTAGTCCTCAGAATTATTGAGATCACTAAAATTATATACACATCAGATGAAGAGTCGCAACTGTAAGTTTGACTGAAAAGGAATCAGTCCCCTTTCTGGTACAACTACTTAACCCAGACTGCCAATTCTAGTGTATTGTAATACACTTATGCTTGTGCTGTTCACTTGGTAACAGATTTAATGCTGTCTTTGTATTATGGTTTCTGTTACAGAATTTTGTTTGAATTGTTCTGCTTTGAGAATTAGATGCATCTTAGATACTTTACACAAATAACTAAGTGTTTGATCCCAATGTTTGTCCAAAATACTACAGTAAGTTTTAAGATGCCAATTTTAAGTGTTGTAATACACAGCTACCTTTTTATCCTTCTGAGATGCAAAGTAGATTTAACTCTTTCCATGATTAAAAACCCCTTTTTAAAAACTGGAATGGTCTTTTATGCAATTGTGTAATTCCCTCTTGCATTTTCTCATTATGGTATGATTGTATACTCTGAAAGTTTAGGAATGAGATGACTTGATTTAATAAACTGAGCTTCAGAAAATTCTTTTTTCTCTTCGTCTCTGCAATAGGTGGAAGCAGTATGAAGCATACGTGCAAGCTCTGGAGGGCAAGTACACCGACCTTAATTGTAAGTTAGCCAAGTTTCAAAATGGTATGAATTACCTGAGCATAAAGCAGAGTGTTCAAGTAAAGTCTGTGCTTTCTAAAACTGTTAGAAATAAGAGATAATAATCTATATGTCAGTTATTTGTAGGGAAAAAAAAGTCTCTGTTTTTTCTAGTGTAAGTTTTCAGCCTTTCCCAGCTTTCTCAGCCACTTATTTTCCTTTGCAGATCTTACGCAGCACCTAAAAAGTCTGTTTTTGCATCTGTAGGACCATCTGTACCCAGACTGCTAGGGGGGCCAGGGGGGAGGAGGTCTCAAATGATAACACCACAAATTGGTGTATTTTCAGGACTTTTCCATTAGAAAGGAAATGATACCCTGTACCAAAATACTCCATGAATGTTTGAGCCTTCAGTAGTCTTGCAGGACTGTAAACCACATGGGAGGGGTAATAGTTTGTAAAGGTAAAGGTCTAAAATGTCCTCAAGTAATGTTTGATCTGATTAGGCAAATTAACTCTTTGATTGTCAGTCTTATGTGGTCTTTAAAACTTGGTCTGTACTTTAGTCTTTCAAAAGAGAATATGGGTGAAACATCTTACTGTCAAGTGGGAAAAGCTGGATACATTCTGGGCGTGACTGAATCCCAATCTGAAGTCACTTTTAAAAATTGTGTTGGCAGCTAGAGATGGGCTCTTTCCTATTTTCTGCTCGTGTTTTCATTCTAAATACTTAAAGACCTAGTGTCGCTGAGTTTGAAGGGTATTTTTCTGTCAGTCCAAACAGATGTACACTCTTTTCTATGTTACATCCCTCTTCTTCTGCCACCCCATAATGTTTGAGTCTTAGAGTGACTCAAATATAGAAAATGTAAGCAGTTGATTTCATTCTAATCTCAAACTGTCCTAGCATAGGTAAGTAAACAAGTTGTTTTAACATTCCCAGTTTCTCAGTTTCGGAAACTCTAAATATAGGCTGTAGTAATCAGTATTGCTGAATTATCTGCAAAGAATTATTTAGAAATAATTGTCCTGAAACAAATAGTGATGTTTTTAGTTTACATTTACAGCAGATCATTCTCAAGTAATTAGAAAAAATAAAAATCTTAATAAATCCAACTTTTCATCATTTTATACATGACAAGTAGCAGAGTGAATGTATACTGTTTGTATCAGGCTGCTTGCACATATTCCTATTTGAGTAATTTGGAAATGTGCTGTGCTGCCTTCTCTCATATTTCATATATAAATTTTCATGAACATTCGTGCATCAGAAGAATTCTAGCTGTGTCGGAACTTCCATTTCTGAAATTCTCAAATGTCTTGCTCTTTACTCATGGAGTGTTGAAACCAGTTTGAGGATTGACCACAAATGGCACTGTATTACAGACTGCGGATTTTGTGTCAGAGTGTAGACTTCCCCCCCTCCCTCACCCTGGTCTGCACATTTCTTATAGATACCAGGACAGTTCCAACTTCCTGAGTTTCAGACTGCAAGTACTAATAGTATTTGTTTAAGCAAGCAATTTAAAAAGTTATTTCCTTACATAAACATGGAAACATTTTCAAAAGTTTAGTAACTCTTAAGGGAGGATCAGAAAGATGTATTTAAAAACAACTGTTGTCAAGCTTTTCTAATACTTCATGATATTTTGATTTTTCTTATTTATGCTTATTATAGTTATGCTTTTTGTAGTCATGCTTAATTATGACTCTCTTGCTGTTTATGGATTTGGTTTTTAGATTCTTCTAGCTGTATTTAAAAACTGTTCACGAGGATACTGTAAAACATGCTTTTTGTGTGTTACTACTTGTATTAGCTAATGATGTGACGGGATTGAGAGAATCCGAAGAGAAGTTGAAACAGCAACAGCAAGAGTCTGCCCGAAGAGAAAATATTCTGGTGATGAGGCTGGCAACTAAGGAACAGGAGATGCAAGAGTGTACTGTAAGTATTTATAGAGGATAAGTGTTTTCAGACCACTACAGGAATATCAGCTTTTGAGCCAGTACCCATGTGCTATGTTTTCCATACATCTATAGCATCACATTTTCTGTGCTTAAAGAAATGGCACTGAGTTAGTAAAGATCACTTCTTAAAGTTTGCTTTTTTAGTATTAGTTATTTCAGTTGATTTTCAGCAGCAATTGTGCTTGGAAGGACTTCTGCTTCAGAACTAAGCTAATTCTTGCATGAGCCATGCTTACTTTGTTCTAGCATTTATCAATGGTGCGTATTTACCAAAAATGTTACTTCTGACTCTCACTGGATGCAGGAACAAATTGAAACGTAAGGATAAGATTGAGTTTACTGGGTTTCAATAAGGAGGATTTGGCTGATATTTACCTTGGTTTTCGATAACATGGTATTTGTAAGCTTCTGCATCCATTTGGCTAGGTAGGGAAAAGAGCTACTGACTTTTTCAGAGGGACTTCTTTTGAAATTTGGCAGATCTGCTTTTCAGGGTTTCTGGTGTTCTTTGTACTTGAATACTTTTGTTGTTGTTCCTGTTTCTCTGTCCTTCATTTCTGTGGGTTTTCTGTGACTTTGTTTTTTTCTGTGTTTTGGTTTCTTGAAACTATCTTCTACCACTTTTAGACTTTTGATCTTTTTTGGATTACCTTCTTAACATAATTTTCACCTTCTGCTTTAATTTGGCAGTTCCCGAGAGAAGACTGTAAAAAGCTTCTTATTGCTAGTTTCTGTAATATACTCCTGAGAGCTTCTCTTATGAAAAATACAAGCTCTGTGCAAAACTAGTATTGTAGCTTTCCTGTGTTAATTTCTGTTAAGTCTTCCTTTCTTTTTTCCTGTAGGCTTTCAGATCTGTCAGGTATAGTAGTGTGACACTTAACTGTACACATTACTTTCACCACTCTTAAGATCATAAGATGAGTTTAGTTTGTAGTAAGCACAGGTATGAAGAGAAGACAAGAGGGGGTAAAGCTTACTTTGCAGTGGCAAAAAAGGAATCGCAAAATCACTGAGGTTGGAAGGGACTTGCAGTTTGTCTAGTCTAACCTGCCTGCTCAGAGTGGGGTCAGTTGGACCAGGTCTGGACTAAGGACTGCATACAGTTGGGTCTTGAACATCTAGAGCGGAGACTCCAAAACCTCTCTGGGTGACCTGTGCCAGTGTTCAACCACTGTCGCAGCAAAAAGCATTTTCATATGTTTAAGTGGAATTTCCTGTGTTTCAATTTGTGCCCGTTGCCTTCTGTGCTTTCAGTGGGCACCACTGAGAAGAGTCTGGCTCCACCTTCTTTACTCCCCCCAACAGGTATTTGTGCACATTGATAAGATCCCCCTGAGCCTTCACTTCTCCAGGCTGAACAGTGCTCTCAGCCTCTGCTTGCATGTCAGATGCTCCAACACCTTAATCATCTTCATGGCCCTTCATTGGCCTCACCTTAATATGTTCATGTCTCTCTTGTACTGGGGGGGCCAGAGCTGGACCTAGTACTCCAGGTGTCTCACCAGTGCCGAGTGGAGAGGAAGGATCACCTCCCTCGACCTGTTGGCAGCACTCCTCCTAATGCAGCCCAGGATGCTAATGAAGATCTGTTCTGGTGCTATACTACAACGCTTCCCTAGTAGTGAGACTACTGTATTGATCCTGCTTCTCTTGTTAGTTTTACTGACAAATTCTGCTATAAGGAACAGCAGTAATAAGAGTTTTTTTCTTTTGAACTTCTGAGCATATAGCTGAAACAATAAATACTAAAAAAAATAAAAAGAAACGTAAATTTTTCACCAAAACAAAATTTGTGTGTACTATTTTCACCTTTCTTCCTCCCCATTTCTAAAAGAATGAGTTAGAAAAAAATTTCAGGTATTTAAGACTATGAATTTTGACAAGGTCATGAAGACTCTAGGATTTTTGACTGCAATTTGTTGCAGATGTTCATAGCTCTGATGCATAGTCTTTCCAGAACATCTGTTTAGAAGAACTTCTGAAGAGCTTTTGTTAATTTCAGTGTACTTAAAAANAAAAAAAAAAAAAAAAGGGGGGGGTGGAGTGGGGTAGGGGACAACCCACCAAAAAGAAACAAAAACCAAGCACACACAAGTGGCTTTTATTCTTCCAGGTGTTGACGTGTAACATCAAGGATGTAATCTCCTCCATAGCGCATGGAGGTAGGAAGATGCATCCTTGAAGGAAGGGGGGTAAAAGCTATAATGGAGACATTGGCACCTTAAAGTGTTTTCAAGTTTAAATGCACTTATTTTCAAGATGCTCTGGAGGACTGCTTGGTTTTGTATTATTAGATAGTATTTTTTTCAGTAAAGCAACAGTAACAAAATAAATCATGTTGGATAAGATGTAAAGCTAAGCTATAGGTTGCTTAGTCACTTCATAAATGAACAAAAACTATTCACCGTATAAGTTACTTGACATGTGAATCTATATTTACATGTAAAATATACCAGTGACACTTATTTATATGTAAGCCTTTAATGTTTCCTGTCACATCTTAATTAGAAAAACTGAGCATCTATAGTGTCAAGTTTCTTGAAAATGACAGATGAATATTTACTATATAATACTTACTGTTCCTTTTACTCTTAATGTATTTTTGGGATGTGTTTTATACTTACAAACTTACCACATTCAGGTCACATGCAAATTTAAACAGCTAAAAACTTAAAAATACCATATCATATTCAAATGGTAGTAGTTGACAAAGACATAAGTGATTTTTCTGACTACTGATGTGTAAAACACCTTGCTAGTTAAAATATACTAGCTCTGTTTTAAAATAAGGTGTGATAGATTTTTGTCTTAGTTGCTATTTTAATTTGCACCCTTCTTTTAAAAAGATAAAACACAGTGAAACCTACTTCAGCTTATAGAAGTCACCAGTCATCGTCTTGCAAGTGTAGGTGTGCACGTCAGAGTACCAGTAGCAGAATCATTGTCCCAATTCTGTTTCGGTACTCTTTTTGAAGAAAGAAGATGGTAGTTCAGTGTATTGCTCCATTTTTCTCTCGTGCTCCGAGTCTAGCAGCAAAATATGTGGGTTCCTTTTGCGCTAGGAGCTTACTGAGACTCTGACTGGTATTGCAGACATACTCTGCATAGTTCAGGGTGGGTGGCTAAAGGGCTAGATTGAAGTGTAGGTGTTTCAATACCTCATGTGCCCTATTGTCAGCAGCAGCAGCAGCCTTGAGCTACCTTCCCCCTCATGGGAACAACCCCCTAAAAGAGATTGCTGCTGTTAGGGAGGTGTGGGTAAGGTATTGGCTACTGTTTCTACATAAAGCTTCATTTCTGGCAGAGGTGGTGATGAAGTTACTGCTACTTTGGGGAAGGGCCTTAACACCCTCCCAAGCTACTGCACAGCTACTGTAGGTCAGTAAGTGGACAGGCATTTGGAATTATTTGCTATTCAAATAGGTTTTCCATGGAACAGATAACAATGAGTGGAAGCTTCCTGTGGGTGCAGTTGGGCTATAGTACCTAGGTAGTCATTGCTCTTTATAACCTCCTTGTGGTTTAGGTTACAGCTCTGTGGTTTTTCTCTTCTTGGTTATCCAGTTTCTTCCCTCCTACTCCTACCTTATAAGAAGGCTATATAGTTGTACTTCTTTAGATTGCTTACATTTTTTGTTAAACACCTGTGTCCTGTTTTGTTAAATTCTTCATGTTAGAGGGCCTGTTCTTTGTGGTATGTTTGGACAACTTCAGCTGAAGGAATTCAAGTGTTTACAAGAACATGTGAGAAGCAGAAGGGTTGAAAATGTTATTGTCTGTCTTAACAACAACAAAAAAAGCCATACAAACAACGCCCCCACACCTGATGTCCTCTAAAGAGACTACTTTCAGTGTTCTCCTGCCTTTGGTGAGAGCAGCGAGAAATCTGATACCAAGGTTTTTATTCTGTTTGTGAAAATTCATCCCTGTTTGCCCATCTGACAGGCTTTTGAAAAATACCAGCTAGTGTGTGCTTTCATGTTTGGGAATACGAACAGCCAGTATGCATTTCAGGCGTTTAGGGTGCCTGTCCTGGGGTCTGGCATTGGACATTACTATTTGTTTATATTCAGCTTTAGCCTGAAGCTGGTCCTGACTCCAGGCAAACTCTTCTGCTTGCCACCCCTTACTACCTGGAATATCAGTGGGAGGAGAGATGTACCAGAGAGTGGTTAGAGGAAGCAAGAATGGGAGCCTTGGACTGGTGAGGCAGGAAGATGAATGGAATAAGGAAGTAGGCAGAAGGATTAAGTGGTATGGGCTTGCTTTGGAGTGGGTCATACCAAGGGGAGGTTGCTGGGTCTGGGTGGATGAAAAAGCTTGACAGGTGAGAACTCTGGAGTTACAACTGCAGAAAGCACATGTAGAGGAATGGAGAAAATCTGAGTTGGAGAAACTGGAGGAATAAGTGGTCTTTTTAAAGTTTGGGGAGGGAATGAACAAAGGTTGTTCAGCTCAAGTAAATTCTTTGTATGCTACTGTTTTAGTAATGACACTTGAGGTGTTACGTGAAGCCTATGCAAGTGCTCTCTGCTTGGCCTAGGAGCTAGAGATGAGATGCCCAAATGAGACTGTTAAATAACTGACATTGGGCAGAATCAGCTGAGTCGTCTTGAGTGTTACAGTGCATTTCTGGCATGAGTGAGGAGCAGGTGGCAGCAATTCTTCGTTGTACTGATCCAAGAAATCTGTTACAGTTCTTAGGCTGGCAGTAGAAGGAGGGAACTGGGCCTACGTAAGACAAGGAACGTGATCTTTTTTTTTTCCTCAATGGTGCCTGTCTAAAAATAGGTTGGGAGCCATGTTGCTGTAGCATAATTATTCCTGGAATACGTTGCCAGCTGAAGTGTCTGTATGTGTACAGACATCTGTTAAACTAGCTGTTTCACCCTCTACTAGTGCTAGCCCTCGCAAAGAATTGGCAGGTTGTTGAAATACTTCCAGTAGTACAAGCAACAGAAAGGTGAGTGGATAGAAAAGATATGTCAATAAAAATAAATTAAATAAATCATTATTCAGCGAGCAACATTTTGTGCATTCAATGAGGCAAAGGACCTGTGGGGGTAAAATGCCATCCAAGAAATGGGTGAAACTTGGACTTCCTGTTTCTAAGTAATGTTTGTAGGTGGGTTCTTGAGTGCTTTATTTCTTTAAAATATTTCTATGCAGTGCTTTATTCCCTTTATATTTATTTATGGACACATAAAAGTGTCTATTTAAAACTTCAAGTATGATGGTTATTTCAGTTTTTTTAAGTCACTAAATATTTTGATAATATCAAATTAATGTGGTGTTAATGGAAATATTTAAGTTATTTCGATACCTTTTGAAATCACTTATTTGAAATAAAACCCAAGAATTGTCCATACTTAACAATATATACATTAAAACATGTTGTCCTCAATCAACAAGTGACTGAGGTCACTGCTGCACATTTTTAAGGTAAATAGAATGCTTGTACTTATACTTTCTCTGCACTATTGCTGTGTAAAGACCCTCTAACAGAGTAACTGTATATACAGGAAAATGGTTAAATTGACACTGCTTTTGACTGTGCTGCTTGTCCCCAGTAAAGCAGGGACAGATATAAAAGAAAGGCGGCATTCTAGTGCTCCAGTCATTGGTGAATGTCAGCTGGCATGTAGAAAACAATTTGAAGCAGAGAGAGAGGGGGGAAAAAAAAATTCAGCCTTGAAAGTTTAAGCTTGGCAGGTGGTGGGATGGGGGATTAGGTGAATATGCACATTGAGAGGGTACAGGTGGGCAAAAGTGATTTTTATCCTGCCTTTTTCAGGTTACAGGGTTGAAAGCGGGCAAGCTTGCTTGCTGTGATCTTTGGAATAACTATTTTTATTTGTATCTAAATGACACACAATTTATTTAATGTTGCATGAATAAGAGGTTTATTTCTTATTTTATGCAGAATCAGATTCAGTACCTCAAGCAAGTCCAGCAGCCTAGTGTTGCCCAACTGCGATCAACAATGGTGGACCCAGCCATCAACTTGTTTTTCCTAAAAATGAAAGGTGAACTGGAACAGACTAAAGACAAACTGGAACAAGCCCAAAATGAACTGAGTGCCTGGAAATTTACGCCTGATAGGTAAACAAAACAAATACTCCCCAGTCAAGACTTCCCTGACAGTCCCACTACGAGAATGCTATGGTGGGACAGCCAAGTACTCGTTTCCACACCAAGACTCAGACGTTTTGAGGCAAAAGCCACATTCTTATACTGTCCAGCTTGTAATGCTTAATGTAAAACTTATCAGATGAACCTTGTGTTTCAGCTTTTTTCTCCCCCTTTGCTTCAGAGGCCTGACGGCGTCGGACTATTCTGAAGAAATGGCCATCTTCGAAAAAAAATCTTTTCTAGAACGTGTAGACATTTGCAAAATTGTTCTATTTGAAGAAAATAGAGGGAGAAACAGAAGTCTTAAGTCTGTGGCACACTGTGTCGACAGACAGTTTGGAGGAGAGAGAACCTAGAGATTATAAATCATGAATTGAACATGTAAAATTCCCGTAAAATGTAGAAGTGGAATATGCTTCGCTCTTAACCTTGAGCCTAGTGACTTAGAGACACTGTAAGTCAGTTTTGCCAATAAGACTGTGGACTTCCTGCTTGTTCACTGAACTGCTGGGTCAAAACTCGATGAGGTGAATTTTGTGTTAAAAGAGTTTACTTGCTAACCCGTTCTGAATAGCCACGAGAGCGCTATTTGATATCACAACAGTGGTAGTGTACACATTTGACTGTTTAGCCTTTGGGCTCTCTGGCACTTGACGGAGCCTTAAGTCAATGTTGCTAAATAATGAACTGTTTTCTGGATGGTTGGTAATACTGTGGACGCCTCAAAATTAGGACTGTACGAAAATGTACGTTCTATCTAACTGCAGGTTTAAAGTTGTTGGAAGCAATATATATTTGATCACAACTAGCATGTATAAGAAAACCTGGTTGTGATAAGTATTTCACTGCATGTTTTCATGCAGACATGAGAATTTTTTGATCCTTTATACTAAGAACTGATCTCAAATGCTCAATTCAGAAGGCACACAATGGCAACTGTCTTCAGTGTTGGTGGGGTGTTTTTATTCCTTTGTACACCTGTTTTTTTTGTATTGCACTTCTATATAAAATGTGCCTTGAAATAGTTGTAATATATAGTTCAAGGAACACTACTGGTTATACTGTTGTATTGTGAAGCTCTTGGGATGAACGAGAATTGAACAGGTTGTTATTTCTGCATTGTCTCGTTCTCTGAAAACAAAGTCAGTATTTTAACAAACCAAAAAAACTTAAATACATGCATTTTCCTTCGTGGAATCAGTGAAGGAGCCTTTGCTACTCTATTGATGCCTCCGTTCTGTTGTCCCAAGTTACTTGTAAGAGTAGCGATCTGGGACAGTTGGGAGTGGCGTGTCTGAGGTGTGTAAAGCGAAATGTAGATTTGGTATAGCATTTGTGTGTTTATTGTTTTCCTTAGAGATTTGAGTTCTATTTAGTAATCTGAGGTTTTGATTTTCAAAACAGTTGGGCAACATTTTATGACTCAGTCTGATCCTAGAAAATTCAATTTTAAATTAAAAAAAAAAGACATCCAGCTGTCACAGAAGGTGATGTATTCTGTTTTGATGACTTTTATTAAGATGGCATTACGTATTTTTAATTTGGAAGTATCTTAACTGTTTGTGCTTCATATGATTAATATGGGATTGAAGAGTAGTGTACTTATGCAGGTTTATTTTTTTTGCATGAGTAATGACTTAACAGCAAAAGAAAAACCTACAGAAAAACTTTACCTTTTTAAAAGTGATACATCTGGGATGATTTTACTATAGCGGTATCTAAGATTTTAATGATCTAGCATCAAAACAGAGGTAAGACTTGCATTAATAAATTGTTAATGTGTTACTGAGCTATTTGTAAAGGTCACTATAATGTGCGGATAGAGGCATGCCGTGCAGATTGCTTGTTTAACTTGGGAGTTCAAAAAATTATTGAATACATTTAGATACAGGTTGGTTGTTTTCTTAAGTCCTCAGGCCCTAAATATGTGTGTACAACTGAGGAGAGACAAGTTAACTTCCCACTTTCTTTCAAGCAAAAGTATCAGGAGAAAATGTGGTTATTTCTGTAGCTACAACATACCCTAATATGCATCATAAAAATTTAAGTCAGTGGTGTGAATGTGAGTTACTCATATATGCAGTAGCTGGAATACAGAAAATGGGAATTATTTCCTGGTAAATAATTGAGGATGTTTTCATTAACTGGATTAAGATTTTAATGATTTTTAATTCTGGAAGGGTAAAGAAATGGTGACTCGTTAAATATTTACAGGATTTTTCATTCTCTTTGCATTCTGTCTCTCCTCCCTCCCCTCTTATAATTGCTTTAATTGTCCATCCTGGTATGCAACTACTCTTATTTCACGGCATCTGACCTAGTTTTTGAAAGAGATGATGCTTCTATTCAAATCCCTAACTGGAGTTCTTAGGGTAACATGTGAACTGCAACCCTAAAGGGTATTAGTTCTGGGCCTTCACCATAGATAAGGGTGTACAGCACAATCATTACTGATGTCTGGAGGGAGAAATAAAAGGGCATTTAATCAAAGGAATGGGTACGCTAAGCCATTTCAACCGTCGTTAAACAGAGTATACACTTGGATTAAAAATGAGTAGAAATGTCATTTGCAGTAAGCCTAGTACAACAAACACTAGTCTTCTGATATTTAACCACTTATATTCTTACAGGTTTTGTTGCATGTATGTTCAAGAGGATTTGTGAAAACAATGCCAAACCTAGTTTTACAGCTAATAGGAGTTATTTTAATAGTTACTGGATTTTAAATTCTTGCATGTGTTGTCTTTTTTGTAAAGTGCACGGGGAGGTTACTTGGTGCCGTACTAGTTCAGAACATCTGGAAAAAAAATTATGGGAAGAAATAGCATTATAGGTAACTATGCAAATTTCTATACAGGTAATAAATACATTTTGGCAGGAGTTAACATGAAGAAGTTAATGGGATTCTAAAATTGTCCCAATTCCAAGGTAACTGGTACTTGCTAATTCTACAGTTGACATTGCTTTGTGAAGAGAAAAGCATTAAATGACTTAAGCACTGTGAACTTCTTCAACTTGCAGTGGTGATGAATACAGTAACAGAAATTTGCAAATGGTGCTAAAAATCATTGCATGTCTGCCTAATAACTTTTGGGATGTGTCACATTGGTTATCTCCAAAGCGGTCCTGCTTTACACAGAATGAACATCTCTAAGGAAACTTGCATCTTAAGTGTGCGACTTGGACTGTATTAGGTCAGCACAATTTAAGCTTCAAGGACCTGGCATTGGACATCACATCAAGAAAGAAAACAGGTTGCTGCCTTTAGCAGAGTTTCAGGCTTCCAGGACTTTACACAGCCAGATTCCTTCTGGAGCAGCCCATCCGAAAGATTTGGGAGAGTCAGTCGGAAAATGTTAAATGGGGCAGAGCTGGCAGAACTTAAGTTGTCCTAGGTTTGAATGCTTAAAAGGTAGTTGATAAGGAAATTATTACTTTAAATTCTTTTGGTTGGGTATTTTGGTTGCAGGAGAGAACCATGGCTGTGAATTGTAGCAGAAATTTCCTGTTCTACTTTTTTAATCCTTAAAATTTCTTTCAGTCTTTGTCACTTGTCTAAAAGCAAACAAACAAAAAATTAAATGACCTTCTTGGTCTTGAAAAGTAATGCAAGTCCTGCCATTGAATTCAAAATAAACCTGTTCAAATTTGGCGGTTGCGTGGGTGGGTTTTTTTTTCTTTCCCAGAGTTTACACTTCTGTAGAAAAGAGAACAGCTTCATTATATTGCTGAGCCTATTAAAAGGAGAACTGTTTGTGGTTGCTATCCTGACTTTGGCAGACCAAGGGTCTTACAGGACTTTAATTTTGCTCTTTTATGGAGTCAGCTGTATTGCCTATATATTAATTTGCATACTACTTCCTATAATGCTTTACAATGCAATTTTTATCATGAAGATTAAAGATGTGTGATGTTACCCATTTATTAAAGAAAATCTTGTCAGTTCAAAATTTTTTTTTCCTGCCTCTTCCCCATTTCTTTCAGAAACTGGACATCCTAATGGTCATTATTCATGATCTGAAATCTGTCATTCTAAAGGAAGTAGATTAATAATACACTCCTTCCTTAATTTCCTGCCAATTTTTAACTAGATTTACTTTCCCCTCACCATGCAAGATGTGCTTAGGGAAAGCTGACTGTAGAAATCATGAAACAGGCTGTGTACATTACTGTCAAATATATAAATTGAGTTGAAAAATAGACATCTGATTTTTTTTTTTAAACAAGAGCACCTGGACAGCATTCAAAAGAATGTCTAAGTCTCTTAATGAAAAATGGATGTCACTGAAAAACGAACATGGGATTTAATATTTTTCCCCAATCAGCTTTTTCTCTTCACCCAAATTGAATTACTAAATTTTACTAGTACAATAAATGAAGAAGGTTTTTGTTTATAATTCAGTTTACATGTGTAATTTCTGTGCAGTATGTGATCTTTTGAATTACAAGGCACATCTTTAATCAAATATTTAACTCCATTGAGAATTAGCACATGCAAGATTGTGCATACTGATAATCCAGATGTTGGTATCAAAAAAAGAACAATATGCTTATTCGTATTTGCAGTAATAAAACTTGCCTTCCACTTTATGGGACAGCGACAGAAGATCAACTGGCATTGGAACAGCACGTGGTAACTATAGGGAGACTTTCTGCTATGACAATTATGTTGAGGCATAATGTTCCTTGAATTGTGACATGCAGAAATTGCATCTCCTTTTTGTCTGTAATTGTGATTGAGGAAGATTACTGAAGGTTTTATATTCATTTTGTGATAGATGGCTCTTTCCTTTGCAGCCAAACAGGCAAAAAGTTAATGGCGAAGTGTCGAATGCTTATCCAGGAGAATCAAGAGCTTGGAAGGCAGCTGTCCCAAGGACGTATTGCACAGCTTGAGGCAGAGTTGGCTTTACAGAAGAAATATAGTGAGGAACTTAAAAGCAGTCAGGATGGTAAGGGATTTTTTTAAGAAAATGGAAGTTGCCTTGCACTTCTGCTAGTTTAATTTCCTGATGATACACATACTGTAAAACCATCTTTGCCAGAATAAAAGGGCAATATTGATTAAAATATGAAAACTGTAAGTCTTCACTGGTAGACTTAATGTAAAAAAAAAAAAAAAAAAAAAAAAAACCCAAAAAAACCAACAAAGAAACCGAAAAAAAACCACCAAAACAAACTTAACTTTGAGGGACTGGTGGGATTTGCAGCTCCAGTAATGCAGTGTTTGAATTTGAAATTGCCAGATTTTGTCCTGTAGGTCTTGCTATTTAATAGGTAATGTTTAGACTGCATTTTTCATGTTACTGGTGAATTGGTAAGATGAAAGGTGTTAATGTTGCATGGAGCTAAGTATGCACTGAGAACAGAATGCTTCTTGTTAACTCTTGACTCATTTTGAAATTATTTTTAAAAAATGAACAACTTCTTAGCAATGCCTAAGAATAAGAAAAATAGGTTATTTTTTTTGCTTAGGTAACTCAGATGAACTAAGATATCTCATTATTGTGTTCCTAGTCCAAATTTTACAGCATTGGAAGCCTAAATTGAAATTACCTATAAACTCTGACCTCTTGCATAATTTAAATGGAGGGGAAAATGCAAATCTAAAAAACTTCAGTTGAGAGTTCTGCATAGAATCAGTGGTTGTTTTGGTAGAATGTCAGAGTAGCTTATCTGATTATTAGAATAAGTCTTGGGACATGAGCTGTTTAGGTATCACATAAACCTGGATATGGTTTTGGTTTACAAGTGAAGTCTGAAGATCTAAATGCAACATATCCTGTATTTTTAATGGTAGATTTTCTTGTCCCCTATAGGATCATATTTTTGAGAAAGTAGCAGTATAAAATAATAACTAGAATTCTTAAGGTAAATTATTCTGTAATGACATGTTGTTGGAATAGTTGCCCTTTTGCTTCTTAACTACTACTTAGATAATGCACTTGGTCTAAATTTATCAAGTTCATAATTGAAGCAAGCATGGACATTCTTTAAAGATCTCTGCTCTTGAATGCAGTATAGTAAAGTAAGCTTCAGAACTGAGATGTGTTCTTAGCCCCTGTTGCTTCTTTCCCATAATCCTGCAATAGCAGTTTTCCTAATGATTTTTTTCCATAGCAGCAAGAGCTTTAATTTTATGACTTTTTGCAATAATAAGCAGTTTGCATTTTATTTGCTCCCTCATATCAATGGTGCAGTTGAACTGAAGACTAAGGGAGTCAGTGTTTCTTTTACTGTTTCCAGGTCAAACATCTCTTGCTCCAGAATTGTAAAATCCTTTTTCTTGGTGCATAAGTACTAAAACACCCTGTGGAATTAGTTAACAGTTTTGTCGGCAAAAAAGTCTTTCTTCTAGTGTCCTGTTACGCAGGATTTAAAGCATTAAAAACAGTAAGAGCTGAAACTTCCTTGAAATGTGCCTAAAATCTTTTTTTGTCACTGAATAGGCTTTTGCAATTACTCAGATCTGTTATATACAGATGTGGTTCATGGTCACTTTTACAGTATTTCCGCTAAGGTTTTATGCTTGAGGAGAAGTAGATACATGAAGATCTACTTGCAAAATACTAATTGTTGGAGTTGAGCTGTTCTCCATATATCCTCCTTTTTTGCCCAGAAATTAATTTCTTCTTATATATTCTGATTAGCAATATAAAAAGTATGTAGATGATTGTTAAGCATTTCCTCCTTCAGAGGCAGAGTGTCAAAACCAGTGCATACCTCATGGCTGGAAAATAGTCTGTTGAAAACTTTCAGCATGAAATGTTGAATTACAGGATTTTAATTTTTTTTGTCTGAGATTCAAGCTGTATTATGGGCTATTAAGTATTTGCAACAAATGTGTTTTCTTTATATAGAATTGAATGACTTCATCATCCAGCTTGATGAGGAGGTAGAGGGTATGCAGAGTACCATTCTAGTTCTTCAGCAGCAGTTGAAGGAGACTCGCCAGCAGTTGGCGCAGTACCAGCAGCAGCAGTCCCAGGCCTCCAACGCAGGTACCAGCAGGACTCCATCTTCTGAGCCTTCAGACCAGGGAGAGGCTGTGGGTAAAGACTGCAGCCGTCTGGCAAACGGACCAAGCAATGGTAGCTCCTCCCATCAGCGGACGTCTGGGCCTGGATTTTATAGGGAGGGTAGCGGCACAGAAGATGACTTCCCGGCTTCTCCAGGGAATGGTAATAAGCTGTCCAACCACTCTGAAGATAGAACTGGTAGAGGAGGTGGTAGCTACATAAACCAACTCAGTACTGGGTATGAAAGTGTAGACTCTCCCACTGGCAGTGAAAACTCTCTCACGCACCACTCAAATGACACAGACTCCAATCATGATCCTCAAGAGGAGAAAACAGTGAGCATGAAAGGTAACAGAACTGTGGGTTCTCGTCATGTCCAGAATGGTTTGGACTCCAGTGTAAATGTGCAGGGTTCAGTTTTGTAATATTTTTCTGCAACATTTTTATACAGTGTCATTTAAATTGGGAGAGGATACTGTCCAGAAGCCGTTTAAATTAGTGCATACTTGTCACAATTTTGCCTTTTTGTGGGTTTCTTTTTGCTTCAATACCTCTGCCACTTTGGAAATTTTAACAGTTAATTACGTTGAATGTTGCTAAAAGGACGTTTGTGTAGCTCAAGTTATTTTTATATGAGTTAATGTGAAGTTGAAATGGAAATTATTTCCATAAAGTATAACATAAATGATGTCTGTACAAATCTGTGTATATCTAGAACCTGTGCTGTGTAAGGGCATTCTTACTCATACTGTTATACTTACACCACCTTCAAGATTTGTCATAATAGCTGTGGGTTTATGACTGCTAAGTTTGCCCAGTACAGTAGTTTTATCACTAAAAGATGGACTTACTGAAGGAGTCCTGTAGTAGTTTCAGTGTTAATTACAGTTTTTCCCACCATACATCTGTGCATTTTCTCCTTAGGTGACCGAATGTTTATGAATTGTGTGCATAGTTACTCAGTTTTTAAAAACTGTTGTATCCTGTTTATGCATATTGCTCTGTGACTCCAATATTATCTTACCTGTACTGACCAAACCTAAATAAAAACTTTTAATAATGTAATCTCCTTATTGTTCTGCATTGGCTTCCACGGCGTATTTGTATGCAGTGTATTTACAGTACTTGGCTTTTTATTGAATTTGTTTCTGTGTCAATCCTATCTGATACAGCTTATGCCAAATATCTGAAGTTACAGGTGTGTACTATCATACTAATTTCAGACCAGCCTGCTAGTGCTTATTCTACAGGTTTTATCCTTGGGGGGGGAAGGAGAGTTAACAAAAGTAAACCTTAAAGTTGTAACCTGGCTTTTATAAAGATTAAAAAAAATACCCCAACAACTAACCAAAAAGCTAGAACTCTCCAACAGGTAAACACACAAATTAAACGACAAAACTTTGAGGAGTTAGTAATTCAGTCTCTTAAGCCAGATTTAACTCCTGTTTTTCTTAAATGCCTACCTGAGGGAACTGACTTCTTAACAGGTCCAGAGAATGAAAAAAAAATTACGTTTAAGCATACTTTATTATTTTTCACTAGCAAGGAGTTAGGAATTTCTTAGAACCTGAATTGCTGGTTATTTTCTGTGTACTAGTTTAGTGATGGTAGCACCTAAGCAAGGAGATGAAAAAGCACTGGCTTTTAAGCACTGTTCAAAGGGAAAATAAAAGTACTTAGCAGTAAACTTCTGGGTAGACTTAAATCCAGTTTCAACATTTTTCTACCTGTGAATCTTGTAATTACCAGATGACTAATAAAATTATCTCATATGTAGCTACTAAAACAATAGTAAATAGCTTATAGCTTTGCAATTCACTGTGGAAACAGACTTGTTTGAAACCAGTTTTCTCCACAGTTCTAGGACATATCTGAATTTCTTTCAAATTTACAGTTACAATAAACTCCTAGATTATAGAAGGGTTTTTGTGGTACCATTTTTAAGTGGCATATTATGTGACAATTAGCATCTGCAGTAGTATTGTCCAAGACAAATGGATGTAATTAAAATAATACTAGGTGCTGTCATCTGTGTTAGAGACATACTAGTCCATGTACCGCTGCTATTTTAATTTCATAGCATTCACTTAAATGTATTAAAACCACTTAGTAGTTGTCACTGGAGGTGTAAGTTCCATTGGCAATCTCTGGTTGTTTTTGGAAAGTTACTTTAGCCCTCATTGCCTGAAAAATAGCAGTTACTAGTTTAATGCATGAAAGGAAAGTGACAAGTTATCTATACAAAGAATTACCAGCATCTGGCACCCAAAGTAATTTCTAGTTTACAAAAATCCCTGAGTGATCTAAATCTAGTTGTGGGTGACTTATATTTGGTCTTAGTATTATATTACTTGATTATCCTTAGCGTGTGTATATGTACATCCTGGATCCTGTACATGGTAGAACGTAATATTGGTAAGAAGCTTAAAATGCTGATAATAGGTTATAACAATGGCTTTATGTGGTAATATAGATGGTAAAAGGCTTCGTGGGGAGATCTGTGGTAATGGCTCAAATCTCTGTCTGAAATAGGAAAGCAACTCATGCCAAGAAAATGGTAGACATTGTTTCACCTAGTGTAAGGAATTAGAAGGATGTAAATACCTCTGGAGTTACGGTTAACTGCTATTAATTGTGCTAAGGTTAAAAAAAAAAAAGCATAGCTTTCAGGTGGTGACAGCTTGCTACTTAAATCTGTGTCCTGATAGTCATCGCTATAGGACATGAATGTCTTAATATCCTATAAAGAGGTGTGTGGTACTTAATTTTTAAACAGTAAAAAATTAAAGTTTAGCTAAAGAGCTAAAAAACCCATAGAAATGCAAATTACACCCTCAGAGTAGAAGTTAGCTAAACCTGTTGAAGGAACATAATTTTAAGGTAAAGTCTTTCTCTGCTTAGAGGGTATCTTCTAAATAAGCAGGCTGGGGTGTTTTATTTGTTTGGGTTTGGGGTTTTGTTTGTATTTTTTTTCTGTGTTCGTTTGTTTTTTTTCTGAAATTAAAGCAACCTAGCAACTGCACCAGTTAATAACAAAATGCACCATATAATTGACTTGCTTTCTTGGAACACTTTCTGCAAAGCATTAGTGAATTGCAATATAATAATACATAGAGAAATGCTAAAGCCAGTAATATGCATGTTCTTGCCTGGCTGTCACTGCCTATATTATGACATTTATTCCTGAATGTAGTTGGTTCATTTTAACAAAAGATGACGTTTTATCAATCACCAATAAATACAACGTATTCCTCTTTAAAATTCGGTACTGCCTAAATCTTGCTGTATGTATTTTCAGCATTCAGGGGAAAATGTTTCCAAACTTCCTGTTGATTTCGGACAATTCGCCTTTTATCTTTACCTGTTGATAACGCAGTTATTTTCACTGCTCGAATTTCCAGAGGGTACCTCTGGCTGACAGGTGAAAGTACATTAAGGTGGTTTTGCAGGGTCGGTGAAGGAGCGGGGGACGGAGACGCGCTGCTGTCCTGTGCCCCGCGGTGGGCCGGGGTTCCCTGCGGGGGCTCTCTCCGGGTGGGGTTCCTGGTGATTTCCAGGATCAGGTAATTCATTTTCAAGAAGGTTGTTCAGACCGAACCGCCACTGGATTTTTGTAACTTGTCATTTTTATAGTCTGATATATGTGGGTTCTGTAAGATCTTAGAACACACCTGTTTGTTTAAAAAGACAAAACCCAAAAGGTGGAGGGTTTTGTTGGTAGCAGAGATGATTTCCACACAATTCAAATTTTACCTAATGTTTGTCTTGCCTGCAGAGTGCCTCCTAACCCTGAAGGAAAAGTTCTCCTCACTCACCTTTCTGGAGAACCGATTTTTTTTTTAATGGGTCTTTGAACTCGATTTGCACTGACTATACTGATTATTTTGGCTGATGGGGTTAAGGTAACCCGAATGAAGGATTCTCGTCAGCACTAAAGGATTGCTACCACCAGGAGAAAAACAGATGCTGGGAAACAAGACGCCCACAAAAAATGAGGAGAAAAGGACAGAAATGAACCAAAAAAAACCCAACCAGTAAGTCATAGACAAAATAGCTGCAGATGTATTTGTGTCAGTAAACTGACAGAAACGTGTCTTTGCCGGGCAGGTTTTCAGGGCTTAATACAGCTCTCCTGTGCTGCTGTATCTTCTCCGGCGCCCAACAACGAGCAGAAGCGCCTGGCGGCCATTTTTCTGCTTGGTATAGATTCCTCTCGGCCTCCTCCTCCTCCTCCCCCTCAGCAGCTCAGGGCCCGCCCTCGGCGGCGGGGCGGGCGGTGCCGAGGGCGGGCGGAGACGCGTTTGCGCCGTGGGTGTAGCGCCCGGTTGCGAGATCGCCGCCATGTTGTGTCGCCTCGCCTCGGCGGGCAGGTGAGAGCCGCGCTGCGGAGGGACCGGGAGAAACCTAATGTCGGTCAGAGCTCCGCAGCGTGAGGCGGCGGACGAGGCTGCCCTCGCTCCTCCGCGGCCGAGCGGTGGGCGGGAGGGGAGCAGCAGCAGCAGGAGGAGGAGGAGGATGCGACGGTGGGGTCGCCCCCTCATCGCCCCTCAACGGCTCCCCGCCATTTCGGGAGGAGGGAAGCCGCGGGGCTCGGCGCCGGCCCGGGCAGCGGCGTGGCTGAGGGGGGGAGGCTGGTGGCTGTTGTCCTTTCACCCTCACAGGTTCTGCCCTCGCCCTCTGCCGAGGGGCTCTCGTCGCCTGACATAGTGCTGCTGCTGCTGCTGCCAGATCCTCTTATCGTCGCTAGCCAGGGTCGCCGCACTCGGCCGCTCTTCAGGGCCCTGAGGGGTTTGCTCGTGGTTTGTCCCTGGTTTACGCCAAGGTCACCAGCGAAACGTAAAAGGGCCTCCAGAGCTGACCTTCCTCCTGGCCCAGCAGCTCTCCTTTCCTCGTGGTTGTCGTGTTTAACAACAAATGCGAGGTGTTAAAATGGGGAAGGGTAACCAGAACCCGTGTGGTGTTTTTTTTTTTTTTGCGCTGGACATTGCGGCTGCCCTGCCATCACGCAGTGTGGGGTTTTCCAGTGCCCACCGTAGGGACAGGGAAGCACGTGTGTTGGCCGTAATGCTGGAGAGGTTCAGTTCTGGGTACCCAGTAATAGCATGGGGTTTTCAGCCTTTTTATTTCCCGGTACAGGGAAGGGACCTTGTGGATAGGGAGGGAAGGACATTTCAGGGACATCTTGGCTTCTGTTGTTAATGAATAAAGATTAGGTGAAGCTTTGAATGTCATAATGTTACTGCTGGCTTTCCATTCCTGCCCCCACCTTTGCCTTGCCTGTGTGTGTGGGAGACCTTGTGACTCTTTGCAGTAGCTTGGGGGGCTTGGTTTGAGAAGTGGCAGCTTTATGTTGAGAAACCCTGTATCTGTGACCTTTATGTGAATTCATGTTTGCAGTTAAGCTGCAGAGTGTGCTTGCGTTGAGCTCTTGAAAAATAGATATTTGACTTCTTGACCTAGGACATCACCCTGTGTACTTAAAGCAGGTGATTGTAACAGTCATGGTTTCAGTCTGTTTCAGTGGTGGAGCCCAAGTACTGAATAAGACTACCTTCCTTCTGTTTCTTCTCTTCTAGAAGCAGTGGCAAGTTGATAGCACCGTTGGGATGCTTGGTCTCTAGGCAAAAGCACACTCTTCCTGACTTGCCATATGACTATGGCGCTCTGGAGCCTCATATTAATGCAGAGATCATGCAGCTGCACCATGGCAAACATCACGCCACCTACGTGAACAACCTGAATGTTGCAGAGGAGAAATACAAAGAAGCACTGGCAAAAGGTCTGTATAACCACAGTCAACAGATGAGACAGAAGCTAGTTAACATAGATGATATAGGAGAAAAAAAAGGATAGCTCTTCATTCCAGGGGAGATAGTTTCTTCTAAAAGTTTTGGATTATCTAATTCAAGCTTACTTTTTCCTTTTTTTTTTTTTTCCTTTAATGAAGTGAAATGCTGTTAGGAACAAGTTTTCATTGTAAGCTTCAGTGGTGCTGATAATTGGAAACTAGGTGTAACTTAAAAGTATGAATTATGTTCTCTGTAGTACTGTAAAACTAGAAGTTGTGGATTTAGTCCATGTTTACATTAGTAACTTGAACCAGAGACTGAGTCAATAGGAAACTGCAATCATCTTACTAAACAAATACTTTGTAATGAAAGGTTAGTAACAAACTTATATAAAGTAAAATTTGTATGCCTTGATGGTGTACATCACATCAGATATTGAGCTGATTCTTGTGAAATAATCTTAGTTGCCTACAAATGGATGTAAGACAAATGTGCAGTTAATGTAGATGACACCCGGTAGAGAGATCTGAATTTGTGTGTTAGTTGTGCCACTGGATCAGATTGAGGGGTCTTGTAGGTCAAATGCCAGTGTGAGACACAAAAATACATGTCAAGCCATCACCATGGAATTTGTTATTAAGATCTCAAATTGAACCTTGAGATACACTGACTTCTGTGAAAACTTTACAGGTGTTCTAACAGGGCTACACTGAAACACATGAAATGCTTTTTTTCAAATCTTTCCAGTCTTTTAGTTGGACTAATGAAAGTGTGTGAAATAACATGTATCTTTTTAAGAGGGTGGAATATTTTCTGAGTTTTTTTCTGTCCTTATGATCTTTCTAAAGGGTATCAATTTATCTCTAAGAAGTGATTACTTTTTAGACTCACTTCTGTGTGGTTGACAGGTAGCTTCACAGTGTAATTTAACTGCTTGGGCTTGGATGAAAGTGAGAATTGTCAATATACTTGAACCCTGTAGCCCTTGAGAATTGCCAGTGTACTTGAATAGAAAATGTTGGTTACCTGAGAAAGCTTAGAGATTTTCAAGTGCCTAAGTAATCCTAAAAATAACTTGTGCAACCTAAATTAATGAACTAATGAGTTTCAGTTAAGAATCAAGCAATAAAGGTTGGCTCCTGCTTTCTCTCGCCAGTGGTGGATCCAGGAAAGTTGTATTCCGGAGACTTAATTAGTGCAAACAGAATTGAAGAGGGAACCTGAATACCAGAAATCGGTATATCTGCTGCTGATGTTACTCATATTGTTTAATGACCAAGGCTTCAGCCACTAGTGGGGGCAGAATTTCTGGTTACCAGCAACATCTGCAGTGTTGTGGATCCTTTGAGGTATTTTAAAAGAAAAAATACTATCCTTTGATAGGCTTTCATTGCTTGCTGTTGGAAATGGTCTATCTAGAGGTAAAGGTTAATCTTTCCCTAAGGATTTTGCAGGCATTAGTTTGCAAGTGGGTAATGTACTGGTGGTAGTCATGCACATCAAAGCAGACAAATATTTGCTTGTGATATTCGTCTGTGTGTGTCTGTTTTGGTTTGGCTTTTTTTCCTCCCTAATTGGAATCCAAGTATACTGTGTGTAGTGTTTTGACCCTCATTAGAAAGGCTTCTAAGACCACGATTTAGGAAGGGTCAAAGTCTGAACTGCCACCTCATTCTCTCGGTATTGTTATTTTTTTTTTCCATACTTAAAAACTGAGCATGATCAAAAATATCTCTAAGCTGCCTGTCTTGGTTTACTGAATTCTCCTCTGTGGCTGTGTTGAGGAGTGTGGTGAGCTGGAGCAAAGGCCAGGGACTCTGTATACAAATAAATTCCAAGATGCTTTTGCTGTAACTTAAGGGCAAGTTACTTTTTTCCCCCATTGTCTTTTCTAGTGCAAAGTTCAGCAGGACTGATCTGACAGCACCACAAATAGTGTGTTTTAAGGACAATGGTCAAATGCCATCTCTGGTTCCTAGTGATCCTGGAGAATAGGTCTTCTAAGGAGTGGTGGAATAAACAGTGATAAAAACATTAAAGACATCCTGGGTTATTTTTGGATTTCTGGCTTGTGATATGTTGCATGCTCTGGATGAACTTAAAAGTGTCATTAAGGCATGCAAAATTCAAGGAGAATGTCCCAAAGATGACATTTGAGTGGGTACAAGAGGTGTCTCATCTTTAACTTGATACCTGAGTTCAGCAAATAGTGTTTGTACTAACTGCATTGGATGCTTTGTTCCAGTCCTGTACTGGTCTGGTTTTCTTACACTGGGTGGTATTAGGAATGGGGATGCAGAGATCGTGTTAGTCACAGACTGTATTTTAATTTACAGATATTTTTCTGAACAGGAAAAAAATTAAACCGTATTGCATGTGAAAGTGCATTTGTGTAGGTATGACATTATTCTTAAGAAAAGTATATAGAAAACTGTTTTGTTTTTGCATCTTAAGGAAACTTTTTACTCAGTGATCATTTCCAGCAAAACTGAAAAGCCATAGGCATGTGATTGAGCACTACTGTAATTAATTTTAGCAAAGCATTGAATTCTGTATTTTTGGGGGACTTGAGTTGTATTGGAACAGCTTCATCCAGGTATTTTATTTGTATGAAGCTTACCAAGGCTTTTGTAGTTTCTGAAGGTTATTTAAAAGATGTGTAGATGTGGCACTTAGGAACATGGTTTGGTGGTGGACTTGGCATTATTAGGCTTATGGTTGGACTCTATGATCTTAAAGGTCTTTTCCAACCTAAATGATTCTATGATTCTCTTAGGATGAGATGCTCAGAACCTGTAATCCTGTATTAAAACCTTAGTAACAATTGTGCTACTGCTTTGTGGCTTGCCTTCACATCTGTGTTAAGATGACTCATTTATTGCTATAGGAAGACTCCTACCTTCTGAAAGGGAATGGAGGAAACAGTTGCCTGTACTGACTTCTTTTTAGAGAATGTATTGGATTGGTGGAAAAAGCTTCAGAAACCTTTGAAGTGTTTCAATTATTTTAAAAGCCAAAACAGCATTCAAAACACTTGTGTTGAAGTGGTGCAATACCATTTAGAGGCACAAGGCACCAGTGAATCCTTTAAGGAATATGACATGTGGATAGGGAAGAAGTGCAGGACTGTCTGATCTTGATTTTTGATGCAGAGTTCTGTCATGTGGAGTAAAATGATCTGCGTCACTATCTCTTCCTGCAAGTACCTCCCTCCAAAAAGACCAACACAAATCAAAAAATAGGAGGGAGAAGAACATTTTGTTTGTGTACATGCTTACTGTACTCATCAACTTTCTCTGAAGCACAGGCTCTTTGCCCTGTAAATTGTTTAAGAAGTTTAAAAATTCTTAGTTTGCAAATCAATGAGCTTGAACAATGTTCTTTTCTTGCAGTGGTGATACTGAGCAATTTACAAGTGCTGGGTCCTTAAAATGTTCTGGCTGTACTAATTGCTTTATTCTGCTGCAGAACAGCAGTAGATCTTACACATGTAGTATGAGTTGTCTGATAGATGTAATATTGGTAGATCACATATCATTAGAGTTTAGAAAAGGTCAAAGATAAATAAATCTTTAAAGTAGTTTGTCAGTGACTATCTAAAATATGGATAACAGTCACAAACCTTATCTTTTCCGTAGACATGTTATAGGCTAGTAAGACTTGAAAGATTTTGGAGATCAATGGAGGCCTAGTGGCAACTTAGTGACTACTGTGGTGATGATGATAATTTTATTTATCCATGTATTTTTACCGTCTGCGTCCTTAGGTGATGTTACAGCTCAGGTGTCACTTCAGCCTGCACTGAAGTTCAATGGTGGGGGTCATATCAATCACACCATCTTCTGGACAAACCTTTCTCCTAATGGAGGAGGAGAGCCTAAAGGTTAGTGCTTGTTACAATGGTTTTAATTGACCAGTAGAACTGATGATTTTTTCTCTCTTTGGAAGAGTCTAAAGGATCTTTATTTTACAGAGTTAATTTGCCTTTCTATGTGACTGTTATCACAATTCTGAAGAATTCAGGTTTTTTTGGATGCAAGCCAAGAATATAAAAAGCTAGCCCTCCGCGAAGTATTTTTAATTTCTAAAGCTGATTATGTGTACACTGCAAAATACTTGGCTATTGCTGTATATTGTCCTTTCCATCTTCATATGAGAAAACAGTTGTATAAAGCTATGCTAATTAAGTTGCCATATATGTATTCAGTTCACAGAAGGGGAAGAAACGAGCTGCAGACCACCCAACCTAGTGGCTGGATTTAGGCTCTAATTTGAATAGGAATAATTCAGCAGTTAAAGGCTAAAGGAAGAAATCTCCTTTGGGAGGATAGAGTAGTGATTATCTACAAGTGACCTACAATTAAAGGTAAAGGCACTGTGATACAGACCTCACAAAAGCTGTTGTGATAAACTTGAGGGTTTTTAAATGAGGTTTATATGCCCGTCTGTAAATTGGTGAGCTTCAGGTGCTTTGTACTCTGGTTCAGCATTTGTAGGTGACATCTGCTTGTGACT
Organism: Himantopus leucocephalus; assembly: GCA_003993805.1. Classification (NCBI taxonomy): domain Eukaryota; kingdom Metazoa; phylum Chordata; class Aves; order Charadriiformes; family Recurvirostridae; genus Himantopus; species Himantopus leucocephalus. Next base: position 50,884,669 of record RSEF01000003.1, on the reverse strand, counting down.
TTTGACTCTACCATGGAAATACAAAGATGCTCTAAAGATGATCTTGTTAAGACTAGAGCATAAAGTTTTGAAGCTGAAATTTCAATAAGCGGTTCTGATACCAGTCCATTTCTGATCGAGCTTGTTTTCAGATGACATTCTCAGAAAAGATGCTTTAAAGCCTTTATTTTTGTCTCCCAATTTCTGTGAAGTTTCTGTGAAACTCAGTAAGCCTAAAATGTCATCTTTCAGTTTCAACTGAATGGTTCAAGGCTTTTGTGTGAAGCCTGCTAAAGCCTGTCTTAAGATGCTATCACCAAGAGATTTTCAAGACCATCTGTCTGAAGGTGGAAGGAATGAAGAATTCTTCAGCATTGCACTGTATGAAGTATTCTTACTCATGCTAATTAGAATGCATAGACACCTTCAGGTTTTGGGCAAACACTTAAATATCTTAAAACCGCAAATGTGCTAGGATGTAGGGGAAAGGAAGTAGTTTGTCAATGTATTACTACACTAAACAATTCTAGTTTCGGTGCCCTTTGCCCTAGTACAGGTTAGTTTAACTTTATAGTAAAGAAGGGATCTAATCACAGGGCCTTCTTATCCATATTGAATAGACTACTTAACTGTAGAAGCAGATGTAAATCTAAAATATGAGGGAAGAGGTCAAATACCTCTTACTATGTTTAGGTTCAATATATTGATATCAAAGATGTCCAAATATTTATTTGTACTAAGACAAAGAAATCGCAGCCGCTTGGTGTTGTCCTTTAGATATGCAGACGAGCTCTTCACCTTCTTTCTTAGTCCTCCTTTGTGGCATTCCCTTTCCTTTTAGACAAGAATGTAAGAGTCTGAGTGACCTGTTGGTAGAACCCGGGCTGTATCTTTGAGGACAGCGTGTTTGACTACTGCACTAATTTCTTGCTGCCCCTTTAAGCAGGCTGGGACCGAACAGTTAATTAATGATGCAACTGCTGTGTTTGTCTAGACACTTCCTTCCCACAGAGCCCAAATGCTTCTGCTCCTCTTTCCTTCTTGTTCCTGGTGATATCTGGAAATTGAAAAATGTAAAGTACCTGACCTTCTGTGATCTTTCTGTGCTTTTTTTAAAGGAGAGCTGATGGAAGCCATCAAGCGTGACTTTGGTTCCTTCGCAAACTTCAAGGAGAAGCTGACGGCTGTATCAGTTGGTGTTCAAGGATCAGGCTGGGGGTGGCTTGGCTATAACAAAGAGCAGGGTCGCCTACAAATAGCGGCTTGTGCAAATCAAGACCCTTTGCAAGGAACAACAGGTCAGGTTTATTTCCTTCCCCTCTGCATCTCTCTGTAGATTTCATAGGCAAGTGTATGAGATCTGAAAAGGGGTTTGTGGACAAATGCTGAGAAGAAATTGCTGGATAAATAGGGCTGGAAAACTGAGTATCACTACTAGCAGAAGTGAGAAACAGTTGCAATTTTTAAAACAGCATTTATATAGCAGGACTTAAACTGTGAAGAGCAGTAGGGTTTAAAGTCTGTCTAGTCAAAGGGGAAATAGATGGGGCATATTGTGGAAGTGCTCTCTCTCAGTAACTGGAGTAGCTTCCCTGTATTGAGGAAGATTAAGCCTTTTGCCTTTGGATTGTTTTCTCTGGCAGAGGGGCTGTTGACAGAACTGTCAGTGTAGGCCAAACAACAGGAGAGAGGAAGGTGAACATAGTAACAGGAGTTGCCTTCACCTCTCCTGGTGACTGGCATACACTGCCGGTTCTGTGAATAGCCCCTCTGCCAGAGAAAACAATCTAAAGGGGAAGGTGTACACAGTAACTCTTGTTACTGCGTAGGCTGCGTTTAAAACCTGAGGTTTGTAATCTGCTTTCTTAATATTGGTAAAAAGTAATGAGTGTCAATTGAATAAGCCTTGGATGGGGGTAAACCTTACAACTAGGCAAATAGCATAATACTGGCCATGATCGCTTTTGAGGATATTTTTACTTGCTTAGAGTGACATGGCAGTGATGGTGGCAGGCTGCACGCCCTCCACGGAGGGAAGAGCTCATGGCCAATGAGAATCCTGCCCTCACTGTCTGTTTGTCCAAATCCTATTTTTATGATCTTTAAAACATGCTCTGTAAGATTCATAGAGAACGGCAAGGAATTTCATGTATTGTCACCAGTCTGTGTATTGCTTATCAGTAGGGAAAGAAAAAAAAAAAGGATAATTTTATTATAATGACATACAGCATAATATGGGTAAATTTCACCCCTACCCCACATGAAAAGTCCCCATTAAAAATTCAATGAGAAGGGTATTTTAGCACAAGAGCAAGGAAAGTTATTAGACAATAACTTGTGATTAAAATATTGGAAGCAAACTGGCATGTAACTTTTCATGAAAATGCTTGCATAACTGTGCAAAAGATGTAAACCTTTCAAAAATGACTTTGTCTCATCTCAGTTATGTCTTCAAGGCAGTTCTAGAATATTCATAGGTTTTTATCTTAATCAGCTCTTTTGGTTTCTCTGTGTGTGTGGAGAGCCAACAGTTTTGTAAAATGTTGCAATAAGCACCTATGTGCTGGAGAGCTCTTTGGCTCCCTTCAGATAAAGACTCAGAAATTGGGTACAACTTTGGGATGCAATGTAAGACTTTACATGTAAAGCCTGTTTTCATAGATTTNTTTTTTTTTTTTTTTTTTTTTACAGGTCTCATTCCTTTGCTAGGAATTGATGTATGGGAACATGCTTATTATCTTCAGTATAAAAATGTCCGACCTGATTATTTGAAAGCCATCTGGAACGTGATCAACTGGGAGAATGTATCTTCAAGATATGCAACTTGCAAAAAGTAGAGTGGAATTCTTGCACAGACTACTAAAATGTCACCACCTCTACTCTGATACAACTCTTGTAGTAGTGCCTGTGGCTTACAAATGAATTGCTCTACTGCAGAAAACACTTAGCTCACCCAAGAAAAGCATTTCATAATCAAGCAAAGTGTCTGCTTGTTTAATTCTGTGAGAGGTATTTACTTAGATTTTTGAAGCTTTAAACTGTTGTGCAACAAAGGGAGACACTTTAAATAGTCTTTTCCATTGCATATAGAAACATAGATCACCTTGCTGAAGCTTATTGAGGTAATGGATTTCCTTGTTGCACTAAAATACCTAAGTGGAAACATGTACTTCGTGTTGCTATAAACAAATAAAACTCAAAAGAAGAATCTTCTATAACTGTCTGTAAGAGACTCATTTTTAGTAATAGCTGCTCCTGTTACTTACTTGATTTGAAAATGGTTGGAGAAGAGAAATGCCTTTTGTGATTTGTTGTCCTCAAACCAGGACAATTACAGGATATGGACCTTTCTTACAGATTAAAAAGGTAAATGAAAGGGGAAATAGGTGTTGCTGTGCCTGCCTGACTTGGCTGTCTTCAGTCATCCCTGATTTTTCCTGGATCTCTTAAGTGACACCTTCATGTATTGCACTGATGCACTAGCTTTTGGTGGCACCTTTGTGGATTGCACTGATGTTTTGAAGTGTTACCTTGGGCAAGAGATTACAGCACTGGGTCAGGCTAAATTGTTCATATAGGAACTGAATGACAGAATGTGATGCTTATTTCATACTAGCTGTTCAAGTGTATCTTAAAACATCTTGTAATTTAAGAGACTGTTTATATGCATATGTCAAGTATAAATTGTCTCTGCGTAGCTGTGTTCCTGAAGCAGTTATAATAAGTTAAAGTTAATGCTTGAGGCGGGGATGAAGTACCATCTGGTGTGAAGGAGCATGCCCAAAAGGTCTTGAAAAATACAAGAAATGGTTGGTGTGATTCAGTTCTTTTGCTACTTCTGTTGCAAATGTTTCAGAGTGGATGCTACTGGACGTACATAGTACCTTGCACATAAGTTTTCTTTGAGCTTTCTTAGTATGCTCCTTTAAGTTCAGGATGGATTTTCAGGGAAACAAGGGATAGGCTTACATTACCATACTACTAGGCTGATATTTTGAAGTATCAAGGGAGACTAAGGGGAGGAGTGCTTATAAGAAAGAAATGCCTTTCATTAGCAGATGCAGGGAGAGACGCTACCACCACCATAGGAACAGTCTTTTGTCACTAACCAAAGCTGCGACTGGTGAGATACCTCTGGTGCAAATGAGAATGAGTTGTGCAAACATGGCTTATTTCACATTTAAAGCGTTTTGTTGGGGTTTTTTTTCTACTGTGGGATATTTTTTCTGTAGGCCTAGTTCTCATCTCAGATATGCAGCTTGAGCTTCTGCTTAAGTCTGGATTGCTTCATAATCTTGTTTAAAACTTATCTTCCTTCCCATCCTTGGTTTGCCTCTGAGGGTGTGACAGCAGTGATGAGGAAAAGTAAGTCTATTGGTAATGAGTCTGGCAGCTTTTGACTTGGATTTAAAAAAGAAAATGCCTACTGAAGGGTGTGTGTTCTTGCTGTCTGCAAAATCCTCTGTAAGTCTGGAGAGCTGGTGAGGGAAGTATCTGTCACAAACTATGCCCAGCTTTTCTTCTTAGAGAGGAAGCCTGGATCTCCATGACTACACAGTAGCATCACACAGATTTCTCCCTGACAGAAGCTTCTGGAAGAAAGAATTACACTTTCTAGGTGGCAATTCAAAACTAAATCTTTGCTGGGGCGATCAGTTAATTTTGAAACCCATGTTCCTAACTTAATATGCCCAGCCTCTGTCCTCGTGTGTTTCCTTCTAAGCACTTCAGAATGCTTAAATTAATGCAAAATACATCACGTAGTCCACAGTATTCCTGTTGCAAGACTATTGAGGCAAATCCTTTTTAAGGACTTATTATTAGTTACAGAGTTGATGAATATTGTTGATAATTATTGGAGAAAGGAAAAGTACCATAACTTGTAAATCATGTAGCTAGCTATAGATACGAAACTTAAATTAAGTGAGTTGGGTTGGTATCGGGATTAGTAAAGGCCAGTACTTAGGTTTTGGTTGTCAGATTTCAGGTTTACTGAAATCCTGCAGATAAGGTGGACTGAGTGGGGGTGAAGCAGTGCCATTTTTTTAGAGTAGGAACAGGCACTTCAGATATGAAGAGGATCGTTCACTTCCTACTTTCCAGAAGTACATTCAAAGTACAGAGGCGGCACATTGTGTTTACTGTGGAGTCTGCCTGAAGATGAACGAAGCAGCAGAATCCTTTTTTCTTTCCTTATTCAAGACTATGATGTGGTGAAATACCATATAGCAGAGATGAAAAAACCCTGGTGGAGTGCTCCTCCTCAAAGAGTGAACGCTGAGGCACAGGGCTTTGTGGGTGAGTGCCATGGTGCTTGTGTTGGGCGTCTTCTTGGTACCGCATGCTCTTAAAGAACAAAGAGGTAAACGTGGCTACGGACTGGTGCTCTGGGAGTGCTTGAGCTATGGAGGAGGCCTGAGTTAACTCCTGGCAGTGAGGAGGTGAACCATGGGGAGCTCCTCAAGCAGGACCGGCCCTTGCTGAGGCTTTAAAAACCAGTAGTGTGAGACCCAACACATACTGGTAAGGCTCAGTTTCTGCCGGGCACCAGGTTAAGAAGAAGCTCCACTCGTCTCCTGCTTACAGTCCTCCACTCGTCTCCTGCTTACAGTCAGCTGGTGAGCTTGTCCTGATGCCTGGTATCCTGTCTTTACGGCTGAATGTAGACAGTCCAAGGCTGTATAGGAACAGGAGTGTTTGTGGAATAGGAAGACAAAAATTTACTAAATGTTGAAGGCAAGTAGGAGGAACACAAACAATGAAAATGGTTTAATACTTGTTCTGGTGGACAATTACAAAGGACAAACAAAGGCTGGTTGTGTGGTTCATTTGAAAGAAGGGCTTGGTTAAACTCCTAACTCCAAACTTCTGTGAAATCTGGAAAAAGTCCTAGTGGTTCTTGTGACAGTAGGAACCGAAGTACGTGCCTGTAATTTGGCAAGTCTGCTAGCAAAGCTATCAAGTGTCTGAGCAGTGAAAGCACATACACCTCTTACTAACCTGTCTTAGGCAGTAAGCTCGGCACTGCTGTTGCTGTTCAGAACCAGCGCTTTGCGTTACAGAAGTTGCTGTGGAGGTGGGCAGGTGTGTCGCTCCCTGCCAGGAATGGGAAACAGAAGGTAAATAATTGCAGCCAATCTCACGTGCCCTGTCTGAACAGACAAGTCGAAGACCCGTTACTCAAAAACTAAACTACTAACGCAGTTTGTCCTGCCTAGAGCTTCCTGTCCCTAACGGTAGAAATAATAGCTGTGTGTGTAAAGGTGTCTCCCAGCCTGAACTGCGCAGGGTATCTCTCCTCTCTCATCAACGAGCATGAAATTACTTGCCGACTTGATCTGCATGAGGGGAACCGTGAGTTTTCTGGCTTGAGGGCTAGCTGAATCAGACCGACCCGGGCCAAACAGAAGGGTCGCAGAAGAGTTGCAGCCTGACAGTCCCCCTCAGCCTAGCTTTTGTCAGACCTTGCTTAACGGTGTTGCTTATGAAGGTATCACATATATATACACCATTAATTTGTGCATAGGCCACAATATGTTAAAACAAGAACTTGGAATCATTCTCAAGAGGGGGGGAAAAAAGTGCAGTTGGTAACCCAAATCCTCTTGGAAACAATTATGTGTTATTAGTTGAAAGAGCAAAGCGCATGGGGGTGATCCCATAAGAAATACTTGTGGGTGGCAAAGCTGCTGCACTTGGAGACTTTGGTTTGCAGACTACAAACAGATTTCAGTGGCTGAATTTCTTTTCAGAAACAGATGAGATTGGGTCTCCAAGGGCAGTACGCTGCTGCGAAATGCAAGTGCGCGTTTGTGATTTTTTTTTTTTCCTGTCCTGTAAAAGGGCATTCGGGGGCAATAAGAATTGCAAAGCACGCGTGTCTCGTTCTGTACTAGAAAAGATGAATTTCAGGCCAGCCAAACCGAGCTCTGGCGGTCTGTCGGCCGTCCCTCCATGGTGGCAGCGGGGCTGGTGCGGTGGCCGGTCCCAGCCAGCCCGGCGGGTGGCGCCTCCACCCCGCTCTTGGAGCAGGAGGGGTCTGCAGATGTCTCTGCTGAGCAGGCAGGACTGGAAATAGATAAAAGGCAGGGTTTTTTTTTTCCTCCGGCTTCTACTTTCTGCCTCACAATTATTTATTTCACCTTTATCTAGAGCATGTATTACAAAAAACCCAACCCATGTAATAGTAAACCCCAAACTGCTTCCAGAAAATACTGTCAGTGACCCGGCTTGTGAGCTGATAGCTCTTACAGACATATTAAACCCTCTTTATTTACAGAAGACTTACTTGCCTTTGTTTTGCATTCAAGACTTTAGTTCTCTCCAGTGTAGCAAAATCGGTTCAAAATGCCGCTGTGCCCTCCAGCTAACATTTTACACGCCTGTCGCGTTGGCCTTGCCGCGGTTAATCGCTGGCGTAACGCGGGAGAGTTGCGTTTGCGGTCGCGTCTACTACCGAGCGGATAAAACACTGGTAACTCATCAGCCCTAACCTGCCTTTTCCTTCAAGTGCTTAATGACTGAGAGTGATGCCTTCGGATTTCATCGCAGCGGTTGTTACCCCTTTGAGTGCAAAAGCGAAGCTGGTGGGGGTGTGTGTGTGTGTGTGTGTATGTGTGTGTGTGTGTTTCCCGCTAGGTGGGGGTGTGCGCCTAAATACCCGGGGTTACCCCTGCCACCGAAGCTACCTGGCAATACGCGGGGAGGAGACAACGCTGCTGTAGAGAAGACAATTTATTTTAATACGTGCAGTCAAATACAGGTCTTGCTACAACTAAAGCCAGGCAGGCAGAGGCTAGAGGAAGGTACTCCTAATTAAAATGAAGATGCTTCTAGAGTTCCCACCTGGCTGCCTCGTCAGGCTCTAACTATGTCTGTGTAGGGATACACAATGTCCATGACCTTCTGAATGGTCTTTCAAGCCCAGAGACCGGAGATTTAACCACAGGGGTCAAAGTCTGAGAGTACGCAGCTGGCTACCTGGGGCATGGAGATTTACAGTTACAATCCTGCTGCCTCCCAGGGCTGTTGCTGCTCCAGAGAAACTCCAGCTTTTCACTGGATCTTCTCGCCTGAAGAGGTGGATGGAAAAATTGGCACAGAGGGAAATCAGCACACCTGCTGCCTGGACCTGCCAAAGCTGGTGGTGCACCCACGTAGCCTCGTGACACCACTGAAGCAGCTCTCTGACAGACATGTCCCACTGCGGTGTTTTTAAGCATCCCTCTGGGTTGATGGCAAATCCCTGGAATGCAGAGAACTCCCTACAGTGCAGCGCTTGGGAAGTCTTGGCGTTAGGGATATGTGAAATGACTGGCATTCCCATAGTTGTAGGCTCCTCTTGCACATATGTTGCAGAAGAAATGACAGTTTTCTGAAGGTATTCATTTCTCCCAAACCCTGGGGAAACATGCAAAAGTTGCTGGTTACTGCACTAGGTCTTTGCAGACAGGTTGGGGACTTCCAGAACCTGACTTCCTCTGAGGGAGTTTTGCCCTGCTAGGGAATGTAAAAGCTTTGAGAGTCCCGGTCTGTCTTCAGTTGGACTGCAATTCCTTAGTCCTTTCTTGGTTTTTGCACCTTTTTTTTTTCTGGGGAGGAAGCAAGTCTCTACTTCCCTGGCTTCTCCCTGCTTCTGCTGCGGTCCCTTATTGAGGGACATCTGCAGAGCGAGATCTGCAGAGCTTTAGTTCCTTGTAGCTGGGTTCCTTCCCACCGGCTGCCCCATAATATTTGCATCTCAAGGGCTTGTCCTTTATGCTACTGTAGTTCTAAGTACATAGAACTGTAGTTCTAAGAAGTCAGATCTAGAAGCAAGTAGCACGGTAATTCAACTATTTTTATCAATGAGTTTTGTGACACGGGCAGTATCAGAAGACTACTGTACAGGAATTTCACTTTTTCCTTATTTTTTTAAGAGAAGGTTAAAAGTTTTCACGCTTATTGCAAAGATTATCACTGGCATGTCAGAGGTCTGCAAACCAGGAGGTAAGGAGAAAGAACATGTGTTAAATTAATTGTCATGATTTGGAGGTAATGCCACGATCCTGAGAAGGGCTGACTCGTACTGTTTCAGTATTTGGCCTTGAGAGGAATGGGTAATATTGCAACCTCTGTTATGCCTCTCGAAATTCAGACCTGAGGTAGCTAAAAGCAGGGGCTTCCAGTTTGCAGGAATTTTGAAATTTGGCTGTGGTCAAAACTGGCCAGAATTGAAAACTTGTCAGTGTTTCCAGGAATCCAGAAGCTCCCCAGGCCCTGCAGCTGCTGGGGAAGTCTGATGTTCTTGTCTGTTGGGGCAGCTGTTGTGGGCTTCAAGCCTCAGCCTTCTCCAAAGGTCATTCAGAGCTGTTTCAAACATAAGCATTTTGGGCTCACCAAGGTAGTGTTTTGGTAAGCGCTCCCTCTCTGTGTTATCTGTATATCTGTCTTCTAACTAAATGCTTTGCTGGGGTGTTTCCAGCCACTCTTAGCCCTCAAACAAAGCTGTGTTGAGTAGGAGGCTGTAGGGAGGAGGCGAAATGCAGTCGGTCAAAGGATGCCTCGTTAGACTGTCTTCACCTCCTCCCTCCCCTAAGAGATGCACACAAACCTGGCCAGCCTGCCCCCCTGCTGGAGAAGAGCTCAGCTCTTGGGTCCTCCAAGTGTTTGAGTTCATTTCTCAAGATGCTGAGAGAAATTTGTGTCAGAATCTGTTTACCCTTTTTTTCCACCTGGGTTCCCCCACCTCTACTTAAGATTTTGAGCCATTTGAAAAGACCTTGGGTTTAACGTGAATAAGCTGGGCTGATGTTTACAGGGAAGAAGTGTTCATGTGCTTCTGCTTATTTATTTTTCTTATGAGAGAATAAAGACTGCAAAACAAAAGCTGTCACCTGGGTTTTCTGGGGAGGGAGAAATATTGTTTCTGAGAGCTGAGTGTAGGGCTCGGTGCTTTTTTGCCTAACTAAATAAAATGGGAAAAATAAACTGGAATTAGTCTGTCTGAGAGTCAAAAGCTCCAATGGGAGTTTTCCCCCTGCCTTCAGGAGATCCAGGTCAGTTAAAAGCAGTTCAGAGCCAGGACTGCTGCTTTTCTGTATTATCTAGCTGGGAATTGGAGTTGTTCCTGGATTTTGTTTTATCTTTAAACACAAGTTGCAGGAGTTAAGTGGTTGTTGTTGTCCATCTGCTGATATTCATTGCTGTCCTCAATGCATTCTCTCCAGCTGGTGTGGGACCGTGGAACTCACATTGTGTGTATGAGTGTCAAACCCGTGTTTTGTATAGGGGAAAGCACAGGATATTAAATGGAACTAAATGTTTTTGTTCCAGATGTGGCTGTCTGGCATAGACACCGTGGGACGGATACAGGTGTGGGCTGGTGATGAGGGTTCAGCCCTGAAACTGGTCCTTGGAAGTAATATCTGCCATCTACTGATTTCTCGGCTGACCTGCCCAGATTTCTCTCCAGTGAGCTCTGATATCAGCTTCATTAGAAGGAATTGTGTTTCTGTGGCCCCAGAGAAGCATCCGAGGAGCTAGCTCATGTTGGGATGTAGGACTGTCCCACCAAAGCCCTCTTTCCTTTGCCTGCGCCCTTTGCACCAGCAGCTGGTGTGTCACAGCAGCGCAGCAATCTTCCTGCTGTATTTGTTATTGCAGATCCCAAAGAGCTCACTGTAGGGCAGTTTTGCACAGGTAGAAAAGAGCAAAGCTGTCTGTGGCCAGCTGAGAATCCGGCTCCGTGTGCTGCACCCAGGGGCACGCTTGGAGCCAGCGTCAGGGGGATTCTGTGGGCTGCACCCCTGGGCTGGTCCTGCCGTCGAGGCAGCGATATGGAGAAGTCCTAGTCCGGCTGTTGCTCACTTGGAGCTTCTTGCAGAGTCTGAGCTGGACCTGACATCTGAAAATCCTGGCTGTGCTGTCCAATTATGGATCCTTAGGGATTACAGTTTCGATGGGGCTAATATGTGTCTAAATATGCAAATATGATCATGAGCATATCTCTGTGTGTGTCTTTCTGTTAACCTCTTCTGGGTGTTTGGAGAAAAACGGCAGAAAACCCATCTGGTTACGCTCACTCTTGCAATCCAACATCTGGCTGCCAGACTCGAGAGGCCGTGTAATCTCTGCTCATGTGGTTTCCATGCTTTGATTCCCCGCTACGACCCGGTGCTGGAGAGGAACTCAACCCTTGTGACAGAGCGTGAGCTGACAATGTGTTGGAAGGACAGAAGGTGGTCACCATTAGACCTTGTTTACATGTAAGCATTGCCAGGTTAATGTGTATCATTTTCATATTGCTTCATCCCCGCAGCCTTGGTCTTAGAAAGCTATTGCTTGGGCTGGAACTGCTCTTGCAGTTACCCAGATGTGTCGTAGAGGTGAAGTGCTAGTCCTGCACTATGAATGTTATAAAAAATGGAGGCTTCCTGTTAGTCTCTGAACTGAAATTCAGGAAAAATGTTTCTTTTCCCTTCCACCCTCCACCCCCCTCCAGGAAATGAGACCTTCGGCCTTCCCCTGCTTGGGTCCAGAGGAGGGCCACAAAGACGATCA
>RSEF01000003.1:50846488-50873049 GCA_003993805.1 Himantopus leucocephalus | reverse complement strand
CAAGGTCCCTTCCAACCTAAGCCATTCTATGATTCTGTGATTTATTTCTGGATAAATGGAAAAGGGTGGGATGACAACACCGTTCATGCAAGGAGGGAGAAGGTGGGTGCTGCAGCTTCGCCTCTGCTCTCCGGGTAGGGAGTTAGGACACTCCTCCAAAGTGCAGGATAGCAGCGTTGAATTCTTCCTCTGCTGAAGTGAACATATACTTGTCATCAGAGTGCCCTGCCTGCCATGACAGGAGCATTTTGGAGGTGATGAATACTGAGTTCCTGCAGTCAAAATTACTGAAATGCTCATTAGCTGGGGCAGTCAGGCAGAGGTGACACCCTCCAGCCCAGTGCCCAAGATGCTCACCTAGAAGGGAGACCAGATTTCCAAAAAATGCTGTGGGCAGTATCCTAAACACTCGAGGGGAGCCGTCTGCCCTCACCACGGTCTCATTCCACTAATTGAGCCCCGCATCCTCTCTTTAGCTCTAAGCATTTGGTGACTTCAGACGAATTGGCAAGACATTTTGAATCAGTCAACACCCCTTATTCAGTAAATAAGTTTTTTGCTTCCCCCAGTCTTGCCCAAAGCATTTTCCAGCTCCATGAAACTATTTTCTATTGGCTTGAAAGGGGAACAGGAATGAAATAAATTTGTTGACTGAGTCATTGAACAAGTAACGGCAGCTAAACAAGAACTCTGATTTACTGATATTCGTCACGATCAAATTTAGACTTCATCTTCTACAGATATTTAGGCTACAGAGTGGGTTTTTTTTCAAAGGAATTTACAATGAATTTGTTCATCTCGAGTCAGAATGACTGTCTTGGTGGTAGCTGGCAGTGACATTTGGGTTATATTAACTTCAGTGCAAAATTAAATATAGCGCAAAATTAAATATAGCACCAAGCAGTAATCAGCAACTTGAAAAATAAGGGAAAAAGAAGAAAGAACTACCTGCAAGACTGCAGATCAAAAGGAAAGAGTTATTGGAAAGTCACAGGATCAGTATTTTGTGTTAATTTTTTTCAAGGAAAACCAAAAAGAGACTATAGGCTGAAAATTGGGATAATCACATTCTTTTTCAAAGCAACACAACCTCAGCTTCTCTTGGAGAAATAATCAGTTTTTATCCTTCACCTTGACCAGAAAAACAAAGGCGGTGGAAGAGGCAGAGAGGAGAGAACCTCTGTTTTGTCTCTTGTACTAATGTGTACGCTGTTCTTGACAATGGTGAGAGACTTGTAGAAATGTACTGAAAAAAACAAGGAATTGGAGAAAAAGGATATTACTGGAAAACAACGAAAGTGAAAAACTTGTGTTTGTAGAAAGCCAGTTGGTTACCACTAATTTTTTGGTGAAGATTAAAAGCTGCTCACAGAAGTTGGTATCACCACTATCCACCCGAAACAACCTGTCACCTCCATTGACCTCATCTGTCAAGTTCTCAGCTCACAGTCAAGGATTATCCAGCATACCTCAGCCTTGCTAACGTTAATCTTTTAAGAAAAATACATCAAAGACAGACCCCACCTAGACCAAACAATATCCTATTGCCACAATAACCTCACTCTCAACTTGAACTAACATTAAACTAAGCAGCATTAACATCTGTATGGGCCCTCTGCTCTCCTAGAGGTGNTATTGCCACAATAACCTCACTCTCAACTTGAACTAACATTAAACTAAGCAGCATTAACATCTGTATGGGCCCTCTGCTCTCCTAGAGGTGGTTGCTCCTTCTCACCAAAGAAAATGCTCCCAGAAGAGCCTGTGGCTGCTTGTGGGGTTTATTGTCTGATGTATAGACAGGCCAAATTCAAACATCCAGCTTTCCTGATTCACAGCAATTGCTCATCCCAGATCACCATGGCTCAGGCGGAGCAGGCAGCTGGATCATCTGCACAGGCAGGGAAGAGCACTTCTAGCAGGAGATGGCATTAATTTCCGTAGGAATGAAATAATCCGTTCTATGTCACTTTCTTTGCCATGTGGCAAAAGAGAGAAGTGAACTGACAGTGGTAACTCCTGGTTTCTTCTTGTGATCTCTAAAACTGTGCAGATGATGCCATGCAAATTAAAAAGTCAGTTTTTGAACAAAAAGTCTGTTTCATCTTTTTCTCAAGGAACTCCCTACTACTGCTCACGGTACACAATCCACTCAAACACATGGAAAAAATCAAGAGCTGTCACACTGAAGCGACTTGCTGTCATTTCATTCTTGTTGGAGTCCAGCCTTGCATTGCTGTGGTAGGAACTGAAGCAGATCTACCACTTTCCTATAAACTTTCTGTGGACTATTTTCTGCTCTTTGTCATATGCCTTTCACTGGGATTGTGCTTTTTAGTGGGAGGAAATAAAAATGAAATTCAACTTTTCTGTTAATCAAAGGGATGCTCTGGTTTATTAGGACATGTAGGCGTTTCACAATACTGTGCTTCATCCACCTTCAAGGCGGCCAAAAAATGCAAACAAAATTGGCTGTAAAAGTTTCTTGTCTTCTTCCTGGTAGGATGAAGACTGTCATCTCAAGTATCACAACATAGTACAGAATGGAAGTGCTACTTGGTACAGCTGGCAAATAATCCTGTGGCACTGTTGGAAAAATGGCGTTATGTAGAAAACAATAAACAAATTACCCTAAAATATATATTCTGCATTTAGAATGATTGATTTGTGTGTTACCTTACCTGTGCAAAATGGTTTGGTTTGCTGAGAGCCAGGTGAACTTTTTTTCTTCAAATTTGGCATCTCACCTTTATTCTCTGAACTTGGTTTTGAGTTTCAAGCTTTCTGTGGTTCCCGTTTACAATGAATGATTAATAGACTTAATTTGGCTTGGAACTAATCCAAGCAAGGCATTGCAATCCAAAACTGAAACTGGCCCAGATTCAGGTGAAAATTTCCTGAAGCTAGTAAAACTTTTGATAAAAAATGAGTTCAGGAAACAGGTGAATTTGGGATGTCAGTATGTAGAGGTCTAAATTCTGAACAAATACTTTTATCTCCAATTTATGTTAAATTGTTCACATGTGGTATTAATAGCCAGGAGTGTCATGGAGTAAGAAGTCGGCTGCATTTCAGTGATCTCTGTATCAGGCAAGTCTCAACAGTCCATGAGGTCCTGACTGCTGGTCTTGCCCTGCGTCCCCAGCACGTAAAACTTTCATTCTTCATAAGTCCTCCGGGACATTTCAATTGCAATTTCCTTAAGAGACGGGATATTGATGTACTTCAGAAGGGACACAGGCAACGGAGACCAGAAAAATACTGCTGCTCCTGCTGCTTTCTGAAAACGCATCAGATTTGTATGTGTTTGGAGAAAGCTTGAATATCTCGAGAAGTGTTTTGTATTTTTTCACTGGGAACAGAAAGAGCCCTTGGGGGCACCTTCCAGTGTGATGAAGGTCTGTGAGTGTCTGATCGTTAACGCTGCATTAGAACAGCTATGCGCAAATAGGCTGTGTGCTCTTCTTTCAGGACCCTTTAGCAGATTAAGGTTAAGAAATTTAACTTGGCATAAAATTCTGCCCAAGCAATTACTGCTGAGGCTGCGCGGGTGTCTAGAAGGTCATTGCCTGAACCTTTGGCCTGAGATGAAATTTGTATTAAAAGAGCACGATAAGTAGGGCCCAGGGACCGCTGGCTGTGCGTGGGATGGACTGGGCTGTCTGCTTGCTCCCCCGAAGGCACAGCCATAAATATCACTGTGGTAATGAGAGCTCGTAGAAAAATCTGAGACAGTTCTTCCTCTGAGGGATGTTGACTTAGAAGAAGTTTGAATAGCAGTATGTGTTCTCTAACAAGGAGGTCTGGGACATCCTGTATTCTTTTGAGGTCCCCTAGTGAATCTATTGGCCAATGTCTGAGGAATTTTTGTACAAGAATTCACATCCAACGTCTGGAAAGGGGTATATGAATGTTTTCCCAAAAAGTGAATGGGCGATGCTGGTAAAATACTGCTGTATTGGCATGCAAGTAAATGCTTTTATTCTGAAGATACCTGTAATTATAGTTGTAGAGGAGCTAACCATGTATTTGTTGGGAGGTAATCAATCATGTCGTGGCCTGGCTTATGCAGGAATTTATATTAAATGGATGATCACAGTGTCTCTTTGTGTTTTAAAGACAGTAAATTTAATATATTTTCCTTTCCTTTCTTAATTCCCACATCATTTGTTTTACTTTTCCTGTCTTTCTCCCTGATGAGAAGTTGAGTTCTCCCTCCTGAAGTTGAGGGCTTTGATAAATCCTAGTGTCCCTCTGATTAATTTGTGTCATCCATTAGGTTAGTAGGATGCCTGTGGCTAGTCTGAGCCTCTGCACTAAAGTGTATGGAACAACTAGGTTTTCCAAAGGCCACTTCATCCCGTATGTTACAAGAGACCCTCAAACAGAAAAGATGATCTCTGTTTTAGAAACACCAATAACTAATCCCCATCTGAATCACACTGATGTAATATAATTTATTTTTTCAGTAGAATAAAGGGTTTGGATAGGAAACTCTCATGGGGAAACTAAGGAGCTGTAGTAGTAATGTAGGCTCGAGAGTCAGCTTGCCAAGAATATAAGTTCTATGTGGCGAGCAAGAGATTTTTCTGTAGAGTAAAAACTGAATTAAGATCTTCACAAGCCAGTTTTGTGTTCCCATGCTTTGCTTTAGTTAACTGAGCTGCCAAAAGGCATATCCTGTAAGGTCTGCCACTGACTGCACAGCCAGGGGCGCCAACAGAAGGTGAGGTTTTTCTTGTAGGTGATCTATGAACCTGCCCCTGTTTTCTGACATCCCTTTGTACATGTGGTTGTCTGCCTGGTGCATACAGCTTTCTTTGTCCTGCCTTCACCAGTACTGTGTGCAGAGAGTGAGAGCACCTGCTGGTGATGCTTAACCCCCAGTTTACTTACCACAGCATCCCATTAACTCTGCGGAGAATCTCAGGCTGTTGTTTTTTTAGAGCAATGAAGTAAAGTTAAGAGAGGTTGAGGCAAGATGTAGTATTACCTACAAAACATGTATACTAAATAGAGTACAAAAGTAGTGTTTTGTGATTGTGGCATAACTTCAGTAAAGGTTAATGTGAAAAGGGCAAAATCAGACCCTTTAAAACCACAAACATATTGCCTAGTAAAAAGCTCCACCACTGCAGAGGGATGGCTGGCATGACGGATGTTTTTTCTTCTCTAGTATGGTGAGTTTCTTCTCTAGTATTTCTTTTCCAGTATGTCAGGAAGGGAAGCGCATCCCACCAAAACACTGCCCTCCTTCCATCGCAGGGCATGGGACTGGGTGTTTACTTGCATCAGCCTGCTGTACAAGAAGGCAGGATGGAGCCTTCTCATGTCCCTTCCAGGTCCCTTCCAACCTCAACAATTCTATGATTCTATATGTTTCATAGATTTTAGGCCCTTTTTTTGGGCCCCTGGGAGGCCCTGGCAGGCACTGCTGTTTCCAGCTGACGACTGTGTGGGAGTCTGCAGCAGGGAAGTGTGCTGGCTGATGTGAGAGGCAGGGTCCAGCCTGAGTGCATCCTTCTGTGGACCTGGGAGAATCTCATTGCAGCAGGTGATATTCTGCCTTCGTTCCTGGAAACAAACCAGTGTGGCCATGCAACTTATTTTGCAGCCTTTCAGGCTACTTTGTCCCCCAGTTTCTGCTGCGCTGGTGATCAGCTATTTCTAGTACCGTGGCCTGCGTTCAGATGCTTTGCAACAGCTGCCTTGCTTCGGAGTCATGGCTGTTTCTCTCCTCTGACGATGAGGAGAGCCGAGAAGACAGCGCAGGAGGACATGTTGCCTCAGTCACGTGTCCCGCCTGGATGCAGGGCAGGCACTGGGGTACCGGTTAAGTCCTCCCGAGGTGCCCACATGTTCATAGCCCCAGGCTGCGGTTGCTGCTTCAGAGCCCTGACCCTTGCTGGAAGGCTGGGGAGCGCAGGGGCATCCTTCCCAGAGAGGGGTAGTGGCTGCATTTAAATCCCTTATCCGCGGGGACACCTTTTCCAGCACTGCAGTGACACCTTTTCCAGCACTGCAGTGACTTTGCTACTGTTAAGAGGATCAAATTCCAGCCCTGCGTGTACCTGGAGACTCTCAGATACAGGGGATATATATGTGTGTGTCCATGTGCATGTGCACTTTTAGACATGCAGGAATGGGGGTCCCTGAATCCAGCAGCGCCACGGTGTCAATACAGTGCTGGAGAGGAGTGTGCTCGGAAGTAAACCATTTGTCAAACTGAGTTTTGTTGTCTCAAAGCCCCAGTCCAGCCAAACGCCTCAGCAGGTGTTTGATTATAAGCAGAGAAACACTCACAAGCTTAAAGATAAAACAACCATGAATTACCTATCTGGGCAACACTAAAAAACGGCAGCAGCTGGCCAGCTGTGCCCTTCAAGAGCAATACAGGGCTCTTGGTGTAAAGTTACCTTTTTGGCCAACATTTTCTCATGGATGACACTGCTTATCTTTGACAGCCAGAACTGAAAGGAAGAAAAACTCAAAAAACAAAGAAATGAAACGAGGGGGGAATCTAGCAAGTGTAAACCCAAAGCTGTAGCCTGTGTAAAGTTCCTGACTCTGCAATGACGTGACTGTCGGGAACAAACCTTGCGCGAAAGCTGAAATTTCATTTTGGATTCATCAGTGGACTCTCTCACTACTGAAAAGAGAAAAGAGAAGAAAATCCCACTCCCTTATGAATTGCCAAGTGAATGCACAATAGCTGCATTTATTTTATTAGCCTCCTGACCTTTCCCTTCTCTGGTGAGGTTTCTTTTTCCTATTAGCTCTATTAGAGTGTCTACTGAGATGGCAACAAAACAAACACTGTTATTGTTGGCTAATTCGCTTTTAGCAGGGAACAGGGATGCACAGGGCGTGAGCAGATGCGTGCCTTGCACCTCCAGCCCATGGCAGGCATGGAAGCCACACCACGCCTGGGACACCAGGTCCCGGTAGGAAGCCCTCACCGTGAATACCACCACGCTGAGGATGCTGCATCCATTTTCACAAGGTGCTTCAAGTCGTACTTGACTTGGAGCATGGGAGTAATTTATTTGCCTCCAACGGGAGAGTGTTATTTTGTTTTGTACCATTTGTGTATTTTTGCCCAGATAGTGGGTTCCCCCCCATCTTTTTTGTAACTGCCCCACAACACCGCTCTTTCTCTAGAGGTGTGGGGGTGGCTGGGTGCTTCTCGTCCCCATGGTTTCTGGGGCAGGTTGGTTCGCTACAAAGCAGTGCAGCTGGTGGAGAGACGGGTGTGATTATTGTGGCAGCGCTTGCCCAAAGTCCCATGCGGATTTTGTGTCCTTAGTTTACCGATCAGTGGAGCTGGCTGCTCAGCATCAGCGGAACTGGGTGTTTCAAAAATTTGTACCAAGCATTAAGGGTCGTCTGTCCCGCTGGCACGGAGCAGGACTGACTGAGGAATTTTTTGACTTATATGGAAGTCTGAGAAAACTTCAGAAATAATTCTGGAATATGCCCAGCAGACTGCATGGTAACAGAGGAGCTGGCTGAGGAATTTATAGCTGTGGGGAGAGAATAATCATCTTATTTTCTAAAGAAATTTTGATCCCTGGAGGGGAAAAAACAACTCAGAAGGCTAGTGGAGAATCTGTCAATTATTTTTTTCCGTGGTGGGTAACTTATCTGGGACCTATATACATAAATCATAGTAATAACACAAACACTGCTGAAATTACCAGCAGCGTTTAAGCAGGACAATTTGGGGCTAGGATCTCACCAGCTTTCCAGAATGCCAAGATTACAGTGCCATGTTATTCTAGTATTAGTCACTTCTAGCAGATAAGATTGCATATAAACCAAAACCCATCTGCAGTTTCAGGAGGGCCAAACCGACCCATTTAGGAAGAGTCAAATTGCTAGTTCTTGAACATAAGTGGCAGGATGATAAATGCGACCTGTTTGTTGTTAACTCCAGGAAAGTGCAGCCAATTTTTCTTTAGTTTAGCCTACAGGAGAAAGCGTAATAAATCTTTGCATGTTGGCATTCGGAGAGTTCTCTTTTTAGAACAATGGCATACCACTTTAGAATTTAAGGGGGATGGCTGAATCAATTGCTCTCATACATTTATTCCATATGATTACTTTGTTCTCCTAATTAATTTGTTTATATTATTTTAGCACTCGGGACACTTAGTTACTTGCTCTAATCCATGGTACTAGACACTGTTAAAACTCACACCACCAGCAAACCACCCCACCTTTCTCTCTTTCTGTGGCTGTCTTGGGACAGGGAAAAAAGTTTACGGTAGCTGTTTTTGTTGTTGCACACAAGGTGTCTTACAAGTACAGTGCCTGCCTGGTCAAGAGGCAGCTGGAAGCATCCCTGACACCCTGATGTGTGCTGTGCTTGTCTTTAGAAAGAGATGGGGAAATTGCTGACTCTCCCAGGGAAGTTGTACATCTAAAAGTGAACAAATGACTAAATGTGCTATTGGAGGAGATGTGGTAAAACAGAGACACTTCAGACAGAGAGGAGAATAGAGAAGAACAGGGCCAGGACCCATCCAGTTATGGGATAGGCCTTTTCAGCAAGGCTTTGGGATCATGCACCACCTCAGGTAAGGTTATACTGAGCCTTTTGCTGACAGTCATATCAGGATATCTGGTACCCTGGATTCCCAAACCAAAGACTCAGGAATTGTGACTGCGGTATTGCAAGTAAGATCATAGAATCATAGAATGGTTTAGGTTGGGAGGGACCTTAAAGATCATCTAGTTCCAACCCCCCTGCCATGGGCAAGGACAATAATAACAGCTGCAGCATCACAAGGGCTTGCTTGCAGCACGAGCAGTGACGTTCACCTCACGCTCTGATTTCGCATTGGTCCCACCTCACCAGCCCTTTGAACACCCTCTGATTTTCAAGAAAGCTGCTCATGACAGGCAGAACAGCAGAGACTGTGATGCTCTTTCAGGCCTCATGGCACAAGGGGTTAAGCCAGGACTGGGGTGAACACAAATGTTTTTGCTGTTTGTGTTGAGAGGTGCTTTAGGGCTGCCTCTTAAGAGCTATTGCCCAGAAGGCCACAGTAATTAAAAAATGGCTAAGAACACCTTCAGCTCTTTTTCCTTACTTCTTTATACATCTGAATGCAGGTGCTCAGTGCAGCATGCTGAGGAGACTGTTCCCAGGCTCTGCATTTGTCTCACATCTGTGTAGTGCCAGCTGTGCTGGAGTCCTGGCTCATTAGCAGAGTTCCTACATCAGGACTACATCAGTACAAAAATATAGGTGCGAACAAATAACTGTCTTCTAGGTTAGCATCCTACTATTGTTTTCACCTTTTCTGTGCACAGATGTTCTTGCAAAATCCCAGTTAAAAGACAGAAAGGATTAGCAATGGCTGCTTCCAGGGCCTCGGTTAGACCCAGGGACTACCTCTAGTTACCTGGCTTGAGCCAGGGAGTATGTCAAGAATGTATGTATCCTTATGCACTAGGAAGATATATGCTCCATAAACTCCGAAGCCTTGATTGGCTCAGCTAGAAATATTTCTAAATGACTGTTGCAAAACATTTTGTGGTTTTAAAATGGCAGTTAGTCTTTTAATATTTTTTGAGCAGGAGCAGTCAGGAGAATAATAGAGTCAAAGAAATTCCAACCCAATGCACTCATGGCATCACAGTTAATAGCAGTGAACCAAATAGTGCAAATTACCCTAATGATCCCTTTTCCTTTAATAGCTGAGCTACCTCTGTATTTTTCAAATAACTGAGGTTGTAAAGTTTTCTACTTCTTAACTAGGTTGTTTTTTGGTGTCAGTTAATGTTATGTTTTATGAAGTCAATGTGGTGGTTTCCTGCCAGTTTTATTTCATGTTTTACAGACAAGTCATCTCTATAGGGTACTGTTAGAAAATATTTTATAACATTTCATGTCTATTTGCTAACCACAAACAGTCTCTCTGGTAAAACAAAATGCATTCAATTATCTTAATTTTTACTAATTTCACTTTTCTCTGAAAAGTCCCTTCTGATGTGGAGAGCGCAGCTGCACAGGAGGAAGCCAAGAGCAGCCCCGAGAGAAAACAGCGGTGCTGGCGGGAGCCGCTGGACGGGGACTGCGCTGCTCCCGGAAAACCAGCCCACGGGGAGGGGACCCCTGGGCTCTGCTCCCCTCTCCCTGCACCCGGGGCAGGGACGTGGCTCACCCTCTGCCGGCTTCTGCCCCCGCTGCGCCGGAGCTGCGGGCCATGGGGGAGGGCAAGGCAGACATCCCCCCTGCAGGTGACAAGGGCACGGATGGAGCTACGCCGCCGATGGGCAAAAGCATCAGCCCTCGTGGGTGCGTTTGACACGGGCTCACATTACTGGTCCCCAGCAGCCCGCCTGCAATGGCTGAGCTCTTGCTCCAGAGCGGCGAATACTTAGGAGTGAGTTACACAAAGCGGTGCCAACAAAAACCGTGCTGCTGCTCCGCTTTTTCTTTTTTAACGATGTGGACTGGCACAGCCCTGCTCTTTGGGATCAGCCCAGGAGGCTTTTAATGCTTTCCTTTCCTGAGCACAAGGGTGGAGTGAACAGACTGACCCAGGAAAGCTTGTTGCCTTGACCTTGGGGTATATATATTGCTTGTAGTGTTAGGAGGCTGGTTAACATAAAACTGGGATTATGAAAGGGGGTGTCTTCAGTTTGGAGCTTTGTTTGGGATACAATGAGTCTTTACCAGCTTCTGCACTCTCCTTTAATAGAAGCCAGCTGCTCTAAATACCGTCTTTTTGAAGGTTCAAGATTCCCAATATGGTTCTTTGCAATATATTTTCCATATGATTTTGTTTTAAACATCGTGTATGGCCTTATGGCCAAAAGACTTTCTCATCTCTGCAATCCTGTAGATGTAAAATAACCCCCACAAGGTTCAAGCCCTGAATGGTGTGCGAGGTTGAATCATTTTGTTGGAAGCAGGGATGGACAAATGGAAAGAACAACTTTGAGCACATTCTGTCACTGCAAGGTGCAAAGTATGTGTTGGGTATGATTCCTATTTATACTTGTATTCCAAAATAGTCCAAAATCCAAGTCTAAGTTTGCTCTTCTTAGTGCAGTGGAACAAAGTGCTCACCCCATACTGGGCCTGGATGCCTCGAAGGCATCCTATTACTCCAAAGAGCCTTTCCAGGGAAAAGGTGGTTCACCACCTCCTCGAAGGCTCAAATCTGAGGCACAAGTGCTGAGTGTTGATGCTGCAGTGTTTCCCCCCACAACAAGAGAGGGGCTCGCGGTCACCCTGGTGGCATGCAGAGTGACATGCTAGACCCGAGCATTACATCACCTCCATATACTGTCCCAAAAAGTAATTCCTTTCTACAGCAGCAGCAGTTTCATGGTGCCGAGCAAAGCGTCTCCAAGGAGCTGTGAGAAAGGCCTGTTCTGCATGTAAAATACCAGGGATTAATTAACATTGTGTATTGTAGCTGGTGTGGCTAGATAGGGCGGTGTAGGTGTAGGCTACTGGGGGTTAAGAACAGCTTATTCTGATTTCTTTTAATCTGTTGAAAATAAAAAAAATGGTTTAAGCAAAGCCAAAATACAGTATTACAGTACTGGGTGCCTGTGTATAAGCTCTCATTGGCTCAGTCAGACTCATTAAAACACTTAATAGCTACACCAGTGCAAACTACTGTTTAGGTAAGACCTGAGATTCTCTTTTGTGGAAGGAAGATCTTAGAAGAGGTGTGGGAATGATCTACCAATAATTGACCGGACTTGCTATAAAATGCATCTACAGGAACGTAAGAGCAAACAAATTGGTCAGGACAGAGGTTCACCCAGCCCAGCGAGCTGTGTTCTACACGCTGGAAGCCAGGGAATGGTATAAGATGGGGAAAACGTGAAGGGATGCTTCCCCGTTCTCCAGCAACTTGTGTCTGAGCCAGAAGGCAGCACCTTTGTATGTAATAGCTCTTGATGTATTTCCGGTTCATGAGCCTGTAAAGTTGTCCTTTGAACCCAAGTAAACTTTTATACCTGCGGCATCCCGTGCCAAGTGTACTTGAGGTGGAAAGATATTGATGGTGGATTCCTCGTGTCATGAATAGCATGAAAGGTTTTATCTGACTTTCACCGTTGTCAGCAGTGAGATCCAGAGAGCTACTCAGCCTTCTTGCAGAGATTTTTTATAACCAGATGTTCCAAATGACCTGAGATGAAATATTTAGTAATAGTAATAATATATGCCAGGCTTTTGACACGCAGTGTCTGCAGCTATGTCTGCCTTCTGAGGTCCAGGTATACCAAAAGAGCCATAATTCCCGTTGTAGTGATTCACACTGCATTTCTGTGCAGTGATTTTCCCATTTGGCATCCTTTATTCATAGCAGCCGCTCTTCTTCTCTTCCAAGATCCTGTTTCTTTTTACTTTGTTCTTTTCCCCTTGAGGTTTCTCACCAGTTCAGGGAAGATAAGTGAATACGGAGATGGAGTTGCACAGGGTGAGATGGAATGAACACCTTCAGAGCAAGCACCCGTTGTCATCAGCTTTTCTGGTTTCACTGGAGCTCTTGTACTTTCCCTTAGCTGCCTTCATGCAGCAAATGCCCTGAGTGACAACGCAGCCTAAGGTTTGTCATCGCCAGTGCCAATGCTGGGCTGCACTCTCTCACACTTTTTATTCAGGATGCAAAATTTTCAGGCACTGGAGGGAAAAATCTTTGTGTTATTTCCTAAAGAAACTTGAATATGCTGCAGCCACCGTCTGCCGACAGCTCATAAATTAAAAACAATTAAATGCACAAGACACAGCGAGTCACTGCTTCCTATTGGCCTGCCTCCTGGCAGAAAAACCCCACCAAAAACCCAAACCCAAACTCCCCAAAAGTGAAAGAAGAAAAGAAGCATCAGGGAAACAAACTGAAACACGGGAAGACAAGTCTTGTGACCCATTAGCTCTTTTGTTTGCAGTATAAATCACTCTGTTATAATCATAAATTGGAGGACATAATTGGACTCCGTGTATAAATCTATTGCCAGTGATTACAGGCAAAACGCCCCGAGCGATGGAGCCTGCAATCCAGCGCCGGTGCGGTTTGGGGGGAGGCCTCAGGGAGGGGGAAGGGAGCCTCTGCAGCCGCCAGAGTATTTTCCATGAGCAGTTCTGTAGCTGGAAACAGATGCTCCATGCTGCCATGCAGCCAGCAAAGTAATGTGAAAAACATTATGAAGATGATACCCTTCAAAGGATTCTTCGCTTTGCTCATTGTCCGGCGGTGGCTTGTCCTGCTCCTCACTCCCTGCCAAAAGCCCCATGTGGGTATCGTAAGTGTGTGTCTGCCCCATCCCTCTGAGAAGGGGGAAATGCCCCCACCCCTAAGGTTGGGTTTGCTCTCTCCTTTGCAGAAGAAAGGTACTGTTGCTGTTTCTTAGGTTCGGGTCCTGACTGAACTACAGAAGGGCTTTTAGATCTCCCTGGCAGTATTTCCTGAGCAAACGTGAACGCTCTGCCTGCAGGAACGAAAGGTTAACTTAACCTCATTTCCCACCCAGCCATCCACCTGGGCACCACCTTGCCCTCTGCTGCCCTGGGGTGTGTTTGCCCTGTGCCGTTCCCTTCTTTGCTCAGTTCACGTAGTTAACCATGTTATAAAGAATAGAGCTATGAGCAGTGATCAAACCTGGGACTGTAAAAGTCCTGTCATCATTTTGATTCATAACCTTTCCCCACAAGGAAAAGCCTGGCGATGCAGGGTAGCGTGCCCTAACATCGCGCCAGCCATTTTAAATTAAGATCTGATAGCTGGGAGGTGGGAGAAACTTGCTCAGCGGTGCAGTTGTCCTTCAAAGTCAAGATGTCTCACCAAGACCCAACACTCCTGCTAAGGCTGTGGTGTTGGAGCTCAGCATTTACAACCTCAGTTTCAGGTTTGTGAAAAATAGCCGGATTAGTAAGGCTGAATTCTGCACTGGTGCTTGATGGTTCTTCCCTTGTGTATGTTCCTGCATATTCTGCCCTCAACAGTGCTGATTCCCTAGAGGAGCATGTGCTGGACACGTGGCGACTGAAAGTGAATTTAGATGGGCAGAGGCTGTTTGCTGCTGGCTACAATGCAGGTGCACCTTAATGTAACTTGTAAGTCTGCATGTGCCCTTAGGAGCATGTTCCTGCCTCTGCCCTTCAACCACTGAAGTAGCCAAGATGAGGGAATGCTGCTGTGGAGATGCCAAGGGAGACGTAAGACCACACAATGATGGGATGAGAGAAGGACCATTGTGTGAAATGATGGATCACAACAGCTTTTGTCCAGGTTGGATGAAAAGGTGATGCATTAATTAAGATGCGAGACAGTGAGAAACTGCTTTTACAGGTAGTTGTCCAGATGTACAGGTCAGCACGCTGCAGGTGCAAGATGCAGACGTCCTAGGTGTGGGGACCCGGAGAAAAGCCTGAGTCCAAAGTGAAGCCCAGGTTCTAGACAGGGTGGTGGGACTTTATCACAACAGCCAAGAAAGGTGGTGTGCCGCAACCCCGCCTCAGCTGTGCCACAGCCTTGCTCCTTCTTGCCTCTGCGTCTTCAACCCTTCTCAAGGCTTCCTGCCCCCAGCAGGGTTCTGCTGGGCCCCGCACCCCAATGCTGGGGGTTGGGTGAGATGGGCTCCTGCCACGCTGAAGAGCCCCTCCAGGCAGTGAGGTGCAGCAGGGCGGGAGGCAGCCGCTGGCTGCTGTGCCGGGTGAGGCTTTGGGCACTCCTTAAGGCGAAGCAGCCTCTCTCCACCACACTTGGCCCTTCCATTACGCCATGGCTCAGCGGGCTCCAGAAGAAGAAGTTCTTGTTCCAGAAGAAAACTCATTGATTTAGTGCAACTGAATGGATTTTTTTTTTCTTTTTCCTACCAATTTTTGACTTTAAAAAGGTATCTTTCTCTTACTCCTAGCCTTGCATCCTTTCTGCAGCAGATGCTTCATGGTGTTTCAAATGCTCTACCCTAAAATCAGCGTGACTGCTTTTCTAGCCCAAAGAGAGATTGGTTTGCTTTCCAGTTCTGGTGTCCCCATAGCTGCCTGCTACCTGCGTTCTGGTGACGTTTTTCTTGTTCCATATTTTTTCTTCAAACGCAGTATTTTGAGCATCTACAGTTTACATAAAGCAGAAATCCAGTGTTCCCCATGTTGCCCACCAGCATGGGTTATGGGACAGATTTTTGGATATCTGGGGAAGCATTCCTCGTGTAGATAGACTTTTCGGCTTCAAACTGTGAAATGGCTCTGTTCTTCCTCTTCCTCCCATTGCATTTCATCCCGTAACATATTTTGGGAACTTCCGTGTCCAGGTGCCTCTTGCATAGAAAAACATACTTGTTTTCCAGTTTGNCTGGTTTTTTTTTTTTTTTTTTGGTTTTGAATCTGTCTTAGAAAGTGAGAGCAAGTGCTAGGTTTTCTTAACCATCACTTCTTTCAAAGTTCACTTCTACACTACCCATGATATACTACTGTATTTGTCTTTCAAATAACTTTTTATTAAATTTGTGTAGCGCACAATGATTTTCTTTTACAGAACCTGTATTTCCCTCTATTAACACAGTATTTCCAGCCAACATCAAACTTCCCCCATCTTTAACAAGCCTTCTGGGGGTATAAAAGTTTTTGGCAGCGATAGGAACATTTCTAATCCTATCTGTGCAACTCTTGTTGCCATTTGGCTTATTGTTTTTGAGTCTTTACCATGCTAAACACTCATTTTAGCCAGACTGCTGGTTCTTGTTTTTCTTCTCTCTTATTAGCACATGGCACTTGACAGGGTGGTGTGATCCTGACCAGAAGACCACTGTAGAGCTATTTCCTTGTAAGAAAATTCTATAATAGCTCAAATTACTGAAAGGGGAGAGTGTCTGCTGTAAATGGGGTCTGCATATGGTGTGCTGTGCATGCGTTGGAGTCCTGTTCAATGGTACACTTCTCTGGGCTCACAGCAGCTAAAAGGGACACAAGGTTATCTATACTATTCTCTTCTTATAGTGTTAGCTCTAACAAATAGCATTTTAAATGATCCCTTAGAGAGTGTGAATGCTGTTCTTACTGGGATCATAATGGACCAGCACCTCCTGGTGCAAAACACATGGCTACCGTTTGGGTGGTGTGTTGGGTCTCTGTGACACCAATCTGAAGATACTTACAGCTTTGGTGGGAGATCCACATTCAGATCATGAGCACAGGGATTTCCCTGCTCAGGGAGGGGTAAAGCACCATCATCAGGGATGCAAAGGGAGAACGTGTTGGATATTAGACCCATCTAAGAACTGGAAAGAGCACTTAGCCCTTTGAATAATGCTTTGTGTATAGCTACTCCCCTGTTTTGTCAGGAGAAAGCATCCCTCCTGTGCTTCAGGAGGATGGAAAACCAGAAATGGGAAGGGGAGGGAAGGGAAGGGAAGAGAGGGGGATGGAGGGGAGGGGAGGGGAGGGGAGGAAAGGGGAGGGAAACCAGTGGAGATGTTCACAAAAAGATGGAAAAGGAGGGAAAGACAGATGGACTGGGGGATGTTGTTGGACTCACTCAAAAGATTCTTGAAAACAGAAAAGCTGCCACCATTTTTTGAAGGGAGCTTTTAAAGCATTATGACTTATTTCACAGCTGCTGTAAGAAAATGAAGACAAAAGGAGAGTATGAAAAAACAAAATGGAGCATGTGCCAGCACATGAGGCACAACTCATGCCTCTCAAAACAGAGGCTCTCTGCTGACTCCCAGCAGCACCATAAGAGTGTGCCATGAGTCCTCTCTGGGCAGGGCTGGCATAACCACTCATGGGAAATCCACTTCTGTTTGGGTGAAGATATCACAAAATCTCCAGAACCATGTAGAAGGGCACTTCTGAAGGTCACCTAGTCCAGCCCGACCCTTGATAAACAGGTCAGTCCTGGGGAAACCCCCAAGGCAGGGAAGCACACCCCGTACCTGGGACCTGCTCTAGTGCTGCAGTGCCTCCTGAGGAAAAGATTTTTCCTAATGTTAAGTGAAATCTCCTAAGTCACAATCTGTGGTCGTGGCCCTCTTTTGTATCATCTGGCACGAGTGAGACTGGTTTGGCTCTGCTGTCTTCATAGCTCCATACTCTTTCTTTGGTCACAGCTTTCTGCCTGCGCAGCCGATGCTTTTCATGGCTTACCCAGAGCCCAGCACCACCTGGGAGTTCAGGCCAAGACCTGATCAGGGGTCAGCTGTTGGAGAGGTAATACTGGGGGTGCTGGTGGGGCCACACAGCCACCTGGATTGGTCACTGTCCTCACTGTTGGGGTAAATGGCCATCAGAGCAAGGCTGCAGCTCAGACACCCCAGGAGTCACCCCCTGAGACCACTCCACTTTAGGCTCTTTGGCCTGATCTTTGTTGGCTGAAACTTCTTGTTTTCACTGCTGGATTTCATCTGAAACCAAGTTACTGTGGGCTGAATCAAGTTGCTGGGGAGTCAAAGAAGGGCGAGAGCCNAGAGTGGGTGCAGGGGAGGAAGAGCAGCCCTGTCCTTTCCACCCCTGTGAGCTGTTACACAGGCTCAGCTCGAGTCGGCAGTGAGTAGAGGGGGGCAGGGTAATCTGTGGAGGTACCTGCCTCTTTCATGGACTGTAGAGTAGAGCAGATGACCTGCTTGTACCAGGTGTCTAAGTTGCAGACGGTAAAAATAAACAAGATGACACCCATGTTTTGCCAGGCTTTTCTAACCATGTGGGTCAGAAAGACAGTGTTTTTATAAGAAACGAAAGTTGAAATTTTCATCTAATCCAGATGCTTTCAGGAGTGGGGACTTCATTAAAAAGTTCAGTATCAGCAACTCATGATACAATTGCAAAAGTTGGCAATGCCGAGTTTCTGTTTGCCAGCGTTTTTAGAAGCCAAGTTGTGCCGTGAACAGTGGCGGGAATTGCAACATTTTCCCCATTTTAGAAATGGTTTGTAACTCTCTGTAATGTCCATGGGACCCACCTGCTGACATTCTCTGGTAACATTTTCTGATAGATTATTTTGTACAAGCAGTTAATTGCTCTCTCTGGATGAGTTCTGGTTTATTGATGACAAATTCAGAGCAGAAAACAGTATCAGTGCCCACAGAAGACAAACAAAAGAAGCCAAAGTATATGCAATTTATAATAAGATGATATATTTAGCTCTGTTTAGCATATGTTAGCAATGAGGGCAGTGGATGTTAGATTTAGTTGGATCCAGAAACATGATGAATATTAGTCCCCCTGGAATTATTCCTGGTGAATCTCCAGGAAGACTCACTAGTATTTTAATAAATTAAACACAAATGGAAAAGAAGGAAAGAAAAAAATAACCGACCAATTTCTTCTTTTCATCTTAAAAATTCCAGTTTCAGATCCCCACAGTCCCACAGGTAATGCTCTAGCATGTTGCATTCAAACAAACAAAAATAACGTCACTGAGAGAAGTAACTTCCTCTGGGTCTCTAAGATGCTAAAATTTATCTCTAACGTAGTGTGATGCCTTCCTTACCCAGGGCCAGCTGGCTTGCTGGGGTAGGGCTCTCAGGTGCAGAATGACACCCCTTCTGCCACAGATTGTCCCCAGGCTCTGCTGAATGATGCCAAAGGGGCTGTGTGCCCACAGCTGCTGGAGCAGACCTTCGTCCAGAGCAATGTGGGGCTCTCTTTGGTGCTTCTCTCCTAAGACAAACTCTGGGGACTTTCTCACAAGTTTCTCTGCAGGGACAGGAAGCCTGCGCGTGGAGCGGGTGGACCACAGCCGCCGCCCTGATGCTGGGGGAGCGGGCTGAACTGTGGAGGAAGGAAAGCTGGGCAGTGGGCTGGAGGTGGGCACAGGTCTGGGAGAGGTACTCTAGCAGGGCAAATCCATCTCCCTGGACTGTGGGCAGTGGGTGTGCAACCCCTTTGGGGAGCCAAAGGGACTCCACCCTGCACTGGGTCGTCTGCTTGTCCCAGTGGGGTCTGGGGACTCTTCTTCAGCCTCACAGCACCCTGGGCCAGGGATTTATCCTGATTTGCAATACCTAATGGTATCACAGTCTGGTTTGTGCTCTTTTGTGCCATTGTCAATGAGATCCTTCTGTTCAGGCAGTTCTTTCTCCTCCCTGCTATTCTCCCGGGATGTGTTCATAGAGAACTGTTTTACTCTTTCTGTGCTTTACATTTTCAAACAAACTAAGCCGATCACCCCTAGTATATAAACTTGCTTGAGGAAATCAGAGTCTGTTTTTCTGATCTTCCTGTATTTGCATGCAAAACAGATCATTTAGCACTTTCTAAAGTGAGTGTCTTGACAGACCAAGGGAAAGTTTATTCCCAGTTTCCTGCCTCAGGTGGTAGCAAGACAGACTTCCATGCCTCTCAAACCCCTGGAAAAAGAGGTTGTGTTTCTTTACATTGGTAATCTGGAGCCCAAATAGTAAGTTTACCTAGCAGTTGTGACAGTCCTGGTGGCTTTCTTTGGGAGGCATGAGAAAATCCCAGCTCAAAGCTGAGCTGTGGAGGAGGCCTGGGGGTTGTCTTCATTTTAAAGTAGGTATTAAAATTAACTATTTTTACCAGGAACTGACCATAATATAATAATAAGGTATTTGTGAATGGAGAAACAGCTTTTGGGCTCACAATCAATTTTTGTATTTTTTTCCCTTCAGTATAGGGAATTGCTGCTGGTATGAAATACCCGGGGGACGTACAAAGAACTGGCCACTCTGTGATATCCAAAGGATGTGTCAGGCCGTGCATTTTGAAAGGGGTCTGGAGGGAGGCAGGTGGGAGGGGAGCGGGTACTGTGCGTGCCTAGCCTGGGTACCATCTGCATGCCTCTGTGGTGGCATATGCAATGGGCAGGGGGGATGTGGTGGAAGTTCAGGCATGCTGGGTCATCACCTGCAAGACACACTGAAACTGTGAAATGCTAGAGACACATTTAGTATCTCCTGTGCTTACCTTTGATGATTAAAGTACATTCATAGATGGATCCTGCTTTGCCCAGCTATGAGCTGAGGATCTCGGAAGCAGAGACTTACAACAAGGTCAAGCTAGCAAGATAGCTCTCATAACTTGTTTTCCTTCAAGGATCCCCCAGCAGAGATGGGTACAGACCTACCTTCTCCTGGTGGGGATTAGGCTGCAGTTAAACCTTCATTGCTGCTGTGAACTGATTTGAGTTACCAGAACAAACAATAGTACAAAACGCATCATCACCCCGTATATATGTGTGGTCTTGTGCCTGTTGAATTAGCCAAAGTTCTCAATGCAATGGTTACAACAGCTCTGTGCTTCACGCAAAATCAGACTGGTGCTGCTCGCCCACCAGAGCAGCGGCAGCACAAAAATCTAGTACGGATGAAAGCTGCATAACCAGATGACACGTGTTTGTGCAGCAGTCCATCACTAATTAGGAAGAAGGCGCTTAGATAGACATTTGAGAATAAGCTCTTTGCACCAGATAAATGCTAAGCACAGAGGAACAACCTACAGAGTAGGGTCCTACCAGGGTCCTGTTGGGATCTCAAATCCATGCCAGAGATTCTCAGGATGTTCAAAGCTGTGTTTGGCAACCAGGAGAAAGCTGCTTAGCCTGGAGGAAAGCAAAGAAGTAAAATCCATTGCAGAGTAACTCTTGAAGCATATATTACATCATACGCACACTGGCTTTAATCATAACCACTGTGTCAGGTCCCAGAGTTTACCTCCACTTACTATTATTTCAGCTCAGCTTGCCATTCAAGGGGATCTGAAAGTATGTAAATTTCTGTTGCTCAGCCCCTGTCTTGAAAACCAAACTAGTTTTCAAAGAACCTCCTTGGAAGCAGGAAGCCCTCTCCATAGACAGGAGTGCTCGGGGTAAGCAGTGCAGCAGCAGTCACTCCTGGCTCTCTTTGGACCTGTTTTTGATGTCACTAACATTTGACAGGGAATATTCCCACCAGTCTTTGAGTCCAAAATGCTGCAGAGTAATCACAATAATGTGATTAAAATAGCAAGAAACGAGAGAGGAGCTAAGAAGCATGAGCAAATGAGACACTGCAGAGACATGTGAAAAACGTTGGTAAACTGGTGTGAGGGAGAAATGCATAATAACATTTGACTAAAGATGAAGACCATAAAGCTAAATGGGGACTACCTGGTGAGGTTTTTAAAAATTAAAGCCATGATAGCAATAGGAGCTTGTAGTGCCATTATGTTTCTTGTACAGGTAGAAAAAAAAAAAGTGACATTTTGGTTTATGGAATACCTGAACCTTGGGCAGATATGAGGAAAGGGAGCTAAGACAGTTAAAAAAATGGTGTCATCAGTGGCAGAGTCACTGCAGAAACAGGGATTTATCTGGAGATGTGTCATGCAGAAGGAGAAAGCAATCTCAAGGCAAGAATCTCACGAGGGTTTTAGAGAGCAGAGGCAAGTTGGGAGTCTGGGCTAGAGAAGGCAAAAGAGGAAGAGAACTTCTTGTAGATCCTGCTGTTGCTGAAAATAAACACCTTTGGCTTTGACTGATGGAGCCAAATGAGGCTGAAAAAAGGTGCATTAAATGGAGACAGCACATGGTGAGGTGTCACTCAGAGGGAGCAGCAAAAGAACACAGCATGTACCCAGCAGGGAAGGAGTTAAATAAACAAGGTTACAAAGGGGAAAAACAAACAGGGAAGATCCAAGAGTGGTTGTGTCTGGGTGTTTGGTGCAGATGGGCTTTGGGGCAGCAGAGAAAATGATTTGTTAGGATGCAAGAACCCAAGTATGCCTGGAGCTGAGCTGGGCTGGTGCAGGGAGAGACGGGGTGGAAGTCTGCTTTCTGACACTGTACAAATGCCAAGAAGCAGAGAGCCTTCAACAGCCAGGAGAAGAGGCATTTTCTAAAGCAGAGACATTTCTCTGCTATAGACTGAACAAACCACTGTATCAAAACATGATACAGAATAGTGTCTGATGTGAAGCGAAGGAATGAATGTCCCTGCTCAAGCACCTTGCTATGAAATGAGAGGTCACTGAGGGGTCAGTCACAAGTGATGCGATCAAGGAAGAGATTTATAAGAGCAAGCAGATGGTGACATATTTTAAAGAGGTTATAAAAGGGGGAATCCTCAGGGCAGATGTTTTCTCAAAGACACCGGAACAAAGCACTGGCAATGACGAGAAAATATGCAGAAAATATGCGGCTGTTAGAAGATGGCAGCAGCCAGATGGTTCAGATTAACTCAGCAATGACTGCAAAGACAAAGTGCAGCAGCAGGTGGGTCAGGCCTCAGCAGAGCTGCAGCTGTGCAGCAAGCCGTGTGTCCTCCATCCTCTTTACAACGGTGGAAACATCTGGCAATGGGACTTCAGACCTCACACTCTTCACCTGATGTGTTAAACTCCACAAAAAGCCCTGCTTTGAACCCTTAGGATAAACTCAAGCTGGGCTGTGAGAGAAACTGGTTCTGGTTGTGTGAGAAAGTAGTGAGAAACTTGCAGTTTCATCTGGTTCATGAAAGCAGATGCACCTAGGCAGGTTTGACACATGCCACCCAGTAGCATGAACAGGAAGACATAAGCTTGCCAGAGGCCAGACAAAGGTTCATACATAGTGAAGTGTTTTGGTGGAGCACCTAAGACCTGGGCAGATGTTTGAGCTCATACAGTCACCAGGAGAGCGGACATGACGTCTGTGAAAGAAGCAAAGAGGGAAGATGTAGACTCACTGGAGCAGTAGGAAGTAGGATAAGGTTGAGGATATTTTTTTTTATCTGAAGGGATATGAAGACCTGGAAGGACAATAGGCAAGAGAGGAAAATGGTCAGAGAAAGTACACTAGAGATTTTTAGAAATAACCAAAAAGTAGGATTCTGTAGATGTATAGATGCGGTACTCTACAGGCAAAGCTGTGTGACGGGGGCAGCCCCTGGCCCCATCATAGAAAAGGCAATGGTGCTGGCTACCAAGTGCCTCTGGAGGGGTGCAGCCCTTGGGATCACCAGGTTGTCAGCGTAAGCATTCAGTGTTTTGCCAAGCCCAGCACAGCCCTGTGGTTTGGGCAACAGGAGCAGGGCAGGTTCCCGAAGAGTGCTAGACACGTTTAGCTTGGCTACTCTCAGGAAGGTCTGTTTTATAAGTTTTCTCTCAGTACAGTACAATTTTATAATTCATTTTTACTGTATAGGAATTAACTGCACATTTTGGAGAGAATGCTTGCCAAAAAGAATTACTTCTCTTCCTTCATAACGTAAGTCTTAAAAAAGCCTAAGAGGTTTCTTAGCTCTAGTGCTGAAAACGTGGCACTTCTGAACAGACAAGGTCCTCTCCAGAGACACAGTGGCGTGGGGTTGTGAACACTTCAACAAGCAACTGGAGTTCTAGGGCTTTCTATTTGCAGTATAGTGAACAGGATCTGCTTTGGCTAGAATGTTCTCTATCAACAGCATACTGTTCGTCATTAACCTTTGGCCAATAACTTTTTTTATTGGGTTGGCTGAAGCCTGGCTAAAAGTTCAGTCAGGCACTGGCCTTATGAATGTGTTTCTAGGAAAAGATTTTATTACAGAGGTTTAAAAGTTCTCACACTCTAATCCCTATTTGAGGGTAAAAAATGAACTTTAAATGAAATGCATACATTCATGTTCAAATGTTTTATGTCATTTACACAACAAACTTGTAACTTACTGCCAAAGCATTGGAATGAGACATATTTTTTGATTTATGGCATCTGCTGACTGATATTTTACACCTATCCTCAGTGACTGAAATGGAAATTCAGAAACATTAGCATGAATACCAAGAAATCCTGATACGGATACTGTGAAGTCCTGTTATTAGTCTGTTCTGCCTGCCTCCTCTTGGAGCCTGTGTGGCTTTTTAAGCTGTTGACTTTCCAGCCACTGCCCACCCTGCAATTTAATTGTATTCAGCACGCCTTTATCATATGTCTGCTGCTCCTGAAGTGTGTTCTCTACATCCCTCTGCATTTATTGCAATACCTACTAAGCCCTTTTACCAGGTCCTTTCTGGTAAAATCTCACAGTGTGTCCATTGATTCTCAGCAACTTATTTCAACTTATTTTTTCTGCTTAGCTGTTTAGATATTTATACTGCAGCAATCCCACCGTGTTTTCATGTCTCAAATCGGATATCTACAGATAGTGCACCGATGATGTTTTCTGGGGGGAATTTTGTTCCCACCTTTTAACAGAGTTGCAGTTGAAGATTCGGACTGTAACTGTCAAGCAGGTTAAAAATTTCACTGATGCACGGGGCTGGGCAACCTGGAATTACCTAAGGCAAACTGTGGTTTTGTTGTGTTTCTTTGTTACCAACAACAAGCTCTTCCCTTGCTCATAGAGAAAGACAAACTGAGAGAAACTCTACTGGTTGATTAGCTGCAGTGGACAGATAATTTAATAAGAAAAAATGAGGTCATTGCACTGAAACCATGGCATTTAGGAGCGTGGTTAGAAGTCTTTGCCTGTTGTTTTAACTCTGTCACCTCCTTTCCATGTAGCCTGGTGGCGGCTTGGAGGAAGAGGCAAAAGCTCTGTTGGTGTGACCCAGAGGAACCGGAAGGGAAGACCTGAATTCTAAACAACAACTCCCAAGATGTTTCTCTATTTCTACCTCTGTCAGGTTTGTGCTCGCTGAAAGTAAACCCGAAGAGCTGGCAGGTTTTGGCTGGGTCCAGGCTCTCAGCCGCTGCGGAGAGCACTTTGCTTTTGTCACTGGGCTCTTTCGAGGACATTGCAGAGTCCTGTCCTTGCTGGACTCTTGAGCGGCTCTTCTGTGGGAGAACTCAGAGGCACGATGCTTCTTACGGATATTTCTGTTTATCCCATTGGGGAAAAATTCACCTCTGGACAAATGTGTTTTCAGGCTGACGCTGTGATAATGATTAAGGAAGTTAATGGAATTGGCATATTTATACTTCATGTGGTACCTCTGAATACTTCACTATTCTTCCACTGAAGGAGGAAAACCCAGCCAGTCACCTCAACCTACAGGCTGGAAAAATAATATTCAACTTCTTTATAGATAATGTGATCCGAGCCAAGGTCTTCGCATGCTCGTCCTTAAACAGTACCCCATGGGAGGCAGCAAATGCTTTAATAATAAGGACTGCTCATTGATGGGTTTGCCATGTATAGAGAATTTTTCTACGTATGCACATATACATAGTTATGTACATATAGATACATTTTTATATATGTATATAATTTCTGTATAATCAAATGTATCTGCCCATTATTGTAGATCTGCACCTGACTAGTAAGTCCTGAAGACAACTCATCCCATCCTGTTCACTGTCATCTCCCACCCCCAAAACAGGTCTCAGTAAGGACGAGGAAAAGGTGGAGAGCCATGAACAAGAGCTTTGGCTTCAGGCTACCGAGCTTCATTGCCTGACCCTGTCACTTGCCTATGCAGCTGTGGGACAAACATTGTCTTCTGGCTCAGCTGCACTTGCCCCAGATGCTGCCTTGTTGCAGGGCCAGGGGAAGAGAAGGAGAGGAGCTTGCTGGAATTGCTGTCTGGGTGAACCAGAGTGACTTTGCAAAGAGGACTCGAGCACCAATGTACCACAAGCCAAGCAATGCTGGGCCATGTGGGCAGTCACAGCAGAGTGGTTACTGCTGGAACAGTCCAGATAATGCTCTGCAATGGCATGGCCATGGTTTCTGGTCTAAGACAAAGATTTCCAGTGGCTCACTTCCACGGTGGTCACAAGTTTGTAATGTTCCCCTTGAGGGCTGGAGCCCGGCACAGTTTATGTGCTGTGCCATCAGGTCACAAGGGTGAAGGCTGGGGCTAGGTGCCTGTCTGCCAGGACATCCCCCCGGGCAGCGCAGTCCTGCAGAGCAAGTGATGGCAGGGGACATTCCTCACTCACCCCTGCAGGAAACCAGCTCCTCTTCTGGGCTCCTGGGACAGCATTAACCTCCTAATTACAGAGACCCCCTATAATCAATGGAGATTGCCTTAGCCAACCCACTTACCCCTCTAGCCACAAGTATCCAAGCCACCGGCTGTCTTGCTCTTCTGTAGCAATTATACAGCCTCTACCAAACCCCCAAGCACTCAGACCCTGAGTCAAGCTCTTTTGGGGGGATTTCCTCTGGAGAGAGGAGACTGGTTACTGCCATGGAATTTGCTATTGCCCTTTATGAGCTGCCTGCACTTAAGCAGAGGCTGCGGGGCTGTGTTGCTCCTGAGCAGCCTGGAGGAGCTTGTATTACTGGCCAGGGCAGTTGCAGCAGTGCTTCCAGATGTGAAGCACAAGAGGGAGCGGCTGTTTTGCCCTCTCACTTCTGCCCACACCAGGGTACCTGTACCAGGGCAGAGCCACCCAGAAGCTAATGGGAACACAGGGACAGGGTTGCCATGAGGAGATGGCCAATGGGGTTTCTCCTGCTCATGGTGGTGGAGGTTTTTCTGCTTGCGTGGGGTGGCTGGACAGCCCATGGACACGTCCTGCAGACGCCCACTGCTTTTCCACTCTTGCCTTGTCTACTCCACTCAAGAGATGGGAGCTAGAGAGGCAAAATAAAAGCTGGATGTTTTAGGACATTGTCAGATGTTACATCTACAGACTTGCCTAGTGCTGCAGGTGAAACTAATCATTCTGTCTTGACATAATCCAAAGAAA
>RSEF01000003.1:50831593-50846388 GCA_003993805.1 Himantopus leucocephalus | reverse complement strand
AAAAAAAATATTTATTTCCTTTAAAAGAAAAAGCATTTTTTACATTCTTAGGAGCTGATATTTGTGAAGAGCCTGTCTTGAGCTCTTGCGATATTAAATCCAACATGATTTAAATGCATATTCATATAGTTCTACATAGTCAAGCTAATCAGTATGTTATTCTTTCTCCAAAGGATTAACTTTTTCCTTTGTCACATCTGACTTTTAAAAACATCAGTCTCGGCACTGGGTAGGCTGCATTAACATAGAAGATGAAATCACTTCATGACAAATACTCAGTGTACTGCTATATGCTATTATTCCAAAGCCTAACAGAAAACTTCAGCTTTTACAAGCAGAACACTGGCCAAACTGCTTAGTTACCAAATGTGTTTCCATTGTGTTTACAACTGAACACATCCCTTCCTTCTTTTAATTAAAAATAAAAAAACCCTTACAATTTATTAAACTAACCCTGCACTTGCTCGCCAAAGGTTGGATGTGGGAATATCCCTTCCAGTCAATCACCAACATTAGCGACTGCACTTCTCCCCATCATCCCTTTGCCACACCCTGTGTCAGTGGAGACATCTCCACCCCACTCAGAAACAATTCACCTCCTCTGGACGAGAACAGAACGTATGCTAGGAAAATCAGTTAGTCTTTGGCAACTGCATGTTTGTGGGCACTAGAAAATCTCCCATGTTTCTGGTGTAAGTAGGGGTGATAATTCTTCCTTATCTGACAGGGTTATTGTGAAACAACTCTATGTTTGTGAGGAAGACAGATATTCAGTCTGCAGGAGAAAAGCCGGTCAGTAAACCAGCTCTGCAGAGGATGCTGAGAATTGCTTGGGAAGTGGGATGAACTGGCCCAGCAGAGAGGAGATACCAATGGGATCCAAAGGTTCGGCAGGAAGTCAATATTTTGTAGTCTGATCTCTCTAAGAGCTGATGGAAAACTAGCCAAAAAAAAAAACCCAAACAGCATCATCATGTTACAATAGGAGCAGCCAACCAAGAATGACAGACTGACTGACTGGCCAATACTGTAACATCATATTTTCCGAGGAAGCTGTTAGAAAACAAAAGTGCACACTGGGGGCAATCCTCATCAGCTGTGATTGTCTGTACCGCTGCAGAGCCTTTGAAGGAAAACCACAAGCACTCACACGGGGTTAGGACCTTCTCAGCATATGACAGAGCTAAGTGGGCAGAAAATGGGCTCTTTCCCCTCCTCCCCTCACAGATGCTTTTCCAGGCTTCTCTGTCTTTGAAGGAGAAATGACCCAGTATAGCTTTGGCGGAAAACATATAAACAGGCGTAATATCAAACGCTTATTTATCCAAGCACCAAATTTTCCCTGTCATCTTATCATTTTCCCCAGCACATATTACAATACAGTTACAAAATTCCTTACAGGTCTGCAGGGGAGACTCCTGTATCACATGATCAGTGGCAAAATTCCCGTCCACTTCAGCGGGGCTGGAGTTTCACCCAGTCTCTCTTTCCTTCTATGACCTTTCTCTGCCTGGAGGGGGAAAGTTTG
The DNA here is from genome assembly GCA_003993805.1 of Himantopus leucocephalus. Taxonomy (NCBI): domain Eukaryota; kingdom Metazoa; phylum Chordata; class Aves; order Charadriiformes; family Recurvirostridae; genus Himantopus; species Himantopus leucocephalus. The sequence goes on along the minus strand of RSEF01000003.1, from coordinate 50,844,860 downwards.
TGCTCACATTTCATCTCATGGGCTGGTTCCTATATATGCTCAGGTACACCAAGCCACGACTTGGCTCTGCACCGTCCTGCAGGTGCACCTCCCCACCTTTATGCCCTTACAAGCCACAGCAGCAGAAGTTGAAGGAGCATCCTGCTGCTTTCAGTAAAATCACTTCGGTGGCCTTCAGATTTTGCAGTTTCGTTATTCTGAGTCGATCACTTTATTTTTGTATTACTCAGCCTGTATTTCAAAGTACATTGCCCCCTGCATGACCTGAAGTAAATTAAAAGGTACCATATGTTAGAGGATTTAAAAAAGAAAAAGTGCATACATTATCTGAGAAAATACGCAGAAATCAACTCCATTGTGGGGCTCTTTCCTTACAGAAATCCCACCCTTGAGGTGTGATACATAACATAGTTGCCTGCCAGACATTTATCCTTCCTTCTCCTCACCATGCACAGAATAAATTAGGGGCTAAAATGCAGTGATGTGAGATAAGGACAAAAGTGATGCCTCAAGCTCTGGTAGCCCAGGGCTCGCAGGAGTCTCCACTATCCACCATATGAAGGCAGGATGGTGGAAGCTGTGTGACCCCAGCTCCCTCCTCCGCACCCCAGCACAAGGTGCTGAATTGGCAAGAGCAGAGCTCTGTGGGAGGTGGGTGCTACAGTGGGGCAGCCTGCTGGGATGCTGCACCTTGTCCTGCTTCTGGGGGGTCAGGAAGGAGCGCTCCATCCCTGCAGGTGTACGCCTGGATACCGCTAAGGCCAGCCAACAGGGAACACCATCAGCAAAGCTGCTGGAGCATCCCAGAGAGGAAGAGGAGGTCCCTCTCCATCCCGAAGTGTCCTGTGTTGCAGTGAGGCACCCAGCCCCTCCAAACTGCTGATGCCAGCAAAGCCATTTGCCGATGGGGGTCTGATCTGGGTGTCCTCACCACTGCAGAGGAGCATGTTCCTCATGGAGCTCCATGATCCCCCTGACCGTGTGAACCATTACCTTGCACCTCTGCTCACACCCACTCGGCCCCGACATGCCCGCCGGACTCTGGGCAACTCTCCTCAGGAAGCCGAGGCTGCCAGCTCTGATACCATCTCAGGGACATGCCAAAGAGGGCTCTGCCTCCACTCACACTGGCCACCGAAGGTGGTCACCAGACCTGGTAAGGCTGTGAAGTCCAGAATGACTTTATTTTTAGTATGCTTTCACTAGGAGGAGAAAAAATAGTGCTAAGAAGCTGTGCAAAAACTGAAGAGACGCATGCAGTGCTTTGCAAAGACGGTTTGACTTTAGGATTAGATCATTTTAATAAGCAACAATAGTGGTGTTTGCCAAAATACGTGCACTGTTATGTCTCTCTCTAGCAAAGGACTACGTGCTGAAACCTGCATGCTATACAGCAACTCTCATTACCTTCTATAAAATCAGATTTATCTCCTTACTTTATAAATGATCAGCTGATCAGTTTAATTAAGCCACCCTTAACTGATGTTTATTACATTTGCATGTTAGTGTTACTCTAAAAAAAGTAAAAATTGGTCTGAACAGGAGTTAAACCTCAAACAACAAAAAAAAGGTAAAGAATTGATTTTACAAAATGAAGTCAAAAGGAAATCAATCTAGGCACAGGTTTAAAGAGCTTTTGTCACAGGTACAAAAACTGTCTGCAGCCTGTGTTTCAAATAATTAAAATATCTTACACAGGAGGAACGCATATCTAACTAACTGAAGAAAATGCCAGAACAAAAAGTAGTATTACCACACAAAGGAGTATTAGGAGCAAGCACAGAGTCTGTAAGGAATATGAAAGAAGAATTAGTCAATAAAGAAGCCTCTGATTATGAGTTTAGGAAGTACAGGGATAGAAATTAAAAAGGCAAGGAGTTGGAAAGAAATGAAGAATTTTTTTCTATCATATATAGAAAGAGTAGAAGGACTGAAAAGCAAGGCTGATGGACAGAATTGAGAAGGTTAAAATGAAGAATAATTGAGACAAGGTCCAAGTTTCTGAACTTTAAATAAAGATGGTGATCTTGAACATGGGAGCAAGGTTGTGATGGCTAAAACCAGTAGCTGGGAATAGTATTGCCCAAAACCAGGATATAAGTAACTTTGAAAGAAGGTAATGTGTGAAATGGAGATGGAACATATGTTCCTTCTGTAGGAATTGTGGAGAAACTAGCACCTGGGACTGGAAAATGGTGAAATCAAAGCAACTAAAGGCACTGTGAGAAGTGGAAAGGGCAACAAAACCTGAAGTGCGTTTAGTAGGGTTAACATGATTATTGGGGTACAAGGTAACTGATCTCTGGAAGAAGAAAATGCAGTAGAGTTTTTGGCCTTGAGTAGAACATTTGCTACTGTATTGCCTGGGGAGATTACTGCAAGTGACAGCAGACTAAATGCAGAGGAGAACACGCTGCACAGAAAAGGCACAACTGTGCTGAAGGGAGGTTATTAGTGGACTTCATCCAGTGGAAAGTATTGGATCTTATGGCAACACTTTCAGGAATGACCCCAGTGACTTGCTATGGTTTGTCATGTGTTAATGAAATTTGCTGCTAATGCAATACAGAAAGGAACTGCCAAGAGAGAAGGACTGCAATGTCATTTGGGAAAAACTGGATGACCTTGAAGTCTGGAGCAGTAGAAATGAAATTAAAAGTACAAGGTCATATACTTTATGTCTAATAAGAAGGATCTCTGCTATAGCCCAAGAATTTGTGTGAAACAACTGAGAAGAAAGACTTAAGTGTATTATTCAGGGTGATGTCAAGCCACAAATATAGTGCATCCATAAGAAAGGCAGATGTGATCATAAGATGAATCAGATATTTCCAATACAAGAAGTAATGAATCAATGAGATTACACAAAATTCTTGTAACACCTAATTTGCACTGCTGTGCACAATTTTGCTGACATCTACTCTGAAAAGAGTACATGAAATTGGAGCAGCGCTAAGCAATGTTACCGAGGGATCAAGTGAACGGAGAAGTTATTCTACATGAGAAGAACAGAAAGCCAAAGGCTGAATGCGTGCAATTGCTCTCTAAAATATATCAGTTGGAACACACCAGGGATGGGAAATAATTTTTGAAATGAAAGGGCAATGGTGGCACAAAAACCCTAAGTCAGTAGAAATGGCCCTCAAGTGTCAGGAGTCCTGCAGCCATCTATGAAACATTTGGGACAGCTATGGAAGCTTAAAACAGAGCCTGATCCACTTATCATACTGGTTGCTTCCCATAGTCATAGATACAACTTGATAGTCCAAGGGGTCACTTCCAGTCCTGTGATGTGACATTGTGAAGTGCTGGTGGAGCAGAGCATGATGCCTAGATCATCCCACGTGAGGAGAGGGAGAGGGAGAGGGAGAGGGAGAGGGAGAGCGAGAGGGAGAGGAGGAGAAAAGGAGAGGAGAAGCGCGAAGAGAAGCAGAANTTCCATGCTGTTTGAACTTAAACATACGTCTGCCTGAGTTGAACAGTTAAGACCCAGCAAAACAAAAGTTACCTCTGAACTGCAGCTCTTATTTCACTGTAAAGGTCATTGGCTTCCAACCCCACCCAAGGCAGCTGTGTTCGAGTTTTTCAAACCAAGCCCAAAACTTGTGACTTTGTTTTTGGCTGAAACAGAGAACAGAAGACTGCTTGAAAGGAATGCTTGGAAGGAACAGGGAGGGTGGGAGAAGAAAGCTGCATATGCTGGGCTGACCGGGGAGGATGCAAAGGGGCATCTCAGGAGTGGTGTAATGAAGATCTAGCAATGGCTAGAAATACCTGATAAGCAACAGGAAAAAAGTAAGGGTAGCCAATATGAAGCAAAAGATCAAGCTTTAAGTGTGCCTGACACAAATAGTATAGGCAGCCCTGAATACCACATCTCTTCAAAGACCTTTTTTTTTGGAGAGATATGAAATTTGCAATTCTTCTGGGATTTATTTTTATTTTACTTTATTTTATTTTGTAAGGAAGTGCTCTGCATTTCATCTGATCGTTTGCAAATGGAAGGAAAATGTTGGATGTGTTTAGGAATCCCCCAATACATGTTTTACAAATAACACTGCAACTCACCTTTGTCATGCCTCTGCTCCGGGTGAGTCACCAGCACACATAAAAGATAAGGAAGGAAGTGCCGGGGTTAACAAAAACCAGCCTGCTTGCAGACTTAATTCTAATGTTAACAATTAAAGAAAACAGAAGACAAAGTATTCCTTCCAAATCAAAAATACTCTGTTTGTTCAGAGCAAGCCAAAATCAAAACAAGAATAATCTATTCCCCCCAGTGTTGCAGAGGAAGAAAAATATAGAATAAGCACTATGCATAGGAAAAGTTCTGGATTTTCTATAGGATCAGCGATGATAGCAGGAACTGTACACATTGATAATGGAAACAACTCCTGGATATGGTTACTCTCTATGTGGGTCTCCATTTACACTCACCATCGCTCACCCAGTGGCCTGGCAGATTTTCTCAACACCCAGGGATCTGCTGGTGAGTGTCCAGCAGAGCAGTCGTTCCCTGGATACTGCTATCAGCGTTCCCATTTGAGCTGCCCTCTCAATTTAGTAGGCTCCTTCATTTCAGAGATGTGCTTTTTCTAGTTTGCCAAGGTCTTCTCACCCAGTAATGGAGAAGAGGGATGGGAAATACAGCAACTGGAAAGAGGAGAATCTGCAGAGGCAAGGTCAGAGAAGCTTGACCAGTAAATGAGAAGTTTCTAACTTTTGTGTCACATCCTCTAATTAAGTATGTGGCAATCATTACGTGTATCCTTTACTCTATACTTCTCAGCAGACGTCTTTAGACACGGGGTCCCAGATTATTCCAACAGCACAAAGAAATGCCTTTTCCAAATAGACCTCCCATGGAATCGCTTGCCACTGTAAGGATACCAAGTGCCGTTGATGCAAATGCAGCATTACCAATAAAACTGGTACACCCATGAGTAACACAGAAACACCGCAGTACCAGCTACCTCACCGTCAGCTCCGTGTCCCACCATCACTGTGGGTGTTGCTATGGGCACTGTGGTGTGACAGCGGAGGACAGCCTGGGCCACCTGAATGGGGATGAACAGGGGTCTGTATGGAAACTGCCTTACCTATAACCACCTCTGGTGGCTGGAGCTCACTTGGGAGAGACCAGAAAGCCTGAAGAACAGAAAAGCTTGAGACTTGAATTGCTCAGGTGAAGTATACACATTTTAAAAGGCCAGTACTAGGTGGAGGAGAATCCCACCTTTACCTGCTACATCAGACATCGGTCCGCAAAGACAGACAAGAGGTGATGAAGCCAGTTCTTGCTCTCAAAGACTTTGCCACTGGGGCTGAATAATCCTGGCTGGTCCCTCTGCAGACACACAGCAAAGGAGCTGTGCTGCTGGAACAGCTGGAGCCTGCTCCTGGGATGGAGCACTGTGCTGCCAGGTGGGCGCTCTGGTGGCACAGTCGGCACTGCCTGCACAAAACTATTGCTGCATGGTGTGCCCCTGCCTCAAAATCCCCAAACGTGGCTGTGCTGGCAGAGCTCCTCCATGCAGAAGAAGTTGGAGTTTAACATCCCTTTCTGTCACATTCCCTACACCAGTCAGAACAGGATTTTATGTAGTGGGAAGAGGTTCAATACCCTGGGACGGCTCTTTCAAAAAAAATCTACAGATCCTATCTGCAAACAATATCATCTGTGTATATAGAGAGAGACAGATAAATCAATCAATCAATCAACCAATTAATCAGTCAATGTACCTATCTATCTCAATCAGCATCCCCCATCCTTTACCCTCTGCTCAAACAAATACACATTTGCAGTTACGTTAATAAAGGGCAGGCGCTGCTGCAAGTCTACATCAGACTCACACCTCTGGATCTACCACCATAATTGTGCTGCTATCACATCTGGCCAAGTGTGATTTTTTTCACACATATTCTGTCAGAAAGCGTTGCTGTTACAGCCACCTAGGAAGGAGGCTCTTGCAGCAGAAAGACCAGAATTCAGCTGCCAAAGAAGTCATGCACAAAGACATTTTCCCAGAAAGCATATTTCCCAGCCCACATATTGCATTATTTGAAAACCTGAAATTCATATAATCTTCAGAAATGGATAAAAGCATGCCCTTTCCTAAATGGTAAGTGACTTCAGGGCCGACCAGAAAACTAACTTTCTGTAGTGCGAGTTGCTTCTTTTCCTAAACTCCCGAACCATGAGGCTTTGCATCCGGTATGTATTTCATTTGCTGGTCTGTTCAAAGGTCTATATTGTCTGTTCGAAAGACCTGCAGCTTGTTGAAATTATACTGCATCATACTTGCTTGTAAACTCCTTGTGCCGTCCCTTGGCGTTCAGTCAAATAAGCATATGTGTGTATAACAACCTTTTCCTTCTTAACGAGAAATCTTATAAACAATAGAAAAACAAATTAAATCTTTGCAAGTATAAGATAAATAAAGCTAAAAATTTGTACCTCCTGTAGGAAATATTGTAAGCTGTTTACTCTGAAAAACAATTGATAACATTGACTGTGAAGTCTTTCAGCAGGCTAAGGTTATGGAAGAAAGCTGCAGCAGTGGAAACTCTTTCAAGACACTTCTGAAACGTGCATCAGCCCTGTTTAAGCATAACTCACCCCACAGATGAATACATCAAACCTATCAATGAACACCTCTGCCCATTCTGCTTTGGGTTTGCCTATAGGAAGCTTACCAGATAACACAGTAGCTTCTGTTCTGTGGACAAAATTTGTAAGTAAGTGGGATGAAATCACAAAACCTTTAGACGACCATCGGTTGCTATTTTGCTTCACACTTAACCATGACCAAGCCTCCACATCGTGGTGGGTGATGCTATTTGGACCTGGTGGTTCTCCAGTCGTTACGCCCCATTTCCCAGGAAATCTGAGGCTTGGATCTAACCTGGGCAAACCTGCCTCTACAGAGGTGGCTGTAACACCGGTGAAGTGGGAAGTGTTTCATCCTGGTCTTCCTCTGTCACACCAGCTTCAGGTCTGATATGCTCAGGCCATTTCCTGGGATGAAGAAGGTATGATGCCAGCCATGGATGTGGGAATGAGAGCAAGGCCACACCTGCAGAAGAGGTCTGTACAGGTAGCACCATCACAGTTACAGAGAGGGAGACGAAGGGAGGATATGTTTATGAAGACTGAAGTTCAACAAGTAATTTTAATAATGTGAAACAGGANAGAGGTCTGTACAGGTAGCACCATCACAGTTACAGAGAGGGAGAGAAAGGGAGGATATGTTTAAGAAGACTGAAGTTCAACAAGTAATTTTAATAATGTGAAACAGGACATCTCTAGAAGAAACAACTAACCAGCTTCTATTAGAGACATGGTAAAGCTCACCACCTGATGTCCCTCCATTAAGATACCAGTGTCTCTGTGAAGCTGACAGAGCAGTGTTGACTTATACCTGCTGAAAGACTGGCACTTCTATTTTGTCTCTGGAGAAGCTCAGATTCAGAGAGATCAAAAACATTGCAAGACAAAGCCTGCATGTCCTTTTCCAGAGTCCTTTTCCAGATATTTTGCACTGATACAAAGATATCTGACTGAAGGTTTCTTGTCTAGTCCTATCGGTATTACAAATGTTCTACAAGAGGACAAAGTTCATCACTTTTGCCTCAAAACTATAAAAGCAGACATAAATACATAGCAAAGAAGGGATCCACCCTGAAGTCTTGTTCCCTAATATGTGCTAAAAATATTTGGGTAGGTCTTGATGCAGTCCCGTGGAGTTAAGTCCTTATATGCTATTGACTTTGATGTAATAAATTTAGTATTATCTACTGTCACATTTTATGATAGTTTCATACCCTGATTGACATAAACCTCTATAAAACCTCATATCTGAACTCAGATCAAAAGAGATTATGCACTAGCTCAAACAGATGCTTTTCATTCAGTTCTTTCAGAAATGCCTGGAATTTCTACTGCAAGCCTTCTTGGGACTTTCCGCAGTTAGCTGGTCATCCAGTGAGTAGCCTACAGATTTCCAGAGGTTGCTGCAGACTTTATGAGAGCTGGAAGAAAACTCATTTTCCATAGCTCAGGCCACATTTTTTCCTGGGGAACCCTGCATTCCACAGGTTTCACTGTCTGAATATGATATATGTGAAATCCAAGCTTCTAAGCATGTTCCCCATGAGAGATTTTTTTTTTGCTACCACAAATACTTTAAAGCAAGCATCATGGTAGGAAAAACACTGGAAGAGGAGAAGTGTTAGAATAGATGATAGAAGGGTGAGGTAACAGTATCATAATTTCCCAAAGGCTGAGACACTCAGAGAAGTCTACACACACTAGTCATTCATTTAGAAAGGAGGGTTCATGGGAAGTGAGTGCCAATTTTTTTGCTGGAACCTGAAAATCCTGACCCCTGGTGACCACTAGCTACCCCTGGATTCAAGGCTTCACAAGGTGTGACATACCTCCTTACACCAGAAAGATCCTCTGTGTCAGGAGACCGGACATGGTATTTCTGACCATAGTGACAATTTTGACATTCCCTGACAATACCAACAGTCACAGGAGGAGTCTCCTGTGACCACAAGCAGCAAGTGCCCCGTGTCGTAAGCCTGGCACATGGAGTTATCTAGATCAAAAATGAATCTTGTCCTCCCCTCTCCTACATACCAGTAGGATTGGGGTTGAGCACTGGGATTCTGAAGTGACTTTTTGTTTGACTTGTACTCCTAAATCTCCATGGTAATTCTTAAAAGCCTACTACCCACATATCAGTGGTTACTGTAAATGCTGGTGAAAATTAGCAGCAAGAAACTGCTAAATGTAAAATGACAGTGCAAGTCAGTGTCTTGCTTGCCTTGCAATGCGTGCCACTAAGCTGATGCTCCCTTTGGGGACAGGGGCATTCCTCGCCTTGCTGCGGCAATTCTGCATGCAAAGCTCAGTGGGAGCATTTCTGCATCGTCCAAGAGAAATAGAAGGGCTTCCTCCTCAACCCCTTGGTCACCTTGGCCCCCTCAGCTGGACAAAGACAAAAACACAATCCTGGAAAGATTCTCTTGCCAGACTAGTGCTACCCACCATGTCCACAAATATCCTTATCTCGCTGACCACGTCCACAAAGCCGTGAGGCAAAGCTCAGCTGTAGGAAGGTTTACCTGAACTTGCCAAGTGCTATGTGACAGTTATCTCAGCTAAACCTTAACACTTGATGTCCTTCCCAAACACTGTGATCTGTCAGTTTGCAGCCAGAGGAGCAGGCACCCCAAGCTCTCCTGTGCCTGGCCCTGCTAGCATGGAGGGAAGAGCCATGCGCAGGGGGAATAAGGTGGCCCAGGGCTTGGGCTTGGTCACGATCCAACCCCTCCCCGCATGCTGGCAAGGCCACTGAAAGGGGCAGAAGAGCAGTTCTGCCTAAAACACACTTCTTTTCAGGCAGCAATGATATGAAGAGCGGGCCAGACACATGATGTCATACTTTTTATCATCCATAAATCTCCTGCTTTCCATACTGCTAGCCAACTCTATGACGCGGTGGATCAAACTTTGCTAGAGAAGGAATAGGAGCCCACTTGTTATTTCTTATGCAATAACCTGTGGGTCTGCCACAAAGGGTATCAAACATTGTTTATCCAAATCTATAAATCTTGTATGACTTAACATGGGGATTAGGATGTACCTTCAGTGCAGCTCCATTACATATGCTGTAAGAGAAATAACTTTGCCAGAAAGGGACAGCACTTGCAAGTTTTGAGAAACCATGGAACATCCCCTTTCCTTTATATAAATACAGTCACTAAAGACTTGAGCCTTTAGCTCTGCTGCAACCATCAGATAAGCAAGTATTCATTGTATCCAGATAAGCATCATGGGGATAGATGTGCCACCTTAAATTTTAGGGCTGGTTTCATGTGAATGCAGTACTGGAGAGCAGATTAGAATGAAATGATTCAGGACACATGTAGGAGGAAAAAGATAAGATATGTCCACAAGTAAGTATCTGTTTATCTAAGTATTTAAATCTCATAGGACATAGCAAATATCCAGGTCTGGCCAAGGTCAAGGAGCAGTTGCTCATTACATTAAAAAATATCACTCAAGAACACGTTCTTCTCCATTGCAATATATTACCTCAGTTTGACTGGAGAGTTAAAAGAAACATGTAGCTTGTAGTGTGAGTGCAAAAATGTTGGTGAGCTGAGAGGCCTCAAACCCTCCAAAGCAAACATGACAACCCCTAACAGCAGTCCTAGCACAAAGCATCCACTCCGCCAAAAGCACTATCCCAGGGAGAGGCAGGCATTTATCTGAGGCACAGTCCAGACCTACAGTCTCCATCATTCCCTAAATACCTTTGTGGAGAAAAAAAAACAAGAGACATTTTCAGACTTGAAATTGCTATCAGAGAGCCATGCCTAACTCCAACTCTACTGCCTGCAGCCCTCTGACGAGTGCAGAGCAAGTGCCTCCGGAGGGTCCGAAAGAAACCAGCCAAGGAGACCACTTAATTTCCTGCCCAATATCCTTATCACAGAAAAGTGCTTCTCTGCCAGTGGCATCTTTGTCTCCCCCAGTGGAAAACGCAGTGGAAAGGGAGTCCGTGGTGTAGTCAGAAGCACAGCTGTGTTTCCATCAGGAAGAACTAGCCAGGTCCTGTGCCTTCTGAAGGCTACAGCATTTTTGACATGGAAAAGCACAGAGGAATCAAGTACCTCATGGTCCTGTGTTGGAAGAAGAACCAAGTACCTCATGATCCTGCGTTGGAAAGAAATGGTGGTAAAAGGACTTTGAAAGGACACCAGTGGGACGTAAGAGACAAATCTGTAGTCAGTAACTACAGCTAGATTTCTGTGCATGGTGGAGCTCATAAAAGTATTAAATGAAGTGAACCACTAAATTTCTCTCTAGCCTTGTAGGTGGTCAAGACCACATCTTCACTCAGATGCTGTGTACACCCAGTGCACGCCATTACACTCTTCTACTACTGTCGGTGTGGACTTCATATAATTGCCATTACTCTAATTTGGCAGAGAACTGTCAATACTACAGTCTTGGATGGCTCATTGTAAAGGTAAGCTCAACAGTTAATGCATAAAGCATCATTCCATGTAAGTATCTCCTAGGGTCCTGGGATCACTATATATTAAAATATGGCCAGATTGCTCAGCCAAGAACGAAATCCCAAGAAATTTATGGGCTTTGTGTGAGCTGAAGAGATAATGAATTCCTGGGGAAGGAAGCATGGCTTTTTATTGTGTCATGTTGAATGTGCACCTATACTTAGATAAAATCAGAAAATGCAACTGGCATTTAACTTAATAGGACAGGAGTTACTAGTAGGTCACAGTTTTGGCCCTGGCAGAACTCAGGCTGTGACATGTATAAGGATGGTTTGAAGGAAACATTTGTTCATATTAATATGACAAGAAACCGTGTCTTAAACACCTTTTGAAACAAAGTCATTTCTGAGCCAGCAACAAGGGTGTCTGAAAGAAAAATCACGTAATGCAATGCGGGACTTGTAACTGGAAAAGCTCCACTGTCAGTGCCCCCAGCCCCACCTCCATTCCTGTGGTACCTTGTACTTGTGACTTTTGCACATTTACTAAGAGTTTACTAAAAGCTATTGGGAAGTCCAGGAGGCAGTTGTGGGTGTGAGGGTGATTTGGGGTTGATGTATGTCAAGCATGGGGCAGGAGGAACAAGTGTTCTGCAGCCCTTTCCAGACTGAGGCTTGATCCCTGCTGCTGGTCCTGTGGGACTGGACTCACCCCACCACTACCACACCTGCACTCTCCAAATAAAGAAGAAATTCAGTTTTACTGTCCTTATTCACAATACATGCGAACTCAGCCATGGAGAAAGGTGCCATACAAAGTACCTGAGCCTGAAGGTGCACTTCTGTCTTTAAGAAGTTATTGAAGAACTGCTCATATTTATGAAATTATTACTTCTAAGGGGCTGCCAAAGTCATGGTTTGCACGGTTACCAACAACAAAAATGGCAGTTGCATAAAAGAAATGTGACTTTGCAGCAGCACTGGCTGCCAGAGCTAACTCCTGTAAGCATTTTCTGACTCATTCGGTAGCCTCAGCCCTGCCTATCACCCTTGCCAGGCACAGTGCATAACATGCTTTCCACCTCCCGCAAAGTTGGCAGAGTGACAGGAGTGCAGGTGAGACAAACATTGGAAAGAACGGGTGTACCGTTTGGCTTTTGCTGGGTTACTCACATCCATCCTGAGCTGGACTCTCGTACACATGNTGGCAGAGTGACAGGAGTGCAGGTGAGACAAACACTGGAAAGAATGGGTGTACCATTTGGCTTTTTCTGGGTTACTCACATCCATCCTGAGCTGGACTCTCGTACACATGAGCAGTCTTGCCTGTGAGCCAAGAGATCTGCACATTGGTATAGACTGACATCAATAGGTGAAGGGTGTTAGCAAAATCACATTCTCTTCCTCACTTCAGTTCTGCTTAGTGGTCTTCCCTTCCCTCCAGGACACATACCTTTGATTCCTGTTATGTTTAAATTCAGCATGAAAATCTACAGTATTTGTCCAGACTTTGCAGGAAGGACATTTAGGGTCTTTTTTTCTGAGGAGCTGTGCAGAATATTTTTCAATACAAAGAAGGAAAGATCATCCTCCAGTTCCCCATATGATCTCATGACAGTTCTGGCTCCTGAACACTAAAATTAGGCTTCTTTTTAAAAAGTAACATACATCGGACAACTGAATCTTCAGTGGGAAATGTGTATCAACCTTTCTTCCCCTATAGCAAGGATGGAACAGGACCTACCTGTGTTGCATGACAAGGCAAACTCCATCTCCCTGCTGTAGGGAAAAAACTGACAACAAAATCCGTGCATTCTGCGATCCACCAGCATCCCCATGCCTGATGTCTCCTGCCAGCACACAGTCCTCAACTGGTCCCTGGTCAGCTCCTCCTCGGAGACCTCTGGGCTTTTCTGCTGACAGGTGGAACTTGCTGTACATGGCTCCTGGCTTGCATTGGGTAATTCAATCCACTGATTCAGTCACGTATGTCCCAGAGTACCCAGTCCTAAGAAAAATCTGGAATCTGCTGTGATCATGGCTGCCAGCATGCATAAAGTATGTTTAAAGGAGGCTATTTTGTGGAGGAAGAGCTACAACACTGTGCCACCATGGACAGGCGATAAATCTGTTCAGAGCTGAGAGAGCACAACACAAAGGCGCGGTCTTGAGTGGATGTGCAGTAGGACACACCTGTCCTTGTGTCCTACAGCCATCATCAGGTTATGCCGGAG
>RSEF01000003.1:50814576-50831583 GCA_003993805.1 Himantopus leucocephalus | reverse complement strand
AAGGTCCCTTCCAACTCTAACCATTCTATGATTCTATGATACTTATGAATGTTGTGGGATATAAATGTGTGGTCAGAAATGCAGAGAGGGAAGTCACCTCCCTTGGCACTGCACAGAGTATTTTTGCTGTCGTAGCTCCCCCCAGGTGTGGAGGATGACATGGAGAAGGTTACTGTAAGGGTTGATGCGATGAGTTTATGCAGCAGCTTTCCTCTGTAACTCACAGACTTCGTGAATGACCCTTGTGACAGCAAGGGCAGAGGGGTGAGGAAGAACATACTGCCCAGTTTACTATTAGCCTGGACCTTAGCCTGGGAAATCCTCTAAGGGAAGCTGAAATACTACCCAGTTGTACTGGTTGCTGACGTAGAACAAAACCTCCCCTTGCTCCCTTTCCTAGCATGAGCACAATCCACAAGTGCACAGCATTTCCTGGTATAATGCCTCAGGTCACTTTCTGAGGGGAGGATAGGAGGGACAGTTCAATTGCAGGGTCCTCCAAAAAATCCTAGCTAGATCTCCAGCAAGGTCCCAGGTAATTTCATCCTCCGGGAGCCTGTGATGGTTGGCTCTGTATGCACCTGGGAGAGACTCCTTCCCAAGTCCTCCCGCTCTGCCAGTCTCAGGGGGAGGGTGATCCACAGACTGGGTTTTGTGAGCAGAGAGGTTCAGTACAAGGGATCGCATATGACTCCTTGAGGTCCCCGTATCATGGACCCCTAATGAAACGGTGCCCAGAGAGACTGTTTGAATCCTTAGCTGACTTTCATCCTCTCCATTCTGCAATTCTTTCCCTGCACTGCTTTCTCGACCTGCAATAACCCACAGCCCTTAGCCTGTTATGCTGGACCTGGGCTGTGTACTCCGGTCCTGGTGGTGGGGTGTGCACCCCTTCAGTACCCGCAGGGTGAGACCCAGCTGAGTGCCCACCTCTTCTCCCCCAGCACTGCCTGGTTTCCAGCAGAAAAGACAGCTGCTGCTTGTGGCTTTCAGTTACACCTTTCGTTCAAGCAGTGGCATTCATGGCCTGTTGATACTGCTGTGATGATACCGGTCAGCAGAGGGTATTCTCAGATGGTACCCTGGTCAAGGGAAAGCAGAAAATTGGTGTCAGCTTCTGAGTAGCTGCCATAATATGCTGCCTGCCATGTATGTGCTTTGCCGCCTCTCTTCCTTACTCCATGCAAAATCATTCATTAAAACCAGCTACTCAGAGCTTCTAGCTACCTACGCAACAGGAAGGCCAGTTTGGTTTCCATTTGGTTGCCCAGGCGCTTATGTGATGTCCACATGGAATTATTTTGCTTTTCCAGTTGACTCCTACAAGCCTAAAAGATGAAATACCAGGATCCACATTCAAAGAAAAGTGTAGGTGCAAAACTCTGAATTCAGAGAAGAGGTACTGAGATGAGGTAGCCTGCATGATACTTCTGCTTTGCATATAATAATTCAATTTTTAATTATATGATTACAAACTATTTTTTTCCTAACTGGACTCTTGGCTCATTAAATGCACAGACTGGACCTGCTGCTGGTATAGCAAATATTTCTAGAATCATTGCTTTAGTTGTTTAGTTGTTTTGGAAATATGGAGGGTAGGAAAGGAGAGAGAGTAGACGTGGCAGTGTTCATCTGGCCCCAAATCCTATCTCCAGCAGCGGTCAAAGGCAGATGCCTACAGAGGAGAAGAAACAGCGCAAATGCATATGACGCTTCCCTCTCGTCCTCTCTGAGCCTTCAACGGTTTTCAGCTCAGAGATTTCCTGGTCTAGAAATCTTTGTAGTTGGTTAACTTTCGGTGGATTTCTCTACAACAAATACATCCAACCTCCACTGGAGGCCATACAAGGTTTTTGTGTCTTCAACACTCTGTTTCACAGTTTAATTAAATGTTTCCTGAAAAATATCCTCCTTTAGGTTGTTTTGAACTGCCACTTCCCAGATATTTTAATGTCCCTTGTTCTTGCATTGGAAAAAATACAAGCAATCTGCTCCAACCAGCCTTTCTGTGCCACTTGTGATTTAACAGATCTCTGCTAACAGCTATTTTCCCCTCAGCTTCCTTTTTAAAAATAATTTCCTCATTTTTAAGGAGCTCCCTTCTTTACATTGAGTGCAATTGTATACAATTTGGTTGCTCCTGCAAAGATCTGGATGTATTGTAGCAGCTACTGCCCCAGCAATGTTTTGGCAGTGGCATTTTGAACTAGGTCCTATATGCTACTTAGTCAAGTCAGGGGATGCTTTTCTCCTCATGGGCCCTGCACCAGCTGCTCCATGGAGAGTTGTTGACTACCTGAAACAGTCGCCTTGGCCACATGCTCTGACATGACACTCCCTCTGCCTCGCATTACTGCCCTGTGCTCTGCCTTCGCAGCATCTTTGATCTCCCTCAGCACCTTGGCTGGGCAGTCAGTGACACAAAAAATAGAAAAAATGTATTTTTCTTATTCCAGCTGGAATTTTAGTCCATAGGTTTGAAATCTAGACTAACATGTTAATTTGTTATAGTGATTTTTATCCTAAACTTTCTCCAATTTGCTGTAATTATTCCACCACTAACACTGTCTACTTATCTTTCCTCTATAGTTTGTACCTCAGTATTTCATGGACACCCTGAAGGATTGTCCTCAAGGGTAGGAGAAGTAAATTTGTACTTGGATTCTATCATTTTAACACCACTAACCAAGAACTGACACTAAGCAACCAATTTTGTTGGGGTTTTTTTTCAGAGCTGGACACAAAGTGTCTCTGGCATAGGAGTAACCCCTCTAAGAATTTACTTTATGACAAATATGGACCTTGACAATTGGACATTATAGCAAATAAATATTAATTTTAATGATAAATGGTAACAGAATGTTGAGTTTAAGAATAAATTAAAATATTTATAGAAGCAAGTATTTTTATGTATAAAGAGTCTACAAAGAGATGTAAAACTTTTAACAGCTATGTGCAGAAGATGGAGTGAACACTCTGGCGTTACTGTTCTATCTCAGAAGAAAAAAACATTTGCTTAAATGGATTGGAGAAGGGTGTTTTATGTTCTGTGTTGTTGTTGGTCTATCTGGATTTATTTTTTGACTCAGAGTGACGTATGTGTTTCAGATATAACTTTTTAATATTATTTATAGGAAAAAAGTTCTCTTTATTACAAGTGAAGATTTTCAGATGAACACATACTGTAAGCTCAATGAAGATACTCAATTACATACTACAGCAAAATGTAATTATTTTGGTGAAAATAAACATATACAACCAACAATTTTTGTTTTGGCTAATTTTGATATTTTTTTTCCCTGGGCTTGGCCTGGAAGGGACCTGTCCCTAGCCAGGGGACAAGCTGGGCCAGTCAGACCAGTGTTGGAGCAATGAATGATGTCTCTATTGCTAACCTTGGCATGGCTCAGGTCCTCTGTAAACATAGCTCTATTCACTAACTATATTCTTCATTATCAGCTCTCTTTTGGTTCATTTATCTGTTAGCATATATCTTTTTGATCACAACGCTGGCCTCGGTTTGTTAGCAGCCTTTGGTGTTGAGAAACTTTTATCTGTACTTTTCACCATCTGCATTTGACGTCACCTCCCAAAGCACCATTCAGCCACTGCGTGTGCCACCCTGTGGGTCCCCCCTTGTTTAATCCCTAAAGCAGAAGACTTTAAGCCTACAGCACAGCTATTTTAAGTCCTTGGGCAGCCACAGTGAAATCTATGTCATGCATCTCTTATCTTTCTATCCATCCCGAGCTTCCTACTGTGTACTCCACTCATACTTCCCTCCAGTTTGATCTTTAGCATAAGACTTGTAAAATTCTGCAGAGATCAGATGCCTCCTACCCTGTCTCCTCAGTCATTACCTTCCTCTCTTGCCATACTCATGAGATTACGTACCTCCTGTAGCATCAGGATAACAAAACACTTCCAGACAGACTGAACAAGCTTTCGGTACTGCTGCCCATCATCAGACACAGTGTCAGTCTCCTCAGAATTGCTTTGTGTGGGGCGGCAACAAGAAAAGATGCAGAAAATCCCTCGAAGTAGTTTTACTGAAGGCTTCAAAGACGAATTAGTGCTGCCACATCAGAAAGCAGCAGGTCCTCCAATACCTTTTTCAGAGCACATGCTTTGAGGCTCGAGTGCACATTAGAACACCGTGAAGATGAAAGTTAAGGCAAATAATACACAGAGAAAACTATTTTCCCTCTTGTGTGGCACAAACCTTCCATCCTATTTTGGAGAGAACATACATGGTTTTTCCTAATATTACTTTATTTCAGCTGCTAAGGAAATAACCATCTGCAAATATCGATATTTATCACTAGTAAATTTTCCACCACAGTTTTTATTCACTTCAGTAAGGGTGAATTGCAAGATTTCCTTCCCCATGATAACATCTATCATCTCTTTAAATTTCATGTCAGTACATGAGAAAACTCTTCATGACAGTTGTCAATCCATGTCGATCTGATACATACTTCTTAGCACATTCACTATCATATTTACATGTGTTCTGTTCATTTAACTCAGGTTCTGACTGGAAAAAGGTAAGGAAAATCTGGATTACTTCCACTGACTCAGGTGTGGATATTACAGATTCAAAACAGTGCAGTTTGGAGTTCTCTTTCTTGTCTTGTGATCTACATGTGCAATCTATTATTATAATCTAATGTGAATCTTTAATTTGGCATTAATCCTGTAATGGCTTAACTGGGCCTTCATATATACATTACCATTGATGTTTATTTTTGTCTACCCTATCTCCTTCAGCAACTTGTGAATATAAAACATACAAGGAAATGTGGTATCTATTATTAAAGAAAAAGATTGTTACTTTTCTTCTAAATGAGTTCATATGTAACCTTATTTCTTATTCTTCTACTTCAGATATCTTAAAATATTTTACAGACAAATGTAATGGAAATAAAATGCATGTCTAGAAGACATTTAATATAGGCCTAAACATATTTATGAATGAGAACAAATGTGTATAAATGGATGGAATATTCAAGCAAGACAGGGTGATAGAAGAATCAACTGAATAAATCATACCACATATTTTAGTCCTCCACAAATAGCACATTATGCAAGAAATGTCTTGCATAGCTTCTTTCCCCTGAGAGGAATACGAAGAAAGGAAATGTAAGTTGAGCCTTGATGCTTTAAACAAAAATGATTTGGTCATTTCTCTGCTGTGTATGAAGTTTGCTAACTTAAGTGTGATGCTGAAGATGGCATTTTCATTTTAGTGTCCTTCAGTTACAAGGGAAAGAAGTCACATTACACAGAGCCAGGAAAAATGAAGCAAACCAGAAATTTATCAGCTACCTTGTGACAATCAAGATGGAACAGATGACAACTTATTGCCATACATAGTAGTAATGAATTACGTGAAATAACTCCTGAATTGAAAAAAAAAAAAAGCTGCTTATTGTCTCACAATAAAAATACAACATGATGGAGCACTAAGTCTTCCAGATGTAAGAAGTTTCATTTATTCACTTCAGGTCCACAAGAGATACCTGCATGCTTTTGCCATGGCAAGTGGTCTTTACATCTCTTGTACTAGCTTGCACTTCTCACAGCAGAGGAACCACAACTGTTTTCAGCTACTGCAGGGGAGTGAGCAGGAGGCTATCTTTCCCTGTTATCACACCCTGTGCTGAGCTGCAACTTAAATTGAGATAATCATATTACAGATGAGGTCCCAGATGCAGGAAAGCAAAAGTTAAAAAGTTATTGGAAAAATCAAGTTACTGGAGAGTAAAACATGATACATTATCATATTTGGAAAGAGATGGTGATATTTGGATATTTTGGAGTACATGGTTAATGACAACAGGTAACAGCCTGGGAGATTGCTGACAGATGTAAGTCAGGAGGGAGATAGAGAGGACTGTCAGAAAATAATTCTGAAATAACAAATACATTTGGGGACATTTTCATTTCCCAAGCCTTTCTTGCAAGCGAGGGCTGTGTTTGCTACTACCACACTTATATTTGCTCGTCTGATGGAAAGCTCTCTGGGAACACAGCGAGGTCAGCAGGAGCAGGTTTGCATTGCATGCCCGTCCGGTATCGGCACAGGTCACAGAACCAAAGGATGGTGGCTAGCCCAAAGATGGCTGTCAACAAGACACCACAGAGACAAAAGCTCCTGGGAGAAGAACAGACCAAAGTGTGAAGAGCGACACTGAAGTAGAAGTGCCCAGGATGTGGTAACAAGGTTTAAAACACCAAAGAGTCTTTCACTCTACATTTACTGCCTTGGTAAGGTGCTTTGAGGTTAAATCATTAGTGATAGATTTCTAGTACGTGCTTCAAATGAGAGAGGATTAGCAGAGAAATCAAATCATACTCCCCTGACATAAAAAACTTGTGCTAGTGAAATTTCATTGACTACCAATGAAAGTACCATTGGTTTACTCTGGTGAAGTGGTTTGTATTTTACAGTTCTTGCTCTACTGGGTACAAGTCCACCAAGCAACCTAGGCGCTAGCTGGTGAATCAGATCCTTCATCGTTGTAAAATATTGAGTTCTGACCCAAGCATAAATAGCCAAGAGTCATATTCCTTGAAAGGTAGACCAAAGATGTGAAAAGAGATGGTGGAATACAGAAAAGCTGCTATAGACTTGCTCAGGCAATGACTCAAGAACGGCCTTGACTAAGGCCATCTTCTAATCTTCTAAGCCACAGTACAAAACAGTGCCCTTTTCAGCACATACGCTGAGTACAGCATGTAGGGACTTTCCCAACAAGACAAAGATTTCAAGTAAAGTCAATGTGTTTAGACAAAGTTGATATTCTTTCACAGTTTCATTGAACAATATCAGCTAGATTAGGAAATGTCATTAATTATCTCTCTAACTGCATTGGGAAGCCTAAACCTCAGTCTGCGAAACAAGGTCATCGGGCACTGTTTTCCTCAACAGTCTTATTTTAAATTGTTATAAAGCAGGATAACTCATCATAATAAATCAGGAGCTAACTCTTACCAAGTGATTGCCTTTGAAAAAATGCTAGAGAGAAAGAAACAGGGAAGAGTAGAAGCAGAACAGAAAAGGAAGGAAAAGGAGTAGAAAGAATTAGAGAAACGGCGAAAGCAGCAAAAAGAACAAGGAGCATTCAGCAATAATGGCAACAGGTGTAAGGTTAGGAAGACTAAAGTTTAGGTGTAGCAAGCAAGAAAAAGGAAAAGAAGAGAGAACCACCCAGTGAGCAGTGCCCCTGTGCTTTCTGAAGAACAGCACAGCTCCATGGAAGAGCCTTATGAAGTTTTCACAAGGTATAAAAATAATTATGTTATTACAGTGTAGCTTACAGACAGCCAGAAATAAACTGTCCAGACCTCACTGGAGAGAGAATTTCCCCCAGTCAAATGTGAAAACAGCTCTGGATTCTGAAAGAGTTTTTGTTCCTATTCATTGAAAAGACCGAGATCAGATATGCGTGTTAAAGGGAACTGAGATGATAACAGTAGAAACGAGCTGCCTCTCAGCCAGCCTGTACTGCCTGTGCCTGATGCTGGCCACATGAAGCAAGAGTGTGAATCAGAAGAACATGAAATGATGTGACATTTGACACCTGGAAAGCTGCAAGGAAGAATCCTAGAGGACCTATGTATTCATCACCTATTCATGATACCCTGCCTACTGAAAACCATCCATAACTTGGAAGTTTCAGCATGAGTTTCAGGTATACTGGGATTTACTGCACCATAGCTAGCAGACATCGTGCTGAGCCTCTCCCAAGGAAAAGGAAAAGGTAAGATTATGAGATTACATTTCAAAACATTTTAACACTGTCCCATGGTATCTGGTTAGCTGAGATGCCAGTATCATTAAACACGGGTGGTAAATATTTAAATAATTATTTATAAACGCTACTCAGAATGAAACATTCCTGCCATTTGCAAAACATAGTTTAGGATACAAAAATGACTGACACATAGCTTGCACCAATTTCCATGCATGTACTTAGCTTTAAACATGGGAGAAATTCCATGGATGAGAGAACCACTGGATCCCCCAGATTATAAAAGTTAAGGGAAATATATAGGAAACGGAAACAGTCACAGGACTGGAATCTGCATGCTTTGCATAGGATTGGAATCTGCAAGTTTTTACTTTGTAATTTTATTTTAAAGTTATTTGTATTTACAATGTATATTTCGGTATTTATGCAGCTCCATGGCTATCCTTGCTGTGTTGCAACTTTGATTCATTGTTAGGTTGATGCATATGTATTAGTACTGCAGATGAAAGTAGAGTTTCTGGGTTTTTTTTCCTTTCTAACCGGGATTGTTTTTGTGATGTTTCAATTTCTTTCCTTCTTGTTAGGTTACTGTTCACATACTTTGTTTTCTGTATGCAGAGAAACTGCTCTGAAGTCTCTCAGCCTTGTGCAAACATACGGGCCTACACATAAAAAGCAGTGTGCGGAATGAAGAATGTAACTCCTATAAACTTCTTCATTCTTTTGTCAGTAAACAACTTTGAATTAGCTCTTATCAGATAACGGCAATTAACTGCTTATATACTGCCAGGCCCTGACACTGCAGATCTTTATAGGCATTGTTAATGTTAGCAAGGTGAGCAGTCACATTGTCTTCAGTGGAGTCACTCACATGTTGAAATGTACACAAAGATCATCTCAGGAATAAAGCTCTATTTGCAGAAACTCAGGTAGCTGATAAGACCAGAAGCTACAGTCAGTCTGCCTGCACCGCTGTCTGCAGTGAATTTCCTGGTCAATACCTTTTTAATTCAACTTGGAAAGCAGAGACAGAAGTTACCAGTAAGTCTTATGTATTTGCACTGCTCTGTCTAGAGTGAGGGACGCTGGTACTGCCAGCAGAACAGCAAAGTTTAAGAAACATAACCACAAAAGTAAGAGAGTTGGTATTCCTGTTGTCTTCTGCTTTTGTCTTCTTTTGAGCCTTTGAATTCACACTATCAAGCTTGTTTTTAAACCATACAGGTAGAGTCTTAAAAGCAGACAACTGGGATTCTGGGGTAATCAATTTTGGAGCTTTAAGGAATCCACTGAAGGCTAAAAGAGCAAGAGTTGGCACGAATCCATCATATAGTAATAGAAAACTGCCAAGGACAACAGCATTTACCCAGTCCTTTTCATTACTTTTTTTCTCAGGTTCTGAGCAAAGATAGATTGATTATTGTTTTATGTCACAACTCTCCTTCCAGCACAAAGATTGAAGGTCTTCCTCTCTTCATCAGCTGAGGACATTGCTATTTGGTTAGGCTCCAATAGCTCTAAAAGCCAAGTTGCCACCACAGCTGAACAGACCAACCAATGCAGTCCCCTTTCAGCTCTACCTTCCTCCTCCTCCTCTGCCCTGGTACCAAGATTCATCACTTTACTAAGCTGCTACAATTGCTGAGCCAGCAGAAAACTATTTTTTTTAGGAGGTGTTTTTTTTCTCTTGGACTCCTGAGTTGGATTGAGTGGTTTTACACAAGTACCAGCACATCTTGTGCAAGCAGACAGGCAGAGGGGACCAGGGGCTGAAGCCATGCGTGTGTGGCTACTGGTGAGCTAGACTTGAGCAGTAACTTCTGGCTTCTCTGCTCGGGTGAAATTTCACAGCAGCTAAAGCTGATCTGACTCGGGGCCTCCTCCCCCCCCAGCGCCAGCCAAGCCTTCCTCTTGCCCTTCTTGAGCTGGTGTCGGTGTTTGTGCAGATACACAGTGAGCCACGTGAATCAGGGAACTGATACCACTGAAAACGCACACAGAACAATCACAATACCATGTTAGTTTTCAGCCAGATCAGCGCCTTTAACCAGCTGACAGCCCTGCTGCAGAAGAACTAATGTTACTGGAAAGGAGGGAAGTGGAACACTTAACAAAGAGAAAGGCGGAGGAAAGGAGTAGATCACAGAGCCTGGGATCAGGTTAAACTGTAATAGAGGCAGATCTTCAGTGCTGTCTTATTCCTTTGGATGTCAAGGAATAAGGCAAGAAAAATAGAAACTATTTCAGTTGCAGGCCTTTTGCATCTCTTTGTGCAAATGACTTATGGAAATCATTCATAATTAGTGATCAGAGTTTCTTCATGCAAATAAGACAGCTGTCTGTTTAATGAGTGTAATTTTTATTTTTCTTCCACTCTCCCCACCTTTACGCCTCTTCCCCCTCTCAAAGGTGCTTTTCTTCTTAACTGCAGTTCCATAAAAATTAAAATCTAAGTCCCTCTTTTGAATCTTAACCACCCCACTTAAAATTTTCTAAATCCTGTAAACGATCTGCCGTACAAGCTCCGGCCCGGCTGGCTCTTCTCAGCAGTCTAGGAGGCAGAGGTGGCAGGACAGTGCCTTTCCCACTTCTCCCTGCCGGGGCTGCTGCCTTGTGCAAGCCTCCCCCCCCCCTGCCCGCCGGTTCAATCGGGGGATCACTTCCACACCCCAGCAGCCCCCCCGCTGTAGTAGCAATTCTTGCAGCAATACAACCAACCACGTTGCTGCCACCGCCTCCCCACTCTTCACCCCTAACGGGGTCTGGACTCTCCCAAGACGTCACAGCACATTTTCAGTAGCTTAAAACCCCATTTAACGTCTTCCAAACACCGCGCCTCCGCCTCAGCCGCCGTGCCACCCGCAGCGCGTGCCGCAGGGTGACCCCCGCACACCCAACCCCCCCCCGACGGCCCGCCAGCAGCAGGCACGGCACAAAGCCCCCGGCCCCACTCCCCACAGCACGATCCAGGAGAGGGACGACCCGTCCCCCCGGCCGCTTGCCCGTACGGCCGCCGAGGCCGGCAGCAGCTCTGCGCCGCGCAGCCTCACACCACACCGGGGGACAGGGAGGCGGAGGGGGGGGGCGGGCAGCCCGGCACGCCCGTTTCCCGCCAGCGGCTGGCAGGTGGAGGCCGCACGGCCTGGCGGCGGCGGCGGGACCCGCCGTGGGCGCTGCCGGCCGTGACGCCCCACACCCAGCCCCGGCCCTGACTGACTGACTGACTGACCGCCGTTCCCCTCCGCCCTCCCCGCGCGCGCTCCCCCTCGCGGGGGCGGTGGCACGCCGTCAGTGGGCGCGCTCAGCACGTGCAGGGCCGCGGGGAGGTGGGGGGCGGAGGGGGGGGGGGGCAGCGGGAGGCTCCACCCACTCGGCGGGAGGGGAAGGGGCGCATCATGTGAGCGCCGCGCCCGCACATGACGGCGGTCACATGACCGGGCGAGTGGGCGGGCGAGGGGGGTCACATGACGTGCCCGCTGGTCGCCGGCGCTGCCTGACGTCCCGGGGCAGCCGCGTCCGCCCGGCCCGGTCCGGCCCATGGCAGCCACCGCACCCGCCGCGCTCGCCCCGCTCCTCCTCGTCCTCCTGTCGCTGCCCCTGCGGCCGGGGGGAGGCGGCGGGGCCTCCGCGGCGGCCCCGAGCGACGCCTACCGGGACCTGTGCAGGTGGGCAGCGGGGGGCGGGCGGCGGGACGGGCCGGGACAGGACGGTACGCGCGGCGGCTGGAGAGAGCCTTCTCTCCCGCGGGGAAGGGCTGTAGCCGGCGGAGTGCGGGGCGAGGGGTCTACCGGTGGCTCCTGCCTTCCTCCGCGGGGTCGCCTGTGAGCGGGCGGGAGCTCAGCCCGGGGGGGGCTCGGCGGGGCGGGCCGGGCCCCCTCCCTGGGGCGGCCCGAGCGGGGCTTTTGGTCGCCCGTTCCGGTGAGGGTCGGGCCGGGGAGCGCTGGGCGCGCAGGTGTTGGTGTGCAGAAGAGCGAGCTGGGTCTGTGGCGAGCGCGCCGCAGTGCTGTGGGAGGTCGGTGGAGCTGCGTGGGGTCTCCTCGGGGGGGGCGGGCTGAGGGGTGTCGGCGGGCTGGCGGCGTGGGGCGGTCCCCCGTGGGACCCCATCGCGTGTGACTGCCTGCAGATGCAGGAGGGCTGCAGGTGAGAAGGTGGGGAGACTGGCTCTGTTCAAGTCGGCAGTGGCCAAGGACTGCCCGTTTATGTCGCTGCGTCCGTTCTGGTGTGAAAAAAACCGAAGTGGTTTGGAAGGAACATCACTTGATAGTCGTGTTTTTACCAAGCATATTGGCACGTTTCATTAAGTGTCGTACAGGGGAGTTAAGAAAGCTTTGAGAAATGAGAACTGCTGTGTGGAAATGGCGCTGTTCTTCATGTTTTGGCATGTTCCTGCTCTGAATTCAGCCATGAATTTAGTCTGGCGACAATATCTTGCTAGTCTTCGCTTCTCTGGTGTTTAGCCAGACTATGCTGTGGTACTTGTAGGAATGCTTCATCCTGATCAATGGCTCTGGGCAGGAACCAGTGTAACACAGTGAATGTGGCACTGAGGGCACAGGTTGGGTCACTGGAAGCAATGGGATCTCCTCTTGGGGGAATGTGGGGTACGAGAATGTTAAATGATGAAAAAGGGGAAAAGTAGCTTTGCTCGTGAGATTAACCCACGAGGGTGGCAGAAAATGTTTTTGTCACATCACCACCCTAATTGTGGAATTGAGGCAGCAATAAGCTACTGTATGGCTTCCGGAGGGAATTTAGCTCCTTGGACTCTAATGTTTTTTTTTTAAACAAACCCTATCCCAAATGACTTGATTCTCAGGCAGTTCCCATTTTTAGTATAGCATTAAGTCCTGTCAGTGCCTGTCTTGGTTTTGTTGCATGTCTGTGGCTAGAGGAGCATTTGGGAGCACCATCGTGCAGTCTCTTTTTGGATGCAAATTGCTTAAGCTAGTTGCCTTTTGTTACTAGCAAGTGAAAAATAAACGTGAATAGATAGCGTAATTGGCAGTTTTCCTTTTAAGATAGACTGCTTCAAAAACATGTGCCTGGTGTTACGCCATGGTGAGAAGAACTGCTTTGAAGGACTTAAGCCTAGTGATCTAGAATGAGTAACGGAAAAACCAAGAACTTTCAGTCTGACAGGTGGGAAGACCCCACGGGGATCAGTGGTGAAGTGTCATCTCGGGCACCGTTGCAGCAAAGCTCCCAAGTGAGGGGTGATGCAGTTGGTAATGCAAACGCTTACACTACTGGCTGATGTCTCAGACAAAAGATAGAAGATGGGTGTGCAGGACAAGTCCCTGACCAACCTATTTTTGCACTGCCTTGAGACAAGGTTTTGATTTGTTTTACAATTGTTAAGAAAACAGTGTCCTGGCTTTTGTGTGGCCTGATAGGGCTGGTGAAGCTCCAGCAGCATCTGTGTCTGGTGTGTGAAAGATGTCAAAAGGTGGGCAAGGAAGGAAAATGTTGAGGATTAGAAGAGGCACTGACTGTCCCTTAAAGGTTAGGACAGCTGTCTTGCAGGGAGGAGGAAAAGTGTCAAAACTGGTTTGCGCAAGACCTGAGGCATGAGGCTACTTAAACTTGAGTTAGTGGTTTTTGGTGCTTGTTTTGTGTAGCCTTACTGCTTGTATGCTCAGACAGTCTGGGGGGAAGAAGAAAAGCTTTTCTTTGCTGAAACTTTGTCAAATGTCATGGCTTGTAGTGGCTGGTTTCATAATGCTTTCTCCTTCATTCTTGTGTGCTCTGACTGCTGTTGTGTGACTTGCAGTTGGGATTCTCTTTTCATCTTCTGCATAGAGGTGTCTCCAGCATTGCTGCAGTGTGAGCATCTGGGAAAGAGTACAGGGGAACTGGTTGGATATGGGAAGTTGCTAGCGAGTTTGGTCTTTTTCCCTGTGTTTGCTTCTTCCCCTTACATTTTTTGTGTGACAACGCAGGAAAAACAAATTCTGGAGTTAGAGTTAATTTTGTGAACTGTTCTTTAAATCCATCTAATTTAAAAACAAAAGAAAGCTTGACAGTTTGGGTTCACCTTCCATGTAACATCAGGGAAGTTACTGTAAAACTTTCCTCCCCCTCTAAAAATTGCAGGAAATGTTTTAAGTGTGATGACAGAGCAGCAAATACAAACTGCCTCCTCTGCCCGCTGTTTTGCCTCATAGTCTACCCTGGATGAGAGATGATTTGGTGATGGGTAATGTTTTTGTCTACTGTGCAAGGATAGGAGTTGGTGTGTAACTTCTGTAACTTTTAGAGTTGTGAGTGGAAGGAAAACTCCTTAAATTGTTGTACATCACAGGATTGCTATTATGCAGAGTTTTGGGGTTGTAAGTCAAGTCTACTTGACATTTAATGCTGTAGTTTTAAATAACACAACTGCTGCAGTTGGCTGTACGTGCAGTTTTGTTCATTCAAACGCTGTTGTTTCAGCCTTTGTCGTGAAACCACAACTGTGCTCTGGGGTACTGCTGGAAACCCTGGGTAGAGCGTTCGGCTTAGCCTCAGTGAAGAAGCATGTGCTGAGTACAGAGAGGTGACCTTTAGGTGAACTTGCTGAGCTCTATTAAGTGCTTTGACATATTTAAGTGGGAGATGTCATAAATAAGTCATTACTGGACTTATTTGCATGTGTGTGTAGTTGCTTCACGTGCCTGGGAAGCTGCCATTATAATGGCTTAAACGTGATTTCTCAGCACCTGAGCACCATAGCTCTTGCGTACTTGAACTTCAAATTGCTGTCCCTTTTCTTACATGTTCTGTAACATGATGTAGTAAATGGGGTTTAGAGTATAGCATGAAAGGCCAAATGTCTTTTGGATGGAGAAAGCCAAGCAGCTTGTGGCGTAAATGTAAGGCTGTTGTGTACGATGCACGTGCAAGAAAACTTGCCTGAAGACATGCACTGTGCATGAGTGTTGGAAAAGGTGACAGGTAAGCTGGTGCAGAGCTAAGCGTGAATAGGGATGCATTAAAAAGCTCTTGCAGTATAGTGATAGCTCTGTACCTTGTGCCGTTCAAGCTCTCATTTTCTGTAAGGAGAACTTGCTTTGACAGAGGTTTCTTTACCATACACATTTGTGCTAAAATGTTAGCCAGGTGCAATTGGGATTTCTGGGGCAAGTAGCGGATCTGAGCTGCTAGCGTCAAATTTGAAGTGGTCATGCTGGAAATTGTTCCTGAGCTTGCCTACCTGTGATTGTGCTGGTTGAACCTGCTCGTAAAGAGCTTCAGGTGTTAGTTTCATCTCTGCCATGTTTTCATAGCTGAGGAGCTGCTGGGGACAAAATCATGTGGATGCATAATCACGTATGGATCAGCGTTCCAGCTCTGTGGTTGTAGGTTGCCTTGTCTCTCTGTGCAACACCTCTTCAGCAAAATGAGCCACTTCGGTGCTTTCACCAGAGAGCAAACACGTGTTTCCTTCTCGCTATGTTTTATAGCTGTTAGGGGCAGGGTGTACTCTTCTTCCTAGCGGTCATCCCTCAGGTCAGAGTTTGGGAACCAAAAATTTGAGTGTGGTTGTGAGAACGGTAGCAATAGTCTTTCTGGTGCTGGGTTGTGTTTGAAGGGGTTTGGTAGAGCTCAGACCTGAAAGTGGCTCTGGCATGGGGACGCGTGTGCTGTGACAGCCGTTAGCCATCTGCACCTCGTCCGACTTCAGTGCCTGAGCTGCTGATTCACAAGGTAAACTAGTCTTGCTTTTCCCTTTCTTGTGTTATTTTTTCTATGAGTTGCTTCTTTGCTTTGTCAAAAAAATGCAGAGCACTCGTCTGATCTTCTTTTTCATGCTGTCACTTCAGTGTCTTAAAAACAAAGCTGCGTAGCTGGAAAGGCTAACCTGCAGGCAAGGTTATTCCCAGTGACTCCTCTGGACCTCACTTGCGCAACTGCTTTCAACAGGGGCCCTGCCTCCCTGCCTCCCTGCCTCCCTGCCTCCCTGCCTCCGCAGATGGGGACCTGGCTGGGCTCAGTCCCCTCTCCACAGACACGTGCACTCACCTCTTGGTTTTGGCATGTTAATTTTGAGAGAGGGCAGTCCCTGGGTCCGGCATGTGTTGGGCGCTGGGGCAAGCAACGTGAAGCGGGAGGAGAGCCTGCCCTGGGGGTGATGATGTGAGGGTACAGTTCAGGCCTCTAACTGTGGGATAGTGCAGGGTTGGGTTTACCGGGGAACAGGAGTCATGTTGTGATTTCAGCAAAAGTAACTGTCGGACAGTTTTATTCAAGGCAAACACCATGTATGAGCCCAGGTCTTGAACTGCACCAGAAATGGCTGCTTGAATGGTGTCATCGGTGAGGTAGCGGCTGTATTGAGCCCCCTGGACAGAGGGTGCATCACACCCCACCCCACGACCGATGCTGTTGCTTTTTAATGCTGTTGGTATAACAGCTCCCTAAACTAGCTCAACTGCATTGAATTCGTGATAGCTTATGCCCTTCAAACAAGATAACTTCATCTGGCCCCGGCAAGGGCGTAATTACATGAGGCATCACCGCTGGTGGAGGTGAGTGCCGAGCAGCTGGAGGAAGCCAGTCCGTGTGGCTCAGCCACGGTCAAGATGGGCAACGTGATGGCCAGCAGATTGTTTCCATTACAGGATGCAGCGGAGAGGTCAGCTTGTCTCTTGTTGGAAAGTGGAGCATGTGCATCTTGAAGCTATTCCCAGGCACTGATTTAGTGCCAGGAGTCTTTACTTGTGAGAGAAATGATTCTTGCTTTTACTGTGAAAGTGCATTTTGCATCTCTCTGAGAACAGCTGCTTAGGCTACATCCAGCCTGCTCTTACTCCCAATGAATAAATCCTGCCGTGTTCCTCCCACCCATTTTAAAAAAAATCCCTTGAACTTCCTTGAAAGTAATACTACTCTGAAACTGCGTTAGATTTTCATTTTTGTGTGCCACTGAAGTTGTGGTTTGGAACATGATTAAACCTGGGATTTCTTATTTCCTTTCTGTGGGCTGTTTTGAAGTACTCCTCAGCCTTCCCTGTTCAGGGGCCTGTGACAGCGCGGAGGGAAGCGCTGGCTTCAGGGACTGCTTTGCTTCTGTTCTGTAAGCTGCTCATCTTGTTTCTCTTTTGCTTCTGGCATGTGGGTGAGCTGACATGAAGCTGTTGATTTCCTCTGTTTCATAACATGGAACTGGGAAAGCAAACCCCTAATCTCGCACAGAGTGATAATTCTGTTGTGTTAAGGACTTGGATTCCTGTTCAGTTCACAAACAGATTTTAATGTGCAAGTTCTCTTA